>OX438944.1:14891977-16127338 GCA_949316185.1 Pyrausta nigrata | reverse complement strand
AAATTAAGCAATTTGCTCAATTTTGCATTAAAATTATGACGTTTGACACGTAAACGAACCTTTGCTATTCGCATCAAATTCCAATCGCCGCGCAGTAGGATATGACAATGTCTACCTCATTTTAATATACTGTCATTGCATACAAGATACAATCATTTATTTTACATAGGTAAGATGACGTAGTAATCATTGCTACATTTGTATCAGATCAGATAACATTACTTGACAATACCAACCCTATAGTATAGCCCCAGTCATAAACTCATAAATGGCAAATCCTCATCGCAGGGCCAATTATTCGTGCAATTTGGCAGCCTCTTTAAAAGCAATTAGTATTCCATTGATCCACGTAATCTGCTCACTCTGCGCCCACCTGGGGCTGTCATTAATAAGGAGATGACCACGAATGTGGTTTTGATACCCGATTTGATTATACCAGGGCCTAATTTATAAACGAGACAGTTGCAAATTACAACGACAATTAGATGTTCATTGCGTAACTAATATGAAGTTACAAAATATTTCTATAACTCACTACGCAATGTGGGTACACCCAATTGTCGCTGTAATTTTCAATTGTCACGTTTTTGAAATAGGCGCTATATGTAGGCAGAGACAGATGCAAATGTTATTTGGGAATACAATTTACAGAAAATATCTCTATATGTTAAATTTTAAGAGTTTTAGGTGCAATAAAAGTCTTTAATCATAGGGCACAACTTAGCTAATCGTTGATATGAACATAAAGCCAAGTTTAGACCAACTTTTCCCTGAGGAGAAAATTAGAAAACACAAAAGAAAGTTCTTGCGCAAAAGAAGAAACTTACAGGTCTCAAATGTGAATAAAATAAATTGGTTTAACAGAAACACAATTTTATAGCCCTAAACTAAGCATGAGCTTGTGTTATGGCGACTAGGATAACGAATAGACTTATAAAGGTTATAAACATCCATAAAGATCTAAACGCTCGTACCCACCACACATTAGCGGGATTCAAACTCTCACCTCTGGTTTTGTAGTCCGGAGCGCGAACCACTACACCAGTGAATGTAGACTTATTGTATTAAGCATACATTATCTACAGTTAGTAAAAGCATTTCCCTCAACACCATCAAACAAACGCCCTACAGTAGAATGCGGGCATTTGTCAGATGACGTCAAATAAGTATTTAGCGCTGTCATCTAACAAATCAACGTCTTGAACACATGGCCCAAGTTATAATTGGCGTCAAAGTAATCAACAAGACAAACTTGGATTAATTAGCAATGTCGCGAGCCCGCGGGTGAAAAATAAACTTGGGGATTCGGGGTAAGGCGCAGTGTTTGGAGACAGATTAAATCAAAATATTTCTTGTAATTATTAAACAGTACCTAAAAAACTTTTATACAAAGTTTTTTAGGTACTGTTTAATAATTATGATGGCTAAAGAGGATGATTTTGGTGCTCAATACATCGACTTTATTGTAACAGAAACCCTGAATGAACTGGGACCAAGTAGACGTAATGTAATTTGTAGTGAATGGTACATACATACGAAAACGGGACTACAAAATTAGCTTTTATTACTTAAAGAATAAACGCAGTCTGAACGTCAAAGGTCAACGTGTATAGCCTTATTTGCGGCCATGAGTACTTCAAAGCTATTGCTATTATGATTGCAATTTCAAAGCAATGACACTGACTTGAATTTGAAAGTTATTAAAATGAAAAGCCTAAGCTTTCCTGAGAGCTTAGTTATTAAAAATTGAAAGCCATAGAGCTAGGTGGTACAACTACCTACCCAGTTTTGACCACCGTCTTGGTTCAGTGGTTCGCGCTCCGTGCTTCAAAACCAGAGAGTGCGGGTTCAAATACCGCAAGGGAAAAATGTTTGTGTGATGAGCACGAGCTTTTGTACTAAGTTATAGATGTATGACTGCCTCGTTGGTCTAGTGGTCAGCACGCTGGGTACTATCCACGAGGTCCCGGGTTCGAATCCCGGGTCGGGCCGAGAGTGTTGGGTTTTTCTGTCTTGAAATAACTCAGACACCGCGTCGGAGTCAGGAAGTTGGTGGTGTTAACACCCCCGTGCCTCGGAAAGCACGTTAAGCCGTTGGTCCTGCGCCTGATCTCTCTACGGTCATGTCGGACTGCCGTCTCACCGAATTATGAGAGTAAAGGAATAGAGAGTGCACCTGTGTATTGCGCACACACTTGTGCACTATAATATGTCTCGCGCAATTGGCTAATCTTTGCTGAGATAGGCCGCCGTAGTCGAAATTCGGCTAGGAGGACATTATTATTATTATAGATGTATAAAAACGTATTTAAGCATGTCTATCCGTTATCCAAGTCGACATAGCACAAGCTCAAGTTTAGTTTGGGGCTAAGTATTCACAGTGTTTATTAAAAAAAAAAAATTGTAGAAATAAAAGTAAATCATTTATTATTTACGAAATAGTATCTATAAGCAACAATAGGCGAAAAAATCATGATCTATTTTGTAGGTAGGCTACATCGGAAGTGGTAATAAATTATCACTTACATTCCCATACAGAAAGTCTGAGATCACTCCCGTTTCTCAGAACGAGGGGCTGCTAACTTGATAACCACCCCTAATCTCCCCCACTAGGGGCGAGATTTATTAATCAATCCCTAAACGCATTTTAACCGGCAAATTGAAAAATTATGTGTCGACATCTTACTACTGAGTCCGCACCCTAAGTTGGTTTAGTTCGATAAACAGATTAAAATGGATGTGTTAAAATATGCCTAAAGTCGATGTATGGTAATGTGTGATAAGTATTGAAAAATCTCTTTTAATAAAAGGGAAGGCAATAACAAAATTCGAAGGGCTTTCCCGTTCCAATTGGAAAACCGCATTGATATTTAATTGAAGAGTAAAACCGGCCAAGTGCGACTCGGACTCGAACACGAAAGGTTCCGTACCATTAACTTACAACATTAGACAGTATAGGCAAAAAAAACTTTTTAAGTTTATACTGTTCTTTTGGAATAAAGTATATATTTTTATTTTATTTATAATTTAAAAAAAGTATTCATCACAGGATACCCGAAACAATTTTAAATAACAGTTTCCGCACCTGTTTCTTTACGTAAGTGATTTGAAGTTTATAGGTCCAAGACTTTAGAAATTACAGTAGGGGGGACACCGTGTAAACGACTTTGGCGGGCTATATCTCGCAAATGGTACATGTATTGGAAGGTACCCTTAAAAAGGGGTAATTTAATTTTTTGTATTTTTAAAAATGAGATCTATATGTGAAGTATCCTCGAACCAAGTTCATGGAAATCAGTCCATAAACGTAGAAGATATTCTGCTGTGACAGACTAGGACGGACGGAACGGACGGACTGAACGATCTTATAAGGGTTCCTTGTCGGACTACGGAACCCCTGAAAATGCAAACGAGTTTAGAAAATCTCAGAATTTGCTAGTTTTGTAGCACTTTCGATGTTCACTGCATCGCACCTTGTGTATTCTGTGGTATATTTTTTAATTTATTTTGGTCCTTAAGGTAGGTTCATTATGTATTATTTTATGTCTTATATGTGTTATAGTGAGACAATCCCCCGTGTCTGATTTCTTTTAATGGCAGCTATAAATAAAAATAAATAAATTGTTTTAACAAACACACCAATATCCCAGCCCCAAACTTAGCGTGAGCTTGTGCTATGGCAACTAGGATAACGGATAGATCTAGAGATACTTATATGCGTTTATATACATCCATGACTTAGGTACAAATGCTAGTGCTCATCACACAAACAGGACAGAACAGGACCTTGCGGGATTAAAACCCGCAACCTCTGGTAGTCCGGAGCGCGAACCGCTACACCAAGAGATCATGCACATCATGTTCGCATATGCCGTGTTCTTAAGAGAGAGTGGCGTAAAAGCATTTTTCACATACCTATTCCGTAAGTAGTAAGGTCGTAGTTCTCGGTGTCATTTGCCAATTTTCTTCTACCCTCCATTAAAAAGATTTCAGTGTTTGAATGTTCTTCAAATAAATGTAATCAATAGCGTTTCATTATAAATAGCTAATGATGACAAACGACAACTAGCTGCAGGGGAGCAAATCGTATTGCAGGGGTCGTGCTGTGACATATACTTATCCAACTTAGGATCACGTTAGTAAAATAGCTTTTTCTCTTTCACTCTGTCTTATACTAAAAATTTCCATTTTTGCGTTTTCAGAGTCGTGCGGTTGTAGATAATGCTTTTGTCATTAATGTCAGAAAGTCCGACATTTTATTAGTGCTGAAAGTATAATTTAGTTGCAACATGCAGTCGCCCTAAGATTGATGTCAGCTGGTTAAAAAGTCTTAGACCCGAGTTCACCAATTTTTAAACAGTCGAAGAACCTCAATTGACTGCTAATTTGATAAAATTTCCATACTAAATATGACAAATAATGCTAAATCGGCTGATTAAAAAATCAAGTTCAAAAACTAAAACCCGACTACTGAAAAATCACGCTCTAAAATGTATGAAACAAGAATGTGGGATGTTCGAAGGATAGCCGTGATTGTATGCCACTAACTGTAATAAAACAACACATTTTACGGGAAAATGGCATACGTCTTTTTTAGTAGTCGGGTTTTAGTTTTTGAACTGAATTTTTATTTATATTTTGGGGTAAACATTTTTACAGCTCATAATTTATACATATTTGGATTGTGCTAAATAAGCCCTTTCATTTGACATTCAACACGGCGTTATAAAAAATAAATAGTTGAATCCTTTATGCCATCTAGAGGCCGCCACGTCCAATTTAATGTGACGTCACATAGCATATAACTAGTGGACAATCAAGACGTTTACGACGACACCTCATTTATCTTATTCTGATAAGTAATTTAGAAATTATGAGATGAACATACAAACACACCGGTAAAAATCATAACCCTTCTTTTTTGCTTCGCCGTAGTTGGGTAAAAATTTAACACGTGTTGGTGAACTCGTCGCTAAATAGGAAGCACTTTTCACATGTAACGCTTAAAAACTAGCAGCTGAATAAGCCGTAACCTCCAGCTCACATTTCTCCTAAGTCTAACCATATCGGAGGTTTGTTTAGCCCCTATCCAAACGGCGAGGGTGTGGACACTGCACTTGGACACCCGGGTCGTCCAATATTGCGCTCATTGTGTGGACCCTGGATATGGACACCCGGGTATTTGTAAACGATCGTCACGATGACTATCGTTTTTATTTTATTTGTCATTTGATTGGAAATTGTTAGTTGTATGATCGACTCTACATGGCCCATGCGCTGATGAAACTAATTCTGCTGTCAAGTGTTATGATTAGTGTGGCTATCGCTTTCTTTAGATAAATTACATAAGATAACATTAGTACTTCGCTTTACAAAATCAAAGCCTAAGTAAACAAGGTAGATGGCACACACTTCCCCACTTTGACCTTTAAGACCGCTTCTATTCCGATCTAGTCTAGTCCAATCGGTCGGGCGGCGCGCGCCGCTTATTATGAGCATGTGTAGAGTGAACAATACCGACCAACCCTAAATCTAAGTACTTAATAAGATTCAAATGACTGACGTCGATCGGCAGTGTACAGTAAAACCAAAGATGGTTTTTGTTACATCAAATAAATAAAATAAATATTCCTTACGTATTAAAAATTTTTTTCGTAGTTGTACCTGTACAACTTTTAACTTCTCTGTCACTTCAAGTGATACTCGTAGGTGATTGTCCATTACTGAAACAAGATATTTATGTTTTAGCGACAATGTACGCTTAATTGATTTTAAGTCCCCCAAATGCCTTTTTTTTAAGTAATATCTACAGCTATGATTGATCCGTAGGTCATTTTAAGGGTTGATCTAAGCCGATTACAATTAATTTTAGTTTTGATCAGGCGATTTTGTAATCAAAGTTCAGAAGGCGGGCGAGACATTAATGTCGTGCGTATAGTTTTGAATTGGTGAATAATTTGCGCGTTTACAAGTTATTTTTTAAATATCCATGCACAAGATTTGGTTTAAAATTTTACGGAAGGATACCAATATTTTGTTTCGACTGACTGATTTGCATGATGATCCACTACAGATACAATACCAAGCACGAAATATTTCACGCCATACGTATCACCGTTTTTTTTGTTCCGTTATCCGTTATTAATCCCGTTAATTTAGCGGTTGCAAGCGACGGTACAATCGCACATAAACCTTCAATAAAATATCAATTTAATACCACCAATTTTTATCTCTACGCCTTACACAATAGATTTCAAATTCGATTGAAAATTGAACAGATTTTGTGTATGCTTGCATGGCGCATGGGTATATCAATTAATTTATCAATTACGATTGGCCGCGCAATTTGACGCAATTCTGACAGGCGTGACGTATGCTGACGCGTAATGACGGGCGTGACGCATTTTCGACGCGTAATGACGCGAGCGCCTCGCGGATTGACGGACGCGGGTGTAAACAAACGACGTGTAATGATAACGTATTTTTTAAAATTTTCCTGTTTGTGTTTGGGGAGAGAATGGGGTGGATATGACTTTTGTTTTTCATTGTCATCCGATTGTCTTGCTCATAACGAATATGACACTTACGTCCACGTTAGTGTCACACAATTTTAGTAACACAATTGCGAAATTCTGATTGATAAATATGTTGTTGTACATGACGTGTTCTTGACAAATATAAAATTGTCTTACTCATAACGAATATGACACTTACGTCCACGTAAGTGTCACACAATTTAAGTAACACTTGCAAAATTCTGATTGATATTATAAGTTGTTGTATATGACCTGTTCTTGACAAATGTAAATTATGTTTTTTTTCAAAGAGAATTGTTTCTAAGTGGTAATATTGAAATACTATCGAAATCGGATCAGATCGAATCGTCTTCGAATAATAAAAAAAAAATCTAAAACTTGCAGTGTCTCATAATATAACATATGAAATGATGTGAAATTATTCATTTAGCTACGAAAGTCATAAAGTTGCAACACTGAGCTGATGATGGCAGTCGTGTGGAACTCTAACAAATAAGATTTCGCGTTTTGCGATCGTAGTACTTAAGTTACAAAAGTAAAGGCAATAAGAGTGTGTCACTGAAATCGTTAAAAGTTTTTTTTAACCTCTTTCAAAATTATCGTACAAAATTTTTTTGTTATAACTTTTTTCATCGCTAAGTAAAGGTGAAAAAAACATGGAAGGAAGTGGGTTTTCATATTATTCTAAGCAGGTATTTCACCGTAGTCACACTGATCACACAAGATTGGTGCAAGGTATAGACATGATTTAGGGTAGTTCATATCTGCCTAGTAAAAACCTATTCACTCTTACCTTAAAGAGACCCAGGTCATAATCTTTGAGGAAGATATTAGCATGCAGCGAGTTCCAGTCCTTAGCTGTTTCCATCAGAAAAGTGTCAGCGAAACGCTTTGTACGGGCAGGTGGAATGTCTAAAACGTAGAACTTCTTTCCGTTTCTTTCACTTGGCGATGAAAAAGTTATTTTCAATATTTTAGTGCAATTTTTCACTTAATTATTTGTTTATGAACCAAATTTACTATCAAAAAATCACGAAAATAATATCAGGGTATGTCCACACAACTCTTCACTATATGACGGCTATACACGGCGCATTTTTCCCCCGACTGCGCTGTAATCGCTCGCACCTGTCACCCGGTATATCACTGCCCAGTGCCCGCTGTCCACGCAGGGTTGTCACACGTATGGACTTATGTATAGTCCGACAAGTTCATACGCGACCCTCCTGAGGAACAAAAGACTTGCGGGGGTGAGGTAACGCCATGGCGTTGCATTGCAATAACACGCAACTGTCATGGATATATCCCTTGCCCGCGTTACCTACTGTCCTCGCTGACATCTAGCATTCGTCGCCCCCCGTACGTCTTTCGTTTTGCAGGAAGGTCGCGTACGAATTGGTCGATCTATTTATTTATGGCACAATTTTAGTTAGTAGTAACTTAAAACTTATATTAGTTTAGTCTAGATAGTATTTAATTTTATTCTCTAAAAAAAATAAGATGAAATCAACAAGAATACAAAAAAACATCCATGCTTGCAAGCTTTGTTGTTGTTGAGCGAGTGTTGTGAGTAGTTAGTTAGTTATTTTGACCGGGATTTTCTTCACTCGGAATTTTCTCCACATTTAACCTATAGATTGGGCCATTGTGCGTATGCTCATTTACTCCAACCACGCCAGGCCCTCCCAGAAGGCTATCAACCTACCCAGGTTGCTGCAGGCATCCGGGAGTGATGCCAGGGATTTGAGAATACCTGCTCGTTGTTCTGCCACGCCGGTGCATGGTGTCGTTTCTTCTGCCTCAATTAATACATCCTGTATCCAATCCAGCAATATTTCAAAAACATGATATTTTTTGCAGTCGGGTGTTTTTTTTAATTGCTTGTTATACCACTAAACTTCACAAAACTTCAGTATTTCCTTGGCAGTAAAATATTGTTAAAACCTGCGAAGTATGTGAGATTTTTGTATTGTATTTTTGGTAACGGTATATGAAACTAGTATATGGTACTGGTATTATAATGATACAATGATAAACTGCTTTATCTAAATTACCAATAAAATGGTTGTGTTTGTTTCATTCCACTAAATTGTATTAGTTGTTGTATTGAGACAGCCCTTAACTGAACGAGCACTATAAACAATGCATATTTTCGAGTGACTTGAGTGCGAGTGCATGCGTGTTTTCCATTCGAGTTGACTTGAACAAGTAGCTTGTTATCGCTTTGAATATTAAAAAAAAGGAATTTTTAAGGGACCCTATTCCTATGGTAGAATAGACAATGCTAGAAAATATTTTTTTGTATTTAGTGACAAGGTTTACGCATCGGTCTTAAAAAGCAAGTGTTTGCATAACTAGACTTAATACATCAGAAAAAAAAGGAATGAACTTAGTGGTAAGATAATACCGTAAGTCGATAATACATACTTGAAGCGGTACAAAGGTATGTAGATTAATACAAGTATTCGATCCCTAGCATAGCATACATTACTTAAAGATATTTGTAATTGTTTTGTTTTACATCATCTCGTGTATGTTTTCAATGCATGTGTGAGTAAATAATAATTTTTTTATTTGACTCCATCCTTACTCTGAACAATAACAATTATAAATATAAAGTAAAGGTATTTTTTTATAAAAGTTTTTGTGTCTCCCAATCTTTGCGATCTCGCAAATAGTATCTTTTTATAACCACCAATCATTGTCAAATATCTCTAATCCTAAAAGAAGCATAGCAATCCTTCGCCGAAGTCGGCACAAACATAAATGATCGTCAAACGCTTCGCCGTCACGTTCCCAATTTTCTTGCTAATCCTACACAATGCTCCACACTCCGGGTCGGGCCGAAAAGTGTTGGGTTTTTCTGTCTTGAAATAACTCAGACACAGCACCGGAGTCAGGAAGTTGGTGGTGTTAACACCCCCGTGCCTCGGAAAGCACGTTAACCCGTTGGTCCTGCGCCTGATCTCTCTACGGTCATGTCGGACTTCCGTCTCACCGAATTATGAGAGTGAATGAAACAGAGAGTGCACCTGTGTATTGCGCACACACTTGTGCACTATAATATGTCCTGCGCAGTTGGCTAATCTCTATTGAGGTAGGCCGCCGTAGTCGAAATACGGCTAGGAGGATATTATTATATTAAAAATACGAAATCAAGTGTACACTCACCAGCATTAACACATGAACGCTTTTAAAAACCATGTCAAAACGATTAAGTTAATTACCCAACAGAATTTAATATTACAATTTTAAATGTCTTAATTTTAACGCAATCGTTATGAAATTATAATTTTCGCGAGATATCATCTACTTTAAGAGTTAAGGTAAAGACGACACTTATTGGCGCACTCAGATTCGTCAATCCATACTAATATTATAAATGCGAAAGTGTGTCTGTCTGTCAGTTACCTCTTTACGCTTAAACCACTGAACCGATTGAGATAAAATTAGGTATGGAGACAGTTCGAGACCCTGGTAAGGACTTAGGCTACATTTTCGTCGCGATATAAAAACAATAAGGGGGTGAAATGGGAGATAAAATTTTATATGGAAAATCCAATTCTTGCGGGTGAAGTCGCAGGGTACCACTAGTTAATAATATTCTTTAATTTTGTCTCGTTCTGACACTTTTTAGTCAATGAAATAGAAAAGGACTTCAAGAGAATTAATAAATTAGCTTTGGTGTCAATAACTTTAACTAGTTTATTCCTTACTACTTTACAAAAACGACGCATTAATAGTAGTTACAAACTTTACAAAGCTTCCGCTGTCTGTCTGTCACTAGGCTGTTTCTCATGAACCGTGATAGTTAGACATTTTAAATGTACACAGATGATAGATCTGTCGCTGCTATAATAATAAATACTAAAAAAAGAATTAAAAATATTAAGATAATAGAAGGAGGGCTCCCATACAACAAACATGATTTTATTTGCTCCATAGTATAATAACGGCAACAGGTAGACGCTTGGAATATCCACAGAACATTAAATTGTACACTAAATATAAAAATAGATAGCTAAAATAAATATTTTTAAGGCAAAAAATCACGTTTGTGGCTTCTATACAAACGGATTTTTAAAATGAAAAAAGGTTGTAATAGTGGTATAATGTCTAACACTGTACAGATAATGGCACAGAACCCTTCGTGTGCGAGCCTGACTCGCTCTTGGCCGGTTTTTAAAATTCTAATCACAATGTAGGTATTGATGGTCATATTCACCCCCTTAAAGGATAAAACTGCTTACACTGCCAACACCCTGTATAAATGAAAAGTTACACATAACAAAAAAAATAAAAAGTAAGGCTTTGTATATTTACTTATCTGCTCCCATACAAATTTCGGATTTCCCATACAAACTTTCATCTCCCATTTCAACCGCTTAATGTTTTTATATTTTCGCGACAGCAAAATTCCAGTTTTAATCTATTTTTGTACAAAATTTCATCTAAAGTGCCTACCGGTTTATGCGTGAAGGCGTAACAGATAGACACACTTTCGCATTTATGATTATGGATAAAAAAGTCCTACAAACATCTGACTTTTATTTTATTTTTGCAAAAGTGAATAAAACGATATTAGTATACGTAAATAAACGATTTTTGCATGGTAAAATATTGTCATAAGTTCTTTATTGCCCGCTACAATCCTTTGCGTATCTTCAGTAACACTTAATACCAGTCGTTATTGATAGCGTTACTTTACTTTTATCTCCAAGTGTGACATAAGCTTTAAGCTTTTGCAACTTAACATTGGGAGCTTATTGGCCCGATCGATCACCTCATTACGGCCTCTCATTAACTTTCACTCAGTAATGTACAGATTTCTCAGAATATGTAACGCAATAATAATCTGTTACTTATTATTGGAATATGATCAATTTGACACATTTGCTTATCGAAATGTCGAAATTATTGAGTGATTTTTAATCAGAAAGTCTTATTCCCGTGTAAATATTTACAAAAAAAATATATACTTATCTGACGATTGGAAAAAAAAAATATGGACAGCATTGCAGCATAAAGGGACAATTTTGCAACGAAAATGTGTAAATTTTAAATAACTGTACTTGGTTAAGTACCTACCTACTTATAAAGAACGTGCGAGTCTGACTCGCGCACTGAGGGTACGAAGATTTTTTCTACGTTGAAACCACTATTTTGCGGTTTTACTTTACTTGTGTTGTGCTGTAAGACGTTCGTTCTTGCCTTTCATGTAAAGTCAGCCTATATATATCCCACTACTGGGAAAAGGCCTCACCTCAACTATGAGGAGGTACGAGCCATACTCCACCACGCGGGCTCAGTGCGGTTTGGTGGAGGGGTGAATACGGTAAGTGACAAACCTTACTGTCAGATGTTATCAAGCCACCCTAGGGCCTTTGACTAGGCTTAACGACTTATCGGTGGAGATTTGCCATTCAACATTATTAGGTACTGTAGCGTAAAAAACAAACTATGAAATCAAATTAACGATGAAATTACGAGCAAGTTAACACAATTAGAACAAACTTACATTTACTTCATCTAGTAAAATATCCTTTACACCCAGTTTCAGTTATTTGCATGCAGGCGACACCACAGCGCTCGGCGGCAGTACAAGTCTTTGTATTCTGCGATAGTACTCAGAGTAAAGTTTACTCCGAGCCTAAGTTATAGACGAACCCTTCAAGCCCATATATTTAATCCCCTCTGATTGGTACAAGCAACGTCGATGCGGATAAGGCAGGGCATGCGTGAGCCGGCTGTATTTGAGCGAAAGGTATTAAAATTAATCTTAATTTTCGAAGGAGAAAAGATAAAACTTCTGCTGGCTTAAACGTTAAAATAAAATAAATAAAATGTGTGTTTTAGAGATGAAAATTTTCTTTTTTTAAAAAAAACCGACTTCAAAACTGCCTTCAGTGATAATTAAAACTTAAAATTTTATAAACAAATTTAAACTAAAAAGAACAAAATAATATTTAAATTACCTAACTGTTCTACGAAATGGTGAGGGAAAGAGGAGGGAGCTGCGCCTTTGACTTTGTTTTGTTAGCATCCTATACAGTACCTGACAAAACATCTGGTGTTTTAATTACTAAACTCCTTATTTTTAAGGAGTTCCACCATCAGCTCAGCTCCACATAATGACTATCAGACGTAACAACATGTCAACATTAAGATACTAGTACGAAAACACTATACGTGCCTTCAAAATTTGAGGGTTTCCCTCGATTACACCAAGATCCCAGCATCAGATCTCGACTGGGCCAAAATGGGACCAACTAGAAGGTATAACCCCTAGGTAAACTTTTTTTTTTTTTAAATCGGTCTACAACTGACTGAGATATGCGGTAACATAGCCACAAAAAAAAACATACAGTCGAATTGATAACCTCCTCGTTTTTTGAAGTCGGTTAAAAAAGTTAGTTCTCTTTAAAAATTGTACTCTAAACACAAAACTTTAACATTAAATTATAGCAAAATTAAATTACATTGGATTTTAGGGAAATAGACGAGGAGTCGTGAAAGTAAATCTTGAAGTGGGTGGATAAAATTAAACTGATAATCCTAGATGTTCACACGTCCGCAAGACAGACTATTCACGTTAAAGTAATTAAAGCTGTTTTTGTAGTTCAAATTTGTAATCTAGATTCCGATCGTTATGATACCGTATTTAAATTTAAAAATATTTTTACACTCAATCCGAGTAATCTCACTGATCGTATCGTGCATGTCCCGCCCTATTGTGCAACACATAAGGTGGTTGTAACTGTGCAATTCTCAGCCTCTTATTACGAATCCTTCTCCACCTGTGGCCCAATTAAGTGTTTGGATTGTTCAATGCAGTCTCGTTGAGGGTAGGCAAAGATTAATATGTCGCAATATGTTTGAGGCGCGCTCATTTCTTGTGTAATTTTAAGAGCTAGACATACGAATTATTTTATTTTTGCAGTGCATTTAGGGTGGAATATTTAACACAGTATTTTACAATTGCGAAATGTACTATAAAGTATTGTGATGAAAAATACTTATTGGTTGACGACCTTTAGTCGTCTACCGTCCGTCCATATACGTCCATTTTGTTACGCGGAAATGGCCGATGTACCTATAAACATCCCAGAGGTTAAGTGTACTGTTCATAGAAAACAATTTTTACTAATAACTAAAATAAAGTCATACTGTCATATAAAATATTGAGATTCTATACAGACCAATGGCTCGTAAAATGTTAAGAGAGGACTTATATTTCGAATCCCCAGAGTTTAGACAAATACTTTTTCATTTGACTATATACAAAACTGTTTCTAGATTTATCGGATTTCATGTGATACGATTTTCCCCAACCGATTTCAGATAACGAAACTAAAATTGAAGGAAATCCCCAGCAATAGACCGATGTGTGTACGATTGATATACAGGATGTTTTTACAAAAAAAACGACTAATATCCGAACTAGTGAGGTAAATACTGAATATACGTATTATAGTATGGTAGGGTAGAATACCTTGAAGGATAAGTATGATAGAAGGTAAATACCTAACCTGATTTTAGTAAACAATATCATTTTGATAACTATTTTTAATATTATTATTTATGGACACTACTATGAAATATTGTTTTATGACCAAAAACTTACAACTATACTTTTTGTTAAACTTGAAACTATCCTGTATTTGATAATCCTTGTGACAAGCACGACCGCGTCTGCGCGCTGCAAATTGGGTGCGAAATCAAATAAAAACGATGAGCGACCAGAGTCACCCCTGCTGATGTGTTATTATGTCTGCCGACGCTTTTACACATCCTGTACATGTAAGTTTGAATGATGTAGAATGTTTATAGGTAGGCATTTCTTTCCTGATGGTAAGGGATAATGCGGCCGAGTATGGGCCATATCATAATGTCTAACTAGTAACAACCTATTCACGATTCTCTTAAAGGAATTTACAAAGTGTATTATAATTTTAACATGTTACTTTGTCCCTTTGTCTTTTTTTAGACGCGAGTTCAACGTCATTTTTTGTAATAATACCGGGTGTTTTACTGCATAGACTCAAATTTTATTTAAAAAAATAACTAGATTCGAAAATTTTGATAAGATTATCTAAAGCAACATTTAATACTTTTATCTACCTACACCTACCACAATAGTCAAACAGGCAGCCAAGAACTTATCTGCGAAGTGGATTCATCAAACATTGAATGATGCAGGGCAAAGGATAGAGCCATGAGGTACGCCCGACGATGAATAGCTTAATATCACTTCGCATTCAGCTAGCATGAACAACCAAGATGCCATAAACAAGCAAGTGATGCATGAAGCTCTAGAAGAGCTGGCTTCTCTTGGCTGTCCGCCAACCATGAAAAGATGATACAAGTGCATCTATTCGTTTCACGTGGGAAGGGACGCCTTTATTTGAGGAAAAATTATAGTGTGCATTAATTTTATGATGTTTAAAAGGCATGTAACTTAATAACTCTTTAGATTAAATCAAATGTCTGAAGATAACGTCTAATTTCTTTAAGCAACTGTAGTTAAGGTGCTCATAGCGGCCCTTAACTTCAAAATAACAAGGTAAGAAAAGGTATTAAACAAAAATATATTTTAGGGCGTAATTAAGTAATGCTCAAGAGCGTACACGACGCGATGTATGCCAGCTTATACTATCTATTATTTGAATATTGAGAGCACCAAAATTTTGCAATTTTTACGTGTTTGCTTCCTTCATTTTTATCAAAAAGAAAAGATACGGCATGCTCATTTATTTATTAATTCCAGATTTTTGTTAAAATAATTACATTTCTTAAATAATGGTTTGACTACCTACTGCGCGTACCTCACCACTTCTTTTTCGGCAAATTACATTAAAACAAACAGAATTACAGCGACATTGTGAGTTTGGACCTAATTTCGGACCATTCAAATGACGCTAGTTACGGGATCCGGAAAATATTAATTATGATAAAAACCCCAGTTAGAGAAATACCTAAATTGATGATTTTTAACCAGACCATTCTTAAACATAGGTACAGACATACAAAAATTAATCTTCGCCAGGGGTTCTCATATTGGACGCGCCATCGATATCCCCCGTAGCCGGCACGCAACCAAAACATGGTGTTTGAGATCAAAGAGACAATGCGGAGGGTGAATTTGTCTAGGTGACGGTGAGTATTATGGGTCTAGGTAGACTGGATAAGGCTGGTTTGGAACTTTTGCTGCCGCACTCAGAGGCGTCAATTAAATTTAATCTATAATTAAGTTTCGTTCTGTCAGTTTATTTGTCAATGAAATAGAGAAGGACGGCATAGACTTAATGAAAGATTAACTATAATTGACGTCTTTGAGTACGGCAGAGAGTCCGTTAAATATTAGAAAATCGGAACAAATTTTGTTCAAAGCTATAGCAGTTAAGATTACTACTCTCAAAGCCATGACATAGGAACTGTCAATTTTAAAAAGGAATACGAGGGTCAAACTGAAAGTTCTTAGAACTGGCCACTTATAAACAATATAATAAAAAAAATATTCTAAAATTTGAAAATAGAACTCTTTGCCAATATTACTGAGTATATATTTCATTCATTTGTCATTTGTTTTACGACTTGGCGGCAAATTGAAAATTGTCTGTGTCACGTCAAAATGAATTTAACACGAGAAAATTTTCGTGCAATGATTTTTTATGACTTTCGATGTCATTTAAGTCAACAAGAAAGTTATGATAGACTACGATTGGCCTTTCACGATGAAGCCCCATCTCGTGCGACTGTTTACAACTGGTTTAATGAGTTTAAACGTGGTCGCACTAATCTCACTGATGATGTACGTGAGGGACGGCCTTCTACGGCGACGACTGAAAATAACATTTGTGTTGTGCGGCGTATGATAGAGACTGACAAAAGAGTGACCTATCAGCAGATTCGGACAAGCTTAGGCATCGGTATGAGTCAAGTGCACAAAATCCTCCACGAACATTTAGCGGTCAGGAAGCTTTGCGCCCGGTGGATACCTCATAATTTGACTAAGGCTCAAAAACTCCATCGTGTGGATTGGTGCCGTAAAATGATTGAAAGATTTAACGGAGGTGACTCAAATGCTGTGTTCGACATACTAACAGGTGACGAAAGCTGGATTTACTGTTATGATCCTGAAACCAAAAGACAATCTGCTCAGTGGGTGTTTCCTTTCGAGGAGTTGCCAACTAAAGTGAAGAGAGATCGAAGTGCGGGAAAAAAAATGGTGGCCTCGTTCTTTGGAAGGATAGGTCATTTCGCAACAATTGTGTTAGAGGATCAAAAAACAGTTTCTGCAGAATGGTACACTACCAATTGTTTGCCACTTGTCTTGGAAAAAGTTCGAGAGAAACGACCTCGCAGTAGGATCCTCCTTCACCACGACAACGCCTCGTCGCACACCGCCAAGCGAACGATCGACTATTTGGCGACATCAAACGTTGAATTACTGGGTCACCCGCCGTATAGCCCCGACCTCGCGCCTTGTGATTTTTATTTATTTCCAAAAATTAAAGAAAAACTTAAAGGAAAGCGGTTTATGAATGCTGAAGAAGCGGTGGCTGCGTATCGCGATGCCATTGAAGAGACCCCTAAGGACGAGTGGGCAAAGTGCTTTTCCCAGTGGTTCCATCGCATGCAGCGGTGTATTGACGTCAATGGACAATATTTTGAAAAGATATAATAAAACTAATAACTGGCTAATGTAATCAGTTTTTGATTTTCTAAGAACTTTCAGTTTGACCCTCGTAAGCTAAGCTTAAAGTGGTTGTATTAAGATCGAGGATGAAGGCTTGATTAAAGCAATACTTTTTGGAAAATTGAAAGTTAACAATTTCTGGCTGTATTCCACCACCAATAATACTTATTTTTTTAAGATGCCAAGCCACCATCTATCTTAGAAGAAATAAAGCAGCAATCTAACCATTATCGGTGATAACAGTGGTGGTAAGCATTACCGATACCAACCATGGGATCAACCTTCGTAATCCAGATCTGCTGTCAACGGTCAAAATGAATGTATCTCACTCTCTTTTGACGACTATCTCGTATATTAATTTGGCACCTATCACATCCAGTTATTTCCAAGTTCTGTTGCAGTAATAAGTGCGGTCGCGACGACACCGGTGTCATTATCGCGCCCGATGCAGCGAGTCAAGGGCTTAATGCTCGATCTGTTTGTATGGGGCAGACTGTGCCTACTGTACACACCTTTGACTATGACACGTAACGCCAGGTATCAAGGCCGATGAGAGAGTTGTGCGCATACTTTTGAGGCTGACTGTACAATTCGAAATATGCACGGCTGTACATGTAAAGGTGCTTTCAATTACTGCGGGGATTGCGAAATAAAATACCTTTTCATTTCTGTTCAATTCAAATATGATTTTGTTGATGGCAATATTTTGGTCAAACAGACAAAGCTGGGTGCTGGAAATAATTAACCAATTTGTGAAAATGCCTACAATAATGAGTCTGATTCAGTAAGCATCTTTTAGATTACATTAGTTTTTGCCTTATAAGATACCTAGGATAATAATAAGATACCTAGTTTTAGATAAATTTAGGTGTATTAAAATTATAAAGTAGAAGAGCGGAAAGTAGAAAAAGATGTTAAAGACTCCACGGATAAGAGCTAAGAGCTCTTAAATTGAATGATGATAAAAAGTTTAACGCAGTACCTAATATATTTTTCAACCAAGTGAATACAGCCTGCATAGATAGTATTATCAGTGGTATTTAAAAGAAAAGCATTGTTCTATACAGCGGTCAATTCCAACAAAGACCAACTAGGTACGCAGGTTATTATAGTGAACATGTGTGTGCGCAATACCCAGGTACACTCTCTATTCCTACAGTTCGGTGAGACAGTTGAAATCAGACTTGACCGGATGAAAGAGAGATCAGTGGTATGTAGAAACAGTCATGTCAAGATTGTCAAGTCTCATCCAAGTGCCCAACATGGTACAAAATTGAAAGCGTTCCAAGTCAGGGACAAAGCTTTAAAATGCATGTGCTGCCGTGCTCTGCAACAGTAAAAGGCCGATACCACAGTCCATACTGAAGCAGTGGACTCAGTTTTATACCTCAGGCAAAAATTCTTTTACGTCTGCTCACCGTCTGCTGGCTGCTGTCCCGCTGCCAATGAGTAGATATACATGGCGTGTAAACAATAGAGATGCATTTGGATGCATCTGGATGCATCATACATTAATAGTTATTTCTGTCTTATAACACCGCCGGCCAGAATTCGCTATATTAGTTAGGCTCTGAGTGTCAGAGCTATCAAATTAATACCTGCCCGCCAATGCTCGCTTGGCGATTTACTAATTCCAATATCAAATACCGATTGCCCAAGAACACTCGCTTATAGCCCAGTGACACCTCGTCTCTAGTTTTTAGCTCTACTCGCTTCTCGCACATCGGTGGCTGTCGGACAACTGCCTTAAAAATTGCCGGCCGAACTATGAAGGTTTCCTATAAGGTGCCCAAAAATTAAAAAAGGGGTAAGGTTGCTTTTTCGATATTTGCATGTATCGAATGAAATTTTGTGAAAAGTCCATTTCAAAAATATTATTTTTTTAGTCTGTTTTTTTTTTTTTAAATAATAGTTTTGTTTTCCATAAAAAATATTATATTATGTGCTTGTAGTTCTACTAAATTACTTGATTAAAAAAGTTTTACTGAGTTCTTCTACAATGCGTGTATGAGCTGCCATAGTGCATCGCGAACAAAAACTTGATAAGCAGATGCAGATATTTGCATACGTGGAATCGTATGCTTTTCACACATGCGGTGTCACTCGCTGTAGATACTACTAAGGTTTGCTAATTCGGGTTCTGAGAAATTGTAAAAGTAGAAATATCTATTTCATTTTGTATGTCTATCAACCAAATAGCACCCAAAGGTAAGCTGACCATTGTATCAAATATTTTCCTTTTTTAGCAGGCACGTTAAGTAGGTATGTTCAGTTTATTTGCCATTTTTCTTAAAGGTTCAACAACTGCCTCATTGTTTTATTAGTCAGCATGCTGGGTACTATCCTAGACCCCGGATTTAAAACCCGGGTCGGGCCGAAAGTTACTAGGTTTTTCTGTCTTGAAATAACTCAGACACACCGAAAACTCCGATATCAGGAAACTGGGTGGTGTTAACACCCCCATGCCTCGGAAAACACGTTTAGCCGTTGGTCCTGCGCCTGTTCTCTCTCCGGTATGTCGGACTGTATGTCGTCCCACCAAACTTTCAGAGACAGAAGGAACAGACAGTGCACTTTTGCACTATAATACCTCCCGCACAGTTGGCTAATCTCAGTTGTGATTGGCCGCTGTAGTCAAATTCTGCTAGGGGATATCATTACTAAAAGTGCATGTTTCACCAGTGAAGTAGGATCTAACTACCATAATCCGTTTTCGAGTCATGGAACTGGCTATGGTCTGTGCGCTACAATGAACCTTATGGCTGGAGACATTCACAAGCAACACTACTTGTTATACCCTGTATTTATTATTTATCGTGAAACTATCGAGAACCCATGGTATTGCCGCTTTCAGTCCATCATAAATGATACAAATTCGCCGACATTTGCATGTATGCGAGTTGCTTACGAATCATATGTTACACGCGTCGCCGCTCCCTGTTGGGTGCTCTTCAAACACACATCTTTAGAGATGTGCTCGTACAAATACCTAAATTATCATTGTTTGGCGTCAATGCTTAGCGTACCTTAGTTGTGAATATAAAAACTATGGTTGGCTGCATAGTTTCAGCTAGCAAAAATGATGTTTTATCAATCTTTCAAATCTCTCAAAAGTCTTTCATAAGTTGGCGATAAAATTGATCATGCAAATGGGTTATACACTTTCATATTACTCCTTAGTAACAGCTCTGTATTATTTGGAGCTAAAACGATAGCAAAACATGTTCTTACGTTTATTAATCACGACCACTGTTCATATCAACGTCGGTTGACTTTGATCTGCAAGATTGGAATAATATTTGTCTTGGAGTTTCGGATTCGATGGCGGACAAATGTTTACGTAAATCTGCTAATGCCAATCCAATGGTAAAGTTGCAAATGAAGTAATTACTCATGTCTGTCTCACTTTGTGTGAGTAAGACTATGCGATACTAATTCTGGCACCTTTGGTTATAATACTAAACATTGCTTATCCGCATCGTCGCTTACCATCAGGTGGGATTGCTGCCAAATGTCTGCCTATTATAAAATTCTGGTTATAGAAATTATATAAGAGTTTAATAACATTGCACTGAAACTTTCAAGTTCTCGTTGTAGGCGGGATACAAAGACGTAACACGTGATTTTATACCATTTTTATGCCGTCCTTGTTCGTCTTTCTCTACTTCTTTCTAGTGTGAGCGGGATAGATATAGGAATGCGACGATATGGAACTAAAATAAACATGTGTACGCAGTCGATCTCCAGGAGCGCGGCCCACAGGTACGGGTTTTTTGACGTCAATCTCCAGGAGCGCGGTCAACAGTAGAAGGGTCATCCCTTCTAAGTAAATACTTAAGTAAGTGCATACCCAAAAATATCAAGTACTTTACCTTCGACCACATCAAAGAATCACTTCCCGAAATCATTTAAATAAATAGCGACTCTTGCTAAGACGCAATAAAGTGCAATTCACATCGCGGAGAACCAGATTGCCTGCGCCTACTTTGTCGCTTACTTTTATTAGCCTCCCTTTCTATCGCATCTATATCGCAGAAAGGGTTTTCCGAGATCCACTATCTTGGTCATAATTCGGTTATAATAGAATTCCAAATATACGTTTGAATATTTAAAAAAACCTACATCATGATAACTCACTTTTGCTTCTAGCCCAAAAGTTCAACGCAAAATCTTTGGCAGGTGCCCATTAAAAGTGAAACTTTACCAATAACTCCAAGTTCAGCCGACAGTTAGTCAGCTTTAATTGTTCCCTGTCAGCCAGATGTGTGCATTGTTTGTCTGTCTGCTTCACTATTTTGGGGGTGGACCAGATGTTCCAAGGTTCCGCTATTCACGGGGTTGAAATGAGCCTAATTAATTTTAATAGAGTTTTTGCAAAATGTGTCAGTATGGGGGTGATGTTATGTGGTCCTTTATTATCCAAAAAATGACAAAGGATGTGAGCTGTGAAGCTGTTTGTGGGTGTTAATGAACCGAAAATAAGGTTGAACCCATGTGTATTTTGCCTAATTATATTTTTTTTATTTCTTTGCTTTTATAATTATAATTAACGACTGTATGTAAAAAAGTAAGTTATGAAGTTGTTCTAGTAAAGCTAGAATACATTTTCAATTTCAGACTAACTTGGACATTGAAATATTAACGGCTATTGAAGTTACATCTTGTTTCCCAAATACGACTCTCATCCATAAGACACGATCAAGTAAAAAATACGTTTAATACCTGGAAGATAGATTTTAATGTAGTAAAAACATTTATTTATTCATACTTTATTGCACAAAAAAAGAAAGTACAATTGGCGGCCTTGATGCCTTAAACCATTCTCTACCAATCATAAACACGTAAACATAAACACAACAAGTAAAGTTCATCTAACATCCGTGGTCGCTCACCTTATCTCCCCGCCCCTGATCGGATCGACACGTCGATCAAAATCATTCGTATAGCAATGCTGGTTACCTCCGGATATCGAGTGCGTGGGGAGCAAAAATTAATAAGGTGATACTAGGGTTGTGTCGTTACTTGTTCCATCGATTTTAATATACTCGAATGTTGTACAATTCATACTAATATTAGAATTAAAACTAGACTAGGCCTCTCAATACTATCCACGAGGTCCCGAGTTCGAATCCCGGGTCGGGCGAGAGTGTTGGTTTTTCTTCTTCTTTGATCTTGAAATATATCAGACACAGCTCCAGAGTCAGGAAGTTGGTGGTGTTGATCTCTCTACGGTCATGTCGGACTGCCGTCTCACCGAATTATGAGAGTGAAGAAACAGAGAGTGCACCTGTGTATTACGCACACAATTGGACCTGTGTATTGGGCTCAATCATGCCTGTTCCGTGTATTTATTAACCGTTCACAACATAATAAATGTCTTCCTCTGTTTTTTTTTCTTGTCTTTAATAGTTAGTTCAAAAATATAATCGTACGTCATTATTATTATCATAATCAAGTGCAGAACGACAACAGCTACTGAAAATAGAACTCCCCCCACTAATTAGTGACGGAGTAGACAATAGTGACTTTGTTTCTTGCTGCTTCTTCTCAGCACTAGCCCACAATTGTCCCGAAGCAGAGGTAGGGTTAAGATTGGGACGTGTATAAGTGCCCCTAGTTGGGTCTATATGCAGAAATAAATAAATTTTATTGTTTTTGTTTAATTCCGGCGCCCAAGAAATCCGGAATAAAATATAATTTAAAAAATAATATAATATAATTATGTTTTTTCTCAATCAATGATTCTTTTATTATGTAGTAACACTAGCCTTAAGTTACTCTGTTACTAACAACTTATGGATCTAGATGTCCGAAATAAATGATTATTATTATTAATTCCCATAGTTAGGTTAGGCATTCAGTGCAATTTCGTTAATTTTTACCGTCGTGTCTTTTTTAACAACCATTCTGCTCGCATTATTACTTATATCGAAAGACAGGCTTTTTTACCCGACTGCGAGAGGAGGATTATGTTTTTCGAGAGTATGTATGTATGTATAATTGTTTGGCACGCCCTACAGCCCAAACGGCTCGACATGTTTTGACTTATGAGGTGTCGTTGAATTTGTCAAAATTGTAAGAGTGACATAAGCTATATAAATTTAAAAAATAGCGCCCATAAATAGGAATGAAGGGGGGAGGGGTGATTGTTTTTTTTCTTAGCATAGCAATATGGGTATCAAATGAAAGCCAGTAGAGAGACCATTACAAAAATATTATGTTTTTTGCAGTCTAATAATAAGATTAAAAACACATATGGGTACCAATTTAACCCGTTTTCTCTTTCTTGTTTTAGGGTTTTTTAATTTCCAATTACACAGAAACGCAGTCGGGTTTTTTAGTTTTTTAAATAACCGTTTTTTTTAAATAAAACAAGATGTTTTACTTACAGGTGTAGAATTAATTTGCTTTTTTTTAAACCTTATCTTTTCCGCGTTGCCTATTTATTAATCAATTCGCGACTCACATCACTAGAGGAAACGGGGTTTTAACGACGAACAGACAAATTGATGCGGAACGAGCGTTTGTTGTTGGAGGGCGATTCCGAAATTCCCGAACCGTGACGGGGAAGTGATTCCAATAGTTTTCAAAGTTATGTGGAAACATTGTTGCGTATTCTATTAAAATCAGCATTAGCTGTGATTGTTTGTAAGCTTACTAGTTTTGATGATAACATTTACTTACGCTGAACACAAGTGCTACAAGCTGAGCACAAGCCATCACAGGCGCACAACTGACATAAGTATATGAAAATTTTGCTGTGTTTTTTGTTTTATAACCGTACCCGTTACGTTGCTTGTTTTCGTGAGTTGAGTGATGTCCATTCATTAAAAAAATGTATTTTCTTTCTTTCATTTTTTAAATTTTAGGTTAAGGGCTACTAACATACGTTTTTTTACAAATAAACGCCGATGAAAAACAGGTTTAGAAATATGCTGTATTGATCACTATAGCATACTTAATTATATGCCCTTACTATGTTATAGTATAAATATTTACGTTAGATATCCTGTTACAACCACCAAGAGGTTAATTGGTGTAAAGAATGCTGTAAGTAGCGTTATTATTGTAAGACTGCATTTAATCCGATAGATGGCATTTAGTGTGATAAAGTTTACTAATAAATATTTATTTAATTATTCTAGAAAATGTTGTAGGTAACAAAACTATCTAAGTAGTTTCAATGACTCCTCCGGTATTAAGTGTTTATGATTGAATCTAAAAACAATAAGGATAAATAAAACCTAGAATAAAAAAGGTTTAATCGTTTAAAAAGTGTTTGTAATAAATCAGAGTATCAAATTATCATTTTCCAGCCATCGCTTCTTACTTAACATCATACTTCAAGTTCGATTCAGGGCGTATTTTCTTTGGAGATTTTTGCTCCCTCAGAAAACCACTACCACGAGCTATCGAATCAAAACTTATCTACACTAGTATTATAAAGAGGAAAGATTTGATTGTTTGTATTAAATAGGCTCCAAACCTACTGGACCGATTCAAATCTAACTTAGTACAGAGAAAGTTCAAACTTTCTCTGTACCAAATTAGATTCTGGGAAGGACATAGGCTACTTTTAGTCGCGATATAAAATCATCAGGGGGGTTAAAAAGGGATAAAATTTCGTATGGAAAATCCGACTTTTGGCGCAGGCGAAGATGCGAGGAACTGCTATATTTTAATAATTTCCATTTTTAAACTACCTTCCGAAGGTTGTCTTTTAGCAATAAGACCACCTAAATTGTATATTTGTGTTATTGATTGTAATAATGGGTGTTCAAATACAATAAACGATAGATTTGACTTTTCTCAAGTAAGTTTTGTAGTAGTTTGATAACTTATTCGTAGTAGAATACAAAAATCATTCACTCATGGTAGGGGTACCGGATTTACTCCCCTAGAAAAACTTCCGACACCATTTGAAATTCATTCTTCAAAGAACGTGTGATATTATAAAAATACCGGTAGATGAAGCTTCTAGGTTCGGGTATAAATTATGCACCCTTCGGTGGATCGACTGATGCATTAACAGCCGCTTTGATACCGTTTTCGAGGTAAATGGCAGTCAAACATTGTATTATGGCCGTATTATCATAAACTAACATTGTTCGGGAGTAAACGATCACAAAGAGTGCACTTGTGTCCTTATAGTGCACGCACTTGTGCTCTGTAGTATATTTTTTTGTCCGTGCTTGCTTACCTAATCTCCGTCGTTTTGCTTAAATACGGCTATGAATTCAATTCATTAGTTATTTTCATCCAAAAATATGGTTATTTTATTATATATTCTACATGTGCATATCTTTTAAACAGTATCTTCTGAACATGTCTTATGTAAAAAAAAACCTTAACCTGTTCCAGTTCCTGATATATTGTAATTAAATTGCATTCATATGAGAATTTTTACCCTGTAATTGCTCGCTCTCATCGTTGAGAATTTAGGTCGTGCTTAGGGGTACTTTAGCTAAGCGCACCTCCATAATAGGCAGGTAAATAAAAATGAAACGATATGTCATCATAGCAAATTTTTTAATAATTTAATCTAACTGATGATTTACGTTTTAAAAACCGCCTAAGTTGTACCTACTACCAACATGTTTTTACTTTTATTGTACCTATGTTTGTAATGTGTTTTCTGGTTGCAATAAAGAGTATCAATCTATCTATCTATCACTGTAAATATTGTATAAATAAATTGTTTCAACAAACACACCAATTACCTAGCTTCATACTAAGCGTGAGCTTGTGCTATGGTGACTAGGATAACGGATAGACATACTTAAATACTTTTACAAACATCCATGACTTAGGTACAAATGCTCGTGCTCATCACACAAACATTTGCCCCTTACGGGATTCGAACCCGCAACCGCCTGATTTAGAAGTCCGTGGCGCGAACCACTGCACAAAGACGGTCGTCAAATTTTATTATAACAGTGTTTTCGTATCCTATCTAACTTACGTGATTATACTTGCAGTTCTAAAGCAAATACTTTCGGAGTAGATTTTTATTTATATGAGAGCTATTATTGCTATTTGACATAACATTTAAAAAGGTTTTTGATTACTTAGATGGGATGCATCTTAATGGGGCAAATCACTATTTACTTCTAGAAATTCCGCTCTTCATTTTCATCTTCTGGGAAAGCTTTTCCTTTCGTTGTGGAGAAATGAATACCTACCTAAGTGATTTCAATAATCAACAGCATGCCATAAACAAGGATTTTAGTATTTATTCACCCGTTTTAGGATACGTTTTACCTTTTTTATTTTTCCAAAATGGCCTATCGTTTTTTATCACGTTTGGTTTCAATCCTTATTCCTGAAGAAACAGCTTTTATATTATCAGACGTAAAATGAAATCGGTAAAAGCTGTCATCAAAATTCGAACATGAGTTGGCTTAAATTAAGAACTTACGCGCTGCATCGTTACGAGATATATTTTTTTTTGTCAAAAATTGCGGTTAGAGACGTACCTAAACCATTTTTTAATATTTTTATTTTAAAATTTATATATAAGCCTATTCCTTTTTTCGTATCTATGAACTTTTTTTTTAAAGATTTTGTCACTTCTATTTTAGTAGGTAATAATGTCTTCCTAGCCGAATTTCGACTACGGCGGCCTATCTCAACAGAGATTAGCTAACTGCGCGGGCCATATTATAGTGCACAAGTGTGTGAACAATACACAGGTGCACTCTCTATTCTTTCACTCTCATAATTCGGTGAGGCGGCAGTCCGACATGACCGTAGAGAGATCATGCGCAGGACCAACAGCTTAACGTGCTTTCCGAGGCACGGGGGTGTCAACACCACCAACTTCCTGACTCCGGAGCTGTGTCTGAATTTTTTTTCAAGACAGAAAAACCCAACACTCTCGGCCCGACCCGGGATTCGAACCCGGGATCTCGTGGATAGTACTCAGCGTGCTGACCACTAGACCAACGAGGCAGTCATTTTAGTAGGTACTATTGGTTCAGCGAAGTAAAGACTTTCTAAATCTATTTCCTTTTTATTTAAGTAGCTAAGCAACAAAAGCTTTGCTGCAAGTTCCTAACTTGATCCCACAACAAAATAGCAATGGTTGTTGCTGGCCGATTTGATCGCATCTTTACTGCCGCAGTAAAAAGAACCGAAGCAGTAAATGAACTGTCTGTAATTAGTTACTCTTTGCTTTTTCACTATGAAAGGTTTTTTTTTAAACACACCAATTACCTAACCCCAAACTAAGAGCGTGCTATAGTGACTATGATAACGGATAGACATACTTGTATACATTTATAAACATCCATGACTTAAGTACAAATGCTCGTGCTCATCACACAAACATTTGCCCTTTGCGGTATTCGAACCCGCAACTGCCTGGTTTAGAAGTCCAGGGCGCGAACCACTACACCAAGACGGTCGGTTTGTTTCTAAACAACTATGAACGGTTTGGTTAAATGCTAAACTACTTTGTTGACTGGGTTACTTTGTTCAACAATTAAGTTCATCAATTTGTCTAGGTTGCACATATGGGTCACAAATACACAATGCTTCTAACCAATAAACTAAAATAGCTTTACCTTTCAACAGATCTTTCTACTTTGTTCCAATTTGCATAGAATCACTGACAGTGTATTTCTGAAAAAAAGAAATAGACCTGTCATCTCGTACTGCGCGGAGATTCGAAGTTGATGCTCCGTGCACACGTTCTTTTACGTGTCAAATGCAATATTTGAATGTAAAATTGAGCAAATTACTCAATTTGAGGCTATCTCAAATGAGGACTTTCGCGCGCTAATGACCCATCTACCTATTTTTAAATACACTATCATTGCTTTGAATTATAAATCAAAATCGTAACAAACAAAAGCTGTATTATTATTTCCCATTACTTGGGCATCACCACCGTGGTGACACCACGTGTCTCTACTTTTAGTCAAAAACTTAACTCCAATTGGTTAACTAACGTTTAGTTTGCTAACCGAAACATATCAAATACTGCGCTACTACAGCGCTCAAGATTATGCCAAAAGACAATTTCACCTTTATTTCAAACTCGAATCCCCGAGCCGCGAATCGTTTTCGAACCAATTCACACAAAAGACAAGTCCCAAACGGGGTCTGCCATATTTCCATAGCAAAAAACACGATCGCATAATGTGTTCATCGAGACGCATGGATTAGCCGGCACGCCTGATTCACAGTCATTGCTTGGATACAGACCGATGAGAAAAGACAGACAACTTGTCAAAGTAAAAGTCAAAAATAATTTATTCAATTTAGGACAGAAAATGCCACTTAAGAACGTCAAAATTTAACATGTCTCCTTATCTTTTGGGCCCTACTAGTGCTTGACTTAGAAAGCCGAAGTATTACCTATAGTCCGACAATGCCCAACCTTCCTGCGGTGTCAGAAGTGCGCAGGCCAGGTATGCTAGATGTCAGCAGGGACACCACCCATTGCGGGGCATGGGATTTCCTATGACACTTTTGTGCGATTGGCGCTTTCCCACACGGTTTGCGGGGCGCTGGAAGGTCGCGCATGAACTTGTCGGACTATAAGCAAGCAGCAAAGATTATAATTGACCGGTAAACGGAAAGCACATGTCTACTCACTTTGGTGACATTTTAATTTAGAGATGGGAACGATATTTCCGAGTAAAATTAGTTTTGAAAGTAAAAAATATATTATTAATATGGAGCTGTAACAAAAGATGTAAGAAAAAATGTTCAATGCGAGCTCTACATTTCCAGATTATAATCTTATATTCTGAAATACTGACTAGACATGTTCTTTCTGTGTACCCTTCAATTTATATAGGTAGAGCCTTTTTTATATTGTCTGTGTTTTTTATTCTTTTTTAATGTTTTTTTTAAGTTGGGAATTTTGTTTCGTGACAAAACTACTGAATTTAATTTCTATTTAAAACAAAACTAGTTTCCCATCGTCAAATGAGTTAAAACAAGTATAAGTTTTACAAAATTACATAACGAAGTTATACGAACTGTATTGGCTGTTACCTCTCACGCTATACTAGGGTTGATCTAACGTCTAGCCGAGGTAACTGTGCTAGAAATCGGGATTATTCATCAAATCCCCGGCTGTTTCCACCAGGGTTGCGCTGAAAAGACACTAATGAGCTAATGGATACTACGTGTGAGGTCCCGGGTTCGATTATTCTGATTGCCAGTGAACGCGTCCCGTGCCTATGTTAATGGGATTGGTGTTTGACTTTCTGATTTTGATTATTTGATTTTAAGTTTCTTGTTGATTAAATTGCTGTAGAAAGCTATGTTTTGTTGGTTTTTCATAAACTAAAATGAAAAGAAATGGCTTCTGGTAAGTCGATTTTTAATTGATTTGTTGTGATCATTGTTGTTCACTTCATAATTACAACAACAGGCAATAGTTACTCACAGATAAAAGATGGTTAATTTGTTACATTATCTTAGAGCTTTGTGATTAGCATGACAAAATGAGGTCTTTTAGAAACCGATAAACTACTATTTTTAAGCCCAAGTCTGGATGAGCTAATCTGGATTTGTTCATAGCCTGGATTAGCTAATCCGGACTAGCATTAGTTTATCCTTCGGATTAGCTAATCCAAACGTGCACAAATGGGCTTTCAACTCAGATAACAGATTAAGCCTTGCCCAAGTCCGGATTAGCAAATCCGGACGTGCGCAAGTGGGTCTTATAGTATTAGCCCAAGCCAAATTACAAGCCCAACTAAACTATGTTTTGTTTTAGCACTTATGTAACAGTACTACCTAAATATTTGTAGAATGCATTTGCCTCCAAATTTTATTGACAAATTACAAAAATCTCCAAAATAATGACAGCAATATTGCAAGTTCACAAATCAAAATGAACTTTATGTCTAAGTCAATAGCCTAATCGGAATATTACCGACGCATAGAGAGTCACCCAAACCGACGGATAAATAAATTCACACTCTATTAAGCTTGACCACAGTACACGCAGAAACAGTAATCTAGTTTTCACGGAGTCTTGCAAAATGGGATTCGAATGAGCGATTTTCGTAGTTTCAAAAATCAGTACTTAAAAATCCGCTAGATGGCGTTTAACATCCTAAGTCAGGTTGATTTTTTATTCGAAAAAAATGCTGGTTTTAGCGTTTAATATGTTAAAATGTTTATGTTTAGCATGTTTTATAATCATACAACAGGTATACAACAGTAAAACAGGTTTTTTTTCACAATTTAGTGATCATCATGACAGTTTTTCCATTGAATTTTATTTTCAAAATACATTTTGAAACTCGCTTATTTTTAACGTACTTCCACTTCCACTACATGTCTGTACTCATATTATTACAATAATTGGTTTTTGTTTCACGCTCAAGGCTTTCGAAGCAATATTTATAAAACTTAGATAAATAGATATAGATAGATAATCTATCAACAAAAAATGAAATTAAAATTTTTTGCTGTCAGAAAATCCCTCATTGGGGCAAATGTTTGTGTGATGAGCACAATTTATTATTATCAATACAGTGTCTTCAGAACGGATTCATCTTACTGTATGTAATGTACTCCTAGCCGAATTGCGACTACAGCGTCGATATCAATAGAGATTAGCTAACTGCGCGGAAGATATTATAATGCACAAGTGCGTGTGCAATACACAGGTGCATTCTCTGTTCCTTCACTCTCATAATTCGGTGTGATGGCAGTCTAACATGACAGTAGAGAGATCAGGTGCAGGACCAACGCAACGGCTTAACTTGCTTTCCGAGGCACGGGGTATACCACCAACTTCCTGACTTCGGAGCTGTGTTTGAGTTATTTTAAGACAAAAAAACCCAACACTTTCGGCCTGACCCGGGATCCGAACCCGAGACCTCGAATCAAATCAAATCAATCATTTATTTTCCAGAATACAATTATATCATGCAAGTTTTACATTGCGGATCTTAAGGCTACTATTGTCTTGTATTCAGCTTGTATGCAGACGTGCAAATATTAATAACAGTATTAGAAATAATAATTATACATTATTACAGCTAAACAGAATGTCAAAAATAAAATATTATAATGATATAATTATTGTTTTTAAGTGATAAGCATTCACTAAAGATGTCAGAAACTGAAATTACAATGTCATTATTTAAATTAAAAAGTCATATACTATATTGAATTATTTATTAATGTTAAAATATGCATTAAGGCTATAAAAACCCTCATTCGTCAACCAATCCACTAACTTTTTCTTAAATATATTGCCTTCGAGTTCTTTCAACTCTTCAGGTAAGTTATTGTGAATAGCTATTGCCATATTGCAGATATTTTTCTTATGTATTGCCTTATTACACTGAGGTTGGTAAAGTGAATTCCTAAATTACCCTAAATTAACTCGTGGATAGTACCCAGCTTGCTGACCACTAGACCAATGAGGCACTAGTATTTCTGAATGTATTTGAACTATGGCTTGACTGACTCAGCAAATGGAGGCGAATTAGGTAGAAGGGTCATGGCGCCACGCAGTGTCGACAGGAGGGATAAATCTTAGGTAATATATCACGGCGGCGATGCTTAAGACTAAGACAAAGCGAGTCTGATTGAAATACAGTGCATTCAGTTGAATTACATCGAATTTGAGAGAAGTAAGTTACTTCAGACGGGTCTTGAGGGATGAGATTATTTAAGCGAGTTCGAGATGGCCGTCTTTATAAAAGTACACAGGGCCGCACGTCAGACTATATCAATTTGACCTTGGGACCTACTCTAGTTCGTACGCAATAAAAGCTGTTTTCGCAATTTCAATGAGTAACCTAATGTGCTACCGATTGTAAGTACATCAAATGCCTACTAACTGGCGCTACAAGCACTTAAAAATCGATTGACTAACGTTCTCGGTAGCTCAGTAGGGAGAACTTTCGCCCGGAACGTGGGTTCGAGTCAAAAGTCAAAATAAATTTATTCAATTTAGGACAGAAAATATTGGCCCTTAGGGGGCCCGGACATGTCTCCTTATCTTTTGGGCCCTACTAATGCTTCGAGACAAAACACAGACAATCAGGCAAGTGCTGAGAAGAAGCACCGGAACAAACTCAGTCACCACTAGCTGCCATAAAAGTGAAAAAAGTTACAATAAATAGGTAGGTACATCAGTTTGGTGCAGGCTGGACTGACCATACATTCTCGTCATCAAGATAGTCTTGAATTTTATAATACCCTTTAGACATGAGGGTAGTTTTGACATGCGACTTAAACCTATTAATAGGTAGTTCGACAACATTGTGTGGTATATTGTTAAAAAAAATAAAACAATTTCCCAAAAATGAATTAATTGTTTTGGCCAGTCTGAAGTCTGGAACGACGAGTTTGTTTTTGTTTCTTGTATTATAAGAATAAATATTACTTTTTTCGTGAAAAGATCTAAGTTTTCGCGTACGTACATGATATTATCAAAAATGTATTGAGAGGCCACAGTAAGTATATTAATTTCTTTAAAGAGTTATCTCAGGGATTCGCGCGGACTCAGTTTGTAAATGGCACGAATGGGTCTTTTCTGTAAGATAAAGATGGTATTGAGTCGAGCCCGTCCTCGGCTATGAATTTTTGTGTGCAGTATTAATAAGGTACTTTAAAAGAACATCGAATAGAATTCATACCAGGAAATAGCACCAGTAAAAGCTTTTCCTTAATCCAAAGATAAACATTTGTATTTATTCGTTAAGAACTTTTAAAATTTAACAGTTTTTTTATTTGTTGATCAGTGGTACAAAAAAATGAATTAAAAATCAAGAAAGTTTTTATCCTTTGCAAAATTATTTGTACTTCAATTAAAATTAAAGCAAGTCTAGAGAAACATAATCCTACCCAACATGGTAATGTGTATCGTTGCCCTTCTTCAATCCTTACCAGTAAAATCTAAAAACAGTACACCCTTTTAGGGGAAAGGTCAGCTTACTAACTGACCAAAGAAAGTCTACTTCCTTAATGTCGCACAATTAGAGCTACAAATTCAAACATGAGCGCCTACTTTGTATAAGACATTGTATAATTGAATCGGATTTTACATACTGTTTGATCCGGACTTTTGGATCAGACAAGGTTTTTACACACTGTACGTACAAGTACACTATGACAAGCCTAGTATTCTTGATTGCTTGTAAATTGCAATAGCTATAGTTTTCAGCAAAGCATAATAGCTTTGATAGTTTTAAAAAATTCATGCATATTTCGCGATATTTTGTTATTGCGATAGTAAGTTCAAGTTAGGCGATAGGCCCGTGGGGCATAAGACGTAGGCGCGGGGTCAACCCTTAGCACAGAATAAAATAGCCCCTTAGTTCGATGACACCATCAAATCGCAAACACAAACGTTTTGGATCAACATTATGCAACGCATACGGCTGAGAAATGTGGCTTCTGCCTGTTCTTACACTGATGGGTGTTCTCAACATACGTTGAAGGCGGTCGTGGCGAGACTGGACGCGGACAGTGCTATTATGCAGCACTGGACTCGCGTCCATCTCGTCAAAGACACAAAAATAAATTATAATAATTTTAATATTCATTAATTATTTAATTTGAATTTGACGACCGTCATGGTGTAGTCGTTCGCGCACCGGACTTCTAAACCAGGCGGTTGCGGGTTCGAATCCCGCAAGGGGCAAATGTTTGTGTATGAGCACGAGCATTTGTACCTAAGTCATGGATGTTTATATGTATTTAAGTATTTCTATCCGTTATCCTAGTAACCATAGCACAAGCTCACGTTTTGTTTGGGGCTAGGTAATTGGTGTGTTTGTTGAAACAATTTATTTATGTATTATTTTGAAGAACATACCTAATAAGCCTATTGGGTATGTTCTTCTGACTAAGACCAGCCGGTCTTAGTCAGAAATGATCCATCCTTGTATCCGGCATAGGTCTTGCCATCCAAACACTTTCGACATACAGGTGTATAGAAACAACACGTTCGTAAGAATGTGTCGTACTTACAACGAGTTGGCTCGCAGTGGCAGGGACATCGATGTCAACATATTCAATAGTAATTTTAAAAAATACAAAAAAGCCATATCCGATAGGTACCCTTAAAAGGCTGAAATAGTTTCATCTTCCAGTTGATGTTAATTGCACTTAATAACTTATTTTACATATTTTATTTTATTTTAATGTTAAAACTCTATAAACGTCCTAATAGCGTAGTTAATATAAATCATGCTGTGTATACTGTTAAGGATTGCGGTCCAGCTTATTTTATCTGTATTCATTTAATTTAGTAACGTATAGACTGTAACCCGTTTGTATACCTTTTATAAATAAATAAATAGGTGGGTTGGAAGTCAAATATCTACTTATAAATATCATTTTCTCGCACGGTAATGCTGGCATTAGTGAAAGAGTCAAAAATACCTACGGGTAACGTCTACCAGAGTAGGGCCCTTGCTCTATGGTCTTAATACAATGGCTCTTCAGATACGGAGTGGCGCCTGAACCGATATGGTTCTTCCTGGGGCTGGTGCTATAATTGTCGCGTTACGAGACGAATGGGACTGTCCTGGTACAGTGTAAGTCCAAGATGTAAGGGTGTTTGCCCCGGCGCTTTGCAACCGTCTACATAAATGGATGAAGTACCTATACGTGTCGCTTGGCATTTGACTAGTCTACACTTATATTATAAAGATGAAAGATTTGATTGTTTGTTTGTATTGAATAGGCTCCGAAACTACTGGACCGATTTAAACCCTAAGAAGATCATAGGCTACTTTATGTAGCAGTATAAAATTATTAGAGGGGTGAAATGGGGGATGAAATGTTGTATGGAAAATCCGACTTGGCGCGGGGAACTGCTAGTGTTTCATAAAGATGAAATCGACGATGAAGTTAAGACCACATCAGTGAAACACGGTTAAAACCACCACATAAGTGTCTTAATTGTGGAATACAGAAAACCAGTTTTAAATAAAGAAAAAAAGACTTGGTAGTCCTGCAGGGTGAGTATTTTAGATATCATAGATCAATGTGTTCATTACCTCTGAGACGCTGTGCCATTAATGATACTTGTATTACTAATACGAATTAGTTAAATGTTGACGCAATTTTATCCTATTATCAAAATAGCAATAATTCATTCGACAAACTCCTTAGACAAGACATCCAAGACAAAATCCCTCGCATCGCCACTAAGCACGGTATTTACAAACGTAGATGTATTAACTAGCTCAGAACTAATATCATAAAGCAAATATTCAAGCGACATCTGTCTCGTAACTTGCGGCTCCTTTGCTACCTACTGACTTATTAGTTATTACGAACTAGCAATATTCGAATTTCAATCCCTTTTAGCAACTTGTATCTGCTATTTTTTTATTTTCACGACGGTCGAGTGGCTTGCACACCAGGTTTCATGTGTTGCCATATCTGAGGTACCGGCTTCGATCCGGTCGGGTCATATTTTTCTGTAGGTAACGTCTTGCGTCTAGGTGTTGTAACACTACCGCTGATTTCGATTTTCATAACATAAGCATAGCTTTGGCTACTTACATTGGAATCAAAAAAATCCAATATTTATTTCAAAACAAATTTCTATCTTTCTACCAATGCTCATCAAATTTTCAAGCTGGAAAAAGGTAATTAGCAAAAAAAGATACTTTCGATAGTGCAGAAACAAAAATAGTATGAAGTATACTTCAGAAAAGAATTGGAATGAAAATCAATTGTTCGTCACCACAATAATCATTTTGTGCGCCATTGTGTGTATAAATTGCCACAGTATTTAAAGAACTTTGTATTTACAGTATCAAGAGTAGATTTGATTCAGTAGTATTGAAGTGAAACTGTGGATGCAATGGTATCATAAAATGGTCAATATCGTTTTAACAATCAACAGTTTTATCGGTATTGTTATTTTGAAGTAAACAATACTACAGTTCGAATAGATATCAATAGTAGGGCTACATATCTATTTATAAACTCAGCTTGCTATATTATTACCACAGAATAAATAATTGTTATTACACGACTGCCCAAAAAACGAAGGGTAAATAATGTTTTCAGGATTCATGTATGTAAGTTAATTGCTTTTCAAATACGTAACTGTGCCACCATACCCGTGATTCAAAGACTCAATCAACACGCGTTGCTCTACATATTGTGCTTTTATTTATACTCTACTAATATTATACGAGTACGCAGGAGCAAACAATTTGCTTTGTACCCAAGTTATTGCTACTCAAGTTCATGCTTAAGCTTAATTAGTCTTTATAATTTTCAGATCGGACTAACTCACCAAGAATCAAATAATCAGCTCTGCCAAGTGAGCAAAGACTTGAGAGCAACGGTTATAGCCGTTCAAATCGCAATGGTAAAGCTTTTATAAAAGATATAGGTAGGTAATATCTTTTAAAATGTCATAGGGAAAACAATGATATCCATCCAAATAATCAAACTATGTATGTATGTACCCTTCCAAAAATGTCATCTGCTACTTGCAATCTACTTTCAACTTTATTGTATAACCAAACATGATGTATATAGGTCTATGCTTTAGTTTGCGCTATCCGGTATGTATGAGAAGGTAATATCTTTGCTTATACTTACAGCATTCAAAGCTTCCATTTCGTGAGGACTCAGCTTGTATGATGCCTCAGATCCAACCAGCCTAGGCGTTGATCTGAAATTAAAAAGAAACAATTATTTTCATTACAAAAAATAATAGAACATCCTATCCATACGTATAAAAAGTAAGGCAGACATCTTATATGCCCCATTGATGGCATTTTAAATTGAAATAGTTATAGCTTACAGAAAAACTATAATAACGTTCAAATGGACACCTCAAAAGCAATGACAGCTTCTAAAATAATGTTTCAATTTCAATATGCCATTGCTTTGTAATTACAATAGTAATAGTGGTAGCTTTCAAATCAGACCTGCAGTTGAGACTGGCCAAATAATCCATACTAATATTATAAATGCGAAAGTGTGTCTGTCTGTCTGTCTGTTACCTCTTGACGCTTAAACCACTAAACCGATTGAGGTGATTTTTTTTGTATAGAGACAGTTCGAGACCCTGAATAGGACATAGGCTACATTTTGTCGCGATATAAAAACATTAAGGGGGTGAAATTAGGGATGAAAGTTTATATGGAAAATCCAACTCTTACGGGCGAAGTCGCGGGGAACTACTAGTTTGCTATATTTTTTATTTTTATTTGAATTGGGTTTGCTCTTGAGTCTAGACTAACCCAGGCGTGGCGTAGACAGATTCAACGGTGGAGCGAGATCACGGCGGCGGGAGGGTAGCAGCTACTAGGCGGCACCTCGGAACCCACCACCGCTGACAGGATCGTTTAGCCGCCATCACAAACTGGAGTTATTGATGTCGTTGCCCGAGGTGGACCACTAGGAAGTAGATCCTTCACCACCCCTAATATTTCACCTATTAACTTTTGCTCGGGTTAAGGTCTGCCCTTAACTTCACTTACAGCAATAACAATTACTATAACAGCTCGTTTTAATTATTGTGGTCTCACATACTCGTAGCGTGCGCAGACGCCATACAGCTCCTTAATTATTAACATTCATAAATGCTGGTAAGTGAATTTATGAATACATAGCTTACGGCGTGTGGTATGGCTTCAGTTGCAGCGGTATAATGAACGAGTAAAATTGTATTGAAGTGAATATTTATAGCTTAATATTTTTAAGTTATATAACTAAACGAAGCCTACCTAAGGAGAAGTAAATTGCGTTTTTGTAAAAGTTTCATCTAATTTGGAAACAATAAAAGAAATTTTTAGGAGTAAGGTAGGTACAATCGGCAGCACATCAGGTTACCCATTTAAACTTCGAAAACAGCTTTTATTACGTAGGAAATAGAGGCGGTCTCAAGGTCAAAGTAGGGTAGTCTGACGTGCGGCCATGTGTACATCTATTTATTTATTTATTTATTTCTTCAGATTACCAACAACTGTTACATTAAATCTTATTTTTAAAACACTATATTGGTTGTAAATTAAATGCACAGTTACTTATAGGTAAACATAACATGCGAAGTAAAATTCGAAGAAAGAAAACTTAAATTACATTACACATTACAATATAAACTATAATTATATTCTATTATATATAACTATACATTTTTTCTTTTAATTTGATATGGTATTTTTTTTATTTTTACTAATACTAATATTTCAATAACTATTTTTTTTTACTCGTACAGTTTAAGCAAAAGAGTAACTTGCTTTCGGAATGCGGATAGCGAACATGCGAAGACGTCAGTGCTAACACTGTGGTCGTTGTATAGTCTGCAAATGCGGTACAAAGGTGAGTTCCTGCCGTATGCTGTTCGCCGTTTCGGTGTAAACAGAGGCTTAATCGGGTTTCGTGGGGGTCGCTGTGGGACTCTGAGTTTGATTTGTCGAGAGAGCGAAGGACAGTCGATGCCACTCCTGACCAATTTATGCAAAAACGTGAGGTCCAGCAGGTTGAAACGCTTAGCTTGCTCAGTCATCTTCAGTTTATTTAGTCTAGCTGCGTAGCCGGTATTTCGATTACCTAAGCCCACCGAGAACGACAGATGACGAACTAACCTTTTTTGGACTCGTTCAATTTTAAGTGAGTGGTCGGCAAAATGCGGTCGCCAGACCGTACTGCAGTACTCCAGAATACTCCTTACCAAGCTATAATATAGAATTTACTTGGTTTTAAGGTTTCGAAATACCCTACCATTCCTTATTACGATTCCCATCATTTTGTATGCCCTCTTAGTTACGCTATCTATATGTGGTACAAAAGTAAGTTTTTTGTCTAAGATCACTCCAAGATCTCTAACAACATTTACTTCCTGCACAAGTGTGCTGTTGATTTTGTAAACAAAAGGCACTACAGATAGTTTGCGGGAGAATTTGATATGGGAACACTTTTTAACGTTCAAGTCCAATCCGTTCCCGCGACACCAGTCACTCAAAACGTCTATATCATCTTGCAAAAGATTAGCGTCATTACGAGTTTCAATCACTTGACAAAGTTTTAGGTCGTCTGCAAAGAGAGAAGAGAACGAATGTCTAAAGTTAGCTGGCAGGTCATTAATAAAGATGTTAAATAGTATTGGACCCAGATGCGAACCCTGCGGTACCCCGGATGTAATAGGATATGTCGATGACTGGCTACCATTGACGACAACGTAAAAATATCTGTTGGAAAGGTAAGATTTAAACCACTGCAGCAATGCGCCATTAGAACCATAGTGCGCCATTTTAGCGAGCAGGGCGGTGTGCGGTACTTTATAAAAAGCTTTACTGAAATCAGTGTAGATTGTGTCTACCTGTTTGCTCGCATCCATTGCTTCGATTACATGCTCAGTGAATTCTACAAGGTTTGTGCAGGTTGATCTTGCTCGAACGAAACCGTGCTGGCGCTCTGACAAGAACCTCTTTAAATAGTTTTGCACCCTAGGACAAATCAATGATTCCAAAACCTTAGCTACCACTGGAAGGATGGAAATTGGTCTATAGTTCCTTACATCGTGATGGTCTTCATTTTTATAGACAGGTACTACTTTAGCAAGTTTCCATTTAACAGGGAACACACCTGTCGACAAGGACTTGTTATAGATGAGACACAATGGATCGACCAGGATGGGGGCACATCTGGCGTACAAGATAGGAGGTATATTGTCTGATCCCGCTCCCTTGGAGATGTCCAAATTTTCCAGCTTTTTCAGCAGATCTTCGCGATCCACTTGAATCATCGGGTAGCAATCTCCTTGGAAACCATCGTCCAGTGTTAAGTCATAAGACTGCCCTTCTGGCACGAGAGCTTCAATGTAATAAATACGATATTGCCCTCATTCAAGAACCTTATCTATATAAGGGGCAAGTTAAGGGTCTAGGTAGCCAAGCAGGAAAAATTTACTACAACTGCTCTACTAATGATGTGAGGAGCTGTGTCTATGTCAAAAATGACCTCAACGCAGTTCCTCTCTTTGCTTTTTGTTCCAGGGACCTGACTACGGTCAAGGTCCATACGGGGGCGGGAGGAAAGCGGGCAGTAATATTCTCGTCAGCTTATCTCCCCTATGAAGATAAAGATCCAGTTACACCACTTTTACGGGATCTGGTGGACTCCTGCAGTCGAGAAGATGACAACCTGGTCATCGGATGTGATGCGAATGCACACCACGTGGTCTGGGGAAGCTCGGACATCAACGATAGAGGAGAGAAGTTATGGCACTATGTGGTAAGCTCTCCCCTTCAATTATTAAATTCAGGAAATAAGGCGACATTCTTCAATGCTCGTAGGGCGGAGGTGATCGACATAACCGTAGCGAACAACAAAGCTGCCAAGAACATTAATAGCTGGCATGTGTCAGACGAGGTCTCGCTTTCGGACCACAACTACATATGCTTTGGGTACAGTTTGGATACGCCTATCGAAACTGTTCGCAGAAGAAATCCCAGGAATACAAGATGGGATAACTTCAAGACTGAACTTAAAGTTGAACTTAATCAACAAAGAGTTGAGCTGAACTCTATACTAGATATAGAATTCGAGGCAGATAGAATTAATAATGCGCTAGAAGTTACATGGAAAGGCAACTGCCCGGAAAACAAAGCAATTGCAAGGAGACTACCATGGTGGACCCAAGAGGTAGCTCAAATCAGAAAAGAGACAAGGAGGGCATTCAATGTAGCTAAAGCTACGAATAACTTCAGTGAATACAAAAAGGCACTTACGCGATACAGCACTGCGGTTCGAAAGGCAAAACGTTCTGCCTGGAGAGCTCACTGCGAGAAGATCAGCTCAGTACCAGAAGGAATGAGACTGACAAAAGCGATCTCCACCACAAAATCAGCTCCACTGTCAACAGTAACAAATGAGAATGGAGAACGCACAAAGGTCGGAGCCGAAACGCTGAAAGTAATGATTAAAACCCACTTTCCCGGCGCCAAGACTATAGGTGAAAACGAAGATGCCATTAGCCAGGAAGACCAAGCGAGAAGGACCACGCAAAGTGACTGGCTAGTGGCGAAGAAGGTAGTGGATGCTGCCAAAGTGAGCTGGGCGCTTAAATCCTTTCAGCCATTTAAAGCGCCTGGTCCAGACGGCATTTACCCCATTGTACTACAACAAGGTGTCTCGATCCTGAATCCATACCTATGTAGACTTTATAGAGCATGCATAGCATTTGGATATATACCAAAAAGGTGGAGACAAGTTAAAGTAATCTTTATTCCTAAACCAGGTAAAGCAGATTATGAGGAACCAAAAGCGTTCAGACCGATCAGCTTACAATCATTCCTACTAAAAACGTTGGAAAAAATGGTTGATAGGCATATCAGGGAAGGTGCATTGAAAAAATTTCCTCTACACGGTCTACAGTGCGCTTATCAGTCCGGCAAATCAACGGAGACCGCACTTCACTATGTCACAAAAAGAGCAGAGTACGCTCTAGAACATAAGGAACTGTGCCTAGGGGCTTTTGTGGACATAGAAGGTGCCTTCGACCGCACAACATTCGAATCCATAAGAGCATCCGCGAATGAGCACGGCATATCTAAAACTATCTGCAGATGGATAGATTGCATGCTCAAAGGAAGAATAATACACTCTGAGCTAGTGGGAGAACATCTTACTTTGAAAACCACTAGAGGATGCCCCCAAGGCGGAGTCTTATCGCCGCTTTTGTGGAGCTTAGTTGTAGACTCGCTACTGGCCAGACTAAATGAAGGACCTTACTACACAGTAGGTTATGCAGATGACCTTGTAATAATGGTCAACGGAAAATTTCCGAGGACGGTATCGGAACTAATGCAAAGAGCGCTGAACATCCTTCAGAACTGGTGCGAAAGCAATCATCTGATGGTCAATCCCAGCAAAACAACAGTGGTTCCGTTTACAAGAATGAGAAATCTCCAAGGGCTTGGGACGATAACATTATATGAAACCCAGCTACAATGGTCCAAAGAGGTTAAGTATCTAGGATTAACACTAGATAAGGAACTCAATTGGAGCAAGCACACTGACATAACAATTTCTAAAGCAACTAGAGTTTTTGGAATGTGTCGAGCGGCCTATGGTAAAACATGGGGATTAAACCCAAGGATTATAAGATGGATATACACAATGATGGTGCGACCTATAATTACATATGGCAGCATTGTCTGGTGGACAAGGACAAGGCTAGTAACATGCAGAAAGGCTTTGGAAAAATTACAAAGAACTGCTTGTCTAGCGATAACGGGGGCCTTCAGAAGCACTCCAACGGCAGCAATGGAAGTAGCACTAGAACTTCCTCCGCTGCATATTGTGATAGAGACTGAGGCAAGGAAGGCACTGCAAAGACTTAAGGTCTCCCAGCTTTGGGATGCATCCAAACCTCAAACGAATCACACTCTATGGGAAGGAAATTCGGATTTGAACAGGATCCTTCAAATGGACTGTGATCGAACAAGTCCAAAATTTTACTTCCAAAGACTATACAAAGTCCACCTCCCTACAAGGGATGACTGGAAACAACGCCCACCCAAGCCGGAACCGGATAGCATAATCTGCTATACGGATGGATCCAAAATGGATAGCGGCACAGGTGCGGGAGTTTACCTGAAAGACTTCCAAGAAAGTCAATGCATGGGTGTAATGGCAACAGTTTTCCAAGCGGAAACCTATGCTATACTCTCATGTGCATTGAGGAATCTAGATCAAGGTGTGAAAAACCGCACTATCTATATTCTCAGTGACAGTCAAGCTGCGTTAAAGGCACTGTCAAGGGCAAAAGTGAACTCAAAATTAGTCATAAATGCCATTGAAGTACTTAACAGACTCGGCAAACATAATAAACTACGTTTAATATGGATACCGGGTCACACAGGTTACGAGGGTAACGAGAAAGCAGATGAATTAGCGAGATGGGGCTCATCGGCTAGACTAATTGGCCCTGAGCCTTTTATAGGATTGTCGAATGGAACAATTAACACGGCATTCAAGAACCACATAAAGGCCAAACATGCCCAGGAATGGTCCAGAATAAATGCCCTGGATCACTCTAAAGCCTTTCTTGATCTGAATGCTAGAAAATGGTACAAATACCTAATGCTTAACAGCCGCCAACACTCGAGACCTCTGATGGGGGCATTAACTGGTCACTACGCCACAAATAAAATGCTTCTCAGAATGGGGCTAACTCAGGACGGCAGCTGCAGAGCCTGTGGGGAAGAGCCAGAAGACATGAAGCACTTGATGTGTGAATGCGATGCACTGGCTAGAACCCGAATGGGTCTTCTTGGATTGGCTTACCCAGACTCGGAAGACTATAGGCTCTTCAGACCTAAAGACATAGTAAAATTTATAAAGGAAGTCTTTAAGGAACACTGAAGAGTAAAGGTATGGGGAGTCACAAAAGATCCTAGTGGGTCGAGGTGCTCCGTGGGTTAATGCCCATGGCCCCTATAAAGATAAGATAAGATAAGATAAGTCATAAGTAGGTCATCAACTTACTTTTATAAAATTAACAAAATTTGACGTAGCTATTCGAAGTGTTGTTAGTCTTTTCCTCACTCTTTGTCTAGTAAGACGCAAAATTCAAGTCAAGCGCTAACTTATAAGCAAAACTATTGTTATCACTTTTCTCGCTAACATAGTCCAATAAAGATCTCATTTGTAAGATGGTCCATGGCTAATGACCATAGACCATATAAACTATATTTTAGGGCAAAAAGGGCTGTCTGGCCCTGTTGACAGCGTTGGTGGCATATATCCATCTGGACGGATAGCCGATGCTTATAGGGATAAAATCTGTGTGTTGCATCTCATAAGACTTACAATCCTACCCAGAGAGTTTATAGATGGATAGATAACTCTTTGTTGCACACCACAAAAGTAACAACATTACAATTTACGAACAAAGATGTACAAATTAGGTAGTCTTATCGCTAAGAGCTTCCAGACAACCTTTGGGTATTAGGTAATACTCATACGTATTTATTTTAATAATTTTAATGCTATGATTTTTTTAATCACGAGCTAAATTAAACGCTCTCAGTGCGACCACGCCCTCCGCAGGTAAGACAAATACGCTCATTTCCCGCGGAAAGCGCGCCGAACGTCCGTGCCCAGACAAATTGTGGTCTTGCCCGACTATTCTGGATTCGTGGAAATAATCCAAAAATAAATAAAATATTTCTGCCAATAATAAAGAGATTGTAATCTGACCTTACACAAAATGTTACGAGTACAATGTAAGTACCAAGGTGGCTCGTTAGTAAAGATCGTCTGTTGCTGATTATGTCCTTAGCTTAAATTAACAAAACAGCTTTACTGAGTAAAATATTAAAGCTACCTACTTCGAACTATTAAATCAAGCTAAGGCGTGACGTGCTGGTTAACCCGGGAAAATGGGTATGAGTAGTAGTTGCCTTTCTAAGAACAGTTACTTTATTCCTTCATAATTTAAAAGCATTTCAACCTAGAAATACTGATAAACTAGTCTTTTTAGAAATTAAATCAAATTTCACTTACAAAAATTAATCGACTGTGTCATCCGGTGGGACTCGAACCCACGTCCCTTCGCTATCCGGGCGAGTGCTCTTACCAACTAAGCTACGGAGTATTTTTAGACTTCGTTTTTTAGAATCGCTTTACACGTCTCGGAAGTTTTTAATCTTTACTGTACGTATAATATTATAAAGAGGCAAAGTTGTTGCGTTTGCCTTTAGGAAGTTATCTACCGATTTTCTAATTATTTTACCAGTCGAAAGCTATATTGTCCCTGAACGATATAAGCTATATTTTTTTAATCGTACCCGTGCCTACGGGTCACTAGTTATTTTTTTTCATTTTCGTATTAATTCCTTCACTCATCATCTCCAATATCAGTACCACGCTAACGAGATCACTCACTATGTCACTGGCCAGCTAAAATAATTTACGCGTAATATTTGTTAGTGAAAAAAGAAAATAAAATATCACAGAATACTCCTGCTCACCTCGCGCCCGCAAGCCTCAAAGTTGGCCGTCTCTTTTATTTATGGTGCTTATGCGGTAAGAAATCCAACTTTCCTCACGTTGACTGATTGCGGCGCGATGGCCGGATTTACGATGCTATCAGAATTACCCTTCTTTTGAAAAGAATTCCAATTGACCGCAAGTTTATTTGGTGCACGTTCAGATTCGTTTCATGATGTCCAGACAACCCGTAGCTTACCACGTTTACTAGGAGAGTCAGACAACAAACGAGATCTTATAAACATATATTGAATGTACAGTCGAGCAAATTGAATCATGACCCACTTTGCCGATTATTCCTTTGCATTTATAAATGTAGTAAGGTTTTCTTCGCTGTCATGCATGTTGCACATAGTACGTTTTAAATATGAATAAAAATGCGTCATAACGGGTCAGAGATTTATGCAGGTTTAACCTTTATTATAACTGCACTAGACATGTTTTAGATAAACCAGTCTTAATATGAATTTAAAATAAGTCCATAATCCAAACTCTTTTCACTACGAAGAAAAATGTATTATAATTTAAAAAATAAAAAACGTCGTGTGTCAAATGTCAAGTATACCTAATAGTAAGTCAGAAATTTTATAAAAACCTAAGTCAATATCTACAAACAAATCTTATAATGGCCAATTTGGCAGAACAAACAGCTAAGAATAAGTCGGAACACAGTCAGAACCTGGATCAGCCGGCATGCTAAAGAGGGTACCCTCGAAGACAGACGACGACATAATCATGGCGTTCGTCGAATCAAGAACGGAACGGAAGAGAACGGAAATGCAACACTATTACGGATAACATATTTACAGACGAGAAATCATTTCGCTCGTCTCAACATGGTCGCTTAACTTCGTGGCATTACGATAACACGCGATACACAGAGGATCACGTTGTGCCCAACCAATTATCCAGCTGAATTTCAGCTAACATGTGTGCCTGGATGGATGCCGGAAGTGTCGGAAAACTTGTTCAAATTTCTCCTCGTCATAACGCTATAAACTATGTCAATTTAATGGAAGAATCAATGTTACCGACTTTGCGAACAGTTTACTTGCGTGAAGAAGTGCCAGTAGTCTCCTTTGTTCATGATAACTGTCCAGTGCATACTGCCGGAATTGTCTCGAATTGGTTTACCTAGCATGAAGATGCATTCACTCTTATTCCATGGCCGTCTAGGTCCCCAGATGAAAATTTGTGGTGTTTGGATTGGGGAAGTGACATTTGTCGTCTAATCGGGTTACTTTTCACTTTACCAATTTAATGCCACTTGTTAAATATATACTTAAAATAAATATTATTTTCTTTAACTAAGTATACTGTTTTATTTCATCATGGCAAACACAAGTTCCAGTGGAACTTTTATAAAAGAAACTGGTTCCCAATACAGACTTGGCGCCCGGCCGTGCCGAATCCCGAATATCTACCTACCTACTTGTGTGTTGCATTGCAACCCTTACCCACATGAAATGAAGTTCTCGCCGATTTTCATACAAACTTATTCGTACAGATAGCGACCATTGCCTTGTCAGTGACTGTCAGTGTCTAATAAAATGATGACACGTTCGTTTCTAGGAAATGTATGTTCAAGCGAATTTCAACTTACTTGTATAGAATGACAGTAGAAAAATGACCATAAGGTGGGTCATGATTCAATTTGGTCGACTGTATGTAAATTTTTTGGGTTCCGTATCCAAAAGGTAAAACGGGACCCTATTACTAAGACTCCACTGACCGTCTGGCTACCTGTCCGCAGGCTTTATCTTATGAACCGTGCTCTGAAAAAAAGGAGTAACCAAGCTAGTTTTGTTAGTTGAAGGTTTCGTTGTAGGGAAGTAATTTTTTGTTAAATATAAACAATCTTCTGGTTATCAGTAACAAAACTAGTTTATTACTGATAACCAGAAGTTCGCAAAACACTAGATTATGGCCTACTAGTAGCCAAATCTTGGTTACTGTTAACTAATCATTCTTTTTTAGTGTGATATCTAGACAGTTTTTTTTTACAGATGATGTGTTTCTGTTACCGCTATATTATCAAACGTTAAAAAGAATGAAATAAATATTTATTAAGTGGGGCTCCCATAAAACAAACATGTTTTTTTAAGTCGATATTAATGGCAACCGGTAGGCGCTTAAAATATTCATAGAATATTGAGTTGTATGTTCACTTAAAAAATAAATAATTAAATTGAAATCAAATAAAATACTTGACGACCGTCTTGGTGTAGTCGTTCGTGCCCCGGACTTCTAAACCAGGCGGTTGGGGGTTCGAATCCCGTAAAGGACAAATTGTTGTGTGAAGAGCACGAGCATTTGCAAGCTCACGCTTAGTTTGAGGCTAGGTAATTGGTGTGTTTGTCGAAACAAATTATTTATTTATTTATATTTATTTGACGTTTATCCCATACAACACGCTTTTATACACACCCAGGTAGATATTAGGTGTTTTGGTGCTTTAAGCCTTCAGAGGGCATTAGTATAATCCGTTTAATAATAAATTTGCTTCGGTCCTCCTACGAGACATCTCCGTCTGCGGCCCCAGGCACCCATTAGCCTCTGACACCTTACTTTGGAACCTGTCTGTCACCTATAAAATGTTTCTCTTTCATCTACCTTGCTATAACAAAATAATAGTAATATAACAAAATAAAAGGCTGATATACAAATACAAATATATTTATTCAAAACAGGTGATTTTTACATTTCTATGTTGCGATCGAGGATTTCTTTGAAATAAATAAATAATTGAAGTAGAATATCCCAGCTCTCCATATTAATTTAACAATAATTGGCTTAAACTAATAAAAAACAAAGTGTTGTATTAATGAATTAAATGTTTTTTTTTTATTAAATTCAATTTGTATTTTTTGAAAACTTATACGTTTGCTTAGCTTTTTTTTACTATCTTCAGTGCTTGCTTATTTTTTTTTATTTATTTAAAAACTTTATTGCGAAAATAGAAGTGTACAAAAGGTGGCCTTTATGCTAAAAAGCATTCTCTGCCAGTCAAACCTTAAGGTCATGCAGAAAGATGGCAACGGGTGCAGTGAGACATCAGCGAGAAAGAGCAATTCTTCATAACAATGCAACATTAAAAGTAATTTAAATATATATTATTTACACTATACTATGTACATAGTAAAAGGAAGGTGGCCGGTGGTGGTTGGATGCGAGAAGCGGAGGACCGTGAAAGTTGGCGCCGTCTTGGAGAGGCCTATGTCCAGCAGTAGACTGCAATAGGCTGATATGATATACATATACGCTTTAAATATAATTATAATATTTAAATACGAACTATAAACAATATACACTTATGTATAAATATATAAATAATATGCTAATAAATATATATATTAGTGCTTAGAGCCTGTTAAAAAACTAAACTAGTTCTCTTATTTACTTTTTAAGAATAAAAGTGTCTCCAAGCGTTAGATGACTCGCACTTAGCAATCTGGACTGATTTTAAGGATTTCAAAAAGAATAGAACGTTGTACGTTTTCATAGTCATTTTTGCGAATCCATATTATGACAACTAAGTTAGATACCCACTTATGTAGAGTTTGATATTTCGTAGATCTAAATAACAAGTGTATTGTCACTATAACTTGGACAAACACCTCATTGTTTTCGAACCGTTCTAAAAACTAGTTATTGCAATGTTTTTGTGACACGATTGTCACTATTGAACGTTAAGAAGGTCACGATTTTCATGCAGAGAATGAGACAAAGCTTCAAATCACAATGTAACGCTTTTGAATATGTACTGTTGGTATGTATTGTATTGCCAGGCCAATATGTGTAACTTAATATTCCTTAGTTATAGTTCTCATATTAGAGGTGGGAGGAAACGTCCTATCTTTTTTCTTCTTCTTCAGAGAACATACTTTTCTGGAATTGTCTTATGTACAGTGTACAGTAAATAAGATACATACATATAATGAAAATACCTCAAAGTTCTATTTACTCTGATAAATTGTGTTGCTGGACACAAGACGCAGCTTAGTTTTCTCCTAGTAGGAGTACCAATGCCTTTGCTGTTCAGGAACTATTAACATTGAGGCCTGTATATCTCGGAGTTAGGGGTGATTTTGCAACGAAAATGAGAACAAATTAGTACGAGGTTGACTGTACAAAATGCTAACGGTTGATAATTAGTAACGTTTCGCAAAAAGGAGACGTGTTAGAGTCGTGTTGTTACCATCGTTAGTGTCGTGACGATGTGACAGTCGTGATCGCTATAGAAAGTATTAATTTTGGGTTTTCTTGGTGTGCTTGTTTTGATGGTTTTAATCCCACGGGGGATCACAGCAATTTATCCTCTTTTCGACGTATGTAGGTATCTGTGAAGACAATGTAAGTTTCAGAATTGGAACCTGTAATAATATACTTTTTATTTGCCTTGTTTTAGCTAAGTAACTCTTCAGAGGCATAAGAGGCACATTTTTAACAAAATAATTATACTGGCCCGGTTTTGAGTTCTACAACATTAGGTAGATAACGGTTGGCACAGCAGGGAAATAATTATGGAAAATGTTAAAATACCAATAAAATTACTGACACCTACTAAGGTTCTGGGTGAATTTAAACAAGGTTGATTTTTTTATCATTTCGGTGAACTTTTTTATTTTTAACAATTTTCGAATTCAAACTATGGTTTATGATATTTCTTGATGTTGTTTATATCCATACGTAACGCGATCAAAATATCTTAATAAAATAAAAAGGTACAGTAGCTCAAAGCTTTGCCATGCCACCGAAATGAAAAAAACGATTCGCCGAAATGAAATAACTCGCCACCGAAATGAAGACACTTATCTACACACCAAAAACCTTTAACAAAATTACTTCTATACACTATAAAGTTTATGTTAAAGTTACTTTGAATGTTTTTGTTCCAATAGAAAAAATAACAATATCAAGTTTTCAGTGAATATGTGTTAAAAATTTCGTGACTCGCCCCCTCCATCATTACCGGGTCAAACCACAGCCAAAGTAGCGCACCAGCTTATACTTAATGGAAAGCTCACTGGAAGACTCCCCAAAACACCAAGCATAAACGCACTCAAAAACGGCAAAGCTGCTGGCTTGAATGATATCACAGTTGAATAGCTGAAACACCTGGGACCAGTGGCTACGTCCTGGCTGCTTAGTTTATTTAACGCGTGCATAGCATCAGCGAAGATCCCGAAATTGTGGAGGAAGTCGAAAATTGTGGTCTTACTAAAACCTGGGAAATCTCTATCTGACCCTAAGACACAGACCACACAACCTAAAGACCACGCATTGCGGGGGACTTGCGTTCGCCTAGGTTATGCAGTATCACTGCATAACAGCCGGCCCCGCCCCCTTTCGTTCCTCATTCCGCTACCGAGACTCAAAGTAACAACATTGACCTTGCTCCCGAAAAAAAATAAAAATAAGCGGTAATAATGCCGTATTGTTCAGTAAAATGGTATGGAAAGTGTAGTAAAACATCTAGTCTCACGAAAGATGGCATTACATTTCACCGATAAGTAATTATTTCTATCAAATAAATTTAAATACTCCAAATCAAAAATTAAATAAAAATTTTTATTTCGAAGAGCACGCGTTGATGTCTTTTTTTTGCCATCCCTTTCTCGCAAGTTAAATTCAAATGATGTTGTCTCAATTTGTCAATTGGCAAGGAGTAAAATAGTGTCGAGACACATTATAGTAAACCTAAAATTCAAAATATCGACAAATCCTGAATAAAACAAGTGATATGTGGGTATCAAAATTTTAGTTATTTCATATTTATTTTAATAAAGTGACTTTACAAAAGAGGACTTACGATGAATCAAAATATGTGTAAAGTGCTTAAACAAATAAACTTAGCTATTAAAAAACCGGCCAAGTGCGAGTCGGATTCGAGCACGAAGGGTTCCGTACCATTAACTTACAATATTAGACAGTATAGGCAAAAAAACTTTTTAAGTTTATACTGTTCTTTTGGAAAAAATATATATTTTTATTTTGTTTATAATTTCAAAAGTATTCATCACAGGATACCCGAAACAATTTTAAATAAGAGTTTCCGCGCCTGTTTCTTTACGTGAGTGATTACAGGGGGGGACACCGTGTAAACGACTTTGGCGGGCTATATCTCGCAAATGGTAAAGCTGATAAAGAAGTGTTGTATGGAAACCCTACCTTATTTATTTTCATAGTCCTTTTCAACGGTACCCCACACAATGGTGTGCACTCAAAAAAGTTATTTACCCCCCCCCCCTTTACATGTATGGGGAGGTACCCTTGAAAGGGGGTAATTTTAATTTTTTGTATTTTTAAAAATGAAATCTATATGTGAAGTATCTTCGAACCAAGTTACATGCAAATCAGTCCATAAACGTAGAAGATATTCTGCTGTGACAGACTAGGACGGACGGACTGAACGATCTTATAAGCTTCTGCGTCCATTTACACGGAAAGAAGAGCAGATGGCGATGTCAGAAAAACGGCCTTCCCTAAGGAAGCGTCCTGGCACCACTTCTATTCAACGTCTACACGAATGATCAGCCCCACCACCCTAACACTCAGCGATATATCTATGCCGATGATCTTGCACTAACTTGCCAAGATAAGACCTTCGAAACCGTGGAAAGTACAATGAATCTTGCCTTGGAAAACCTTCATGAATATTACGAGCATAACGCTCTAAGGCGCAATCCAAGCAAAACCCAATCGTGTGCTTTCTACCTACTTAACCGCGAGGCAAACAAGAAGCTGATCATTTCCTGGAAAGGCGTCGCCATCTAACACTGTAACTTCCCTAGATACCTGGGAGTGACACTGGACCACTCTCTTACTTGCAAGACCTACTGTAGAAACACAAAACAAAAAGTTAGTTTCCGCAATAACCTACTGCGCCGCCTCTCCTCCAATAACTGGGGAGCAAACCCAACGGTTATGCGCACTACGGGACTGGCTTTATGTTTCTCAGCAGGAGAATGCGCGTGTCCAGTGTGGGCTAGGTCAGCACATACCAGAGACGTGGACGCAGAGCTGAACGACACCTGCCGCATAGTGACTGGCTGTCTTAAGTCATCCCCGGTCGGTATGCTGTTTCCTCTTGCGGGAATAGCTCCACCCAGAGTCTGCAGAGAAGTGACACGTTCGTTTGAAAAACAAAAACAGTAAAGCGACCCGAGACATCCACTCTACGGGCTCTCCCCCGCCCCAGGTGGGTTGCGAAGCCGCAAAAGCTTTCTGCGATCTACGCAGCCTACCGACGAAACCCCTACTGACATGAGGTGCAGGCTTTGGGCAAGTGAGTATCCACATTCACTGTACCCCCCCGATGAAAATCTGCCTTCAGGCTATAAGGAACCTTGGCCAACCTGGAGAAGTCTAAATAGGCTGAGGACCCAGGTTGGTCGAAGTAAAGATAACATGTCGGTGGGGGTACTCAAGCAGCGCAGACGCCAGCTGTGAATGTGGAGAACCCCTGCAAACCATGGCTCACCTCACTAACTGTCCCGTGTGCCCGACCACCTGCTTGCGTGAGGACTTACTTGTCAGTAACCAGAGGGCTACCACGGTAGCCGCCTTTTGGGCAAGTAAGACTTAGCTCGTGTTCTTGCCGACACAAAGAAGATTTCGTGAAATTTTGGAAAATAGAAATCAATTAAAAAAGTAAATTCTAAAACTAATATATTCTTTGGGAGGACAAGCAGTTAAAATAACGAATACTTTTAAGTACCTTGGCCACATTCTTACAACAGATCATAAGGACGATGCCGATATTGAGCGACAAAGAAGAGCACTATGTAGTGTGGTCGGTAACATGATTTCGAGACGGTTCTTCAAGTGTAATATTAAAGTTAAAACCCTATTGTTCAAAACGTATTGTCAATCGTTTTACACCTGTCAGCTCTGGACAAGCTACACGCGGAAGTCGCGTGATTGCATGCAAGTGCAGTATAACAACATCTTCAGGCAGCTCATGTGGTTGAGGCGTTGTTGCAGTGCCTCAGAGATGTTTTCAACTGCTGCAGTTAACTTATTCGATACAATCATGAGGCATAGAATAGCGTCTTTCATGGACAGAGTTGGTAGGTGTAAGAACACAATTGTTAGGTATAAACTGGTTGGCTACCGCCATCTAAGTAAAGGCCGCTAACGGCATTTAGTATTGGATGTGGTCTTCCAGCAACCTATCCTTAATTTTATTTTAAACTTTTTTTATATCTTTTATTGTAATTATAATATGGATCCTGTATCTGCAATAAATCATTATTGATATTATAAAACCGATCTGGTGCGAGTAAGACTCGTGCCCCCGGGGTCTGTACAAGTATATGTCACGAAGTAAATGAGTTATGGTACTATTTTTAGATTTTATCATTTAAGTGTGCTGTAAGATATTGGTTTTTGCCAAGCTTTATAATTTTAGGTCAAACAAAATAACGGACAACCAAAATGTTTCTCCATAAGTTTTTTTCCTTTTGAGGTGTATAGATTTCACCGAAATGATATAATGAAGCCATTGAAATGAGAAAAACAATCACCGATATTGACAATTCTGCACCGAAATTAATATTATTCACAGAAATGATATTTTTTTATCATTTCGGTGGTCAATCTAGGCCACCAAATCAACCGAAATGAAAACACCAATATTAAAATCTATAACAAAATTAAATATACCAATAAAAGTTTTAAAGTCATAACGTTATTAATACCACTCTAATAAACGTACTTCGGGAAGGACACTAATAAATATTTCATACATTTTATGGCGCATTGGATGACAATATATTCCAACCTGCGAAAATGAAAAAAAAAAAATTTCTTTTTTTGGCGGGAACACGGAGCAAGCGGCCCACAACTATTCAATTTAGGCACTGAGGTGTCACTGGTATGTAGCGTTTTAGCGCGGGGGGAAGGACCTAGAGTAGTCCCACGCAAAAATATTCTCGACAAACTATAATTCACCGATATGAAAAGTCTTATTTGACCACATGCATTTTTACTTATAAGTCATTTAATTAAATAGATTTAATTATGAAATTACATGTGATAGTACTATTACTATTCACGATTTAAAGGAAATAAGCAATAGTACTAAACGTTTTTACTATATAAGGAAAATTAAACAGTAAAATGGATTTGACCGCGCAACCGAAATGAAAAATATGGTGCTCTATCATTTTTTATTCCGAATTTGACGCAGTTCTAATCAAAAAATATGTATGGTCTCGTATAAGGGATAACGCCGTCTATCAATAAAAAAATAATAAGCTTCATTGTATCACCCTGCACTGCCGATTTCACTCATGCCGCGTAAAATTTGCTGTTGGGAAATTCACCCTTCTAATTTATCAAAAAGCCTGTTATCTGTCAAAAAGTAGTCCTTTAAGCAGTACAAGGTTTAAGGTGAAATATTACATTCAATGTGTATCGATCGTCTTCATGTTCGCTATAGATATAGGAAACTCAAAAGTACTTCATTGCAGTAAGGCGAAATTCAATAGAAGCCAACGCAGTGCAAATAAAGTGACTAAGATATATTTCAGATACTTATTATTTAGTATAGTGTATGTAATGCATGCGAGAGCCTCCATCGATCACGACCGTTATCGGGTGATTGCGGATCTCATCTGCCCCATACAAGTACGGGATACGTTTCCATTGTACAACGACAAAATGTCGTCAGGAAGGTATATAACGTTTTACTAATAAGGAAGAACTTTGTAACAAACAATATGGTGATATTGATGCCCTAGTCTTAATAATAGAGACAGACTTGTTCCAAATATTACCAACTGTTAAACCAAAATGATGAAGGTGATTAGTCCAACCATTCATGATAATTGATGATTGCCGAATATAGCTAAATATCTTCTTTATAAATCTTTTCGCAGTAAATGCAACTGAAATACTATCCAAAAAATAATGATGAGATTACTGCAAATCTATTGAGGTATAAGTTTTGACTATAAGATGTTGTAGTTTCAAATACTATTACTCTACAGGGTCATTATTACAAACTAAAAAGTTCTTATTTACTGTAGCCTTTAATAATAAGGCCGGCAGGCCCACCGTATAACCCGATTGCTTTCGAAAAATTTCAAGTAATCGTGACATTAATTCGGGATTGCAACCGTAGTCGCGAAAGCTTTCAATATAAGTTCTGGACCTGTAGATCGGACTAATATTCTGGATATAAAATACCTGGCAACGAGTGCCAGTACCTCGCTAATGCATCACACGTTTTGGATATAAGGAGAATGTGGAAGTCATTTTCCATAGTCTTTTTTAATTTTTATCACTTACATTCGTTACTTAAGCCAAAGGTTGTGGGTTCAAATCCCGTGTGCGAATTTTTGGTTTCTTATTTAAAACTTATAAGTCATCCTCCCTTGAAAAGGATGTGAACTCATTTTTAAAACACACAATAATAACTCTTTATTGATTATCTAATAGTAATTCAAATCTTTACTTAAACACGGACAGTGGAAACAAACCAGTATTGACTGAGCAATTTCAAAGGCCACTATTAAATCTAAGCAATAAATTATCAGGAACACTTCGACCGCGCTCTGTCGTTCTGTACTAAGATTATGCGGCTTTAAATCGATTTTGACTCGGCACAACTAACTTCTGAAGTCTAAATGAAAAGATATTCTGAAGATTACTTTATTCTTAGTCTTCTTTGTTATGGTGAGCGAACTTATAAGATTAATTTCTTGCTATAAATTGAAAGAACGTGCTAGGTAAACGAATTTACGTTGCCGCAAAAACATAAGGCACATCAATATCTAGGAGGTGTTAACATTCAATGTTCATACAAAGTGCATAGGTTCTACTGTATTTCTAGCATAAGCTTCTGCTAGAGATGGGTCGTCGACGTTTTTACAGTCGACGAAACTAGACCGTTACACTGAAAAAAAGGATCAACCAAACTAGTTTTGTTAGTTGAAGGTTTTGTTGTAGGAAAGTAAATTTTTGTTAAATATAAACAATCTTTTGGTTATAACCAGAAGTTCGCAAGTCACTAGATTACGGCCTACAATGTAATTTTTCTCAACATAATTCAAATTTAAATATAATAATAAATCCTAACTAATATAAATACAAATCGGCTTATAACCACGCACGCACAACCGTATTGAGCCACCGCATTCCCCCTCTTTCGCATCCGCTACACTAACGTATTTCCCATCCTCTTTAGTTTAAGTTGACTAAAAGACCTATAATCTTAGAGCGTTTATCAGTCGTCGGCACGTCGACGGTTAATTTAACTAGTCTAATAATAATAATGTCCTCCTAGCCGAATTTCGACTACGGCAGCCTATCTCAACAGAGATTAGCCAACTGCGTGGGACATATTATAGTGCACAAGTGTGTGAGCAATACACAGGTGCACTCTCTGTTCCTTCACTCTCATTATTCCGTGAGACGGCAGTCCGACATGACCGTAGAGAGATCAGGCGCAGGACCAACGGCTTAACGTGCTTATGAGACACGGGGGTGTTAACACCACCAACTTCCTGACTCCGGAGCCCAAACATTCTCGGCCCGACCCGGGATTCGAACCCGGGACCTCGTGGATAGTGCCAAGCGTTCTGACCACTAGACCAACGAGGCAGTCAGTCCGTCTATTTAACGCTCGTGCCTAACTTGTTCCTTCTTTTCTTCATCGTAGTATTCTTAGCTCCTGACTGAGGGTTATATGTATATGTGCAATAACATATTAGAGTTACTACCTCAATAGGTACTATTTTCTATTCGATTTCGATATTTCTTAGGCGAGCTAGCTATTTAATTTGTAACGTAGGCTTGTCTGTGGGAAGGCCAGCGAAAATCTTGTAAATAATCTATTAAACGTCAGAAGATATACACAACTTACCAAGCACCAATCCAGTGTAATCTGTTTGAATATTTTTCGTCCAAATACATTTTCCCACGATCATCGGTTTTACCAGATGGCTTCTGCTGATAGAATAGGCACTTCTATCTCCAATATCATAAAACGACAAAATCAATCGCTCACAGAGGTCAAATAGAGCCAAGCAAATATTTCCCAAGGAGCGATTATAGGACTATCATAGTAAAAACAGAACAGCTTGAGAGTTACATCGAAAACGTCAAAGTAACGTCAACACTTAATATTTTCCGAATATCAAAAATTAGTACTTAAAAATCCGCTACATGGCGTTGAACAACAAAAGTCAAATAGATTTATATCTATATAAATCTGATACCTGTTCAATTGGCTCAATTTAATTAAACTTAATATTAATCATTATAATTAAGAAAATCTTTAAAACTGTAGAAACCTTTTTCCCAGTAAGTAACCATGTTTAGACTAGTAGGTATTTTTAAATCGCACTACTAACTATCGACCTAACGCAGTAGCTTTACTTTGCTAGTAATTAAGTACAGATTCATAAACGTATTTAAAAGCGATTTAATTAGGTATATATCGTTACTCACTAGACCTGTGTCGATCGATCATTTCTCGTGAACCGAATCGATCATGACCCATTCGTATGGTGATCGGGTTATATTGATTTGATTATTTCGATCCCTCGGGTGTCGATTAATTTGTGTGACCCTAAGGTAAGAGTGTCGCCAAGGGCGTGTAGGAATCAAAATGACACAGGTCTATTACTCGTTCGTTACTTATATTGTCAAATTTGAGCTTTACTAAATATCTTTGATACTTAGGTGCTTACTTGTACAGACGGCATTACGTAAACGGCTTTTATTACGTAGGTAATAGAGACGGTCCCTAAGTCAAAGTGGGGTAGGCTGACGTGCGGCCGAATGACCGACATCAAATGATTTTACTTATGAATTTCTGCTATGTAGAAGGAGTCTATTATCTAACCGCATATGAGGGAGAAATAATCTGGCAAAGGGAATTCATATCATCGTATACTCTTCGGATCTCATACAAAGTTCGGTTCTGAGAGCACTTTTAAATATTATTGTCGAAGAATGGGTCAGAAATGGTCTAAGTTACAGGACTTAGCAAAAGGTTCTTACTCATTCCAAAAATATTTAAAAAAAGTAAATTATGCTCACACAATTCGATAGACCAATTGATTTTTGTGTGCAATTTACTGTCGTAAAAATTTGCAAAGAAATAACTTAAATTATAATGAAAATTTAATACTTATTATTTTAGGAATCAATAATAACAAACTGATTATAACTATATTAGGTGAGAGACTAAGCAAAACACAGAGGTTTCACAAATCCAAAAATGTTTGACGTTGACGTCAAAAATTTAGTCAGTTTGTAGCATAAAGTTAATATTCCTAACGGAATAGAGGAACCATAAAATTAATATACCTAGCGGAATAGAGGAACAAAGGGCTGAGCGAGCGAGATGTCTCTATCAGCAAAACTGTATGATAAAAAGAGATGTGTGATGCGATGTATCAGAACCGTTTTTGAAACTGTCAAACAGTTTGTCGGCACTTATCGGCACGCTGAGAATTTTAGCTATTTTAATTTTACAAATATTACATGAAATCGTGAATATTTTTTTGAAATATTTCTTGGTGACACATGTCACCATGTGTCGTGTTCAGTAAATAATTGTTGTAGGACACAGCGAAATAACCCCGAGAAATGTTCATTTCACAGGTATTTGCCAATGCGTTACGAATTTTAAGTGCTTAGTGTGATAATTCTCTTCTTTAAACATTTAATAATGTAAAAAGCAAATATCAAATGTGTACATAATGCAGAATTTACGAATATTTTGTGTAAAGAAAAAAAATTCGTTTTACACTAGGGCTGTATCAAGTTATCGATATTTCGTTTTCACTGTCTATCACGTAATAAACGAATAATCGTTCGAATAAGTATCTAATCTAGATATAAACCAGCTGGGAATGTAATTACTATTTAAGATACTTAGCCGATCCATGCAGTTTTTACCTGTTAGAATAGTTACTAACATTAGTAATAAATGTATCTGTCAAATTTCCAAATAACTTGGATATAAAAATGCATGCCTAAAATTTATAAATCGTCCAAACTGGGTTCCAAACAAAAGTTCAAGTTTTAAAAATTCAAGTGCAGTAAGCACTTCACTAAAAAATTTCAAGACGCGAGGAGCAAAATAAGAATAATACCATTATTCTGCTGATGTTTTATTGGATAGCAATGTCTATTTATGGTAATGTCTACTTATTATATGGTTTGCTTTGTTTGGGACTAGATCATGTTCTATATTTCTTTTTCACAGGTCAAGATAAAGCCTAGACGCACAGTTTCGTCTTATGTTTACAAAGATATTGTACCAGAGGCATTCACATGTGAATCATCGTTACCGCTATTGCAATAGTCCACACCATCGACCTCTCTCCAACTAGATTTGACGCCAAGGAAAAAGTAGCTTTATGTCTAATATAAATGCACTAAGTTGCATCTCTATAAGTTTGTTTTTTTAAATAAACGATTCAAACAACAACACTTTTATATCATATGTTTCATTTCATTTATTATTTTTGAAACAACCGTATCGTCTGAGTTTTTCTTAAATGTCTTCACTCCAGAAGCATAGTTTCAGCCATGAAAATCGCATCTCATCCTATTTTTGTTTTATTAATTTAATTAACCTACTATTTATGTTACAAATTAATTTTATCGATATCGATACTAATGTAACAAGCGACATGACATACATCACTGACACACATTCATGAACAATTTTACACACACAAATGTCATCCAATTTCAGTTTCGTTTGACAGCTCGTGTTTGTTCCTCTCATAAAGTTAATATTCTTGACGGAATATGATGTATGTCATGTCCCTTGTTACATTAGTATCGATATCGATAAAATTAATTAGTAACATTAATAGTAGGTATTAATAAAACTAAAATAGGATGGGATGGGATTTTTCATGGCTGAAAATATGCTTCTGAAGTGAAGTAAAAACATTTGAGAAAAGCTCAGAAGCTACGGTTGTTCCAAAAATAATTGGTGAAATGAAAAATGTTGTTGTTTAAATCGTTTCTTAAAAAAAAAACTTATAGAGATTACATGACCCTCACATCTGCCAGACTGCATAGCAGTTTGTCAGCAGTAGTTCTCGTCTTATTTTTTAGGCACTGAAATAAGAAAGTAGGAACACTCCAAATTATTTCTTATCTATTACATTACCATTTACAGTCTATTACTACGACTATATTGTCAGTGCGAAGGAAAATTGCCGAAGTATGAAATCTATTTTAGAGAAAAATGACAAACCAATTTTGATAAAAATCAATTTGATAAGACGCTTCTAGATATCATTCGTCATATTAATTTGACAAACCATTTTGATTCATGTGAATGCCTCTGGTACAATATCTCTGTAAACACAGGACGAAACTGTGCGTCTAGGCTTTATCTTGACCTGTGAAAAAGAAATATATAACATATGATCTAGTCCGAAACAGTAACTATTATATAATCTGTGCCCAAACTAAGACAACTATATAATATGTAACCACAACTATAAGTAGACATTGGTATCCAATGAAACATCAGCAGAAGAATAATATTATTTTATTTAAGCTTACCGAAACAAAATTAGTTGGATTTGCAGATTTCTTTAAATTTCGTTTTGCTTCTCGCGTCTTGAAATATTTTTGTTCGAAGTGCTTACTGCAAATACTATTTTTATTATTTATTAAATTTACCCATGTATTTTTTTCCAAGTTAGTCGGAAATCTGAAAGATACATTTATTACGAATGTTAGTAACTATTCTAACAGTCAAAAACTGCATGGATCGGCTAAGTGTCTTAAATAGTAATAACATTCCCAGCTGATTCATATCTAAACGTCATATTGGTACTTTAACAACAGTAATACATATTATTCGTTTATTGCGTGATAGACAATGAAACGAAATATCGATAACTTGATACAGCCCTAGTGTAAAACGAAAATTATTTCTTTACACAAAATATTTGTAAATTCTGCATTATGTGGATTGGATCTTTGCTTCTTACATTAATAAATGTTTAAAGAAGAGAATTATCATACTGAGCACTTAAAATTCGAAACGCATGGGCAAAAATAAACGTAAAATAGGTGGTGTCGATTTGGAACAATTTACCTGTGAAATGATCATTTATCCGGGTTATTTTGCTATGTCGTACAACAATCAATTACTAAACAAGTCACCACGTTTCACCAAGGATCCACGATTTCATGTAATATTTGAAAAATTCAAATAGCTGAAATTCTCAGCGTGCCGATAAGTGCCGACAATTTGTTTGAAGTTTCCAAAAACGGTTCTGTGACGTCTAATCACACATCTCTTTTTATCATAGAGTGTTGCAGCTAGAGACATCTCGCTCCCTCAGCCCTTTGTTCCTCTATTCCGCTAAGTATATTAACTTTATGGTTTGTAGTCATTTTTTTAGTACGTACCTACGTAGGTATGTGATAGATAAGGCAACAAATTGGTTTCCATAATAATTGTGCTGTGAAATCCCACTGTTTGACGTTTGTCGGTTCAACTTGTAAATCTCTAAAGGGCCATATTCCAGCGTATTTCAAGTTATGTGATATTCAGAAATATTCAAACTTTTAATAAAAATTTCAAGACTAGTAGGTACGAAATAAAAATTAAATATCACTCGTTCGTTGTAAGTAGTTAAAATTATATTGGTTGGTTTTAGTTTTATTGACGACCGTCTTGGTGTAGTGGTTCGCGCCAATGACTTCTAAACCAGGCGGTTGCGGGTTCTAATCCCGCAAGGGGCAAATGTTTGTGTGATGAGCACGAGCATTTGTACCTAAGTCATGGATGTTTATAAATGTATATGTATGTATAAATGTATAAGTATAAGTATGTCTATCCGTTATCCTAGTCACCACAGCACAAGCTCACGCTTAGTTTGGGGCTAGGTAATTGGTGTGTTTGTGGAAACAATTTATTATTATTATTACTTATTTATTTTAGCAAACTTCCGATCGGTCAACAGTTGTTATTTTACGCGCACGCAAACTGAACGCCCGCTGAACTTTTTAGCTTCGATAAATTCATAGTGTTATTTCCCCATTCGAAAACATTGCTGGAACTATCACTATCACATGGTATCACTGGCCCTCTGGGGCTGTCAAACTTGACGGGCCTGCCAACCGCTACAAAAATAAATGGGGGCCGTAGACTATTATGCGTTCGAAATTCTAAACTTGGAAATGCAAGGTCACGCTAATGGAGAACCAATATGGGATCATGCCAGATGTTTATGGTTGTTGATGTGTTAAATGAACAGTTTGAAAGTGATATTTTGGTTCCTGTCAGTAAGTTTTGAGCGGTATACTTAAACGTGGGAAGACTAGACTGCTTTAGGCAGATGTTAACGCGACATGAAGGATTCGTTTTGGTTAATCACGTCAAACTGGCTTGATTTTACTGTTATGTGAATATTAACATTGAGACGTTTGCGATTTCAGGAGTGCCTGAAGTAGGTAGTGACCTGTTTTTCAAAGTGAATCTTGTTTCATCATCATCCTCCTCCTAGCGTTATCTCGGTTGTGCACTCGCATGCGAGGGCCCAGGGTCCGCTGACCATGATCCAGGCTGTGGCAGATCAAGTAATTACAGTGGAGCGACTGCCATCTGACCTCCGTGACCCTGTTACTTGTTTATTTTATCAAATTATTAGCTCATTAACTAATTATTTAGCTCTTTAAAAGTTCACAAAACTTATGTAAGTAGGTACATATTACTGACGCTCCATGAAAACATGCATGAAATGGATTGCCTATACATGAAAACAGTAATTCAGTACATTGTCAATGCAACTTGCTAATTCTATTTACGTTTAAAACTGTCCCGTTAAGAAAACAGTATTGCTGGCAAAAATAACTAATTTAGCAGGCAACCTACCCCAAAAAAAAATGTATTTCCTAACCAATTTTCATCCTAACATTTTACAGCGTAAAGTTCAATTTCTGTTGAGAAAATTTGACGATTTGTGGTTAGTGGATGACTTATGTGCATCTGTCAAAACAGCTGTTAATAGCCCGTGCCATCTCGGCGACACAGATGCAATATTTTACACGGTAAGTGGTAACAAATGTTGAGTAGATATTCTGTCATGTAAGAGGTTTGAGTTGTAAAAGAAACAAAGCAGGGGATAGATTTTCTGCTGGTTTTTAATTTTTACAGGGAAAAGAGATCAAAAAAATCTTGTGGTTTACGAAAATCTGTAATTTTTGTCAAACTATCCTTTAAGATGTGACAAAATTATCAAAGCAGCTAAATCCAAGTCTGTCAAATATTCAGAAAGGTAGAATCTAGACCTACGCTACATCCTATATCGTTCTCGAGAACCCTATTGTACTAAGACAGTGCGATCAGTGTTAGACGGGACGCAAGACCGCTACTGTACCGACTTCGTTCACACAATGCATCCTGATTTATTGGTCTGACTGCACTCAATGTAAGAGAGAACACACAAAATACTAACAGACAGTATTACGTCAGATTTCAGATCAAAAATAAAAATAGATATGAAATAGTGGCGTGACTCGTGCGAACACGAAATGGGCAAAAGGAACTAGACTACTGATCTACGCAGCGGATTGGTCACATTCACATTTCACGGTCATTTCTGTGCGTGCACTGTTTCAGTTTCAGTTTATTTATTGCAATAATGTACATACAATACACAAGTATACATGGCAAAACATGAGGTCTTAAAAGTAGGTATTATTGCTATTTTAACTAATAAATTATTTACCTTAAAATCTATGTAGATAGAAATATTAACATTAGCATAGAGCTGCGCGCCATTGAGGTTGTGAATTGAATAATTGTGACTGTGTACCATTTCCTATATTTAATACACTTCATACGTGTATGTGTACCTTTATACGTTACGCACACATAAATATATGTGGCGACACCAGTTGTTGTTTCAACCAGCTGAGAAATTATTTGTTTAGTAAGCCCAATAGCCTGGCCTACTCAGGCCTACTGAGTCTCCCTCTATTGTGTACAATAGTATGGTTTTTCAACTACAACCACACACCCGTACCGTATCTTACATACCTACATCATATAACTTGTAAGTTTTAAGATTGTCTTGAGATGATTATGGCATTATATAAATCTTTTGGCTGGTATATAATTTAAGCTACCTATATTTTGCTCTATGGCAAACAAACATTTTTTTAGTTTTTTTATTTACCCAAAACATTTTATAGTTATATAAAATGTTTATTGTTAAGTTGTATTATATATTTTCTTTGAATAAATATTAAATGACTAAACCTAAAAAAATAATATAATACAGCAGCGCCCCCTTCTGGCAACATTATGCACTCGAATCATAGGCCCTGTAAGCGCCATCTAGCGAAAGCCACTTAAACTACACTATCGTTACAGCGGTTTGCTTTTTTGAAAAGCATGCTAAAAGCATCGCTGCGCTTTGATAGTTTCTCTACAACCAAGAGATGGCGCTACGTGTATTTTCAGTCAGTTTGAATTTTCAGACTTAGTAAAGCAGAGGGGTTTTTCTTTACAGAAGTAGATAGTTCAATATTTACACGAAGTGATTCCAATTTATGTTTAATTTTTCTGTTTAAGAGTAGGTCTTGAATCTAAAAGGTTTTTGTTTTGTAAAGTAGTAGTAGTTACTTACTACTACTACTTTCGTAAAAGTTAAGTAAATATTTTATAATTAAATGCACACACAGTAATTTATTTTGTGTTTGTTTTCAGAAACTTATTTAAGCATTATAAATAAAACTTTACCTGCATGATTTTCGTCAGAACTCATTACGATCTTCAAACATCATTAACTTTTATCGATTTTTCTATAAGCCCGATTATCACCCCATTTTTTTTCTATGCACCAGTGAAGTCACCCTAGGTCTATACGGGCCATTATCTACCCGAATCTTGAATTCACCCCAGTGCAGCGCAAGTGCATACGCGTGCAAACTGCGTTCCGACACATCCGCGGGCAATTAGACGCATACTCGCACAGGGTTGGCACGAGGATTTTTAATATGGAGCAGGGAATTTGGACCAGCCACAAATTGAAATGTTTCAATTGACTTACGGTATTGCATGGAGTTGAGCCCTTGATGATAAGTTAGTTTTAATTATGAATACTTTCTAATAAAAATCGTCAGTCATAATAATACTTAATCACATCGAACTTACAGAAATTGTTCTAGAACCTACTACTACCGTGTCTTTGCAAGTCTTTCCAATTCAATTCAAAACATGTATTACAGACACATATACCTAGTACCTACATATGTGCGGCAAAATTTTCAAATATATAGTCCATCAGTAGTAATCTAAACTAAAAAGTAAGTATTTTGGTGCAACACTGTCAAAATTTAATATTTTGTGTTTATTCTGACTATTACTTTCGAGCGTAATCAATCCTATCATTCCGTGTTTTTTCATGTCCTTATTATATTATTATTTGGTAAAAAAGTGTAGTATCATCGTTGCACCATATAAGCGTAATTTATGGTACATTTACGAGAAATTGGGAAAGCTTTCTAAAATTCATCTGAAAAAGAAAATGGTTCTGCTGAAATGGTAATCCCTACTTTGAATGGGTAAAAATGGTTGCAGCTTTTCGTGATTTGATTTTAAGTTTTCCTTTCAGTCCTCCAGTTTTTGATTGTTTCAAAATTAGTGCCAACTGGCAACCCTATCGCAGCCCTTAGCTCGTCCCTCGCAATTTGCTGGTATTTGCGTCGAAGGGATGCAGCGCGCATTGAAAGGACGATTTGTCTGACTAGTTTATACCGCGGCTTTGATGACATGTAAAACTTTGGTGATGTCTCTATGACATAGAGTTGCTAATTGGCCAGCAAATGCAAAAACAAATGACTAACTCGGCACTTTAATTAAGCTTAGCTTTGCGCAAGAACGAACTATCTAAAGCTTTATTCAATGAATTTCAACTTTAACTCAAACGAAACGAAAAACTAGCAATCCTATACAGGTAGTTGGCTAGACTTTATTCTGTGTACATAAGGTTAAAATATGGTTGCAAAAATTTGGCAGATCAGGGTATAGGTTGATGTGTGGCCCTCTGTACCTACTTTGATAGCTAAAAGTTGAGATTATATTAGAAAGGTGCATACTTTCTCCCTATTGGTTTGGCCAGGCAGATAAACCTACCTAACTATTTGCTTGCAAGCTTTTGTCGCGCCCGTCACTACGATCGGGATTTAAAATACACACTCGCAGTTAGGATAACTCCTGTGCATAAACAATTTCAAAACCTATCATCCTTGCTTAGCAATTCTCTGAAACAAAATGCGTTCCACATATCAAATGATTTCCAGCTAATTGTATCGGAGATATTCAAGGTGGTCATCACGCACGGGATGTTTACAATAACCAGTTGTGAGTCTGGTCATTTGATGGACACTTCAGATGCGCAGGAGTGGATTCTGTCAAATCCACGTGTTGGCGATCAAAGGGTTAACAGGATATCGACTGAATACGGATTTGAGGATGTGTGGTGCTAACAATTAGCACCACACATCCTCAAATCCGTTTCTGCTCGTTAAATAGGTGTAATTCTGAGATTTTTTAGGAGATTATGGTAAAAATGGTCTGAAACTGACCGATATACCTACTTCATTTACTTTTGGTTAACTTAAGCTTTACAGCAACAGCTTTCGATCGAAAGGTGATCCATAGACAAATAAGACGTAGAATATCCTATCCTGAATAAATAGACAAAAACTCGGAAAAACATTTGAAATCACTACACTACTAATTTGACGTTTTTAAAGTACCTAATGTACCTATGTATAGTCTGGTACTTTTGGTTTGTTCAACACAGCAAGATAGAGAATTCAAATTAGTCCTCAGTGCTTTTAAAAAGGACCTAGTAGCCTCTTTGGGCTTTATGAGCTTCCCCGTGGCATATTAGTAACTTATGATTCATTCATATGGCTTGATTGGACCCGATACGGAATAATTTCTTTTACAGATAGTTTAACTCAGACTTCAGTAGTTTGGTTTAAAAATATAAATAAACCACACAGTCTCTACTATCAGCATTCCTTATGATAGCGGCTGCATTGATGAGGTAAAAGAGCCATTGAAACACAAGATAACAAACAAAGTTAGTATTTACTCCGTTATCGTACAATAGATGAACTGTTTATATAAACGGTTATTTATAGCGGAAAATACAAAGTTTGCTTTTCATTCTGCTTCTTGAATCGTACTATTTAAGATCTTTATTTAGATACAGAATATAAGAAAAGAAAAACAAAGACATGCATGAAAAGATTAAGATTAGATTCAAATGTACATTTGCCTCTTTATAAATTTTAGTTATTTCAAATGGCCGGCCACCTCCAGGAACTAGTTTGAAAACCAGCGCTGAATTTATTTTTAGCACTCGCTGAAACTGGTACCCATTGCCAAGATTACCCTATATGTTATTGTAATTAATAATATTTCTAGGTTCGTAGGTTTTTAAGCTACGAGTATTATAGTGCATTGGATGATTGTTACTTTTGTTTTCATTAGCAATAAATATTTTTTCAATTTCAATTCTATTTTTTAATCTTTTATTATACTATTAATGTTTAAAAAAAAAGAAAAAAAGAATCGATAATGATAAAAACTTTAGTTTTCGAAACAAAAGGAACTGTCAGAAGTGGGATTCGAACCCACGCCCACAGAAGTGGACTGCGACCTGAACGCAGCGCCTTAGACCGCTCGGCCATCCTGACGATATCGAGTTGGTCAAAATTACACATAGGTATCGGCTAGTAAGCTACGTTAATATTAGTAGCGTTATCTTGTGTTTATGTGCATTTTTTCTCATCCCAAGATTTGAATTAATAATAATCAATTGGAGAATTACACTTTTAAATATTTTAGTATATTGTCTCCAATTGTAAATAGGTAAGTAATTACAAAATGTTAATAGATTATTTAATAATAGTGTTCGTAAAGTTGGATGGGAAAAATAAAATACAATTATTTTGCTTTAAATTTCCGCTAAGAGACGCTAGCGCAGGCAACAAAACATGCGGTGAGGGCGGTGCATTCTGCTTTGCCTGAACTGGTACTCAACGCGGTTGCGGTTGGTGTGGTTTTGTTGCCTGCGCTAGCGTCTCTTAGCGGAAATTTAAAGCAAAATAATTGTATTTTATTTTTCCCATCTAATAATGGATTTCCGCAAAGTAACGCCTGATTCTATTACGAGGGTCAAACTGAAAGTTCTTAGAAAATCAAAAACTGATTACATTAGCCAGTTATTAGTTTTATTATATCTTTTCAAAATATTGTCCATTGACGTCAATACACCGCTGCATGCGATGGAACCACTGGGAAAAGCACTTTGCCCACTCGTCCTTAGGGGTCTCTTCAATGGCATCGCGATACGCAGCCACCGCTTCTTCAGCATTCATAAACCGCTTTCCTTTAAGTTTTTCTTTAATTTTTGGAAATAAATAAAAATCACAAGGCGCGAGGTCGGGGCTATACGGCGGGTGACCCAGTAATTCAACGTTTGATGTCGCCAAATAGTCGATCGTTCGCTTGGCGGTGTGCGACGAGGCGTTGTCGTGGTGAAGGAGGATCCTACTGCGAGGTCGTTTCTCTCGAACTTTTTCCAAGACAAGTGGCAAACAATTGGTAGTGTACCATTCTGCAGAAACTGTTTTTTGATCCTCTAACACAATTGTTGCGAAATGACCTATCCTTCCAAAGAACGAGGCCACCATTTTTTTTCCCGCACTTCGATCTCTCTTCACTTTAGTTGGCAACTCCTCGAAAGGAAACACCCACTGAGCAGATTGTCTTTTGGTTTCAGGATCATAACAGTAAATCCAGCTTTCGTCACCTGTTAGTATGTCGAACACAGCATTTGAGTCACCTCCGTTAAATCTTTCAATCATTTTACGGCACCAATCCACACGATGGAGTTTTTGAGCCTTAGTCAAATTATGAGGTATCCACCGGGCGCAAAGCTTCCTGACCGCTAAATGTTCGTGGAGGATTTTGTGCACTTGACTCATACCGATGCCTAAGCTTGTCCGAATCTGCTGATAGGTCACTCTTTTGTCAGTCTCTATCATACGCCGCACAACACAGATGTTATTTTCAGTCGTCGCCGTAGAAGGCCGTCCCTCACGTACATCATCAGTGAGATTAGTGCGACCACGTTTAAACTCATTAAACCAGTTGTAAACAGTCGCACGAGATGGGGCTTCATCGTGAAAGGCCAATCGTAGTCTATCATAACTTTCTTGTTGACTTAAATGACATCGAAAGTCATAAAAAATCATTGCACGAAAATTTTCTCGTGTTAAATTCATTTTGACGTGACACAGACAATTTTCAATTTGCCGCCAAGTCGTTAAACAAATGACAAATGAATGAAATATATACTCAGTAATATTGGCAAAGAGTTCTATTTTCAAATTTTAGAATATTTTTTTTATTATATTGTTTATAAGTGGCCAGTTCTAAGAACTTTCAGTTTGACCCTCGTAATTATTCGTAAAGTTGTACAAAAGAAACTTACCTATTGCATATTACGTTACAAAGATAACTTGTTTTACGGAGAATTTATACTACGGAAGTAAGTAAGTATGTACTTCAATAAGGTCTACTTGCGCCAGTCCGAATTAGCTAATCCGGACTGGTGCAAGTAGGCCTAAGGTAATTTACGGATCTAAACGAAACAAGAAACTTTCCACTTCAAAAGTATTTATTTTATTTAAACTTTATTGCACCAAAAAATAAAGTACAATTTGCTGACTTAATGCCTTAAGGCATTCTCTACTAGTCAACCGCATGGGAATGCAGAAAGATAATCAGTGGCGGGACATTCAGTATTGATACACTTTTAACACATTGAGCGCCATGGTGGTCACCGGTGACCCCCAAACAATATAATTATATTGTGTCTAGCCCCGTGGCAGTCAAAGGCTTAAGGAAAAATTAACAAAATACTGCAAAAATAAACGTACATACTACATACATACATACAAATATAACGTGAAATAATACACATACATAAATATTAATATCATAACATACATAGTATTTGTCAGCGATCTCTTTCACTCATAGTTTATTTCAGCGCAAAACGCAGTGCGCAGTGCAGTTAGCGCATTTATCGCAAACAAGATGGCGGCACGTCCGTCGTTCGCTTTGATCCGCGCTTCCGACCCGGCGCGTGCGCAGACGCACGTGCGAATCGTAGGAAGTCGTAATTTGTAATGTGCTTTGGTGTGGCGAGACCACCAAAAATGAACAAAAAATCTTCAGTATTTGTCATGTCATGTGCTGATTGTACTTAACTACACGATTGTATGTAGGCATGTAGGCCTACTACAAACGACGACGAATACAATGAAAATACCGATGGAAACTAAACAGAAACTGTGTTAAAATAAAGTATATTTTAACACAATTTGTGTTTCATTTCAGACATTTCATTTAAATTGCAACAACATTGCTTTTTATTTGCTTTCGGTATTCGTTGAAATTTGCGTCTAGTTGGCTTGCTCGGAATGATCTCTAAAACGAGTGAACACCATTAATGCGGTTTTTATTTATCAAAAAAGTGATTTCTGGGTTCGGCCTTATGGTTATCATGAAAATCAGGTAAGTTGTAGTAAGTATATACATGTAGTTTAGGCAAGTCCATCAATCAGGACCGACCTTAGTATGCCTGAAACTGCGCCTGTGCCTAACAACAACAATGGATTGAGTCCGCCTGATTTATAAAGTTGTATTGTTGAACATATTTTAGTACGGTGATGGTTGAAGATGTTGGAAATTAAAAAACCCTAAAACAAGAAAGAGGTCATACCCGGTTTTAACTGGTACCCATATTAAAAATTGTAGCAGTCGGGAACCATGTTAGAAAGGCACCCGTCTTGTCAGTAGATTGGAGTAATCTGCATGATGTAATAAAGAGGTTGGTATGTGCTCTTAATTCACTAAGCCTCCATTTCAAGAATGGGTCCCGACTGCTATACAATTTTCAATGGGTACCAATTTAACCCGGGTATGACCTCTTTCTTGTTTTGGGGTTTTTTAATTTCCAACTACACAGAAACGCAGTCGGGTTTTTTAGTTTTTTAAATTACCGTTTTTTCTATGGAACCAATATGGTACCGTCATACAAAGCCTGAACACAAATAATCGTCAACACTAAAGCCCAGACCACTTAAGGTATAGTAAAATCTCCAAAAAACCCTTCCAAAATCGAAGTTCCCAATCCTATTCAAATGTGCTGCGACTTACAAGCTATTCAGATCCCACTGTACAGTCACCTGCGCTTCAGTCTGTTCATTTTCGTTGTATAATCGCCCCTATTCCAACGGCATTGGTGCTGCTTGCTTGAAGTGCTGGCCTAGGAGTGTGACCTGTGGAGTGGTCGCTGCATTGTAGCCCCGCAAAAGTGCAATGTTCAAGGACCTTCGTCGGGAAAGGGCGACTGGGCTAACTTTGATGGATATGGAAGCGACATGATACATTTTTATTGCAAGTTTTGTGGCAGTTTGGAAAAAAGAACGATCATTTAAAAATGGAAAATGACAGGCAATAAATCAATCAATACTTTGATTCAAAAAATATTTTTATATCCTGCACGTACTCTTTTAAAAATATGGTGAGGCATGAGGGTATCACCAGTAAAAATCTACTAAACTAGATTATGGGCCCGGAAGTGCCCCTGCCAAAGCAAGAAAATAATAATCAACAACCTTATAACTATGAAAGTATTGCCAATACACTATATAGGACCATAATATCTCCTGCGAGTAACTGAAATCCGGCAGGAGTGTATTTCATTGCATTATGTCAAACTGCGTCTATGCCTTACTTTACGTCTATACTCTTCCAATCATGTTCAGTGTTCAAAACGCAAGGTTCTGCATTAACTATTGAGGCAGCCATAATAGGTCTCCCTGACAATACTCTGTATTCTGCCTGTTTCTCTCATCTTACCTCATTGTATCGGCCTATTAAGAAACTAATGGAAAATTTAATGGAACAAACTATTAACTAGTGAAATTCGATGTATGTTTAAAACTTTTGCATTTGAATTTTGGATATGTGAGAGGTTTATGTTGATAAAGTTCCCTAATGCTAAATTTTAAATAGGTTAAGTACACACTATTGATGTTAATAATGTAATTGTTTGCATCAATAGTGTCTAATATAGTTATAAATAGTAGTGTTACATTTTGTGTTTTTATATTTCAAAATAATAATATTCTGTATGTATGTTAGTCTGTAAAGTATTTGTTCTATGAGCCTGTATTACGCCTGTAATCCGTTGCTTGAAATAAATAAATACATTATTATCTATTTTATTTATTAGCAATAAAAGGTACAACTTGGCTTATGCACATATGGTTAAATGCTAATATTTTTGGCTAATCTATGTTGAAATTGGCCGAGTCGCAGTCGAAATTCGGTTTAAAAATTTAGGTTAAATTTAAATAGTTATACCGCCGTTAAAGTGCCTCACCAACTAGCATTAAGTACACATCTGTACAATAATGAACAGTCTACAATGTCAGTTTCCTTCCTCCTTCCGCATCAAAACTATGTCACACTGGTAATCGTTAGGTATAAAAACTATTTTAACTATCCGAGGCAGTAAGGCATCTCATAGTTTATTTATAAGTTGCGCATTTTACATCGAAGCAGACAACACACCGCTAATAAGCAAGCTCTGACGCTGTGTAATCTATGCGCTGGCGCAAGGGAAAAAAAAATGCGATTAAGTATGTGAATAATTTAATTTTGTAAGAATAACGCGCTCGTGCAGCAACGGATATTATGCTTTAATGCCTCTATTAGTCCATTAGCTACTAATCTGTCATATTTGACAGTTCCAAGGAGAAAAATGGCACATTGGTAGTTAATCAAACCATTATAACTTTATATCTGTTCCTGCAACTGGGCGTAGTTTGCTAATTTAAAGAAAAAAAAATATAATATTATATTCTGTTTCTAGTAAGGAGGTAAAAAGACTACGTACCTATTCTGGATAATTTGATAAGACATTCGATCTGGTGAACATCGTAGGTACTTTTAAATCGAACACTGCCTATTTTTTTTATAAGAGACAAATCCAACTATCTGATTAAAATATCGTGTTGCTATAAAAATATTGGTTGCAAACACTACCTCTTATAACTTGGCCCACTCGCTTCCCGTGTGTTGTATGTTTGTATCCGCTGTCATCGGGCACAAGCACATGTGCGTACATTAATTTTTAACTCTACACGCCCAACTAAAATATTTATTTTCAAGTTAAAAGGGTGCAGTCTGCAGCTGCCCTAATGACGGTGGACCGGCTTAAAATGTTTACAGTATGCAACCGCCCTTGAACACTTTAGTTTAATCAGTAATTTATTTTAACAAACTTTACTTGCTTTAGTTACATTTACATAAGTTGTTTCACTAACCGATGCTCTTACGTTGAGGGAAAACATCGTGAGGAAACCTGCACATTCAGTCGGCTGAATGTGTAACCAATCCTGGTCAGGTTCCCCTGTTAACAGGGTCACGGTGGTCAGATGGCAGTCGCTTCGCTGTAATTATCTGGTCTGCTACATCCTGGATCATGGTCAGCGGACCGTGGGCACTCGCGCGCGAGTGCACAACTATTATATATTTTTATAACCTACCACACAGACCTGCACATTCAATAACTTACGAGGGTCAAACTGAAAGTTCTTAGAAAATCAAAAACTGATTACATTAGCCAGTTATTAGTTTTATTATATCTTTCAAAATATTGTCCATTGACGTCAATACACCGCTGCATGCGATGGAACCACTGGGAAAAGCACTTTGCCCACTCGTCCTTTGGGGTCTCTTCAATGGCATCGCGATACGCAGCCACCGCTTCTTCAGCATTCATAAACCGCTTTCCTTTAAGTTTTTCTTTAATTTTTGGAAATAAATAAAAATCACAAGGCGCGAGGTCGGGGCTATACGGCGGGTGACCCAGTAATTCAACGTTTGATGTCGCCAAATAGTCGATCGTTCGCTTGGCGGTGTGCGACGAGGCGTTGTCGTGGTGAAGGAGGATCCTACTGCGAGGTCGTTTCTCTCGAACTTTTTCCAAGACAAGTGGCAAACAATTGGTAGTGTACCATTCTGCAGAAACTGTTTTTTGATCCTCTAACACAATTGTTGCGAAATGACCTATCCTTCCAAAGAAAGAGGCCACCATTTTTTTTCCCGCACTTCGATCTCTCTTCACTTTAGTTGGCAACTCCTCGAAAGGAAACACCCACTGAGCAGATTGTCTTTTGGTTTCAGGATCATAACAGTAAATCCAGCTTTCGTCACCTGTTAGTATGTCGAACACAGCATTTGAGTCACCTCCGTTAAATCTTTCAATCATTTTACGGCACCAATCCACACGATGGAGTTTTTGAGCCTTAGTCAAATTATGAGGTATCCACCGGGCGCAAAGCTTCCTGACCGCTAAATGTTCGTGGAGGATTTTGTGCACTTGACTCATACCGATGCCTAAGCTTGTCCGAATCTGCTGATAGGTCACTCTTTTGTCAGTCTCTATCATACGCCGCACAACACAGATGTTATTTTCAGTCGTCGCCGTAGAAGGCCGTCCCTCACGTACATCATCAGTGAGATTAGTGCGACCACGTTTAAACTCATTAAACCAGTTGTAAACAGTCGCACGAGATGGGGCTTCATCGTGAAAGGCCAATCGTAGTCTATCATAACTTTCTTGTTGACTTAAATGACATCGAAAGTCATAAAAAATCATTGCACGAAAATTTTCTCGTGTTAAATTCATTTTGACGTGACACAGACAATTTTCAATTTGCCGCCAAGTCGTAAAACAAATGACAAATGAATGAAATATATACTCAGTAATATTGGCAAAGAGTTCTATTTTCAAATTTTAGAATATTTTTTTTATTATATTGTTTATAAGTGGCCAGTTCTAAGAACTTTCAGTTTGACCGTATTATCAAAGCACAGCATGAAAACTCTACTAAGGCCACCTTATGATTTGGCAATCGTCGGAGTTACTTACGAGTATTTTGTAACCAAATCCGAATTCCGAGCTAGTTATTAACTGCACCCCGACAAGTGCAGCAGTATCGCGTTGCACCGGTTTCCGAAAAGCTATGCATTTCGTGACGCTATGTCAAAAACACAAGGGGAGCACAGTATAAGGCAACTTATTTATTTATTTAAACTTTATTGCACAAAAAAAGAAAGCACAATTGGCGGATTTAATGCCGTAAGGCATTCTCTACCAGTCAACCTCATGGGAATGCAAAGAGTTAATAAGTGGCGGGATATGAGGTAAAGTAAAGATAATAATTTGATGATGATGTCCTCCTAGCCGATTTCGACTATGGCGGCCTATCTCAACAGAGATTAGCCAACTGCGCAGGACATATTATAGTGCACAAGTGTGTGCGCAATACACAGGTGCACTCTCTGTTCCTTCACTCTCATAATTCGGTGAGACGGCAGTCCGACATGACCATAGAGAGATCAGGCGCAGGACCAACGGCTTAACGTGCTTTCCGAGGCACGGGTGATAACACCACCAACTTCCTGACTCCGGAGCTGTGTCCGAGTAATTTCAAAACAGAAAAACCCAAACACTCTCGGCCCGACCCGGGATTCGAACCCGGGACCTCGTGGATAGTACCCAGCGTGCTGACCACTAGACCAACAAGGCAGTCAATAATAATAATTTATGGTAAAACTAAGTAACTACTGAATAATTAAACAAACATACTAAGATACATAGATAGGAAGATACAAATACATAAGCTACATAAGTATTAAGGCAACTTCAAGCATTGGTAGTAGTACTGGATCTAATCAACAGTTAAGGGGTTATCAGACCATATTCAGACAGTCTTACTGAGACAGTCTATCTCCCCTCTTTCATACTGTGAAAGAGCGAGATAGGGCAGACAGACTTACAGGCTAACCCTTACTACACTACGCTGAGTATTAGTAAGACTGTCAAAAATAAGGCAGGTAAGGTGCCTTATTTTTGAGCTAGTTACGTACGAGCTACCCACATCGCGTTGAAAGTTTTCATTCAAGCATTGTTGTGCACATAGAGTAAACGGGGCTTTAAAAAGTTGCGGGCTATCAATAATTGAGTATATCCCGCCTCTGGTGGTCGTTTTTTTCAAGTGCAATAATATATTTAGATTGCATAGTGAATGCTTATCACTTAAAACAATAATTATCTTATTTGCAAGCTTCATCTTTCGATTGTTAAATACTTGCAATAGTATTTCTTTCGAGTGTTGAGGGTATAATCCCAGTAACATTGATGAAAGCAACGCGGCATTACAGCGTTAAGAAGCACTTGAAAATTTCGACAGGCTCTGCCAACGCCTGGGTGGCCGAGAGGTTAGGCAATCGCCCGGTATGCGAGGAACGCGGGTTCGTTTCCCGCCTCTGGTGGTCGTTTTTTTTTTTCAAGTGCAATAATATATTGAGTATATCCATACTTAATATTATAAATGCGAAAGTGTGTCTGTCTGTCTGTCTGTTACCTCTTGACGCTTAAACCACTGAACCGATTGAGATGAAATTTGGTATGGAGACAGTTCGAGACAGTTCGTTCGTAGACCCTGGAAAGGACATAGGCTACATTATGTCGCGATATAAAAACATTAAGGGGGTGAAATGGGGGATGAAAGTTTGTATGGAACTCTTGCGGGCAAAGTCGCGGGGAACCACTAGTTTATTATACTTGTTCCCTTTACGAAACGGATTAACTATGGATTTGTTATAATTAAGATTGAACTTCACTTACAGGTAACGTTTAATCTTATAATTAAATACACAGAGACTGCACAAAAAGTCACAAAACTCACTCGTCAGTCACGAAAAAACTCGTAACATGGTTCGACTTAATAAAACTGCATTTTAATGTAGTCGCGTAAAAACGTATTTCTCTACCAAGTTTTCAATACCCAAGACGCCGTATAAATTCTGTATTGTCGTTGGTCTATGTAAGGCCAGAAAACTAAGCACGCCCCGCCAAATAAGACGCAGCTAAGCCAATGTTTGGGGCGGTTACCCGATACCGTTGAGACTAAGCGGTGTCGATTACTCTTTCCACTACGTTTGTTTTGTCAAAATAAATTTACTTTTAAATTGAATTGGTTTTCTTGACTTAACTTGGTGGGATATGCTATTTTTACTTGCGCGCATAATATACACTATTTGCTTCTGTTACCTTTTAAGAACTAAACATTCATTAGGATTTAATTACACATTTTTTACCTAAGATCAGATTCAGTGTACAGGCGGAAATTATATACTCGTATATAATGTAATTAAAGCTCATTTTAAGGTGCATGCTTAATATTAATCCTATTTAATAAAAGAAAGTCGTGTTAGTTACACCATATATAACTCAAGGACGGCTGCACCGATTTTTATGCGATTTGTGTTTTTGGATTTCTGTTTGTCGGGAATAGGATAATAAATACAAAATATAAAAATATAGGGTGAAAATATAAATAAAAAGGTTAGGGTAGGGCAAGGCATAACAACATTTGCCGGGTCAGCTAGTATATAATTGAACCAATTTATTGATTGTAATTGGTTCAATTATATATTACAAGTCGATGCCCACGACTTCGTTCGAGCTTATGTCGAATTTTGTTTACAAACTTCCACTTCTCTTTTTACCCCCTTAGGGGTTGAATTTTCACAAATCCTGAAATAAGTCATTTTTAATTTGTAACCAAATATCTAAATACAATTTTTTATCGATTTAGCTCCAAAACTGACGGAGTTTCATATCCTTAGACCTCATAAAGAACCTATATGCCAAATTTGGAATATCTAGACCCGGATTGGGCTGTGCGTTGATTATATGTCCGTCAGTCAGTCAATAAGTCAGTTTCCATTTTTATTTACTACATAAAAACTAATAAAGTAATACACAAACCGACTAAACTATCGTTAATGAATTCCGAACACGCACAGAGTGGAATACTGAATTCTACTGACTTCAGGAGCCCTTAATTTTTAACTCGGGTAGCAACGGGGGGTTACTTACATCGGCAATACTAAACACTGAACTACGAGTACTATTCCTATATGCGATTGGGCGAGGAATACTACGTGTGTACAGTTAGGTACAAAAGTGTTAAGTGTAGAAATGTTGTAGCATAAGTTTTAGCCTTGGATGCAATAAAAAACATTTAACTACTCCGATGCGTTTGCGCGAGGTATGGCACGAGTGTACAGTTAGGAACAAAAGTGTTTATGTTGTTACATAAGTTTTAGCCTTGGATGAATTAAAAGTAATAGTAGTAACTACACTATGGTTGCGTATTTTATTATTTATTAGGAACTATAAAAAAATTGTTTTAGATTTTTCTACTTTCATTTTTTTGCGATTTTAATGTTATAATTTTTACATCAATGTACATTACCTAAATATAACAAAAAACTAGAATCATCTGCTTACAAACAGGGTCTCATTAAGACGATCGAGAAATATAATTATCTTAGCTTAATTAACGCAAATTTTGACTGCTTCACTCAATCTTTACGAATAAACAGTGCAGACTAAGTAAAAACAAACAAGCATACTTTTAGAATTTTCTGCTCGTAAAATTCAAGACAAGAATTCGCAAAAGCATTACTTAGTGTAATTTCCCACGTGGCGTTGACAACGACACTTTTTGTTCGTTTTTCCGAATTTCCGCAACGGAGAAAAAAAAAGGAAATTTTAAACGTGGTTAAGCTAAACTGTTTATGATAGACATAATTAAATAAATCAACTAATAAGTCAGCCTATTAGATCCCACTGCTGGGAAAAGGCCTCACCTCAACTATGAGGAGGAACGAGCCATACTTCACCACGCGGGCTCAGTGCGGATTGGTGGAGGGGTGTATGTAAGGCAAGTGACAAACCTTACTGTCAGAAGTTATCAAGCCGCCCTAGGGCCTCTGACTAGGCTTAACGACTAATACCACAGATATTAGCCGGGACCAACTGCTTAACGTGCCTTCCGAAGCACGGAGATGCTTGTCATGGACGTCACTTAAATGGTCGGAATGGTTACCCATCCAATCACGACCGCGCCGTGGGTTGCTTAACTTTTGGTATCACTACCAAAGCGCTGCCGCCACTGCGCCACAAGCACCTCATAATCAACTGATAATTCTAAATCGCACATTTCATAGGTACTATAAAGATTTGAACTTTTGTGTGTTTGATTTTTACTAAAAATGCTACGTTGTTCTTAAGTGACATGATGGCTTTATTTATTTTTTAATTGCATCCGAACAAAGCCGGGCAGATCATTAGTAACACAATAGGTAAAGATCTAAAACAAAAACTTTTTTTCTGTCTGTTACTTCTTCATCGCCTAAGCCTAGAACTTACCAACACATTTTACATTTTTAATCAGCGGGTTTTGCATTATTTGACATATTTTGTATCACTGAGCTCTATTACAAGTACGATGGACTGCATACTGTCAACCTAAAAATGAAGCCATAGTGAGCGTCTGGTGAGCGTCTACGGAACTAATATGAGTTGACATAAACTTATGTCAGTTACTCTACATATTTGATTAGGCACAAAAATTCTCCGTAATTTCTTAGAGAACCTTTAGTCCAGCGTACTTGTATTATAGAGGTCAGTATTTTGTATGGGAATTTCGTCAAATTAACCGTAGATTGTGGTTTTCCGGCTTTAAAAAAATCTGTGAAGGGGGTCTTGGCCGCCTACTGATTAAGATGAAATAGTACCTATAGGTAAAGAGTCCCAGAAAATAACATAGGATAATTTTTATCTCAGATCATTATTCATGAAGGTGAAAATGGCGGTATCTGGTATGCGAAAATTTACATATTTCGCGGGCAAAGACGCGGGAAATCGATAGTATTGTCTAAAAATAAAAAATCTTAAATCTCACCCATCAGTATTTTTTAAACTCAGTGTTATTTTATTTTATAAGTTTTAACTTATTGAAATAAAAAACCAAATAATATCTTACCTATCAGAATAGTGGCCAGTTTCCCTGGGCGGGGGCATCGGTGTGGGAATCCGCCGCCCGCCCCGCGCGCCGCCCACGCTCATCGCGGTAACTCCTGGAAGAAAACAGACACCCTAATGAGTGAAACGAGGGATTAGGCTTTATTCTTTTTGCGCTTAGGGACTGGAAACGATGGTACAGTCGGCAGTACGTCAGGTTACCCATTTTACGAAAACAGCTTTTATTACGTAGGGAAAAAGGCGGTCTTAAATTCAAAGTGGAGTCGTCTAACGTGCAGCCGCGTGTACTAGAAAATTAATTTTTTGGTAGGTAGTTAGTTGAGTTTGATAATTTGATTAAAAATAGACGAAATTGCTGTACCTTATTATAATTAAAATAACTTTTTTGCCCGACTGTGTCACAAGGTATGTATGTATATCCATTTCTTTGGCACGCCCTACAGCCCAAACAGCTGGACGAAATTTGGCATATACCTAAAGTGTCGTTGATTTTGACAGAATTGTGATAGTGACATAACATTTTGAAAATAGCACGGGCAAATGGAATAAAAGGGGAAGTGGTTGTTTTTTTTTTAACCATAGCAAAATGAAATCAAACAAAAGCTAGTGAAAACACAGTTCCAACAATATTCTATTTTGCCGTCTAATAAGGTATATGTTTTTTTTATAATAAGTTAATTTTGTGTTGAATTAAAAGTTGAAATACCTAAATAAATGAAGTATGATTACGATAACATGATTAATTGTTGAAGGTCCTGAGCCACTAGACTAGATGCAATCTATTCTATAGCAAAATATCAGCGCTGTCGCCAACGGCTGGCGCTAACAAAATAGATGAAAATAACGTAAACCATCGCAACATCAAGTGACTGTTCCATACAGACATTTCGTTAACACGAAGTTCGCTTTGAAAAAGGTTGCATCTTGTTTAGCCCTGGAGAGTAGATTGTCATCGCAATTATATTCAAGGTCAATGACACAGCAAAGCAAGGACACACCAAACTTCTGAAGGCCAGCTTCAGAGTTGCTTCACTGTTACAATGTTACGTAGGTAGATGGTACAAAGTTCTGTTATTACAAGTACAGCCACGTACAAACTTGACACGTCGACTTTATCGCCGTTTCGTCATATCTGTCGTACTCCAACTAATAACCCCTGAGAGCCGGATGAATGACAAACAGACCAGGAAAATCTTTCACTGTTGAACAACCTTCAGGCGGTGGGGTAAGGTTGGGATTACAAAAGTAAAAGATCTTTTGTTAGTTGGTGCGAACGCATCCTTCGGCGTAAGGGTACATTCACATTGGGTGGTTACGTAACGCGCCAGATCCCAAGTAAAGTTAAAAGGTTTGTACACAATAACAGATAAGGAGAATAGGCGTTTGTTTTGCTCTTTGTTGTACATTAACTTTTACCTTGAATGTAATTTTCCAAAAAGTTCCTAGCTAGGCCTAATACATTTTTTTTTTAGCAAAAGTTATCAAAAGTTTTTAAAGTTATCAAAAGTCGTACGAATGTTGTTAGGGATCCTTTTTAGCGATAATATAAACTCTTATGAGCACTGTTTCTGTTCCAGTTCGAGTCTTTTATTACGTCTGTTTTAGTTTTGAACAGCGTGGATTAACGTTTATGAAATGTATTAACCTAAAAACACTCGTAATTATGTATCATCTTCTAATCGCATAGGAATTCAATTTCAAAACATTTGCAATACTATTATTATCTGTTATTTGTGCCCTGAGATAAAATAGCAAAGGTTTTTTTTGTTCGGTGATCTGAGTTTACACACAGCACCTACGAACCAATCAACGAACCCAATATTCAAATCAATCGGCTATTTGTCTACGATAACCACGATGGCTCAATTCCAATGCTAAGATTAAATTTCGGTTTAGTCTTTCTTTTTCTACCAAACAAACAAAAAGAGACAGAATACAATAATTTAGAAAGTCAGATGAAGGGATGCAATTTCTTACGTATTTTTACAAGTTTTTGCGCTTTTTCGTCTAACTTTAGTCGTCATCGAATGACATCCCTACTAAATTGTCTATGGATTCTCTTATTTTCTTAGCAGCAGCTTTTTAATCCGGCGTTTCTAATAGAAATAACACAAACAATTGACATCTCAGATCGGTTATCAATTTCGGGCGTTAGCATGAACGCAGTCTAACCCAGCATCATTGTGAGGTGCTCAAAGCCAGTGCCACCGTTGTTCCGCCATCATTGCAGAAAATCTCGGGGTAAACAATGCGGTTGCCACTGTGAAATGGAAAGAGCGCGAAAACGTGATGGTAAGGAATTAAAAGACGAAGAAACAAATGTACGAGTTCAAATGGAATAGGAATACACTGGATTTATTTAGAGGGTATACAGCGGTTTTATACACTGACCCCTGATTTCCGTAGCTAAAACCTTATCAAGCTGGAATTCACAGTGAAGTTTATTATAAAGAAATAATATTAATTTAAGTTTTAGGGAATTGCACTGCTACAGTGCAATTTGATTGTTCATTTGACGCATAAATGCTTAGTTAGCTAGGTAAGTACCTACCTACATACTCGAAATCTGCCTAATGCACAGAATTAAATATGAGTCTCAGGCCCATTTGCGTAAATGGGTTTTTTAACTCAGATCATAGGCGTTGCGCTTGTCTGGATTAGCTAATCCACATTGGCGCAAGTGGACCTTACGGATAATCTAATCCAGACTTGCGCAAGTGGGCTTTCAACTCAGATCAAACGCCTTGCGCTAGTCCGGTTCAGCTAATCCTTACTGGTGCAATTGGACCTTCCGGATATGCTAATCCAGACATGCGCAAACGGCCTTCAACTTGGATCATAGGCCTTGAACAAGTCCGGATTAACTAATTCTGACTTGCGCAAGTGGGCCTAAGTAAGATTGTGCAATGGCTCCAAACAATATCAAGTAGATACGTAGTACCGTTTGATTTATATGACAAGAGGTCTGGTCATTCCTCGCCTTATTCGCAATTCATCTTCATCCCAAATTTAGTATTCCGCAAAAATAAAAACACCAAGTAAGAATAAAATCAAATCCGTCTGATTAGGAAATTAGAGTGTCCGCGTTTTTTAAATCGTGATAAATATGAAACAGAAGTGAAAAAGAAACATGGTTTGAGGACTCATTTGCAAGGAAAAAAGGTCTGACTTGTGGCATGAATCTCATTGATGGTAAAATTTAAAATTGAATGCTTAAAAGTGTAAATAAGAATCCAAAAATGCGCACACTCGTAGGATTATTTAAACTTATCAAAGCAAAATAAGACTGTGAGTGTAAATATTAAAACTATTAAAGGCTTAAATCCCACATTTGCATTATAATATCTTAAATTACTAGTAAGTTCGTCGCTTAATCCATCCAGATATTCAAGTTAATCATCATCTTCTAGGAAGACGTTATCCCGGTTGTGCACTTACACGTGAGTGCCCAGGGTCCACTGACCATGCTCCAGGATGTAGCAGATCAGGTAAATTATATATATATTCAAGATATAATAATAAATATTCAAGTTAATGCATACTATATTTTTTTTATGATTCCATGTTGTCAAGTGTTCTCCTGAATTTGCAGTGGAACATCGGTTTAAACTGCAATATTCTTTTAGATTTATTTTTAAGTACTTTATTTCGCTGAAATTTAGAATGTGGGTTATTGGGGGTGAAAAATCGGTCTAGATTAGTCTTTTGTCAGGGAAAACGGTTTTTGTATTTACTCAAGATTATAGGTTTTTTTGTTTTTTAAATACGCCTTACGAACTATAAAGTTTTTTTTATTAACTAATAATCGGTCGCCCAGGTACTATTATTTAAATGCGAAAGAGTCTATCTAACCATCTGTCTGTCCATTACACAAACCGACAGTAACAGCGGCTATTCTAAAATGGAATTAAAACCTACAAGGGTTTTAATTATTAAACTTATTTCACAGACACAATCAGGCCGGCTGTCCAGCAACAAGGAAACAGCAGCAGACTAGAAACTACAGCCAGCTCATTTATGTAAGTTTTAATTGTCGTGTTAAATCTCAAACTTATATACACTGATTTCGAACTTCAGGACCTTTTCATATCTTGGCCGAATCGGAATAACTTATCAAGCCCCTAATTGTACTGTCAAACAAAGATGATAAGTAGCAATATGCTAAAGATCAAGAAACCAGTCTATTGCAATTTGTTTACAGATTCTGAGATATATTATATATATTTTTATTTACAAGGCACCAATTATTCGAGTCATCGTAATCATTACTCGTATTGACCGCAGGGCATTTGACAGGTATTGATAAACTTAGGTCTGCCTCTTTCCAAAGTGACTGTTACAAGCATGTGCCCTGCCAACTGTCACTTGAGCTTAATTAAGTGGACTGTCTAAATTCTATTGCTTGTAACGAAACTGAGGCTTCGGGTTTTGCTCTTTGGGCCTGGATCGGCTTACGACGAGGATTATACAAAAGGGACTGGATTGCCACTTAAAATTCGCTTATTTATTTGGGTACCGTTAATGAGGCCTGTTTCTGCCTGCGTTGACACTTTATATAAGTAGCAGGTACAGCTTGATAACTACGTCGTTGAATATTACGTAACGATACCATTTTTGGGACTTAGGGCTCTTCTTTAAGGCCAGGATCTTTCAAGTCGACCTGTTTTCGGATGAGTCTTAAAGCCTGAAATAGCCGTTGTTTTAATGCAGAAAAAATATAATGTTGGTATTTATGAACTGACCTTGATTATTTTAGGCTCAAATAATGCACCACGGACTTCTAAACCAGGCGGTTGCGGGTTCGAATCCCGCAAGGGGCAAGTGTTTGTGTGATAAGCACGAGCATTTGTACCTAAGTCATGGATGTTTATAAAATGTATATAAGTATGTCCATCCGTTATTCTAGTCACCATACCACAAGCTCACGCTTAGTTTGGGGCTAGGTAATTGGTGTGTTTGTTGAAACAATTTATTTATTTATGATAATTATTACTTCTATCACTCATAACAATATGCAAAGATAGGTCAGTTTATTACTATTTTTCGAGTTTTACTTAAAGATTATTAAGTATTTAATATTGATTCAACTTCATACCTCCACGCGTTCCTGGTAAAAAGGCTCTTGACAGATAGACCGAGAACAAAGTGATCCTATAATTTGAATGATCTGATCTGAGAAAGGATCTGTACCGTTACCATGAGTTCACTGTGGTTTTACTCGCTAGCGACGACGTAAAAAAAGTGTATGGAAAATTCCACAGCGCCTCTAGCGATTACTTGAAGAACTACAATTTTCTATACACTTTTTTTACGTCGTCGCTAGCGAGTAAAACCACAGTAAACTCAAGGTAACGGTACAGATCCTATAGTCTAACATGTTTGCCAACGTTTACGTGAACGGGATTCATTCCTTTTCTTTTTTTGAGGTACAGAACCCTAAAAATTGAGACTTCTTTCACCAACCGTTAATTCATAACACGTATTTTTCACACCCATACGTCGGAATTATTCTCAGTATTCATTAATAGAAATACAAAAAACTAGAGCGAAACCTCTACATGAACTTTAAGATTCAGATGTACATTACCAGCAGAAACCCCGCAGAGCCGTAAGTCGGTCAGTCGAGATAGAGAGAAGATTCAAATCCCCCTCGTTCATATTCACCTGAATACTTTTAGAGCTCCGTTTGCTTTCTTAGGAAAATGTGCATTTAGGTTTTTCCACGAGAAATTCGAGGCAGGATTTTCCCGGAACAGTTATTGCCTTCTTTCCCGCATTTATTTATATTCGGTTATTTTTAGACAAAGTATTAATTTATTTCTAAGCTTATTTATTTCTCGCTAACGGATAGAATCCGGAACGAGACTATCCGGCAAAAGACGAAAGTCATAGATATCGTTCAGAGGTATAGTAAGCTGAAGTGGCTCTGGGCTGGTCATGTCTGTCGCAGAACCGACGGGCGTTGGAGTAGGAAGGTTCTCGAATGGAGACCACGTCTCGGGAAAGGTAGTGTTGGACGTCCCCCTGCTAGGTGGACCGATGACCTGAGGAAGGTTGGTGGCTGGATGCGAGAAGCGGAGGACCGTGATTGTTGGCGCAGTCTTGGAGAGGCCTATGTCCAGCAGTGGACTGCAATAGGACTAAATTAAAATTATACCTATATACTGTTTTAAACTTACATGGTCACTATCAGTTATGTCATGGCGCTTGCAACAGCGCCGAAATATCGGAAACTCAAAAATAAGAAGGTACATGGTAGCAATCCCGTAAATAACTATACCAGGGACACTCAAATTCAAATATACAGCCTTGCTCTTTCCCTGCACCTAGTTTTTACTGGTCGGGGATTTTAACACAGGAAAGCTGTAGAGCCTGGCTAACAGTTTCAGGGGTGCATAAGTTCCCTTGAGATAGTTCTGTGAAATTTTCGGAATTTAAATAAATGCTTCCATACTAAATAATGCTAGAGTCCATAAAATTAAATAAGTAAATGTGTAGACGTGTGCACAATTGCCTTGCCGGAACGGGCTGATTATGACACTCTGGGTCAGAGCCTTAGATGGACTCTGCCAACAATTAAGAACGATTCGCGGTTCACTCGCCACCACCGAATAACAAAGCACTTACCAGTGGGAGGAGGCTTTTCCACGTACGAGTGGAATAGGATGGCTGATGATGCTTGTTCGTAGCTGGTGAAGGCGTGAAGATCAGATGGCCACGCGATAGTCGTGGCGCCGATGTCAATATGGATGGATTGAAATTCTTATGCTCACTATAGGACACAAACACCGCGCACACACTTACACTTGTAGTTCACCGAAATAATGTTCGATTTTCAAAATATTAATGGATTTGCAGCTGACGAGTTTTTGTAGCAGCTCGCGGCGGAGACTCATCACCCTCTCGTGGTAGCCAATCATAAATCGACTCCCGCCGATATGCCCTAAGATTGGGCCTTTGTTATTGGTTGAGCGAATGAATGAATCGTCCGCCACCAGCCTGTTGGCGGCACATTTCAATTAGGAACGTTTACTTTACATACCGCCCACCAAAATACAGCTGGTATTTTCCGGATAACGAAGTAAAAAAAAGTAAACGATAAAATACCTACTGTTTAAAAACGACTAACACAGAAAAACTTAGATGAAGTTACTTAGTTTTAGAACGGATAAAATTAATTACTAATTTTAAGTACCTAGCTAAAAAACGAGGAAAATAACGAATTATTTAATACGAGTTACGTTTCTATAGGTAGAGGACAGAGTTTTACTAGAGGGCGTTTGATAAAACCACCCTTGGTTTTGATAGTTGCCACCCGAACGGTTCCATCGGGACCCGGATGTAATTCATATACTCTTCCTAAAGACCATTGCAAAGGTACGCGATTATCATCTTTAATGATTACGATTGAATTGACGGATAACGGTTTAGACGCCTTCGTCCATTTCATGCGTTGAGAAAGAGAAGTTAAATATTCATTTTTCCAACGTATCCAAAAGTTTTGAACAAAGGATTGAATTAATTGCCACCGGTTAAGTCGATACAATTTAACTGAAGAATAATCCTCATCGGGGACGCTTGTAAGTGGTTCCAAAGTTAAAAAGTGACCAGGGGTCAAGACGTTTAAATCATTCGGATCAGCACTCAAAGCACATAAGGGTCGCGAATTCAAAACGGCCTCAATCTGAATGAATAGAGTGCTAAGTTCCTCAAATGTTAAAACCTGATTGCCAACAATACGATAAAGGTGCGTCTTTGCAGCCTTAATTTGGATTTCCCATACTCCCCCAAAGTGAGGCGAAGAAGGAGGGTTAAAAATGAATTTAATATGTTCTGCCTGCGACGCTTTTTCTATTAACGATAAAAAATTGCTAGCACCTACAAAGTTCGTGCCGCAGTCGGCATGAATTATACTACAACGTCCACGACGACCTACGAAGCGACGTAATGCAGCTATAAAACCATCAGTAGAAAGAGATGACACCACTTCAAGATGGACCGCCTTAGTAGTCAAACAGACGAATAAGCAGAGGTAAGCTTTGTCCATCCTCGCACCGCGATGGTTCCCGATTTTAATGCGGAACGGTCCACCGAAATCAACACCGATGACCGAAAATGGTTTAACTTGGTTAACACGATAAGAAGGAAGGTCGCTCATGAACGGTTCCAATGGCTTAGGATTAGTTCTGTAGCATCCGATGCACCTTGAAAGACAACGACGAATAGCTCGTTTAGCAGATAAAACCCAAAACCGTTGCATGACTAAATAATGAGTAGTATTTTGCCCTGTATGACAGTACTTACGATGAGTGGATTCAATAAGTTTATTTGTAAAGGGATGATCACAAGGTAAGAGCGCGGGATGTTTTTGATCATATTCTAAACCAGCGCGAGATATCCTACCGCCCACCCTGAGAATACCCGCTTTGTCAATAAAGGGATTCAATTTTTGAAACGGTTTGGGTAACGATTGGTTCGATTTAACACGTTGAATTTCACTTTGAAACGATGAATTTTGCACAAATTTTACGATTAATAATAACGATTGATGGTTTTCATCCTCAGTAAGAATAGAACCGCTATGGCGCTCGTCTGTACTTTTAGAACGAATATTATGTAGAAATCTTCGAATATAAGAAACGATACGAGTTATTTTATCCAACGAAGAATAGCGTTTTAATAAAACATCGAATATAGAATCTTGCTGTCCATCGCTATCTTGATCGGTAATCAAAGTAACTGAGTGTCGTTCCTCAGTACGCACAATTTGCTCTTCATCATTGGTAAGAAACCTTTGAGAATTTTTCGGCCAACAATCAGAAGTTTGTGACAGCCATGATGGACCTAACCACCACAACGAATTATTAAGAAGATCGTGAGGAAGTTGACCACGAGAACATACATCCGCAGGATTATCACCTGAGGCGACATGATGCCATGAATTCGCAGAGATAATATCATGAATGTGGCTAACTCTATTTGCCACGAATGTAGTCCACCGAGACGAGTGCGACCGAAGCCAGGAAAGGACAACAGTCGAGTCAGTCCAAAGATGAATACAATCGATAGGTATTTTGGACTGATACGCATCCAGTACGAATTTTGTGAGGTCTGCGAGCATAACAGCACCACAGAGCTCCAAACGAGGTAAAGAAAGACGTTTCAATGGAGCGACGCGTGCCTTGGCGCATAACAGCCGAGTATGAATAGATCTGTCAGCACACAAGACCCTAAAATAAATAACAGCTCCGTACGCGAGTTCGGAACTATCACAAAAGCCATGAAGCTCGTATGAAATTACACTATCGAGAGTGAGACGACGTGGAATACTCAGCGAGCCAATAATAGGCAGCTGATCACAGAAAGATTTCCAGACGTTAATTATGTCATGGGGCGGCGTCTCATCCCAAGAAATTCCGAGAAGCCAAAGTCTCTGCAGTAAACATTTGACTTGAATAGTAAGCGGTGATAGAAACCCCAAAGGATCAAATATCTTAGCAATCTCACTAAGGATAACACGCTTAGTACATGGTCGATCAGAAGGAGTCACATCGAATAAAAACGAATCTGATACTGGATTCCACTTGAGTCCAAGTACCTTAAGAGTAGGATATTGTTCATCAGAAAATGATTTAGAATCCAGAAGACATTCTTCCTGGGAAAGATCTGATAACAAACTTGGTGAATTACTAGCCCATTTTCTTAATACGAAATGACCTAGTTGGAATAATTTTATGATTTGTGATTTAGCTTCCAACGCGGTGGTCAGATTTTCACAACCAGTAACAACGTCATCTATGTAAATATCGGTCGATAACATTTTCTTAGCCAGAGGAAATTTACTACCTTCGTCCTCTACTAGTTGCTTGATTGTCCTACAAGCTAGAAACGGAGCGGATGAAACCCCATAAGTTACCGTATTAAGTTTATATTCCTTTAACACCTGATCAGGGCCTGATCTCCAGAAGATTCTCTGATAATCTCGATGTTCATCGGAGACAAGAATTTGTCTATACATCTGACGTATGTCAGCCATAAAGACAACCGAATGTATTCGATAGTGGAGCAAAATCCCAACGATGTTAGATTGAAGTTTAGGTCCCGTCAACAACGTGTCATTCAACGAAATGCCCTTAGCATCCTTTGCCGATGCATCAAAGACGACGCGTAATTTTGTTGTGGTACTATCTGGCTTAATGACGCAATGATGCGGAATGTAGAATTTGCCTTGGTTCAACTCCGCCGGATTCACTAAAGACATGTGGCCGGATTTTTCATAGTCATCCATAAATTCACAGTATTGTTGATGTACAAGAGGATCACGAGATAAGCGACGTTCGATCGCATGGAAACGTCTCAAGGCAATATCACGAGAACCTTCAAAGACTGGTTCCACAGTGTCTTTAAAAGGAAGACGCACTCCGTACCTACCACTCGAATCACGATAGTGGTCAGTTGTATAAGTTTGCTCGCACAAGATCTCCTCGGGTGTAAGAGGTGACGCCTGAGGAACACTATCCACCTCCCAAAATCGTTGAATGGCCGTTGCCAACTCGATGTCGGATTTTGAAGAGACTTGTACCAACGATGAGGATGCAAGTGGCGTTCTACCTAATAAAAGCCAACCGAATACCGAATTAATTGCAAGTGGCTGATTTGCATTGCCTTTCAAGCGCTGACCAAGAAGTGACTCGGCGAAAACATCTGCACCAAACAAAACATCGATAGGACCAGGGATGTCAAAACCTGGATCAGCTAACGGTAACGAGTTAATGTGAGTCCAACCTGACGAACTAAGTTTAGCTATGGGTTGCTCACCACAGATATTTGATATAACGTGCATGTCTAAATCGAATAACGAAATATTGTTTGAACCGACTGAACAACGAATTAAGCCGACGACGTCAGTAGCAACACCTCCCAAACCATTGATATTCGATTCGCATGAGATTGTTTGAAGGTTAAGACGCTGAACTGCGTGTCGCGTTATAAAATTATTTTGACTTCCGGTGTCGAATAATGCGCGAAAAGAATGATACCTACCGTCCGAGTCCTGTATTTGAATGATAGCCGTAGCTAACAACACAGTCGTGTTAACAAAATTTGTTGAAGACTTAGAATTTTCCTTAACAAATAGGGAAACGGATTTAGACTCTTTGGAGTTATCATCATCACTAGGTTTTTTGTTATCACGATCCCTATGAAGTAACGTGTGATGTTTATGTTTACATTTCAAACAACGAAATATCGATTTACAATCCTTCAGGTGATGAGATGATTTCAGACAGTTGAAGCACAATTTGGCCTCTGTTGTATAAGACATACGATCGTCTACGGATTTAGCGAGAAATATTTCACAACGTGTTATTGAATGATTAGCTGAACATAAAGAACATACCACAATTGGTTTATCAATTTTATCTGAGGCTTGACCTTGAATTTTATTACCTGCCAACAATGTGTGGGTGGCCTTGGAACCTTTAGAAAAACTATTGAAAGTAGGTTTCGCGTTTGAAACGAAAACTCGACCAGTTGATTCCTTAGTCGTAGGATTTCCTTTATAACCCTCAGAAAAATGATTATCGCGTGACAGCGATTCACATTTAGAATGTAAAAAGTTCTTCAGCTGAGAATAGTCCGGAATCTCAGTGTTGATATACTTCTCTTCGAATTCACGACGTATCTTCGAGTCCAATTTAGATAAAATATGATACACGAGAATAAAATCCCATTTGTGCACCGGAAGGTCTTGTTTACGTAAAATGCTCAAGTTTTCGTCAATACAATCTAACGATCGACGAAACTCGGTCGCGTTGTTGAGTTTGAAAGAAACGTTTAAAATATCTTTCCAACAAGTGAAAGATAATTCACGCTTATGTTGATAACGCGCAACTAAGGCCGCGTGCGCATCGGAGTAGTAATCACCTGTTACGGGATATTTCCGTATAAGCGATAGCGGGTCACCGCTAAGTGTCGACACCAGATATTGAAATTTCTCCACATCGGTAAGAGAATGACAGTTATGGATCAGTGAATTAAAAGAATCAATAAATTCGGGCCATTGTTTTATATTACCTGAAAACGTAGGTAACGAAATTTTAGGTAACTTGATGTGAGACTTTAATGGTGTAGACTCAGCCTTATGATTTCTTTTTACTTCTGATTCCGCCTTTTGTAAACATCTCGATATTGACATAACACGAAAATATGTGTCATCAAAACGAGTACGAATATCATCATCAATACAATTTTCCTCATCACTGGCTGAGTTAGATGAATCCAGTAATTCAAGTATTGAGAAGTGTGCAAGTTCGAAATCAGACCTAATGTTTGATAATTGATCACAATATGAAAAGAAAAGATCGCATTGATTAACGTCCGATTCGGCAACAATACCGACCTCTAATGCCTTTAACATACGGTTCAAAGCTATAGTACGCTTTCGACGTAATGACGGTAAGTCTTGAATAGTGTATGTTTCAGAAGTATTTTTCGATTTAGATTTAGAATGACTAAGCTTTCGAGTAGCACGCTTCGGATTAAAAGACATGATAACAAGTTATTGTACTTAAAAGGTATAACACGACTACTTACGATTCCACTTCACGTGATTGCGGTGAAATGAACCAAATAGGTATATCAAACGAGTAAAAAAAATATGTGTTGTTTACGAATAAAAACGATTGATAGGAGTGTGAAAGCGTATGATTTCGTTAATAACGAATAAAACTAGCGTACTTCTTATCACAGCCGACTATGTATACACAAAGCACCGAATTGAATTTTATAGCTTGCTAGTGTATGATCTGTAATAATAAATAGGTATGAGTACTGAAAGTAAAATATAACAGCCGAATATAATATACCCTTAAACGGAATTGAATAGGATTGTATAGATACCTATACAATCCTATTCAATTCCGTTTAAGGGAATTCCGTTTAGATCTGTTATTATTACTCAACGGATTCACGAGTGCACGACTTAAAGCTGCAAATCGACAATATTAAATGATTGTTTACAATGATCAACTTGAAGTTGCCGAGTAATACGGGTTACGATTAAATTGACAGTAATGAACGAACTGGAATGAATAGTGATTACAAATGTCACTGTCAATTGTGAACGATGGAACCATACAAGTTGGAACGAATGAGATTGATCTGTGAGTGAGCAATTGAACTGTTTTTTGTGAACTTCCGTTATGTGGAGTGAAAACCGAATGAATTCAAACGCACACATAAAACAGACGAAATGCGAAATAATTACAACTGAGCAATGGAATACGACGTGTACCTACTTACTTACTTCTACCTACCTGACCGGTCACGAAATAAAATGTATCTGCGTAATTGGAAAAAATATTGTTTGAAACGTATTGTATTTTGAATTTACGACTTAGAAAAGCTACGAATGACTATTTGTTACATTAATTGACTATGCGTTTTAGGTACTATTTTAAGCGAAAAAACGTGAAAATACCAGCTACATTTATAGGGCGAATTTTACAATTAAGATCATGAGCCACCCATTCCCGGGTTTCGGCACCATGTAGACGTGTGCACAATTGCCTTGCCGGAACGGGCTGATTATGACACTCTGGGTCAGAGCCTTAGATGGACTCTGCCAACAATTAAGAACGATTCGCGGTTCACTCGCCACCACCGAATAACAAAGCACTTACCAGTGGGAGGAGGCTTTTCCACGTACGAGTGGAATAGGATGGCTGATGATGCTTGTTCGTAGCTGGTGAAGGCGTGAAGATCAGATGGCCACGCGATAGTCGTGGCGCCGATGTCAATATGGATGGATTGAAATTCTTATGCTCACTATAGGACACAAACACCGCGCACACACTTAAACTTGTAGTTCACCGAAATAATGTTCGATTTTCAAAATATTAATGGATTTGCAGCTGACGAGTTTTTGTAGCAGCTCGCGGCGGAGACGCATCACCCTCTCGTGGTAGCCAATCATAAATCGACTCCCGCCGATATGCCCTAAGATTGGGCCTTTGTTATTGGTTGAGCGAATGAATGAATCGTCCGCCACCAGCCTGTTGGCGGCACATTTCAATTAGGAACGTTTACTTTACAAAATGTATTTCCATGTAATAGGGTCAATACAAAACAAACTTATAAATTCTTTAACGAATTAGCCTGGAGTTCACAACCATGTTTAATTTTTAATCAGCCGATTTAGCATTATTTGACATATTTTGTATGAGAATTCTGTCAAATTAGCCGTCAATCGATATTCAACTGTTTAAAAGTTAGTGAACTCGGACCTTAATGTCATACCATACCCGTTGGTTAGCTTTAACATCATTATGTCTATAACGTCAATGTGTCACCAATCTAGTTGATCTTTTTACTACATTTCTTTTGAAGAAGCACTCAAAACTTGCTGCAGCAAAATTACCGGTACTGTCGATTACATTCCCTTTACAAGTGCAAAGATAATTTACACCACTGATGCTCAAAAGGCAATTTGATAACGAACCAGGTAATGGTATGCGCACACACGCCTTACTAATGAGCAGGCGCACTTATGCACTTGCTAATATACCTATACAGGGCTAATATATACAGGGTGTCTCGTAAAGCTGTGGAAAAACTTGAGAGAAGTGTGGCTATGTGTATGACTGGTAGAGAATGCCACAAGGCACATAAAAGGTGAACTTTTGTTCTAATCTGGTTGTGTTTTATAGGTTTAATTATTTACTTATTAATAATGATAAATAATTGTTTCAACTAATACACCAATTATCTTGTCCCAAACTATGCTTGTGCTATGGCGACTAGGATAAGGGATAGACATACTTATATACATTCATACATCCATGACTTAGGGACAAATGTTCGTGCTCATCACACAGATTTTTGCCCCTTGCGGGATTTGAACTTGCAAACACTACACCAAGACGGTCGTCAAAAGAAATTACTATCACCAGCTACCACTCAAATTAATTATCTATAAAATTTTCCAAAGACAATTATCAAGTACTTACCTAAATGAGAAAGACGGAGTATTTACGTTAACAGTTTAGTGAAATTCGTTTACATTCCTACTGAGCGAATTTTATTCAGAAAAAAAAACTTTGTGCATCGTCTACGAAACACCCTGTATGGTCGGGTAACAGATCCCTGTCAGCTCATTCAAGGATCCTTCGCATATGAAGTTAAGTGCACTTCAATTAATTGAGCATTTGCAAGTTACTACGCCAGCGAATAATCGGATAGTTTTCGTTTTATAACATGAAGGCTATTTTAACACACATGACGTTAGATTTCTTATTTGAACTGTAACATAAAACCGAAATTAAATCAGTTAATTTTTATTTTTTTTATTTTGGATTGTTTACGTACTTACACACGGCTGCTGCAAGTCAGCTACACATGTTGACATTGGAGCCACCTCTATTCCCAACGTAAAAAAGCTGTTTTTATCGTGTAACTGTTAGGTATACCTTGGCGTGCTAACTGTAAAAAAACTCTTATTTAAAATGTATTCCGTCTTTCATTTCATTTCACTGTTATCTTACTGATGTAACTTTTGCTTTGGACTATTTTCTGAGGTATCGACAGATTTGTAAGAATTAAAGTATTTTAGTACAAACTCTGAGATGTATTATTAAAATACAAACATACTCGTACAAAATCTAATAATCTTGTGTCAGACTCAGACTGGTCTAATCTTGATGAGTCGGGGTCGGCTTATCCTGAGCTAAGGAATTGGCTTATGGCGGCTTAAGGCTCCACTCTTAGTCACCAGTTTGAAACATGCTTATCGCCGAATACCAGATTTAAAAAAAACAGCATCTTAGCCACTGACATAAGTATTAAGAATTTACGTCTTGTCTTCCAACCTCCAACAACACTTAGGGCCTATTTCACCACCTCTGAATAAGTTCTGAGTAGCTTACTTGAAAACTAAATTGACATATTTTCCATATAAAATATATCAAACAATTCATCAAATAAGCTAGTCAGAGGTGGTGAAATAGGCACTTAATGTGTGATTACAACAAATGTTCCGTGTAATAAACTTCGTTTTTGTTTCCTTCCAAAATATGTTGTGTGTATGTTGTGACCTACATAATCTTAGATATATTTAACAAGTAAAACAGGAACGAACAGAATCAGGATTTAGCATTTAAAACAAAAGAGTCTGGTGCTTCCTGTCCAAAACTTAGCAACATAACGAATTCTAAGAAAATGTTCAAACGGCCGCGACAAAACATCTTGATCTTGACGATGTCCGCCTCTATTCCCTACGGTATACAAGCCGAAGATGTACAATGTAGGCAATCTTATCGCTATTAGCAATCTCTTCCAGAAAACCTTTAGATACAGGAAACTACTCATTCACAGGAAAGGGGACTTTGATGCAAAAGTCGTTAAATATAAGTAAAGTGGTCAAAATAAATAATAATAGTTTAAATGTATAAACTTGACGTGCGGCCGACTATACGAGGCAATACTGCCGTGTGTATTCCAAAAACCCAACCTAAGCAGTTCCGAACCAGCGGACTTTTTTACGGCACAGACATGGCTCATGTACCGATGATATTGAATTTGCTACACGTGCGCTGAGAACACTGCATTCTGATACCAGTTTTTGAAGTGGAAGTTCCAGAATTTAGCTTAGTAATTTCGCTTCGTGCGGGTGCTCGTAAAATAAACACGTAACGTGCAACTCCCGGTGGAATTCGGGTGGAATTTTCTGGAATATTCCAGGTGCTTTTATTGCAGCAGCTATTGTCGAGGGTCTTATCCTGGTTATGTCGCTTGTGGTTATTGAAGCTGGCAGTGTTCTATTTTAATATTTTTTTTGAAGAAATAATTTTGTGCTTTGGATGGGACCGGTCCCTACAAAGCACAAATTGTTATTCTACACAATATCATAATATACCTACATGACCAATCATTATTTAGCAACGCATAATCCATACGTCCTCAACGTGGGCAATTTAACTTTGGGGCTCTAAAAAAATATCCCAAAAAAAGGTGCGGGCAAAACACGACACTATGTTTTAACTAGGATCCACAGAAATAATAGAGTGAAGTAAATAATAGAGTGAGTTATTGTTCCTTATAAATTCCATAATAATCCCTCATCCTCCCAGATTTAAACGATTTGTATCTTTATATAATTAGACCTCTTTAAAAAGATCTTTGTATCCACAAAACGAAAAAGACTCCATAAAATATATTAATAAAAAGTCAGCCTGTACAATTCTTAGTGTCGGGAAAAGGCCTCACCTCAACTGTGAGGAGGTACGAGCCATACTCCACCACGCGAGCTCAGTTCGAATTCGTGAAAGGGTGTCTGTAAGGCAAGTGACCATCTCACTGTCAGATATTATCAAGCCGCCCTAGGGCCTCTGAGGCCTAACGACTTAACGACTAATAGGCTTAACGACTGATACCAAAAGATATTAGCCGGGACCAACTGCTTAACGTGCCTTCCGAAGCACGTAGATGCTTGTCATGGACGTCACTTAAATGATCGGAATCGTCACCCATCAAATCACAACCGCGCCATGTGGATTGCTTAACTTTGGTATCACTACCAAAGCACTGCCGCCACTGCACCACAATCTCCTTAACCGAGTTATTATTCCTTATTAATTCCATAATAATCCCTAATTTATATCCACAAAACGAAATAGACTCCGTAAAATATATATTTAATATATTATATTTTTATAACTAAAGCAATTATTTTCAAATGTTTACAAAATTAAATCAAATTTCACTTAGAAAAATTAATCGATTGTGTCATCCGGTGGGACTCGAACCCACGTCCCTTTGCTATCCGGGCGAGTGCTCTTACCAACTAAGCTACGGAGGACGTTAGTCAGTCGACGAATTTTTGCAAATACTTGCTACGCCAGTGAGCCGGCGTTCGATTACATTAATACCCGCATGTTCGTGGGTTCGAGTCCCACCGGATGACACTGTCGATTAATTTTTGTAAGTGAAATTTGATTTAATTTATATTTCATATACTTAAATCACAACATCGCAATGATGAAATTCCGATTCGTCAGTATAATTATCAATAATAAAAATAAATATGGTTTGACTGAAGTGAAAACCGTCACCACAATTATTTATTTTTATTGTAAAAAATACCTAGTTTCATTTTTATCTCAAGTTCGGTTTGAACACAATCCCATATTTGTATTAAGGCACTAGAACACGTCCTAGAAGTTAACGAATAAAATAGGACATTAAATTGGACTTTAAACTATTTCCGGAATTTCCTGCGCAGTAATCATCATCATCATCATTCGCTTGCCCTGTTCCCATTATATTTGGGGTCCTATCACTCGTCATTGACTCATCCACTCCTTTCACAATCATATCATGTTTTATACAGTCCATCCATCTCTTTCTAGGTCGGCCTCTTCCCTTCCATCCACTAACATTCATACTCATCACTCTTTTTGTCACATGATTCTCCTCTCTTCTCATCATTTTCCTGCGCAGTAATAAAAATGCAAAAGCCGGCTATCAAACGATCATTACCGATTCACTCAAAGCAAAAGTAAATGTAGATTGAAATCTAGGCACAATTTCGATGTAAGCGCTAGACTTTGATAATGGTATTCTGATATTCTTATTTCTACTCAGTGATATTGGATTTAATTAAGAATCCTTCCTCCGCGAAGAGGACGATAAGTGAGTTAAAATATTTGAAAGTATGAGAAGGGATTATGAAAAGAAATAAAACAAAACCTAACTGTAGAGCAAAGGACTGAGAAGCTATAGTTCTGATCAAAGTATCGTATCGTTAGATGGACAGTTATTTTTTATTGCAAGAAAACACATCAAAGATCACATCATTCGATTTTCAATGTAAGTTAGTTAGTCGTTTTGATTTATTATTTGTAATGATCATGTTGAAATCGCCTCAGTCACGATGAGGATGAGGATTCCGATTTACTTAAAATTACGCCCAAAGTTGCCATCCCTGATAGCAATCATAATAACTACCAAAACAGCCTGCTAATTAACAATGTATGCCATAGACATAATTAACTCAGCTATTAATAACTTCATAAATATTTGTCTGACAGCCAGGCGGATGGACAGGCAGACGAAAGAACAACACAAACATAACTGAATGCAGCCCAACATTGTTGCATTTCGAAGAATAAACGCATAAAAATCTACAAAGACCCGTGGCTATTTTAATATCGATCGATAATTTTAACCCTTTCACCATCGACGTAAATATAACGACCTTATTATGTAGTTTATTTCTTTCGGAAATATTACAGCTAATTTATTATGGAAAGTCATAGAAGTATCAGTACTCGCATTAATTGGTTTGTCTCAAAAATTATTTTAGAAAAGAAATATTAAACGGTAAACAAAAAAAATATTTAAGAGAAAAACAATATACACATTAAATGGATTGAATGAAATACACATTCTGTACCAATTGTCTGAACATGACAGTAGCGGCATAGAATAAAAACTAGTGACGCGGTACATTCTCTGGTCTCCCTTTGACAACATTCGGGGGCCTTTAATTCATCCGTATACTTCGCTTATACTTTTTTAAAAATTATCATCTCTTATTAAGTAATAGATATAACTAACTTTTACTTGAAGTGACAGTTGAAAGATGTGCTCTTCTTATTGTAAGACAACTTATAGATACTAAAGAAATACACAAATATTTCAATATCACTTTTAGATACAAGAAACTGAAAAGAAGAACGGCAAAGTTATTTAATGCTCAGCCCCAAATGCTGGCATGTTTTCAGTCTTTGGTGAAAAGCCTAAAACTGTTTAGAGGAAAAAATAATATAACTGACATTGAACGACATTTTATTCGGTGCATTCATATGTCGGACTGACATTTAAACAATGTATGATCCGGTCAACATTGACTTTCGATATACTTCCCAGCCTAGTCCCATCCCTCCCTACTGTAAATATATTTTTGTAAATATTTATATTTATTTCATTACTAACTTGTCTTGTCCTCATGTGTCGTCTGTTTGTTTTTAGATGGTTGTACAGCTGTTGTAATTATTTTATCATTCAATTTTGTTTTCTCACTTCGCCGTGTAAAAGCTGCACACGTGACATTGGCGGAACAGTATACCCTGCTGAGCGGTAGACTTACGTTCGCTCGCCACAACAAAAGAAGAAGACTTTCGATATACTTCATGTTTGACTGACACGTCAAAGTTCACGTCGTTCGTTTTGTTTTTGCATCCTAGAAGAAGTTTAGTTGCTAATAATTTGTTCATTCTGAAAATATTTGAAAATTTTTAATCCCTGATTTTTAAATTACAATAAAATCTTACAAAAGCCAGCTACTAAAGTGATATTTATAATTTTATGTGTCTCATTTAGTACAGTGTTCCTATTGAATGGGTCGATTTATACCCATCTTCTTTAAAAAAAATGTAAGATAAAAAAAGAGAATGGCTCCAAAGTCATGCATAAAATTCATCATGAAAAAGTAATGAGTGTTCTTGAAATTTTCTTTCTCACGGAACGTGGAGGCTTTTTCCTTTATCAAAACACTTACATTTTGCATTTTCCTTCCCTTCCAAAGCTAAATAATATATCCAGCCCTTTTCTAATTTGTATCAAAATGAAGCTTAATATTTATTGCAAATAAATCTCCCCTTATTTAAATAGGTCTGTCAATACGCGCCCCCTATGAACTAGTGTTTGTTTAAAAAACAAAATAGAGTATTCGAGCGTCGGCAAATATCGAGCGAGTTGAAAATAAGTATTCTCTGCTTCAAATTTATTGAAATCAGACTGTTATTATGGCTATTAAATATTAATTACTCTGCGTGGTAGTTTTATATTGTTTCTAAATACAGAAATAGTCAGAGAATAAAGTAGCTGTTCAAATTAAAGAAACAAGTGTTCTGTTGATTAAAATGTCTAGCAGAAAACTACATTATGCCTGTGTAACAATAGACGTACAGCACACTAGCATATCTACCTACCCAAGAGTATTAAAACAAAAACACCTTTTAAAAACTCATTATTTATAAAAGTAGCCATACAATAATTAAATATTTATATCTAGAAAAAGACAACACTATTGCTTGAAAAAAAATTTAACTTATTATAGTACCTAATATGCACCAAAAAGATTATCTTGCATTTCCTGGACAATATACACGGTTAGGTAGTTTTCAGGGTGGTATGTTCAATTTTTTCACAAATTAGAGCTAATAAATAATGTAAAGAAACTTAACAAGGCTTCGGGTATTATGATTATATGTAATAGTAAATTTTATTAGTGTACGTTATTACAACGATAAAGAAAAATCTTAATCTTTTAGCTTGCTCTCATCTCATGGCGTTATTGCAATTATTGTTAGTCATCGTATATTTTTGAATAACAACCACTTAAGATTTTTAAAATAACCAAAAATTAACTCAATAAAGAGACAACGCAACGTTCGTGCAACATAATTACTTTGATTTACACCTCAGCTCATCGCAGATACTTACATGTTTTTCTACGAATTTGTTAATTTATCCGCACAAACGATTTTTTTTTCAGCGGATAAGAAACCAGGCCGGGGTGAATCAATTTAGATATTGACTTTATGTTACATAGAAACTTCAGGCTACGAGTAAAATGAGTTGATTAAAAAATCATCTATAACTCACCTCTGCCCTTATTGAGTCCGAAAAATTGACAATATTTGGCAATTTTCGCGGGATAAAGGTTGAAAATGCAAAATTATGTTGTTCGCCGTCCACAATTTCCGTGTTACGGCAAAAATTCAGTTTACGACATTAAGTTTAATGGCTGTTGTTGCAAAATAGCGGTTTCATTTGAGCTTACAACAATAATTTAAACTTTAACCTAATAACGTTCGTTGCAACGGTTATAATTGGATAGAGCACAACATATTTTACTTTGCGTAACTAATCTTATACAAGCGAATTTCATTGGGTTATGTTTAAAATAAATAAAAAATAGCTACAAAAAACAACTTAGACCTGAGTTGATTAACTTAGGTTAACCGGCTGTTTGCGAAACAGCAGGTTAACCTAGGTTGATGGTAAATAAAATATGACAAAAAAACATTTAAACGTCTGTTTAAAAATTAAACATGGTGTTCCTGTCCTTGACCCATAACTTTCGTTTCGTATTATAAGTAAGTAACAGTCAATTTTATTTGTGTTACGTTGTTACCACGATAAAGAAAAAAACTTGCTCTCTTAGCTTGCTCTCTTGACTTTTAGGTTCTATGGGACCTCCCCCAAAAAATAAAATTGAACAAATACTTAAGTAAACTGTTACTAATGCAAATCACCTAATAAGATCCCATACACAATTCCTTCTGTTTCAAAAACTCCCAAAATACCGCCCCACCTTAGCCAACATGGAAAATAAACATTTTTTTCTATGTTTACCTTCGCGGCTTTTACAAAGTAACTGCGGTTTACTGACTGTGTGTTATTCTTACACCTTTATAGAGTAGTACGTGTAAACATAGAGGGCGCTGGCGTCAGCGTACAGGATGCGTGTGCGCAGCGTCTATGCCGATTAATCAGGCACTGACGTTTCTCTGACTGATATCGTCTGTTACTCGTCTTGTCATTACATTTACAAGAATCTTCTCTGATTTGAAAAATCGTATTATATAAGTATTCGAAGTCTTGCTTTCTTTAACCAAGATGAGTTGATGAAGGTATGAGGATGAATTATTTTGTCAGTTATTTCTAGTTTAGTTATGTGTTATAGTGATTTTATTATATAAGTCTTGCAACATCTATGTAAAAACATTTGAAAGCATTATTTTTATGAATGTTAGACAACATCACGTAGGTATACATATATTGCTCAGATCCCAAAGTAAGTGTCAACACGCAGACCGGATACACTATACAAAAATGTCCTATATTGACCCGACCGAAGATCGAACCGGGACCTTAGAGATGGCGACACCTTGAAAACCTGTGTGCGAGCCACTCAGCTACGGGGTCGTCATAGCATTAACACATACATTAAATAAAAAAACCGGCCAAATGCGAGTTGGACTCGCGCACGAAGGGTTCCGTACTACTAAATTACCAAAAAAAACTTTTTTATTTATTTATTTTTAAAGTATATTATACATATTACATAATATGTAATATGATATTATTATTCTGTGAACATTGCAAACCACTACCTGTTACCATTATTAATATCGAGCAAAAAACGGCAAAAAATCATGTTTGACCCCTTACATATGAATTATTTTCAGTTTTCAGTATTTGTTGTTATAGCGGCAACAGAAATACATCATCTGTGAAAATTTCAACTGTCTAGCTATCATGGATTATGAGATACAGCCTGGTGACAGACAGACAGACAGACAGCGGAGGCTTAGTAATAGGGTCCCGTTTTTACCCTTTGGGTACGGAACCCTAAAAAGAGAAGATCTGGCATACTTGCATCAATAAAAAAATAGTCAAACCCAACTTCTCCGCGTTGCTTAGCAACTGAAACCGATAATGGCTAACTAACATGATAACAAACATGAATGACAAATATTATTTACTCGTGTTTAGACTATACCTTCATATTGATCTGCCATTTAATTAAGTCAAATAAATTATTATTCCTCTCCTAAACGACATGTGCTTAATACTTTAATACCATACCAAAGTGGGGTCTTAATGGCCAGCTGTTTGATTTTTATCCTCTTCTATCCAAAACAAATAATGATAATTAGTTTCAGGGATAGACGTCGATAAGTATAATAAAATTAAAGGGTGGTAATAAAGGATACCATTGCATTAATAAGAACTTGATGAAAACGACTTGTTCTTTTTTTGCATGAACCCATCGGCTAACTCTTGATCTAGAGCAAAGATAAGTTCTACGATGGAGCGAGCTGGCCCAGAAGAAGCCTTTTTCATGCACCATAAAGAGTTCTTCATTTAAAAACTAGCTACCTTATTCTACTGAGTGACTTAAGCGAAGTACACTATGCCCGAAGGTTCCCGCTGAAAATCAGTGTCGTGACATAACAAACCAAGCAGGTTTTGTCACGACTTATACTGAGCGGGGACCTTTTTGGTACACACTCTTAGATTTATAAGTTTTATGTTTAGTTTTTTTGTCAGTTGTTTTTTTTCTTTACTCTGTCTTGTGTGTTATGCCAAATAAATCCTTTTTATTTCTATTTTAAGTATAAAATTATAGCATTGTCAGTGGGAACACAGCATTTTACTGTTGACAAAAATTCAAAACTGATACTACCTACAAATTTCCTATCCATTATAATATTAGTAGGTACCTATAGATATAATAAATGCCCCATAATTGACTCCTAAAATTAATCACTTTTGATCCTAGTGATGGTGAGATACCATTGATTTATTATGATCAATGCATCTCACAGTATTTTTTACAATAAATTTGCATGTATTTAATTGATTGTTCAATGAGCTTTTACACAGCAATTTTATTCATGAAAAGTAGTTGAATTAAAGTAAGTGGTTTTACTTAGTTTACATTTACTTGCATATGAATGAGATAGATATTGCATTTTTATCAGTTGTACTGAAATTAAAAGAAAAGTGCCGTAATAAATGGCTTTTCCACTTTTCCTTGTGAGATTAGATTTTTGCTTTATGAAAAATAAATTCGCTAAGGCGGACGTTGAAGAAAAACTTTGTTATAATAACTTTAGTTTTCTTAATTGAAACTGCATGATTTCAGTTCTAAGTTGAGGCACAGATTATATAAATTGATGTAAGAAGAGAGTTTCAAATACATATTTAATAACGATGTCTGCTCCTAAAAAAAATTAATCAAGCAAATAAAGTTGTTTAAGTGAGTACCAAAGTCATGAGTTTTTAAATGAAGGCTCAAGATCTAATACGGTTTTGGTATACTGGTAGTCATTTATTTTTATATTTTGACAAATAAAACTCTAATAGATAGTTTACCTAATAGGTACAGTTTCATTTGTCAAAATATAAAAATAAATGACTCCCACATTTTGCGATGAGTTTTATAGTCGTTTTTAGGGTTCCGTAGTACTGACGAGTAACCATTATAGTTTCATGTCCGTCTGTCTGTCTGCCCGAGTTTTTGCTAAGAAACCGTTAGTCATGGATGTTTATAAATGTATATAAGTATGTTTATCCGTTATCCTAGTCACCATAGCACAAGCTCACGCTTAGTTTGGGGTTAGGTAATTGGTGTGTTTGTTGAAACGATTTATTATTATTATTATTAGAAGTAAAAAAGTGTAATTTTGTAATTGTGTGAATTACCAATTACGCTGGCTAAGTGGTAGAACAAAATTTTGGAAAAATGATTTTGTCGTCGTCTACCCCATCATGTTGGGTGTCGTTGAGTAGGTCTTTTAAAATAACTAAGGGGGTGTTCCTGTGTATTTCGCACACACTGTGCACTATATTATCTCCTGCGCACTTGGTTGATCTCTGTTGGGATTGGCCACCGTAGTCAAATGTAGGAGTATTACAAGATTGAGAACCATTTATCCTTATTAATACAAACTTAATTTGGTATTATTTGATCTCCACTGTTAAATAAAAATAACTGGAGAGTAAAAACTGATAAAGTCGGCTACTTGTGGGGTCAAAGGTAATAAAACAGGTTGTATGTCACGACGCACACGCGACTTATTTAAACTGTATTGCACTAAAAAAGAAAGTACAATTAGCGGACGTAATGCCTTAAGGCATTCTCTACCAGCCAACCGCATATGAATGCATAGAGTTAATAAGTGGCGGGATATTAAGTAAATACGATACGATGTACTATTCAGCCAGGATCCAAGCCTGATCCGGTAAAACCGGCACACCAAATAGCACGATTTTTATAAGGAAAGACACGCTCTGGGATGGGAGAGGAAGACCGACTAGCCGGAGCCCATCGGCCACAACCAACAAGATATGCATCGAGCTTGGTATAGGAATATAGGTAGAGACGGGTATCGTTATAGGACTGAGCGTTGATAATGTGGGCGGTCTGCCTTGGTGGATACACGTGGTGTTCTTCAAGAGCTTCTTTAGTTCTTTCGGGTATTTCTACATTTCTTCGGTCCTGTTATTTGGTCTTTGTACTGCCTTCGGCTTTCGGAGTTTTCTGTGTTCTTGTTACCTGTACATTTTAGTTCAGTCGTGTTGACGTTGTAGAGCTGTGGTTTGATTCGCTAATCTGTTTCGTCTGGTTGGAATATTTCGTGTGCAGCTTTTCTCTTCTTTTCGCTAGTTCGTTCCAATCTTTTCGGCGACGCTTGTAGTACCTAAAGTCTTGAACTAGAGGGTCTCGTGTATATCGGTCTGCCAATCTTCAATCTTCTTGCTTTGTATCCTTGTGCACTAAGGGTGTGCGCAATGTAGAATGTGGTGTAGTAGTCTCATAAATTTGATCTACTTCGTTATAGTCACGCCCTGTAAAAGCTGATGAACTTTTTGGTTTCTTGGTGGATTCTTGCTATGACTCCACACTCTTTTACAATGATCCTTTCATAATGAAATCCTTAACATTGATCTGTTCGATTGCGTGATTGCAACCGCGTTTAGCTCATAGTAGGCCCTATTATTATCATCATAATAATATAGTAGTTATTCTCGTTAATTGGTGTGTGTTTTAGTGAGCAGTCCCAGCTAGAGTAGTTTTGCTTTGTTGAGTTTTATTTTTGCTATTAAAATAAGAAATCGGGATAGTTTTATGGTACACGTGTGGCGGTTCTTCGACTTCGGTTTGTTGTAATTTTAGGGTTGTTTTTAGGGACAGTGCTGTGTAATGGTTATTGTTTTGTTACCTTTGTTTTATGGGTAACCAGCCGTTTAGAAAGTTTCTCAGGGTTTTTACAATTAATTCTCTAAGGCCTGTTGCTATTGTTTGGGATAGGGTGTTTTATTTTATGATGGACAGCTTCAACTTCCACGCACGTGTTGCGCAAGTTTTTTATTTGTGCGAAGCGCTTAGGCTTACTATTGTATGGTTTGTATGTAGCCAAAATGTGTTTTAGCGATAGTGAAATTTGAGTTTTACGATCGTAGATTCCCAGTATTTGTGCTTTTTGTTACGTTTTTTCCTCGTTTACACTGTTAGGGACGGTATTATCAATCTTTAATGCCTGTTGGGTATCTACGTAGATTTGTGGGAATTCATCAAGTTCACGTTGCATAATTTAAATAGCTATGAGTTATTTTATGGTTTTCTAGATGTTTTATGCATGGGGAGATTTAGTTACCTATAATGGCAAGGTATTATAGTTGTTTAATATTTTCAGGGTTCCTAATAGAATATTAGATTTTTCACTATTAAGATTAGTTGCTGTGATAGATTTGGTGTTAAAGTTTTTACTACTTTAGTAATTCAAAGTGTTTGATTATTTTTGGCTAGGAATCATAATTTTTGTATGTTCTAGTTTTGTGTCCTAAGGGTTATAAGCGAAATAGGATGTAGGTGTCTGTGTTATGAATGTCGGGATCTTTGTTGATCATATTGTGTATTATTTTATATTTCAATATGGAAGGATCTCACCAAATTTGTATCTCTTTAAGGTGGCTTAGCTGCGTGCTGGGCTTAATTCTGGGTTCGTATCGCAGCGATTGAAAGTGCAGGCCTTGCCTGTGGTTTCCCTCTTGGGCTGGACACGTTCCTGATTGCGAGCACACTTGTGACTCTTAACATCATCACTCGCCGAAAATTACCAAATAAAATACACTCGCAACGATACTCGCACGGCGCACCGAGTTAAGCGCGATTTACTACGGCCCCTGTACCTAATAAAATGCGGTTTATTACTACACTCACACTGACATAAACGCGATTCGTTACGATATCTGCACCGATTAGAACGTCGTTCACTGGGTAATACACTCACACTAAATTTGGCACGATTCACTACAGCACCAGCACTGAATTAATTGCAATTCACATCGACGACACTCACACTGCAGCGAACGCGATTCACTACGATGCCCGCCCAAAATTAAATAAGATTCAGTACGACTCCAGCACCAAATTAAATGCGATTTACTACGACACTCGCACTGAATTAAACGTGATTCACTACGACGTCCGCAGCGAATTAAATGCAATTCATTACGACACCCGCACCGAACTTAACCGGCAGAATAGTATGGAATTAAAACGATACGACACTTCAAAACACTTATTAGAATTTAAAATAAGAATATGAAAAATATTTAATTTGATCACTTTAGCCCAGTTTTGTATTTATTTGTTTGAAAGTTCCACACGATTTTTAGTTCGTAAGACAATAGCGCGCGCGTTTGAGGTCGAACAATAGATTTCTTGGGGTCCGGTTTCAGAACACGTGTTGTACCCAACTGCTCGCGGCCGCTGACAGAACAAGACTCTAAGTGGCGGGATATTAAGTAAAGATAATAAATTATAGTTTAACAAAATTACGACTGAATAAATAAACATACATACTAAGATACATAAATAGGAAGATAAACTGATAAAGCCAGCTACTTGTGGGGTCGGAGGTAATAAAACAAAGGCTGTATGTCACGACGCACACGCGACTTCCTCTGCCTGTGTGTCACGAACATGCTGAACTATTTATGTTGAGTTTGTCTTTATTAGGCCACTTATAATAATAATAATGTCCTCCTAGCCGAATTTCGACTACGGCGGCCTATCTCAACAGAGATATGCTCGGGACATATTATAGTCCATAAGTGTGTGCGCAATAGACAGGTGCACTCTCTGTTCCTTCACTCTCATAATTCGGTGAGACGGCAGTCCGACATGACCGTAGAGAGATCAGGCGCAGGACCAACGGCTTAACGTGCTTTCTGAGGCACGGGGGTGTTAACACCACCAACTTCCTGACTCCGGAGCTGTGTCTGAGTTATTTTAAGACAGAAAAACCCAACACTCTCGGCCCGACCCGGGATTCGAACCCGGGACTTCGTGAATAGTACCCAGCGTGCTGACCACTAGACCAACGAGGCAGTCAGGTCACTTATATGAATGATTGTGTTGACTGTACAAATTGGCCTGAGCTTACTTTAACATCCAGCACTTATGCGCAGTTCCTCGGCCATGCTAACCGTCAGGGCGCGGTGTAGACAAAGTCGACGGTGGAGCGAGCTCACCCAAAAGGTTCTGGCACTCCCGCTCACTGACGGAACGAACACAGTAAGCTGCTTAGCTCCGGTGGGAGTTGGGTTGTAGCTACTAGTTACCAGGGCCCTATTTCACGAAACCGACATATGTTAGTGACATATGTCGATTAAAAATTGTCAAGCGATATATGACAAGCGACAATTCTGAAAATATTTTCTATAGAAACTGTAAACAATCCTAGCTTTTATGTGACAATTGTCAGTATCATAATATTCATGACAATTGTGTTGTGAAACAGAAATATTTTTACAACTCGACATATTTGTAGAATCGAGAACGAGATCATCCGCCAAAAGACGAAAGTCATAGATATCATTCAGAGGTGCAGTAAGCTAAAGTGGCAGTGGGCTGGTCATGTCTGTCGCAGAACCGACGGGCGTTGGAGTAGGAAGGTTCTCGAATGGAGACCACGTCTCGGGAAACGTAGTGTTGGACGCCCCTCTGCTAGGTGGACCGACGACCTGAGGAAGGTGGCCGGTGGTGGCTGGATGCGAGAAGCGGAGGACCGTAAAAGTTGGCGCCGTCTTGGAGAGGCCTATGTCCAGCAGTGGACTGCAATAGGCTGATATGATATTTGTAGAATTGTCGAGAATTCTTGACATGAGATCCGTCTGTTTTGCGTGACAATTGTAGTGTTTTCGCCGTGCAAACAAAAGTTACGGCTGCGATAGCGATTTAGTCGGGTTCTCATACAGGAGAAATAATAGAGGATGGATAAACATTTTAATTAAAATCAGTACTTAACTTTGTATTTAAAGAAAAATATAGAAGAAGTAAAACCATTGTAAAATATATAATAAATGAAATAACTTAAAAAAAATATTTGTGACAATTGTCGCGTCTGTCACGTTTGGTGAAATAGAGCGCAGGCGACGCACCTAAGGGAGGCTCCCTTAGGTGCGTCGCCACTGTTGATAGGATCAATCGATTCGATATGTTAAATGTCTGCCTTTTAAGTAAACATTATAAAAAAAACTATTTTTGACAGATAGAAAAAAATATTGACAGTGTGTCAGCTCAGAAAATGTCCTACTTGAACTAAACAAAATAGTGAATCACTAGTATAGACACTTTATTTCCATAATTAAAAACCCACAGTAATGAGAATGTATGCAACTCATGTACCTATTGTATCTATTTCTCGACGCATAAAGTTTAATTGTAAAATACGGCACACAATCCTTTGTGCCTGCCACTCTTGTTACAGTTTTGTTCAGAAACAAAAGCCTTTTCGAAATTGGCCATAATAATCAACTTTTAAAACGCGCGTTCAGTATAACATCAGTGGTTTCGAGCGCACATCTATCTGAGTTTTCTGGGAAAACACATACTCGTATGGTTCTTTAGATATTTTTTATGTCAGGTGTATAGCAATAGCTTGATAGCCGAGAGAGCAAACATTGCTACAGACTAATTTGTAAGATCTTGAGTTCGATTCCAAGCCTGTGCCATTGAGTTTCTACAAAACTTAAGTATATAATTTTTCGATAGCATCGTGAAGAAAACTGCACACTAGTAGCTAGATGTTGGCACATGTTTTTAGACATTAAGGGAAAAAAGACAATAACAACAATACAAGTGCAGCAAAAAGTCGCACTGTATGTTTTTTACCAGAAAACACACTGCTGTACTAAGTTTCAAGAACAAAAAACAACACTTAATGTAAAATTTCAACCCGTAAATGCGTCATAACGAGGCAAAGTACGTCTAACGAGAGGCGGTCGTTGTGGCCGCTAAAAATGTAGCATTCCCGACTAAGCTACTTATACATTGCCATTATAAGTTGATCTCTTAATTGTACAGCTGGGCCTTTGCTATGAGGTCAACTGACGCTGGAGATGTATGACTTGATATGGACAGTTGAGTGCTTACCTGAGCTGAAATTTTCCCGTAACATTCACCAATTTGTGGCTGATCAAAGGACCAAAGGTTACTCGCATGCAGCGGTAACGACGCACTGTTTTACATTTTAAATTTCGTTGGCATGGGAAAGAGCGCGTTTTACGGAAATGAGTACTGCATTCGTTGACAACAATTGAAACAATTTTCTTTGCTGTGAAAAAACTGAGACACACAGAAAAGTCGAGAAGTTGCGTAACTTCAAAATAAATTTGACTTACAGAACTAATAATTTAAAATTTTAGAAATGGTACTTTAGGCCAATCTTCAAAAAGCAACAATTGATTTCAGGGCAAAAATAAACTCACTTAATTACAAGTTTAAAAAAAAAATGTTTACAGGAATTCAAAACGACCACAAAACATACATTTTTAGTTGCTGCCGTGAATCCTACTGAGTAACAAAAAATATACATATTATGTAATTTAAGTTCAGCAAACCTCAAGCTAAAAAGCAATTCAATAATTAAACAGTGTTAATTGAAATTCCTCTATCGATTGGTCTCACCCTTCTCTACCTTAGATTAGTAATAAAAAATTCAAAGTGCTGTGTTCCAATAAGGGTCCAATTTATAGTTGCTTTGTTTGTGTAAGAGGGTCGTATTTTTTGCGCCCTTTCATTGTGTAGTTCTATAGTCAGTAGAGCGTGTTTTATTTTGCTGTTTGAGTCTATTGGACCCCTATAGTGATTGACATGTTAACACGACGCGTGCCCTGGGAAGGGTTGATTCAATTAATGTTAGTTATTAATTATTCAAAGAATCAATTCTATCAATTTTTATTTTGTAAGAAGAAACTTGTTGTAGCCGAGTTAATAAGAGATGATTGTTGAAATGGAAAACATCGTTTGGTGATTTAAAATCTTTCCCTTATTAAAAAAGTTCTAAGATCCGATTTCACAATTTTTTATTCAGTTGGTAAACCTAGATTGGTAAACTATCCGCTCGACACATTTCTCATACAAATACTAAAATATTCTATATATACTTAAGCTTTTCTGTACCTATATCTATGTATTTTTATGCGTATTAAATAAAAACCAGGCATTATTTAAGTGAAGTTTAGCTTTAAGTGTTTGCTTATTGCTACATCTTTTGTATCTTTTGTATCTCACTATCAGATAAACTGTAATATAAATGATAGTATTATTCGCTATCTCATTGCATAAAAGTTTTATAAACATTAGTGTTGTATCAGTAATAAAACTATCGACACCAAAGTCTGAAAAAAACATTGTATGTACAGTTGTACACTACTATCAATATTGAAGTTGTAACTACTGAATCAAAATAAGTTTAACGTTTAATAAACATAATTGTATTTTTTGCTACTATAGCTTAAATTATTGGCTCTAAATGTGTACCTATTGTAAATTGTAAACGTAAATTATTCGTTTGCTGAAACCATTATTTAAAACTAAGCCTATCATGTAATATTTATAACAAATATTTAAGTTGAAGGGGTCGTCGCTATTGGTCTACGACCGGTCCCTCCATTACAGATTGGGTTTAAACACAATTCAGGGCATATTAATAATAAGTACTAGGGATTTCCCGCAAATTCGCCTGTGTAAATGCCAAATTTCGCATACAAACTTCCAGCCACTTTTCACCCCTTTATAGGATGATTTTTGAAATAAAAAGTATTCCATGTCTAGTAACGGGATAAAATAAATTTCAACTTTATCATCAGTCAGCGGTTTAAGCGTGATGATGTACAGACAGACACATTTTCGCATTTCAAATTTTAAGTATGAATGAATTAAAATTACTTAGAACTTTCCAATTAACTACCTTGCGTGAACAAGTATCGATAGCCAAAATATCGATATGTCGACAGCCCTGTCCACCACATGTCCTATGAGCTGCATTGTTCCGTGTCCTTTGTTCCATAAATCCGGGCTATCACCGAAAATTCCGGTTTTTCGTCCAGCTCCGTGGAATGGAACGCAAACTTGCCGCGTAAATAGTGGAAGCCATCAACTCTTTGGAAAACAAGCTATCATGGTCAGTTTACTGGTGGAATATACGATGGTTATCGGGATATGGGATTTTTGGTGTATTTTTTATAAATTAAAAGTTTTACAAGGCTCTTTCGTCTGCTACAAGTTAACGTAGGGTAAAAAATTAAAAGTCAAACATAAATATAAGATTAACTACCTACCTAACATACTTACCTATGTTTTAGATCAGTATGATAGATGCTGCTTTCTAAAGCATAGTTATAATTTATTTAATTAATGTTATAAAAAAATCTTAGATACGAATATGAATAGGCATATTAAATTTATGCTTTATGAGTTCTTTTTTTTAAATATCAACGCTGATGCTAAGATTTATTATGTTTGAATTTTTTAAATGCGAACCCCAAGCACTTTGATTTCAGGATAAGAATGATCACAGGTATTAAAAAAGATAGATCTTTAGAAAAAAATAGAATATAAAGTGATAAAGATTTTATGTGGCAAACTTTTAAAAAGTCGACCAATTTAACAAGCCAACAACAAATGGCTTTCAACAAACTTTTTTTCACGGTTAACTAAAGCCGACCGCCGTTTAGAACTATAAAACTTTGATGCAGCGCCAAATTTACAATTCGGCCGGTCGCAAGCTGACGCGAAAAAGTCCATGCGAACAAGCACTAACAATTGTCAACCATTTGAATGGGCATATTGTAGCCCATAGTATCGTTGCGAGACGTATATGAAGCGAAAAAGGGGAACAGTTACAAAAGTTCTGTGATTTCCCGAATAAGTTCCACTGAAAATTAACAATCTTGACAGGATAACATTTTATTTTCGGATACTCGAGATCTTATATCAAATTAATATGTCAAAATAATTAAAAAGAGTAAAGTAAAAGCAGATACTAAAGCTAAAATAACTTAAGCAATTTTTTTGCAAGTTCTTACGAAATTTAATTTAATAAAGCAGATACTGGTCAGAAATGACCCATCCTCGGGCGCATCGTCGTTTACCATCAGGTGAAATTGCGGTGTTTTTATTTACCGAACACAATTTGTATCGTTAATTTTTAGCTTGTAAATCCGTCATTGGCTTTCAACTTTGCATGTTAGTTCATTTTATATATATTTAAGAGCTGTGCTGAGCTAAACAGAAATAGACAATGTAAAATAGTTCAAAAAAACCGGCCAAATGCGAGTCGGACTCGCGCACGAAGGGTTCCGTACCTATACAACATTAGACACTACATTATTATCTTTCCTTAGTTTTAAATGGCGAAAAAATCACCTTTGTTGAATGGGAGCCCACGTCCAATAGTTTTATTATTATAAATATTTTTTTTAATTTTAAATTTTATATATTGATATTCTATTATGAAAATTTTAAGCGGCTACCTGTTGCCGTTAGATATATAGAGCAAAAACCGCCAAAAAAATCACGTTTGTTGTATGGGAGCCCCCCTTACATATTATTTTTATTCTGATTTATTTTATTATTTTTTGTTAAAGCGGCAACAGCAATACATCATCTGTGAAAATTTCAACTGTCCAGCTATTACGGTTCATGAGATATGTGACAGACAGACAGACAGCGGAGGCTTAGTAATAGGGTCCCGTTTTTACCCTTTGAGTACGGATTCCTAAAAAGAGGATCCTTGGTAAAGACAAAAACAATTTTAAATTTGTAAGCATTAAAAGATCATTAAGTATGTTTTCAACCGACTTAAAAAAAGGAGAAGGTTCTATGTTCGACTGATGATCTCATTACTAACTACTCTTCCTATTAACAATTAACCGATTTTTTTTTAATTGATAGAGTATAATACCTTGAGGCGGTCATATTATCATCAAATAAGGATCTTAATCTTAAAGAAATCAAGAGAACTTTCAGGTTTTCTTTTCACCGACTTCCTCCACGTTTCTTTTACCTGGCAATAGAAAAGGTATTTCCAACTATTTAGTGCGGTTTTTTTTTTAATATTTTGATTGAATCGACTCAACATTTTACAACACCATGATTCGCCATTTTAAAACGGACAGAGATTTTAAGAACCTATTACCTAGTCATCATCATTATCCGCCGCAGTACGTCCGCTGCGGAACATAGGCCTCCCCCATAGATTTCCAGAAGTGATCTGGTAAACCAACCTGCATACCGTGCGTTCCTGCGACCTTTATTAGGTCGTCTACCGCTTTTGATTAAAAATGGTCTCCAATCAAGAACCTTTCTGACCCAACGGCTATCAGTTCTTCGCGCAATGTGCCTTATCCTTAGTTCTCCTACTTATCTTCTCATTTCTGATTCGATCCCGTAGAAAAACACCGAGCATAGCCCTCTTCATAGCTCACTGCGTCTCTGAATACAAAGTCAATGGGCTTAGTTGAGACTTTTACACCCTTTCCTTGCTTTATTTACAGCGTCAAGTTTAGCCCGAAGGCGTAAAGTGAAGTTTTACCGCGCGGCAGGAATGACCTGTCGCCACAGACTATAAAAGCGGTTCGTTCCACTTGTGTCAGATTCGCTACACGCCACCCGGCAGGTTGACAGGTTGTCCACCGTGAGATAAGCGATAGAGATGTTTACCTAGCCTGTTTATTATTTCAACAAAGTGGTATTCAAAAGAGCTGAGTTTTTGTATTATTATATTATAGATACGCCACCCGGCAGAACACTGCAACGAGACCAGATACGAGTAGATAGGCTTTTTTGCATGGAGATTTTGCATGATAATTTTTCAATTTAATTTGAAGTTATAATCCAACACTAGAGACCTCGTGGTTTCTTTGAACTACCGAAGTAATTATGTCATGATTATGAAGTTTCATTTCATAAAATGTTTGTGTTCATGACCATAAACTAACAAAGAAAATGCTAATTTTGAATTTTATGAGGTAAGTCATTCAAATTCATAATTTAACTGAATGAACCCTTACTTTAGTTTACACAAATTACAGTACCAGTAGCGTATAAAATTAAGAATAAAAAAGTCAAAAAAGGTAATATATGAGAAACACAGAACAGAGCATTCTTAGCTAGCAAAGATATAAGATAGACAGGTCTGGGTCAAGTTTTTTATTTTATTTTCTAGCTCCACGTCGCATAGCTTGCTAAGGGCTACAAAGGGCTCCTGTTGTTCTGACGGACGGACGGCGACGCAGCGTGATCGCTGCGGCCACAATCGATGTTATGGTCTAAATATACACTTGAGTGCTTGTAAAAACTGTGGAAAGGAAAATAAAGTCCTGTTCAGAGGTTAGTCAAAGTTAGTACAGAAAAAAACTATTCGGCCAATATACCTACACTTGAGTGCACGTAAAAACTAAGTAAAAACTGTGAAAAAAGAAAATGAACACATAGTAACCCGTAGTAGAAATAGGGAAGATGACAGTAAGCAAAAATCTTTAAAATAATGTGTCTATCTAGTAAAATATAGTATTAAGATTATGGAAAAAAACTTTTATTTTATTTTTAAGACGATTTTATTAGTTTATTTTAGAAAATAAAATTGCAAAATACTGAAATCCGCCATGTTTTTATAACACCATTCAGATTCGAGTTACGTCACATCTCAGTAAATACTGTCACTGTCACTGAATTATAATACGAATTTCGACTTTAGCACTAGCGTTTGAAATAAGTATGTTTACTGAGGTGTGACGTCACAGCAGACGCCATGACACCCTGACCGCGTTTTGGCGCCAATTTATGAACATTTAATTTAAATTGCATTTTTTTTAAATATTACCATTTGTTATTAATATTTGTTGATTGCAAAAATAATATATTTTAGAACACTTTTTCAGAATCTGTCATCTTGCCTATTGGCGTTACGATGGTTATAAACTTATATCACAAGACTTGACGCTTTCTAAAACATGGCCCTGTTCGGTGGTTAGTTAGTAGAGGTACAGGAGAATACTATTTACAAATGGCGTTTTCAAGAATTTGAAGAAAATGGTCCAAGATAAGAATTTATGACTATCCTTTTCTTTGCTTTGAGCTTTGAGTTAGTTGCAAATAGTATGACATGTGATGTCTGCCAACTCGTAAGATTGTCAGTAATGATGGTATGTACTTAGTCACCTAAATACCTCAAAGTCTTAAGTAAGCTGTGACATGAAGCCGATGCTAAACTTTCAATTATCCTTCTTACTTTCTAATATTTCGTTGTAGAATCCAAAACGACTTATCTTTTCCCCTAGTCTTGACTAGTTAAAGCTGGCTAAAACAGAATGGCAGTGGTGGTAACAGTGGGGGAAACGGTACCGGAATTACAATTGTCATAATTTTTTCGATCAGAATGTTATTTTCTCACATTAATTATAAAACTAACTAATGAAAGTATTCAAAACCACGCAATTTAGTTAGCAGTTTGTGACCGTTTGACACTAACGAGTAACCAGACAGTTAATTGTTTAATTATTATTGCGTGACAAATCCAATCAACTGGACCCTTCTAATTGGCTGGTTCAGTATAACGAAATGCCGTTTGTTTGAATAGAACTTTAATTTTTAACAAAGGGCTCACTATAAACTGCGATATAATTTTCGACGGCTCGAAGTAAACTGAAGTAGGGCTTGATTAGATTTTTTTTCTTAACCAAATGTCAAAGATGACAAAACAACGGATTACAAAGTACAGACTCACAGAACAAATACATATCACCATAGCACAAGCTCACGATTAATTTGGGGCTAGGTAATTGGTGTGTTTGTTGAAACAGTTTATTTATTTTACAAATATTTCATTCCAATCCAGGCATTAGCACCGGCATTTTAGGGCAGAATTATATTTAAAAAAAATTATAATATAATTATAGTAAACAAAAAGAGCCACTTATAAACGGTAATATTTCAGAATGACAAAAAAATTACTGTCCGCGGGACGACTCTACAAACTTTATGAGCTAAATAGTATGTACACTTTTTTCGCCTTTCTTGATAACAGAGTGCACAATAGTGCACATGAGTTTAACCAGTTTCTAACAAAAATTGGCAAAATTCGAATTTATAGGTGAAAGTTTAAAGGTTTTTTTACTGTTTTTTTTTCTATTTTTATGCGTAAAATTATCATGGTTTTCCTACGAATCTAATAATAAAAAAGTAAATTTTTATATAAATTGTTCCTCGTTTTTTTTTTGATAAAATTAAGTGCAAAATTAGCGCCAGTCATCCCCCGGACAGATTGTATTTTATATTTCGTGAGTCGAATCAGTTCCTGACGTATATGCTCACACGACTGACCATTTGTCCACTTTAAACACTGTCATTGCTTTCATTATCCATCAAAACACGAAGACTAGACTCCCATACCTAATAAATATTGAGTATTAACCTAACCCCACAAACAGTGCTCAAAACAATGCGGTTAAATACGCCCATTACCTACAAATGACCCCTTGCATCTGTCAGGTCTGTCCCTGCAACCACTAGATTGTTTTAGACTTATATCTTCACTAGGGGAGAATTTGAATCAAAATATCTCACTCCATTTTCAACTCTATCATTCAGGTATTTAGGGTTATTAAAATGGTTTTGTGTGAGATGTGTAAGAGTAATGAGGTGCATTTTGAACTTTATTTCGATGGAAGAGAGGTAAAAGTTCTTAGATGTTTTTTTCTAGTTAAGTACGGAGGGTCAGTTTTATTGGCACGATTTGACTACAACAGGTTTGATAAAATTTCGAAACCAGAGAGTGAACCACCAGTGTTTTTTTTTTCTGATTCACTAAGGGATTCTTAATTTGTATAACTCATGTGCATGAATAAAACGCTCGTAACACCGGTCAGTATCTACCTAACGGTAATAGGCGCTTTTACAGATAATATCATTGTTTATACAGATAAATAATAATTTTAAAGAGGCAAAGCTATAGTTATTTATATAACTTAAGCAATTTGTTTGCAAGATTTTTTGAAATTAAATTAAATTTCGCTCACAAAAATTGATCGACTGTGTCATCCGGTGGGACCCACGACTCAATCAATTTTTGTGAGCGACATTTAATTTAATTTCGTAAAAACTTGCAAACAAATTGCTTAAGTTATAAAAATAATTGTAAGTTAAACCGATTTCATCTTAACTGATGGTCAAGTATTTGTAAAAATATTTCCATCGGATACATGTGGGTATATTCCCCAAGTATTGATGAAATCGAACGCCGGCCGGCTCCCTGGGCGTAGCAAGCACTCACAAAAATTCGTCGACTGAGGTAAAGTTAGTTAAGCTTGTAAGTATGTTTATAAGAAGTAGGTAATCTCTGGAACATCTGACTGAATCGATTTTCTAAATCTAGTTTACCAATACAAATCACATTTAGAATCGTTAAACATTATTAAACGCGTCTCGCTTGTCGTTAGCTCGACTTAAGTTACGATCGATATTCAATATAAAATTGATACAATTTCAATCAGACTCCTGAATTATTAACTTTTCAACTCGTTATATCAACCAAAACTGGCCTTTAGGCTATTTAAGTTAAGACTTCACATCTAATGCAGGCACTTTAACTTTAGACAAACCTCTCTGTAGATTCTATGTGCAGGCGATATAACGTCAAGCAAATCACAGCGGCATCTTATGCAGTCGTAACAGGGGTAAATTTGCAATAAAAATGTACAGATTAATGTGCAGGCGACTGAACGAACCAAACGAGAGATAGATTTAATATTAGCAAATACGAGTAAGTTAGTGCATATCAAATTCATTTCTCTGTTGATCCATTAGTATTGTTTCTGATTGGAGCTAATAAAGTACAGTTTTACAAATAACTTTTCAAATTTTAAAGTGACTTTGTAAATGAATGCAGATAGATAGATAAAACAAGTATGATTAAGGTACTTACTTATAAGTATGATTTTCTACAAGCAAATTATCTTTCTCTAGCCATATATAATACATCTCCCGCGCAGTTGAGTAATCTCTAGATTAGTCGCTGTAGTCGAAATTCGGATTATTATAATATGAGCACAAATGCATAATATCATTTAATCTGTTGGTGATTTAATCATTCGGTTAGATGGATTTTGACGTGTATGTTTCGTGATTATTTAAATAAGCCTATTTCATTTTAAAAACTTAACTTCAAAAATGGAGGAGGTTCGCAAATTTAAATAGTTTGGAATACAAAAACGTAAATTGTAACTAAAGTAAAAGGTAATATATACGGATTGATTTTAATTTAGTTAAAACTTAAGTTTTTTGTATGGGAGCATCACTAAAATATTAATTTTAGTCTGTTTTAAGTATTTGTTGTTATAGCAGCAACATAAATACGTAATCTGTGAAATTTTAACTGTCTAACTATAACGGTTCACGTGTATCTCGTGCACTTTAATTCTCATAAAATTTATTGCATGTAAACGTAACTTTTTTATTATTACTTACCATAGTTATTATTACGTGCTATTCTGAAAATAATTCAAATTCTTTTTAGCCTTCGCAAAAAATAAATTATGATACACAACAAAATGTCGAATGCATGCGAATGTAACATGCGTGAACCGAGTAGCTCTTCAGTTGGTACTTCAGCTCTTCAGGCTGTCTGGGCCATGAATGATGTCATAATATTAGATTAACAGTAACATTTTTAAAACCTACGTAAGTACTATACGAATTTATTTACAGAACCTAACAATAAGAAGTCTTATGGCGGAGTTATTTTTTACTCTGAAAAAAGCGGCTTTTGGGATGAAGTATTGGTGAGAGACTTTTTATCTGTGGACCGTTAATTTTATATTATTAAATGATAATCCGTCATTTGCTGTCAGATTTGTATGTAAGTATATTTAGATGGTAATAATAATATTAGAGCTGTGGATTCTGTAAATACAATACGAGTATACAGATAAAAATAAATATAACTTATGATATATATATTTTTTCTTACCTGCAACTTCAATTCCGAAATTACTAGAGTGATGAAATAAGAGAGGTCAACACATTTTTTCACAAACAAAAACAAAACTAATTATAAAAACTTAAACCAAGTTCAAATTAACACTGGTCAAAAATAATTGAGACATTCTAGCAAATAAAAACAAATGACGAGGTTAGTCCAAACAAATAAATAGCACTGGCCATAAAAATACCAAAACAAAATAAAACACAAATTCCTGGTAGTTTTCAATTTGAAATTCGAATTTAGAGCAGTCACAGAAGAAGAGGAACAATCGAACACGATTTAAAATTCGAATTATCGGAATAGAACTCGTCGGATCGTCGAAAGTTGCGACGGGAATCGACCGCACAGAACGCCCGCTCCCGACCGACCGCACGCGGTTTCTGGCGGGAAACTGGGATAGACGGGATTGACAGAAGCAGGCTAAGCCGCCATTGTGTAAAAAATACAGACGCTGCAATTCTCTTTCTTTTATTTTTTTTAATATCTGCGAACTACATTTTTTGCGCATGAGTAATATTGCTGTGAGTCCCCATTGCGACATTCTGTAAGGGTAAGTGTATGTATAAAAATAAATGAAATAAAATGCTAGCAAAAGTTATAAAGTTTGGGTTAAGGTTCCGTCCCATTACTGACCTAGTTACTTTGTTTTCTGAAATCGTCGAAAACTGTCTTGAAGTTTGGAAGCAAATAAAATAATCCACTCCCGTTTAATATGTTTTTCCAGGACTAAATTTTAGTACTGTGTATTGTATTAGTTTGAATGTGATTAAACATCAAAGATGATATTTAAGGATTTGGTTGGCATAGTTACCGTAGTTCACTCAAGTCACGGAATGTGAAAATCGAGAGTAGAGCGATTTTATTAATATATTGCCTCAGATGCCTGAATCGGTGTGATTGCCATTAAGGAGATTAGTAGTAAATTAGTTAGTACCTACCTACACCTACGTACCTACGTACGACACGAAGCCCGGTTCCGAAAATATCGTAAATCTTTACTAAAATTGAATTTACACCTTCACTGCTTTACTACTTTTTAATATATTTTTTTTAAATTAGTACCTTCATTTTTTGTTTAATAATCACAAGTAAATAAAAAAGTCAAACACCATCTGGCGCAAAATCAAAGAACTTCGTAGCAAGATGCACATAGTGACTCACTGTAAAGGCAATAGGTGGCGCTACCATGGAACGTAAAAATTGCTTGCTAGCTAGAATCGAGCACGTTCTTTTAAAGTCAGCGTTGTAGGTAGAGCACTAAATTTTCATGCTTTAGTTCCTATATTTTTGTAAAGATTGCCTTGTAACATCGGCTACAAACCAAACAAAAATAAAGCTGAATGAAATAGTCGGTAATTGTGTTTATTTTGTGTTTTAAGTAGACGCAACACCATAATAGCTATTAGAATCCTGAGGCACCTAGCAGAAAAAGTAAAATTACAGTTCTTTACGCCTAATTTATAAGGGACAAAAAAAAAAACGTGTTTTTAAATGTTTTTGTTGAGCCGAAGTTGATATCGTGTAGCAAATAACGCTACATTAGATTTCGCTGATCCTGCTACGGTCTACGGTCGTAGCGCGTGCTACGAAATATAATAATTCGACATTTAATATGATCAGTAGTTGCAAATAATAATTATAAATAATTACGTGCTAGCATACATTTTCATGAGACTATATGATGTCTCCTGTGTTTTGTTGAACTTATGAAACGGTTATTGTTCCATTCCATTGTAACTGCCAAGTGTTTTTGTACAAAATGTTTCCTAATAGTTTAATTAAACCAGAGGTGAACATAAAGTTATACCTACTACCTTCCTAACAAGTACTAAGTATTTATTTTTAAAAAACCCTCGTACCTATTTAGAAATTTAGTTTAAAAAACGGAAATATAATTTATTTCTGTGTTACCTTTATTTGTTATGTACATTGAATTGAAACAAAATCAGATCACTACTATTCCTCGCATATTCTACAAAAGTAGAGTTTAAGTACAGGTGCCTATTATTATTAAAAAAAAAGAATTCTTTCTTCAGCAAAAAACGCAATCAAACATCAAATTCCAGTTAACCCTATTCTGTGACCTGCCGGTCAAACAATGCACCGCACGCACCATCGATGCAGTATCGCGAGTTCTATTTTCAAACAGGGTTCGAAGACCGATACGCGCATGATCAAACATAATCTGTACCGCGCTCAGTCCGCACCGAGCTCCTAGCGCGGCCGCGCGCCGCCCGCGACCCACGCCGCAAACGATTTAAAAAAAGTAAACATTCAAATAAACGTTCCATTCCACGGAAGTGCTGTGACAAAAAGTTTCAAAATGAGACGGAATCTCAAAATCCTCTGCCTAGTCGCCGCTGTCTGGATGCTATTCCTCTTCTACTACATGCAACCGGACTCCTCGCAGTCAAAGGTGAGCGATCAGCTGTTCGCGCCCACACCGCGCATGCGGTAACTGCAATGGCATTTTAATGGCGTAAATTAAAAACAATTCAAATTTAGTGAAAGTGTAATTTCGCTTTTCTCATCACCTTGACCCGGAGCGTGACGATTATAAAAAGCCGTGAGATCGTTACGGAATACGAGAGCAATTTAAAAACGCTAAAAAAACATGCTTCGTAATTGCGTGTGTACTAATATCCGGATCACGGATTGTCCAGGTTACATCACTATTTTGTTTTAAGACGTCTCTGCACGACTTTTTTTTCTTTTTCGAGAATTGCTCAAGGTTGCCTGGTGCATGCTGAGGCCGCGTTGTAGATACGCGATTTACATAATAAATAATGCAATCTCACTAAAATGGGCAGTTAAAATTTTATCGTTTTGAATTGGGGTTAACTTTCAGATCAAAGCATAGGTAATTGTGTTATAATCATAGTTAAAATATAAAGGTGCAGATATCGCAAATACGATGATGACTACTTTGCTTTACACTGCTTGGTTAAAAGGTAGGTCCCTAGGTTGGGTTAAGTAGTCGTGTGTTTAAGGAAAATCATTTTAGTTTATGTACTTACGAAACACGCGTGTCACTAATTGATACTTTAGCCTACTGTGCTAGCTATTATGAGAAGATATTTAAACTAATGAGTGGGACTCATTACAACGATCGATTTGAAAGACATTAACATTAGATACTAGTTTAGAAAATCAATTTAAAACTTGTTACAATCACCATTAGCTATTTAAAGCTTTGCTTAATAAATTTAAGTTTAAATTTCGAACAAGCACAAACCTACCACAAAAGGTAGAACTTAAGATTTAATTTTTGTTATTATACGTTAATGCAACAACATTTTCTACCATACTTAATTTATTCTTATATTTAAATACAACAACATTTTCTAAGTATGAACCAATCAATATACTTACTTAGTGCGGTGAAGAAATGAGACTGTACTGATTGACGGATAAGTTAATACAGTTTGATGGGAACTCCATTTTGTGTTTTGTGTGTTTGTAAAAATACATTATTATTACTGAAAACAAAAACTCCTGCGGCATTTTATGCAAATGTTAATAAGCGTGTGGTAATGCAGCTTACAGCTGTACTTTCATAAAACATTACTTATCTAACCCTGTTTACCTAACTTGGTTTTGATTCAAACAACTAAGTTATTTCGTGAACCGCCAACATAAGGTCAAAATTTAAAAGCGAATCAACAACAAACATCCGTGAAGTCAGTCTTATTAGAATACAAGCTGTTGTTTCCGACGTAGCTAATAAAAAAAATAAGCAGTTATTTCAGTAGGAGGATAATTACAAGCATTTGTAACTCAATCACCATTCATTATTACGTTCTTGTGTATACGTACCGCTGAATAAACAACAATCAGATACAATTATGGGAAAAGGAGAGTGCTCAAACATGCTAATACAATTTTCTTATTTGATTGACGAAAATTAAAAGGTAAACACGTTTCATAATATTATTGCTTAAGTACGTTCAGTAGAAGATCAATATATAGATCTAGAGTTCAGTAGGACATCTACAAGTGAAAAAAATACTTACTATTAGCACAGATTATATAATAGTTACTAATATTAGATATAAACTTACTGTATTTTCTTATGTATGTATCGCTGTACTTACTGTATTTTCTGTTATGATGTGCAATAGAGAGTTAAATCTATCTATCTATCTATCTGTAAAAAGTTGTTTTTTATTGAATGATAAATAACCATAGCAGGTAGTTATTTTGAGTCTATTTTATTTTTAAATGAATAATTTCGGAAAAGGAAAGAAAAACTGACTTTAACTCGATAGTTTTCAATATAGCTTCCGAAATGACTTCTCAAATGCAATGAGACATCAGTTTGAAAGCCATTTTAAAAGCAATTGAGTTGGTTGGTATCCGGTAACAGCACACATAGTTATTAACAGCTACCGTAACGTTAATTGCCTTGCGGTGTCTGAGATCTTACTTCAATAATGTCATTAGTCCCGTCTTCAAGGTGCTGTTATGACAATTTTCTAGTCTGCAAAACAGCATCTGTTACAGCTTTACTGCTGCTTATCTTTTCAATAGGCTGGGCAAAAAGTTGAACTGCTGCTCGCTTGTTAGCTTTAAGATAATGATAATAAATTGTTTCAACAATTACACCAATAGGGAACTCGACACTATCCAGCAAATTTTCCGAAACCCTTTTCCTTGAAAATAACAGCATATTTCAAACACACGTTCATTGATATTTTTTAAACTCGAAAACAGTAAGTCAGTTGAGTAAAGTGAAATGTGACGTCACGTTTAACTATTCCAATGCAAAATCTATGGAAGAAGAGCGTTTTAACAGTTCATAAAAAGTACGTCAACGATTGTTGGTGTCAAGTAGCCAATTTCTAGTCCGAAGCTAAACGTAAGCTTGTGCTATGGTGACTAGGATAACGGATAACTAAGATAAAAGGTAAATTAAGTTGCTTCGAAGAACTCGCTACACAATGAGTGTGTTAGGTATTCGAAGAAGACTGTACAGTGTAAGGTATTAAGAGCTATACTTATCTGGTAGAAGACTTCTTGATAAGTCGAGTAAAGTTAGGTAAACCCAAAATTAAAATAGAGACCAACTCATATAGCTACTTTTGACTAACTGACGTCTGATTTGGTTTGCAGAAAAACAAAATACCTATTGAGACCCATTCATTCCTTCTACATATTATACCTGCTACTGAAAAGAATTCGATTAGCTAAAACATCAACCCTCAGAATAAAAGATAGGTCGTTAAATCTTCAACACAATTTTATTAATTAATACCTATATTTTTATTTTAGGGAAAGTACTTTCCTAAATGATTTCGTGACGTAACAATCGAGCTTGTTACCAAGAGCAAATAAAACTTAATCGTCACACAAATGTTGTTTTAAAAGTTGTTAAGCTTCTCAAGTGTCAGGCAATTTAAACGCGTCCACTAATATATCAATTAAGCAACCCGATATGCTGGCCTTATCGTAATGTTGCGTGCGACAGCTATCACACCTTCACTTTTACACTGGGTTTGTGGGGATTCGCAAGTAATTATGTGTCTGCGAATAAACGCTAATTAACCCTCTTGTAGACCGCGTGATTAAATATCCGCGAGTCGATATAAAACTCTTTGATACCTTTTATTCCTTTACATCTGTTTTAGGAATTAAAAATATAGGCTGGTAGTGTCAACCTATGTGTCTATATTATCTGTTCCGTCATGTATGGTTGTATTTAGGCTAAAATCCAATAAAAGTGTGTTAAAATTCTATCAAAGGCTACACCTTTTATTCCTGGATATAAAGCTGTGGGTTATTCCTGTGTTTTATTTCAGTTAAATCTCGACGTCATCGACAATTCGTTAATATCGTTACTATAATTGGTAGAGATTTTTTTGACGTCTTTCACATTAATGTGACACTAGTTTAAAGGGAGGAAAACGTTCACTGGAGGAAAATAAATACAATTTTTGACGTCTTTGACATTTGCCACTAATTTAACCGTGTTTCTATGTAGTAACATGAGTATGAGAAGACCCTATTAATATGAAGCTCAAAGATCACATTAGGGAACTTAGAGCAAACTGCACATGTGATGTTTTTTTATGGGAACAATCACATGCCCGTACAATACAGCATATTCCTAATTATTCTGCACATTTTGATAAGTATATAGATACTGTTTTATGGACAGAATGACAAACCTATGACTGCATTTCAACATGATTCCTAATAGTTAATTAGTTTGGATTAAGTCATTAAATTTTACCACAAATAAATCAATTTAAGGAAACAGACGCGACATTAAGTGACGATGATTTGCATAATGTCATTTTAATCGTTCACAATCTACACCGGTAACTCAGGGATAGCTAATTAGTGGTTAAGAACCACAAAGCAGTTCCATTACAGTTGGTTATTGCACATTTCCTAGGCCAGTGCTTCTCAACATGTCTGGTCATTTTCCCCATTAGATACAGTAATATACAGGGTAAATGCAGTTTTGTTACTTTTTAAAAATAAAGGAATGTTTTTTTTTTCAGTAAAATGAGCTAACTAAAGAATTTAAGGTAGTTCTCCTCGAGGGCCCATAGATTTTCTACATTCTGTATATCACACTGCAGTAATGTGAAACTAAATTCGCTACCATGACTAATGTCTTAACGGCCTACCGTCTTATTCGATTGCATTCATTTTGAAATAGTTAAAGATTTAAGGAAAGCTAAACTAGTTTTCAAACTGACGTTTGCATAGCAATGATAGCTTTAAAAGTAAAAATGTCAAATCACATGACATTAACTTGGAATGGCAATCGCGATAGCTTTCAAATTAGGCGATTGGTCTGCTCTGGTGACTCAAGTTAAATACTTTTTAACATATAGCGATCTAAAATATGCCTATTCTTTCCAAATTACTAAAAATGGACCTACCTCTATATGACATTGCAAATTACTCCAAACTACTGACGAGACGGCTGACTTTCTAACATGGGTCCCGACTGCTACAATTTTTAATATGGGTACCAATTTAACCCGGGTATGACCTCTTTCTTGTTTTAGGGTTTTTTAATTTCCAATTACTCAGAAACGCAGTCGGTTTTTTTAGTTTTTTAAATTACCGTTTTTTATTTTATTATTTTTAGTTTTATTATTCAAAACAAAACACCTGGCTGCAAAAAATATTATATTTTTTAAACGGTCTCTTTACTAGCTTTCATTTGATACCCATATTGCTATGCTAAGGAAAAAATCAATCCCCCCTCCCCCCTTTATTTCCATTTGCGGGTGCCATTTTAAAAAATTATATAGCCTATGTCATTCTCACAATTTTGACAAATTCAACGACACCTCATATGTCAACTGTCCAGCCGTTTGGGCTGTAGGGCGTGCCAAACAATTATACATACATACATACTCTCGAAAAACATAACCCTCCTTTTGCAGTCGGGTAAAAATGTGAAATCACATGACATTACCTTGGAATGGCAATCGCGATAGCTTTCAAATTAGGCGATTGGTCTGCTGTGGTGACTCAAGTTAAATACTTTTTAACATGTAGCTATTTAAAATATGGCTATTCTTTCCAAATTTCAGAAACCACCAGCTGCATATTATAATTATGTAGTTAATATTTTTGTTAGCGTCATCCATCAAGAAAGAAAGAAGAGTCGAACTATATACAGCCGATTGTACAGTCTCCTTCATATCAGGCTACACATTTCTCTTTCGAAGTTTCCCCTATTAAAACTGCTTAAGATGCAGATAGCTAGCCTTCTTTGCTGTCCTCTGTACTAAGCATTCCACCTATTCAATGCTAAGAAAATATACTTACGAAATTTCGTAATCTTAATGCTGTATATCCACAGCCGAGAGGAGAGCACACCGGTTTTACAGGTGTCGCCATCTCTGAGATCCGTCATTAAAGAAATTCATATTTTCTATATTGTCACGGGTCTGGGTGTTGCGGTACCATCGTTGTTTCGGATTTCCATAACACAAGTGCTATAGCAACTTACTTTGGGGTCTGAGCAATATGCGTGATGTTGTCTAATACGTATTTTTTTAAAGTCAGTACGTTGTCTTTGGCTTTATATCCATTAGAAAAAACTACAAACCACAAACCATTGCAAACTCACGGTGTAATTACAAAAAAAATAGACCAGGTTTAAATTAGGTCTAAATATTAGGCGACAACAAAGGAATGAATGACACATTCGAGAATTAGAGAAACGATTTTCTAATTGGCTAGCTAATAGCTTAGCCTGTCTTAAACCTGGTACTAAGTTTTTGTAATAACGGGGTTATTGTTCAAGTATAGGGTGCTTATTACTTTGAGAACCGGTGACTTAGACAATACCACAATATTTTACCGGCCACTACCTAGTAATTATACTACTATTCTCTGCACAAGTGACTGCTTTTACACTTTACATTTTTCTTTAGTTACATAAAATCGGAACTAGAATTATTAATAAGAGATGCCATTTAAATGAACGCAATATTCACTAAACACGATATTTTACAGCTACGTATACAGTACAGTACAGTCGGCGGAAGTCAGGTTACCCATGTGAACAACGAAAACAGATTTTATGACGTAGAAAATAGAGGCGGTCTACGATCCTAACAGTGGTGGTAGGCTCCGTTAGATGCCGCCTGGTAGCTACCACCCTCCCACCGGAGCCCGGTGCCAAGCAGCTTGCTGTGTTCCGTCGGTGAGCGGGAGTGCCAGTACCTTCTAGATGAGCTTGCTCCATCGTCGACTCTGTCAACGCCACGTCTGGCTTAGTCTGCAGTCAAGAGCAAACCCATTTCAAATAAATAAATTGTTTCAACAAACACACCAATTACCTAGCCCCAAACTAAGCGTGAGCTTGTGCTATGGTGACTAAAATAACGGATAGAAATGCTTAAATACATATAGAAACCCATGGTTTAGGTACGAATGCTCGTGCTCATCACACAAACATTTGCCCCATGCGGGATTCGAACCCGCAATTGCCTGGTTTAGAAGTCCGCTGCGCGAACGACTACACTAAGACGGTCGTCAATAAAAAAAGTCTAACGTTCGGCCATGTGTACAGTGGTCTGAAATCAGCCTTATATTTTTGTAGCAAAATAGCCCTTATGACAAGAGCATAAGATATAGTAATAAGTATTTATTTTCATAAAACACAATGTCAAAATACATCAAAATCTTGCAGTCACTGCACTAAGCTATGCTAGTGATGGGCGATTGTTCGAAAAAAAATAATTGAATAAATCGACAATCGACCATTCCAACGATCGAAAGTCGATTTAGTAATTCGGAAAAAATAATAATCGACAATCGAATGATAATCTATACCCGGCCCTTCGATCGAATTGCCGCGACTGTGCGCACAGGACAGGCAGCGAACGAATGATTAATTGACGCGACGAATGAAAATTCATTCGTTAGTAGTACGGCCTGCGCACCGCACGCTCCGGTATTACTCGCCGCATAATCTAATAACTGTGGTTGCTTATCGAATACTTTCGATTACAGAGACCATTCGAATAATTCGATTAATTTAGTAATAATCGCTAAGCTATGCTTGTCTCGCAGAGACTAGGTTGCACTTAACTATTAGAGTAATAGACACTCGGCTTTAGGACTCGTTAATTAAATACAATGAAATAAACTAAAATGATTGATGTCTGACACCAATGCTATAACATTTCAACTTATTTAAATAATAGGTGACATAATCGTTATTTTGGCCGTAAGATAAGTAGACAATTAATAAGTTACGGTTATTGGAAAAGAAAAGTAATATGTAACAAATTGTGTGTGTGTGTCTCTGTGCATGTGTCTGTTTGGGTATAAGTGGGTATAAGATGCCACAGTATTAGATGGGTAAATTAAAATACAATTATTTTGCTTTAAATTTCCGCTAAGAGACGCTAGCGCAGGCACCAAAACCACACCAACCGCAACCGCGTTGAGTACCAGTTGAAGAATGCCCTCTTGCCTGCTGCTCTTAGCGGAAAAAATTCCGCCCTCCCTCCCTCAATACGCATGCACTACAGCTAATGCAGTTGTTAGTTACCAACACTAACGTGCAAAAAACCTCGACGCGTTTCGCCACTCCACGAGGCATCCTCAGGAGGTGTTGTCGCCACGGCTGAGCACGAACGACTGCGGTTGCGGTTGGTGTGGTTTTGGTGCCTGCGCTAGCGTCTCTTAGCGGAAATTTAAAGCAAAATAATTGTATTTTAATTTTCCCATCTAATAATGGATTTCCGCAAAGTAACGCCTGATTCTATTAATTATGCCACAGTATTTTCTACCTTCACGTGCTGACGGACGTACTTTAGTTACCTACCTACTGTAAAGTAACATTTGATTGCTAGGTACTTTACCAGTAGTTGCGTTATCTAATGCGTTAGTCAAAGTGTATTTAAACAGCGAAACAAACAAATATATGTAGGTATACTTATAAGCAAAAATATAGCCATTAAAAATCAAATCAAAAAATCAAAATGTTTTTTTATTCATTAACAAGTTTTACAAGAACACAACCAAAGGCTGGGACCTACCTAGTAAGTATATAGCAATACTTGTGGCAGGAGGCCCCGCTCTTTTTAAGCAATAGTTATTCTAAACAACAGTTAACTAAATTAAGTATATAAGTACAAAAACCAGTTACACTGAGTGTGTGTGTGTGTGTGTGTGTGTGTGTGTGTGTGTCTGTGTTTGTTTTGTAGCCCTACGATTTACATCTTGGGTTCGGTAAGGGTAACCGCTACTCAACTTAGGTTTTTTAATGTAATGGATAATTTGATTAAAGCGCAGATCTGGAAAGTGAATCCTATGTCTCAGAGTAGCCTAGCCATTAAAATACTAGTTATGTCTTCTAGATCTGCAAATATTTTTTTTTCGGATTGTGCAAATGATACTTGATCGTGGTTGCATATTTAAGTACTAGACTAATACTTTTTTGTGCATAAGCTTTTTTAGAAATGAACTTAATCTTGTTAACATTCGTTACAAAAGTTTTTATCTAACTGTAAAACAGAATAAATTCTAATTGAGGAAATAAATTCATGAAATTACAGTTGCATGTCCTATTAGCATAATTATGAAATAAATTACGCAACAAACAGAGCAAATGTAGTAGAGCCAAAAATATGAACTTTGAAGTATAAAACATCACTTAAGATTTTTAAACGTAATAACTGTAGTATGTACAGTCGGCAGCACAGCAGATTACTAATGTAAACCACGAAAACTGTATTTATTACGTAGAAAATAGAGTCTCAAGGCCAAAGTGCGATAGTCAGACGTGCGCCCGTGTGTACTTGGGTAAGCTTTAAAAGATCAATCGTAAAGTGGTAACTTACAAAACGCTACGGTAGTTCACCATGATTTAAAACAATTACCTCCTTCTACCAAAAATAAGGTAACTCCTGGTATAGCTACTAAGCGCGTACAGCAAATAGCTTCTAAACAAATATTGGCACAACTAAAAACACACCGCTTTGTTTGTTTTAAAAACAAAACTTTTATTAATATCGATTCAGAGAAAAATACTTGTGTGAGTAGGACAGAGATATGTGGTTAGAAGGAGTCCGAAGTTCTTTTGGCAGCTTCGTACGAGGAGACGAGACTGCGATCAATATGGCTAGGGTGAGTGAGGGTAAGGAAAATTCACCCTCCATTCAAGATTTTTATTAATAAACAATAAACTTTTGCTGTGGGTAAATTTTCCTTTTATCTTGTCACAATACTTGGAAAAGTTTAACAAAACAAATTGAAATTGAAGTACAAGACAGCGCATCGAATGGAACACTGCGACATTTTATTCAGTAGTAATAGGATTGATTTTGCAATGAACATGAGTACTACTCATGAGTAGTTTGGTTAGTTGGCTTCTGTATAATACAAAGTCACAGGATTTAAACCTACTATTAACTTATTTATCAATAAAGACACAAAATAGGTTAAAGTCAGGTTTATTAAGGTTGAAAATAAAAAAAAATGGGTTTATTAAACTATAAGTACTTATCTACGTTGTCATTCTTAGGGTCTTAATCATCTATGTCAATCGATTTAGGCGTTTCGTATAGGTTTTACAGCCTAAAATAAGGTCCATACAGACAATAACTCAGTAATTTATTTATTTTACTTTGCTTCAGTAATTATTTAGTACCTACACTTAAATATAGTAACTATACTACACTAACTCTAATTACTACAAATACATTATCCTCCTAGCATTATCCCGGTTGTGCACTCGCACACGAGGGCCCGGAGTCTGCTTTGGACCATGGATATGGCAGATCAGATAATTGCAGTGGAGCGGCTGCCATCTGACCAGTTTGGATCATAGTTACACATGCAGTCGCTTGAATGTGCAGGTTTCCTTACTAAAAACTACAAACTACAATAGTTCACATTCCAATGGATGGAGGATGGGTCAAATAGAGGTGCCTTAATTTATTTATCTCTTTTTTTATTTTATTGCTTTTCTGCCTACCTTGCTTGCAATTACAATAATTGCATTTTTAGTTAAAAGCTAAATTAACCGAGATGGTTTTAGGCCACGTTTGATGGAAATCTATCGAGTTATTTATGAAGATGATCAACTGCCTGCTGAAACAAGAGATACAGGAGTGGTGCTTTGACTAAAAAAATGTGTTTCGACTAGTCGATAATTGAAGGGCAAAAGATTTTTTTTTTCAAAAATTAAAAAAAAAAAAAAATTCAGAAAAACTATATCTGTATAATAAAAACAATGGGCTATGCGTAGACAGTTACAATTATCATGTAATTAGAAAGCTTAAAAAGTGGTAGCAGCTACCAACAACGTTATCAGCCGCAAACAAGATAACAAAGTTGGGGCACTTACGCTGATATGGTATCAGTTCAAATATTGCCTAACTCGTTTCCTTTCGAGATCATCGGACAGATTATTATCTTACTAAATTAAGAAGATGTGATACCGGAATCTAATATAATAAATAGATAAATTGTTTTAACAAACACACCAATTACCTAGCCCCAAATTAAGCGTGAGCTTGTGCTATGGTGACTAGGATAACGGATAGACATACTTATATACATTTATATACAAATGCTCGTGCTCATTACACAAATATTTGCCCCTTGTGGGATTCGAACCCGCAACCGCTGGTTTAGAAGTCCGGGGCACGAAACACTACACCAACACGGTCGTAATACATTTTTAAAGTTTTGAAAAAAACACTTTATACAGCCGTTGTTTTTTAAATTAAAAGTCTGTGCAACAGAACAATACTCTTTATTTAGTGTTCTTACTTATTATAAGATACCAATAGAATCATTAGCCATCCTTATGGGAAGTACCTAGCGAGTTATTGCTAGTGTACATGACTGCAGGAACGCGGCAAAATATTGTAACAAGTTCTTTTAAAAAAAAAGTTATATAAATTATTATTTTATTTCTTATATTCTCGATATTATTGCAGTTTGTTGACGTTGTGTCTCTGTCAGAAAGTCGTATTTTTGCTAATTTTGACATTTAATAGGCGTATTGTATTTTGACTGTGCAATTAAGCTTCATGCATAGATTTATAGCTTCATAGGTAGCAAGCAATTTCCGTTGTGACGGACAACAGCAAATACATGCAAGAAAAAATGGTTCAAAGCAAATAATACTAAAGCGTTAGACTAACCCCGACAAAATGCGATTAAATAAAGTACGATCAAGAGCACATCAAGCTTAATACTACCGCATCTTATGCAGTTGTAAAAGAAGCGATTTAGCAACAGTAAGTGTATTGTGAAAAGCACGAAGTGTAGGTACAGTCGGCAGCACGTTAGATTACCCAAGTAAATTTCGAAAACAGCTTTTATTACATAGGGAATAGAGGCGGTCCCGAGGTCAAAGTGATAGTATGACGTGCGGCCGAGTGTACATAGCAAATGCTGAGCAGGATATTGATGGAGAGGATACAGCGTAATCCAAGTAGAAAATTAAATAAGGAGACATAGCAGTTCGAAGTTTTAAGAATACTTATTACCACTATTGTTTATTCTGTGTTATTAATTACCTGTTAATTTGTTTATGCACATGTAAAAAATAGAACACTTACAGAATTTTAGGCACAAAAAAAACTATAGCGAATACAAAAAAAATATAGGTTTATATAAGACTAGTGGTTCCCCGCGACTTCGCCCGCAAGAGTTGGATTTTCCATATGATTTCTCACCCCCCTTTTCACCCCCTTAATGTTTTTATATCGCGACAAAATGTAGCCTATGTCCTTTCCGGGGTTTTGAACTGTCTCCATACCAAATTGTATCTTAATCGGTTTAGTGGTTCAAGCGTCAAGAGGTAATAGACAGACAGACAGACACATTTTCGCATTTATAATATTAGTATGGATTACTATTGACAGTTATAATTCAAACATGACATTAACTTTATTTGTTTGTTGCGTTTTACATTTAATAGGCTGAACAAATTTTGATGAATGTTTATGGAGATAGATTCATCATGGAGTTGGGTAAACCTCAATGGGAAATGACGCATAAGTAGTCAGTCATGGTAAGGTAATTTCATATTTCCGCTAAGAAAATTTATAAAGATCTATAACGAAAAAATAAACCTAATAATACTATAGTATTATATATAGATCTTTATAAATGGGCCTGTATTACGCCCGTAATCTGTAGCCTAACATAAATAAATAAATAATATTAGGCTAGTCAACCCAAATTAAAATTAAGTATAAAATACGTAACTTGTAAGCTAAGTGATTCACATCACGCTCCAAAAAGTGTAATGCTCAATGTTAATGCGGATCACGAGGCAAAGATTAACTAGGCTTACAATACTTCGCTCAGTCAATCATCAACTGGATTGATGAAGAAATTCGCACGATTGACGTCGACGAAGTTCAAACTAAACGAAAATTAAACTTATTCAATCGATATCACACAACGAACGAACATAGAAAAACATAAAAAGGAAGAAAACACAGCTATTTTTATTTATTTATTTGAAGTGGGTTTGCTCTTGACTCAAGACTAAGTGAGGCGTGGCGTAGACAGAGGCGACGGTGGAGCGAGCTCACCCAGAAGGTTCTGGCACTCCCACTCACCGACGGAACACAGCAAGTTGCTTGGCGCTGGGCTCCGATGTAGTATTAGCTGTGGAACCTAAAGGACAGTTAAAAATAGATAAAATTAAAATTGCTAATTACCTACCAGATAAATTTTAAATTGCTACAATTTCGGTAAACCATTCGGGCTTTATAATTGTGCACCCGTATTGTCCATATTAAAAGGGCCTTAAAAAGAACCATGTACGAGTGTTAACTTATTTGAAGTTGTTCAGATTCGTCGCAGTGGTATTTTGTGGTTACATAAAATTAGTTTCGCTCTTCGTAGTTTGTCACGGCTACTTATAGAATGTCTATATATTTCATCGTGTTCAATTGACTAAAATTCAGAATTCCAGTCAAGTCCTTGTGAGAATAAAGAATCTTACAAAAACTAACAAAGTATTATTTATTTTTGTGCTAGAAAATGTTCTAATCGGAATCCCAACATTGCACTGGTCCAAAAAAATTGCATGACATAAATAAGTATCTTCTACAAGACCAATAAAATTTAAACTACGTCATTTTATTCTATACTTCATATTATTCTGTATGTTTATTGATTTTTCGTACCTTTCTGATCCTACAAAATTTTCCATTCGTATAAACACTTTACTTCCTTTTACTTCGTTGTTGCTTCGTGCCAAAATAACCCCAAAAACACTGACTGATAAAAGTCACAAAAATACTCCGAATTTCCGAATGTCTTCAATCGTTCTGGCTTCTTTTGTCAGACGCAGTTCAAAATTCCGTTTGAAAATATTATCAAATCGGAGTCAATGACATTGGTAGTAAAAACTGCAACGCGCGTAGCGAATTGATGTGAGTGTAGCGGTACTGACCTACGTGATTCCGTCACAATAGCTTATATGAACTTGATAAAAACTCTACTAAATTACAACATTGACACGGACAAGTTTAATAACAAAACATATTTTGTCAAAGTCCCGTTGTTTAAAACCGGAAGATTTCAGCAAGAACCCGGAGGGAAATTCCTTATTGCCACTAGAGGTTTCAAGTCTGTCGTTACTACTAAAATTCTCCGACGCTCACGCTCAACAAAGAATTTTTGTTGTAAGGAAAAAAGTTTAAATGAGTACAAAGAGATTTATGCCGTACAAATGGTGCGTTAAACGGCTATTACCTTCAAGCTTTTTAAGCTTGAATGTAATAAGCTTTTTAAGCTTGCTGTAGCATTAGCAACAGTTTGTCAAGATTTTGCCAATATGATTTTTGTGAAGATCAAACATGAACTCAAATTAAATATTAGATAATATTTATTTATTATTTTTATTTATTTATACTTTTCTGCACAAATAAAAACAATGTACAAATGGCGGACTTAATGCCAAAAAGCATTCTCTACCAGTCAACCATAGGTCAAACACAGAGAAGAAACAGGCGGTGCAAAAGAAGAAAGAGAGAAATTATCAACGAAAGTATCAAGTGAGAGTATGCAGAACGTAAAGACAAAATAATGAATAAACATACATACTACTTACTTAAATAATATCGACATAATATATACTTACATATTTATACGTACATAAACATAAACATACATAATAATAATCGTACACAAATCTCATGTCACTGAGTCAAGACCGAAATTTCATTGTTATAATAATTCCGCAAAGCCCTCTTAAGGGAAAGTTTAGAGGTACATTTCCGGATCTCTTTGGGAAGCCCGTTCCAGAGCCGGATGGCTGTGAGAGTGAAGGAATTGGACCTGAAGCCCGAAGCGTGCTGTGGGATGAAGAGCTGAAGAGAGTTGCAGGAGCACAGGTTACGGTCATGAGAAGAATGTTGATATGAAAATTTATTTTTGAGATACGAAGGAGAGTTGGGATCAGAGAGGATGGAAAACAGTGTAGAAAGTATACGAATATTCCTGCGCTGCCTTATGGGGAACCAGCCAATATTGCACTTGAAATATTGCACCATAATATTGCACTTGAAAAACTGGCCGGCTCTTATATTTGGATAGTAATGCAGTATTATGTCTCCTCACGTGTAACTATAAATTCATCAATTTAAGGCAAGGCTAGATACCCTGCAGTGGCATTACATTGCTTTCAAAAACTGAGAAAGTGATTTCTTGACTGTTGCAATCAAGGTTTTAGACAAATGCTTTACATCATCATTTTTTGTAAGATCTCCAAAATATTGTACAATGGTTTAATTTTACCAGCAAATATTAAAATGTTTCCCACGAGATTTCACGACCTCTCGAGACGGATATCCGAGGAGCTCTCACTTTTAGTGCTGTTACCCTAACGTTTCCTGGATTAGGTACACACCGCACGATCTCAGACCGCTTTCCAACGACTGTCGTTATAAAAATCTTACGCTTTACGCCTTGCAAGCCAAAATAACGCCAAGTTCGAGTCGGATTCGCGCATCGAGGGTTGCGTACCAACTTGTACATGGGAAGATTCTTCTGGTCGTGTTGAGGAAACTAATATTTATGAGCTTTTAATACTTATGTAATATACCTACCCTCTTACTATATAATAAATTAATGATTTTGACATTGCTTTAACACGTCTTGATTACACAAGGTTATATTTTGTTTATGCTCAACATTTGGGGGCTGATTCTGGTGCTCAAATACAACAAATTTTAGTATGGGACCAACATCAAAATCGCAAAAAAAACTTTACCTCTCCATACAAAGTAACCGATCAGCTGACATCAGTTTGTATGGAATGTAATTTTTTTTGCGATTTCGATGTTGTTCCCATTGTTAAAGAGGTTTTTCCTTTACTTGATCATAACATCGTGCTTCTTGCGTTTCATGATCTTCGTTTACTGAAAATAAGTATCTTGGCTGTTTTGGGTACCTACACTGACCTACCCTTGCAATTTGTATGAAAATGGAACATACTATAATAAACGTTCTTATCTTTCAATTGCGTTGACAAAAAAAAGGACTGTGTAGACCTGGGTATTAGAAATAAATATTGAATAAACAAATGGATAACGACCCTTTTGAGTTACTGAACCCTAAAAATAATTTTCGCGGCATTTCAGTGACGGTTTAGAAGGCTGATCACGACTTTTTTTGGCCGTGCACCAAAAGGAGTTCGATATTTGCTCATACCAAGTAGGTGATATTTCCCTTCCCTTATACATTCACATACCACTCTTGGGAATCCAACGCACCGATGTGAAGGCTATGAATTATTTAAAACAAACTGACATGTGAATCAATCTAATTCTAATAGGATTCCCATAACAATTAGTTAAACATAAAACATTACATATTGACGTATACCGTTCGCATATACTGCCATTTAATATTATTTTTATATTCCTGTATGTATGTACAGTTTTGTCTGTCTTTTAATTTGTTTTGTAAATATATCCTGCAGATTTCATCATTTTCATAAAATACTTACATGTAACAGAAGACAGAGAGAGAGACTAGTCTATTAGTGGAATTACTTAAATGTCTTTTGTAGACTAAATAATTGTAATGCAACATGCAATGCCTTCGCACGGTCGGTTTGATGTTATCTTGCGTCGTCATCTCCAAAATAATACGATATCATAACGTCTGTCTGTAAGTGACTTGTCGAAATTCGTCACGTAATTACTAATTACGATGCGAGTCTCGTAGACTGAGTCCGGAATTCGGACGAGTACCTTACTGACCCAAACTCAGTCACTGGGGCAGACGAATTGTTATTAGACTGTAAGACAGATTAGAGAATAGCCCGTTGGAATCGATTCTTAAAAACCAGTAATCAGTAACTTTACAAAAACCTATTAAAAACTTGTTAGTCTCTCTGTTTTGCGGTAAGAAGGAAAATTATAGGCACTAGGTTTAATCAAATGATTAATCAGTGCTTCGTAGGTACGTCATCAAACACTAATAACGTGATTGGCATGTTATCTGATGTCAAAAATGATATTGGTTGATGATGAACCAAATCACAGACTCATTTCATGTTCTATACGTTCGATAAATGGACGTCATCATCGTACAAGAAACTAGAGGTCATAGTTTGTAGCGCTTATTCTTCCTCCAACCGTAACGAGGCACGACAAAACCCCAGTAAATTAATAATATTAAATTCAAGATATCATCATCTTAGCAAACAATGTTGCCAGCACGAGCCGTATTCTCACAAAGAATTTTTTGCACTTGGCAAGTTGCCACACGACACGTCGTAAGTAGCCGGCGCCGAGACAAGGGTCTTGTGGCGAAATGAAAAATGACATGCATGTTTTATTAGCTTTAAGATATATTTTTTTTTTCATTTAGGATTTAAAAAGCACTGGCAGGTTGGAGGTTACGTTTTTGTTTGTAATTTGACCTTAGTGGTTTTAGGATCTTTAACTATTTTGATGACTCCGACGATGGGTCTTCTTTTTTTGAAACTGGGGCAAGCCTGTACTCTTTGCTCGGCCGACTCGAGTATGTTGCTGGCCGGTTAGAAAATTGAAGTTAATCAACTGACATATCGGACAGTTCTTCAATTTTTCGTTCACTTGAATGTTTTTGTGTTTTCCTGTAAATTGCTTTTATTACTTTGTATTATAATTCCAATCCTCACTACCTAGGTACTTATTTTTCTGCTTTAGTTAATTCCTGCCCTTTTGAATTTTAAATTTTTATTCGGCGTGCTAGATCGCCGAATATCGTGTGTGGGATCCCGTCTCTCGGGCTTCCCACAAAAGTATTAGATCATAGTGTTTGGTTAGGTATTTTAAGTAAAGATATGATATTGATTACCTACCTCTATTCATACATTGTAAATTAATATTTAACAACTAACTACTAAATCTTCATGTACCTGTAATATTGATGAACAAATAAACATTTTATTCCTGTTACTTATGGGATAGGTAATAGACACGCCACGAAAATAGTGCTAATAGCCTCAAAAAACAATTTGCACACATTTTATCAACATAGTAATTAGTTTGCCTACAAAACCTGTAACGTAACTTACACACATAAGTAATCTTCTCTACATAGTTTGGTAAACTTATCAACGAGTAAGTTTCATGGATCATAAAATACTTCATATCAAGTAATTACATCATAAACCGTACAAATAATAAACCGTTTCTTAATTGCAATTATATATTTTTAATAATCAATTACAAACTGACAGTGTTAATCAATTATTTTATTATTAGTGTTGAGATCATCAGTTGAAAAGCTTACATAGCTTAAGCTTGACAACGTTATCCCTCCATTCATCCATCTTCGAATATAGGCCTCCTCACTAATTTTCTTTCGGTCCCATGAGCGTTATTACGAGCAAAATAAGACCAAAGGTTGCGCAGCTTTCATGTCGTGACTGTATTTTTCATGAAGCCAAAATCCGAACGTCTGCCCTGTTAATACAAAGTTCTACCACTGGCAATGATAAGTGAGAAGCGACTAGAGATAGATCCTAGTTAGAAACAAGTTGGCGAGTGAGATGCGAGGGTGTTGTTCCAATATTTTTTTCGCTAGGCTATAAGCTAGTGTTTTGGGCACTGTATAGAAATGACCGCTAGTTGCTCTCTCAACGTGAGTTTTGTCTCTCAAATTATATCAAATTAAAAAAAAAGTTTTTACGAAATTAAATTATGCAATAACAAAACCTTCCACTTGTATCCCTCTAAGTTTTGATGCGGATATGGGCCAATATTATTGTTGGTTTTTTAATATTGACATTCATAAGTTGCATTTTCTGTCATAAATTGAATAAACGATTTCAGAATTTGTATTTGATGAAAACTGCATTAAAATCCGTTGCGTAATTTGAAATACTTTGTTTTATACCATAGGTTCCCCGCAACTTCGACCGCAAGAGTTGGATTTTCATATAAACTTTCATCCCCCATTTCACCCCCTTAATGTTTTTATATCGCGACAAAATGTAGCCTATGTCCTTTTCCCGGTCTTAAACTGTCTCCATACCAAATTTCATCTCAATCGGTTTCGCATTTTCACACACACTTTCGCATTTATAATATTAGTATGGATTGACATTTTACGTGACTACGAGACTATTCAGACTATAATTACTATCGTACTAGTTTAGACACAAAATGACCCAGTTATCTCCTTGTAGTAAACAACGCTATACGAGTACGTAATTTAGAACACTGAGTCATAGTAATTTAGTAACCGGTTAGGTTCATTTCAATCAAATAGAGTAGATCTTAATTGATCCACATGCATTCCATCGAAGCCTGGATCTTGATCTCAAACTTATTACATAATACATTTTAAACTGCATTTTTGGAGTCATTATTTCGTAAGTTTGTGATTTAGAATACTTAGTATTCACGTCTTGGTGTCTTGGCTTCAATGACAGCAGCTGTGGGTTCGAATTCCGCAATAAAATTATTTTGATATTTTGGAAAAAAATATGCAGCAGTCTAGTATATTATTATTACACTGAATATGTAAGGCTATAGGCTCTTACTCTTTTTACCCGACTGCGGAAGGAGGGTTATGTTTTTCGAGAGTATGTATGTAAGTATCTAATGTATAATTGACAACATTTAAAAAAAATTACAGGCACATTTTTATTTTTTCCTTATAGTACGTCAAAAAGAAGACATACGTATTTTTTCTTTTTCATTTCTTTTCATTATTTCCCTTTGAATTTAATTCTTTAAAAACTCTCCATTCTCAAAGAGCGTAAGTACAAGAGTAAGGATGTTACGAGTTCACGCCTTTGCCATATTTTAAATTTAAAAAAATAATTGACGTCTGTAGTGTTGTATTTTGTAGCAGTAAGATATCGATATCGACAGTAAGCACGTATATCAAAATAAGAAAAGTCTAAATGAAGAAGTAGACAAATAATCTTAGTGAGTATTTTTATTTTTTTTAATCAAATGAAAAATCAATAACATGAATAAAGGAACTTTTATGATTTCTTCACCATACTAGATAATCATTTAAATGCATGTGTATATTTAGCAATCCTAAATATACTATACTAAAACTATCGATAACTAGATGGACTTTACTTCTATAGAACAACACTACCATTATCGCTTGTCTCACTCACTCATCATAGTGTCAGTGTGAAATGTCAATGTCAAAATGACAGCTAGATTGTATTTATGGTAAAATACTTTTGTAAGTTAGACCAGATAACCAAGCAAAGGCATGTCCTCTTATAATGCCTGTATCTTAGTACCTTTCAGTTTTTTTCAAATATCTCTGAATTCATAGCGTAAAAATTGATCGAAATGGTTTTTGAATTTTAGTACCATTATAAAAATGAAATGTTGTCAATTGTTTGGCACGCCCTACAATCCAAACGGCTGGACTTTTTCTTACCATAGCAATATGGGTATCAAATGAAAGCCAGTAAAAGGACCGTTTCAAAAATATAATATTTTTTTCATCTCACCTGTTCGGAAAGTTGAACTTTCATGTGTAGATAGCCGGGTGGGAAATATATTTTCCCTCCTACTTTATACTCCACTCCTACTATTGAATAAAAGGCCACTATCGAGAGTATCGATAGTATTACTATGTTTCGATAGTATCTATATTAACGGAGCTATCGATACTATCATTACTATCGATATTTTATCGATAGTATTGCTTTTGCCTCAACTATCGATAGTCTATCGTTACTATTGCTTTTGCTTCAACTATCGATAGTCTATCTATATTCTATCGATACTATTGCTTTTGCTTCAACTATCGATAGTCTATCGATATTCTATCGATACTATTGCTTTGCCTCAACTATAGATAGTCTATCGATACTTTCGATATTTTATCGATACTTTTGCTTTTGCCTCAACTATCGATAGTCTATCGATACTATCGATATTTTATCGATACTATTGCTTTGTCCTCAATTATCGATAGTCTATCGATACTATTGAGATTTTATCGATATTTCATCGATACTATTGCTTTTGCCTCAACTATCGATAGTGAATCGATACCCTCGATTTCCTCACAGTCGAAATGAAAAATAGTATGTTTAACTCGGGTAAAAGCACCCATTCCACTCTCGAGCTATTGGCCAGAAACTTCTCGAGTGGAATGGTCACTCTCGTCCCTTGTGTAACAATCTACTATTGCAGTTGGGTGTTTTGTTTTTTCTATAATTATGTTTGCTTGTTTAACGCCTAGTAAACAGTATACTCACCTACGATATTTCGATCACACGCGGCGATGCAAACTCAACTGTATAAAACAATTGAACGCGTTAACCAGAGCGTGTCGGATGAAAAACAAATTGACGTTACGCAACGTGTTTATTTATCAACAAACCGTTTAGTTTTGAATAAAACCAATCTCTATTTTAATGAGTGTCAAAGTAATTGATACCCGAAGCTTATTGACTTTAATGAATTTTAACTGATCCGGTCACTTGGCTGACAAATCGAGAAATAATTAAAATAAATTACAACATTTTAGTGTGGTCACTAAACCGAAAGTTAATACTAGTACCTTTGTAAAAAATAATTAATACTAGTATGACTGTAATATTATGATTACTATTACAGACTCTTGGTAGGTGCATAAATATCAATCGATTAATTGAATATTTTGTAACACCCATGTAAAATATTATTCAATAATCGTTCCTAACTTAAAAATCGCGATGACTTAAAATTTTACTGATGTGACTAGACAAGTTCGTTCCATTCTTCATTTTATTATTTACGTTGAAAAAAAAAATCAATACATTGTGCGTGCACCAAGTACATTAAACACAATTTAACACAAAGTGAAATAACACAAGTGAATACCTAAATGTTTGGTAAACGTTTTTGACAAATACATGAATGGTAATGATATTTATCTTCCACTTAAAAAGGGAAAGCATTTCATAACTCTAAGCGATTGTTTCAGTTTCGCGCCAATTTCACACCTTGTCAGTCGGCGCTAATTTCCCACAGATTATCGCGTCGTAAACGTCATTTTCCACAGATTATCTGTAAACTTTTTCCCGCGCAAAGTTCGCGGGGGTATGACCTAAGTGTGCGGAGGAGGAGTAATTTTTCCACACTTTCGCGTTGCTATCAAGCCGAGCGAAACAAATAGGTTTGGTTTTACCACCCGTGTAATGGTACGAAAGTGGTATTGTTCATTGATTGGTTTTTTCTTAGAAAAGACATTGTTGTTGTCGGTTAGTTATGGGTTTGGAGGATACCAGCCGTAAAAGTAGAATGAAACCCGATAACTTGAAAATTAATAAAGCTCCAAACACAACTTTAATCGATCAAGCGATTTGAGATCGATCAAATCGATTTGCAGAAGCACGAACAAATCCGGCTTAGATGTTTATAGCTTAGGGAGTAATATATGATTTTCTGGTTACAAAATCAATATAAAATAGTAAATTTCAATTTTATAACAACTATAATTGTAATATTGATTTCTTTAGCTGCCGATGTTGTCAACTGATTATGCCGCCATAGGCAAAGATGGCTGACTTCCGGGCCCGGATATTAGTTAGTGCTGGGTGATTACGTAGATTAAACCATTTACCATAAATTAGTGATTAAACCAATAAACCGGCATTTTTAATTTTCATCAAAGGAGATTATTATAATAATCGAAAGGGGTGGTGCGGTGACCATATGTGCAGTTTAAGGTGCAGGGCCCTTAGACAAGATGCAATCTTTCTATAGAGAACTTCGCTATCGCCAACAAAATGAATGCAAAAGTCAGGTGATATTTCGATGGTTTATGTCAGTTTTATACATTCTGTTAGCGATAACGAACTTCGCTTTAGAATGGATCTTGTCTACGGGCTCAGGTATTAGACATGCCAAGAAATGTTTAAACACGATCGATAAATACATCAAAATTAAAAGTGATTCGGGGCATAAAATCCCAAAGCATTCAAGACACAAAAAGGTTCCCATTTCGTGGATCTTAAAAGAACGCTACTACAAAAGTCTAGGTAGGTAGGGAAATTTGGTTATCTTCTCATGCGCAAGGACGTAAAAATTTCCTAACCAAGATTATTACTATAGTTTTTCACAATGTATAGCTGCTACTTCATACGATTTATACTCAATACTCGCCCAATAGATTATGAATGATTGATTAGGTTACGACGATACCTACGATTTCTCTCTCGCAGGAAACAGGCTACTCAGATCAAGTACTGCAGGTTACAAACAAGAAAAGTTCCAACATTTTCTCTTAAATACGCGCACTGGCAACTTGGTTGCAAATGAGATAGATTTTTTATTATTTGAAATGGGTTTGCTCTTGACTATAGACTAAACCAGACGTTGCGTAGACAGGCAGAGCGAGCTCACCCAGAAGGTTCTGGCACTCCCACTCACCGACCGACGGATTTAATTTAAAAACGAATTGGTTTCAAAAATTTGAATGGGAAAAAGTTACATAAACCTTTGTGAATAAAATTGATTCAAGATTAAATTAGAATTCAGGACATGATTGATTGTGTTCTGTAATTTAGACATCACTTTTCTCGCATAAAATGGTTCACCATCACTCTTTCTCGTGTATTATCTACGATTAGTTAATAAAAGATACCTTACAATAATAATAATAGTTCATTGCCTTACTAACTCAAAGTACCTAAAGAACAAAACCTGAAAATTGAAAAAATAGCAATTCATAATATAAATCTTCAGTTTGTTGGCACACAGACTGCTGTATAATTCTTTGACCTAAATACGAAAAATATAGAGCTCACCTCCTCTACAATAGAGATGCGATCCAGCAAGTCCCATAAGCAAATCGTCTTCTATGTAACGATCGTGAAAACTGTAAATTTTATTTCTATTGGTTGTAGGGCGATCCCGCCATGTGAAAAATGTCTGCCTGCTTGGTTATAACTATGAGATACAGCGAGAGCCTTTCTCATTGCAAAAAAGGTTACGATCATGGTCAGTTTAGTAAATTTTTGAGGAATGGAGTCTGTGAAAGAAAAACGAGTTCGCCTTCCGGCTCTCGTGGTTGCTTTTCAACGTTATGATGCACACAAGTGGCTGCTGAAAAAAACCATTGTAAGACACTTAATTGGTTAGTTATTTTTCTTCTTCCTTTATTTTGAAAGCTACAACCATTGCAATCTAAAATCAATCGATCACGTAACACATAATAAAAGTTGAGCCTGCTGTCCATTTCTTTTGTCTACTACTGTATTTTGGACGGCCAAGTAGGTCAGCGGTAAACTATGGGTAGGTAAACACAGTTATTTTCAATTATGTGGCAGTTTTGTCAAGTATTCAGTTACAAAATTGTATTAGGCAATATCAATAATGGATATTAGTTCGCTTGCATGTTTATTCTATTTTATCAAATGAACTTTTACCAAAATAAAAAAATCGTAGGTTGACAAAGTCCCTTACTCTAGAACTACTCAGAAGGTATTTATTACAGATATTGTGCAATAAAAAGTTATCTAACTCATCGGACAAATCAAACTCAGAACTTCTTAGAAAGAAACTCACCGAAAGCGAGAACCTCATATTGTTTGAAATGAAATCTAAGATCTAAAAGTGTTGCCAGCGCTCACTTTTGCTAACAAGTGCAATGTTTTGACACTGAACAGTTAAATGTCGCAAAATGTACACGTGGGAACTAGGCTGACTGTGGAAAAAACTGTCACAGCATTGTCTATGGAACTGCAGAGAACAAGTTTTTGTTGACAAGTGACACTGCAATTCAAATAAAATTGTTGCAGTTAGGAAAGTTGTTGAGAACGAAATCGATTTCAATGGGGAGACGATGAAAGTATTTGCCTTCGAAATTTTTATTATTAGCTCTTACAAAACAAGGCTTTTACTTTTTTATTTTTAGATCGATAGATAATTCTTTAATGCACACTTAAAATAATTAATAATAACACAGAATAATTTACACAGAAATATATAAAATAAGTCTTGTCTTTACGACACAGGGTATCCTAGTGTGGAGACTACGAGAATAGAGTTATATTATTGCGACACTGCTTTGTTTAAGTTCTTATTTAGGATAAGTTTTTTTATTAAGTCTACTATGTATTAGTACCGTAGTAGGCCTTTCGCCAGTAAAACCAAGTAGAGTTGCCTAAATACTCAACTGAAAAATTAGACTTTCACAATTGCTTAATAAGTCAGCCTATTAGATCCCACTGCTGGGAAAAGTCTCACCTCAACTATGAAGAGGAACGTTGGTCCCGGCTAATATCTGTGGTATTAGTCGTTAAGCCTAGTCAGAGGCCCTAGGGCGGCTTGATAACTTCTGACAGTAAGGTTTGTCACTTGCCTTACATACACCCCTCCACCAATCCGCACTGAGCCCGCGTGGTGAAGTATGGCTCGTTCCTCCTCATAGTTGAGGTGAGGCCTTTTCCCAGCAGTGGGATCTAATAGGCTGACTTATTTTATATATATATTATACTATCTTTTAGTAAAGAAAATTTTACCAGTTATTTTCATCATGATATAAGCAAACATTTATCTATCTGCTCTGTTATGCAAAAGTGAGAACTACTTTAATAAAATATTAAGCATTCAAGTGGCGCTTTAAGTCATAATAATCGCTTACGTTACACTCGTAATAATTATTTTGTGAAAGGTTATTAAGAAAATAATCATTTTGGTCGGTTGGTGGCAGCACGTATAGTTACCCATCTGGACTACGAAAACAGCCTCTATTACGTTACGATTAGAGGCGATCTCACGACCATAGTGACGATGCGATAGTCGACGTGCGGCCACTATGTAACAAATATGGAAGATCGTAGAGAGAAATATAATATTTTAAAATATGAGCTAGGTAGTTATGTCAATGATTCACTTGGTTCGCAGATAGCACGTTTTTTTTCTGAAACGACTTCTTAGTGAAATAAAGAAAACTTATGATTTTTACAAAACCTTATTAGGTATTGAACTATTTAGTAAACAAAATCTTTTAAGTGGCTAAAATCTGCCCTAAAGGGAAACACGCAGCAAGTGAAATAATATTTATTTTGTAACGGACACACCAACTGGTCGAATAACAAACATAACACGCAGCCGATACTGAAATATTTCGTATTTAACGGAGTAAAGTATCAAGAAACTACAACGGAATCTACACTAATAGGTATGATAAAGAGAAAAGATTTGATTATTTGTTTGTTAGGCTCCGAAACTATTGGACCGATACAAATGTAATTTTGTCACAGGGATAGTTTAAGACCCTGGGAAGGATTTTTTTTTTTATTATCTCCTTTTCTTACTGCAACTGTCTGGTACAGCATCCAGCAATATTTTTATATTCAATTTAATCTTGCTTGGGATAAGGCCAGTGCCCCACCCTTATATTTATTCTCCAATCCTTAAGCCATCCAGCTATTAAGTTAAGGCTTGCTTGTAGTTTGGTTGTGGCAGAGGTTGGACAAGGATCTGATGCCAGCATTGCTGTATCGTCTGCAAATGTACCAGTCAGGACTTCGTCATTGATCGGTAGGTCAGCAGTATAGAGCAAGTACAGGGTTGGCCCTAGGACACTGCCCTGTGGCACTCCCGCTTTGATTTGTCGCAGCTCAGTGACTTCATCACGCTGTTTGATGTAGAAATGTCTGTTGTCCAGATAAGATCGCAGAAACAAGTAATAGTTTGTTGGTAAAGATGCCTTGATTTTTGCTAGTAAACCCTGATGCCACACGCGATCAAAGGCCTGTGAGATGTCTAAGAAGACGGCAGAGCAGTAAGCCTTTCTCTCGAAGGTATGATGGATTTTTTCGACAAGTCTGTGAACCCAAATTGGTGCGAAGGGATGATGTTTCTTTTGTTTATGATTGGAATTAATCTTTTAAGCAATAAAGTCTCTAAGATCTTTGAGCATATTGGAAGAAGACTTATAGGCCTGTAGGATTTGACATCATTTTCGGGCTTTCCTGGTTTGAGGAGCATTATAATTTGTGCTACTTTCCATTGTTGAGGAACATAGGTTCGCTGTAGTATGGCATTAAACAAAAACATTAGGAAGGTAATAGCTTCTTTTGGTAATTGCTTTAGTAAGCTAGCAGTGATAAGGTCATATCCTGGAGCCTTATGTTTTTTTAATTTTCTAATGGCAAACATAATTTCGTCCCTTGAACACTTAGGGATTGGAGCGTCAAGCTGGTTAACAGTCGCAAGTGTGCTGCATACATAGTCTAATTTGGTAGACCCTTCCTCTGGGTGTGGCGTAAAGACTTTTTCCAGATGGTCAGCAAAAACTTCAGCCTTTTCAATATCATTAGTGGTCCATGAGTTGTCCTGTTTGCGGATGGGTGGTTGATGTAATGGAGGTCTATTCAGTTTTTTTGTAGCTTTCCAAATGGAATAGTTAGTGGCCGCAGTACCATCTAAATTCTCCATGTAATTTTGCAACTCTGCATTTCTTTCCCTTTCTAGTACCAATTTTAGGTTTTTGATTGCAGAATTAAGCTTTTTCTTGTCACTAGGCTATCTGTGTCGCTGCCATAGTTTTCTAAGCCGTCTTTTTTCACTTAGTAGATCTTGTGCGGTTTTGCAGCAGGTAGGACTAATTTTGTTTCCAGCTACGGGTGTAGCTGCCCATGCACTTTTTTGTATGATGTTGTTAAGGTGTTCGACAGCATTTTCGATGTCTTCATCACTGGTTAGAGGTATTTTTAGGTTAAGATCATTTTTTACTAAGCGCCGAAAGTTTTCCCAGTCGGTTTTCTGATTGCATAGTACACATGGAGCTGGAGTTTGATCTGCTCCTGAATTCAGTTTCAGGAATACAGGCGAGTGATCGGAAGATAAATCGGATGTTGTGATACAGGTGAGTTTGTCATGGTTTACTCCCTTCGTAATAAAGAAATCTATAAGGTCTGGGATCTTTTTTCTATCGGTTGGCCAGTAGGTAGGTTCGCCAGATGATACAGTCCTGAGATTGAGAGCTTCCAATGCCAAGTATAGTTGACGTCCTTTTGTCGATATGATTCGTGAGCCCCAAGAGGTATGCTTAGCATAGTAGTCACCCCCCGCAATGAATTTGTCTCCGGGCGTTGATAGGAGTTGCATGTAGTCTTCTTTCATTGGTTTATGTTTAGGAAGGCTATAGACAGCAGACAGTACAATTGGCTTCTGATTTTCACTAATCATCACATTAGTTACTTGGAATACTGATGAGCAAAATGGTTGCATTTCATAGTGTTTGATGTTGGATTTAATAAGTATTGCACTACCACCATGAGCAGTTCCATCTGGATGATCCGTTTGATAGAAATTGTAATTTGGTATATTAAAATGATTTTTTTTTCGTTAGATGAGTCTCAGTAATTAGTAAGACGTCAATGTTGTGTGTTTTAAGGAAAGCTTTCACCTCTAGGGTGTGTTGTGACAGCCCGTTGACATTCCAGATTTTATATTTAATGGATTGAATTTTGTAGCAAAGTTGTCATTTGCATTATTAGTTTTGTCAGTGTTGTTAGTTGTGCCATTATCATGTTCATGGTTTCAAATATTTCTTTAGATATGGTTGGTTGGTATTAGATGCCAGGTTCAGGATGTGTGTTATTTTCGGTTTGACCAGGGGCCTTGGTGGTTTTCACTTTGTTGGCATAGCTTTGTCTCGAGTTTGGGATTAGTCTAGGTACTGATGTAGTTGGGCCTGTGATAGTAGCTTTTTCAGTATTGGGCTCAGGTACTTCTTGTGTAGTTGGTTTTGACCGTCTTAAAGTCGGGTATTTGGATTTTTGCAAATTTTTATACACTTTGCAGCCTTTATAGCTGGGTGGTTTCCTTCACACAGGGCACATTTCACATCATCTTGTCTCCCTTTTCTGGGGCACTCAGCAGAGGGATGACCTCCGGCGCACTTGATGCATTTCGGTTTGCGGTGGCAGTATGCCTTTGTGTGTCTATATTCTTGGCAATTGGCACACTGTGGAATTTCGCGTTTTGGTCTCGGCTCTTCGAAGATGACAGAGCAATAGAGAAGATTCTTAACTTGTAGATATCTTTGTTGTTGTTATTGGGCTGTAGTTCGATAATGAAAATGGGTAAAGGCTTTTTAGTGATTCTGTCCCTTATATTCCAGATGTTAGTGACTACATGTCCTTGGTCATAGAGAGCACCTTTTATATCATCTGTATTAGTTGAGGAATGCATTTTTTTCAGTATCACTTTATAGCACCTCTCTTGTTTAGGTTTGTAAGTATAAAATTCAGTATTTTTCACTTCCAATTGCTTAACTATGGTTGAATAAGCATCTGGAGACTTGGGTTGGATTTTTACCCTATCTAGGCAAGGACATAGGCTACTTTTTGTCGCGATATAAAATCATCAGGGGGTGAAATGGGGGATGAAAGTTTGTATTGAAAATCTGACTTTTGGCGCGGGCGAAGTCGCAGGGAACTGCTAGTGTGAAATAAAGTATATCCGCATCTAAATAATTATGATCATTGGTCAACGGTAATGTAATGATAGAGTAATAGACTTTGGTAAAGTCAATTTGCTTCACTAAACAAATTCGGTTTATTGGAAATGGTACTTACCTTCTTTTGAAAGCCACCGATATAATTTCCCTTTGGGCTTTAAACTCTATCTCACTTTATAAACTGAAGACCGTCTTGGTGTAGTGGTTCGCGCTCCGGACTACATGACCAGCGGTAGCGGGTTCGAATCCCGCAAAAGGCAAATGTTTGTTGTGCCTAAGTCATGGACGTTTATAAACGTATTATAAGATTGTCAAAGATCCGTTATCCTAGTCACCATAGCACAAGCTCACGTTTAGTTTGGGGCTAGGTAATTGGTATGATTGTTGGAACAATTAATTTATTTATATTATAAAGACCTAAGTATAAAAGAGCAATCAGCTTGAGAAGTTTTTTTTTTTTAAAAATACATTTTTTTAAAATAACCGGTAATAGTTAATAACCCGAGCAAAAGCATTTAGTTCGCAGTTGAAATTACAAAAGAGAGTTAAAATAGTCTTTAAAGGGGCATGATAGAATTAAATACAGATAAATTGATTTAGTGATGCTGTGTTTCCGTTACGCGACATTTTACGGTGAGTAATAGAAAATGGAAATCACGTAATGTTACATTTTCAGGTCGAGGACTGAGAAAGTGTTTTTAGGATAGGGTTGCCAACTTCAATACTAAAATTTAAATAAGATAATATTAATTTCAAAGTGCTATACCTAAATGTAGAGATACAAAATAGACGCAGGAACAAAATATGGACGTGCGTTTAATGACAAATTGATCGATTTTGGGATTTTTCACTTCACCAATTTTACTGTCTATTAATTAACCCACTCTATGCTTGCTAATTTAACGTGACTAAATTCGCTCGAAAATTGTAATACGTATTTTGAATTGACATCCCTTACTGAAATTAGCAGATCCGTGAATAATGTTACCAATGGCATTCAATGAAAATAAAACCTTACGTTATGGCAATAGGAATCATATTATAACTACTTAGATCACGCTATAAGTGCTAACTATGTTTTCGTATCGCTCGAGCCTCGTGAAAGTATTTGCCTTAGAAATATTCAGTTACAGTAGACAGTAGGTAGATCGATCTACCCAAACCTGTCTAAATATCTGAAGTTATTTTGAACTCTATGTATTCTAGCATTAGTTAAAAGGTTGCGGAAATTCGAGAGACACATACATGTGTGCACATAACTTATCAATAACTTGTGTATTCAATAAAAGAAAAGAAAAACAAAGACATGCATGAAATAAAAATGAAAAACCTTAAAAACTACTTAATCAAAATTAAACCCGTGTCCTTGAGGCAAGGAGGCGAGGATTCTGGCTGCGTTACCGCGTTGGATAGCTATACTCAGTGGCGTGCAGTCCATATAGGCAGGTAAACAGTGCCTACCTCACCAAAATTTGTCGATTGCCATTAAAATAATTGTGAGAAAAATGTCGTCGGTCTATGTCCAGTCCTATCTCTTAGCTAAACCGCTCAACTTGCACCATTGTATGAGCAGTAGGCATTCTCGCGGCTGCCTATCAGATTCACTTACACTCACGCAATTTTAGCCCTTAACGACATAGCCGTATATTTAGATAAAAGAGCCGACCAAATTAAAAATGCACACTTTTCATATTGGTAAAGCTAAAAACCGTGACATTTGCCGTACTTCGGTAAAGTAGGCAAGCCTACCATCTTCCTTTCTCGCTCAAATCCCGAACTAAATAGTTTTTTGTCTTACTCACGCATGATGGTATGATAGATAACACTTCGGAGTGAATCAAAACACGTCTTATTTATTACTATTACCACAGAATAAGTACTAGTACTTCGTACAGAAGTTTGACTTTGCAATGAAATTCAAAGAAATATCTACTCAATGTTGTCAACGATATGGTGTAATTCAGTTCGCCTCAGACTCAAGCACATTATCGTGTAGACACCTACAGAAATACATTGCAAGATAATTTCATTCTTATAACTCTGGAATATGATTCATAATACACTAAACCTATTCAGTGACGTACTATCACGGAACGCGATAGGGTTGACTGCCACAAGAAGCTACTTACGCCATCTAGCGCATCATTTTAGGACTTTATTTATGCTCGTCCAGCCAGCAACCTAGTGCCGCGCACCGCCGGTAAATAAAAAACGCGAGCGTGTCGCTGCCGGCTAGCGATACCAAACTTGTTTTAGCCCCATACAAAGGGTCGCCGCGCGTAGGAACTTTTTTGCTACCTACGCGGGGAGTTACACAGGCCTGCTATTATGAACAACTTTAACATTTAAACTATCTAAAAGTTTGTTTTGACACTAATAAATCATATCTCTATTTTTACTTATTGATTGTATTGATAAATTATTGTTTAAAATAATGTTAGAAAGAAAAGACTTAAAAAGTATATGGCGGCGCCATGTTTCTCGACACAAGATGGCGTGCGTTCCGTACTGCCGCGTATTATTTTATTATAAACATTACATTATAAAATGAATGAATGTGATGGTACGTGCTTAAATCATAATTTTATTTGTCATTTCACATTTAATCGTTCCACAAGTAGAAAAAAAGATTAAGTAAGTTTTTTAGAAAAAAGTTCTTTAAACAATAGTTTTAACACAAAGTTTACGCCGGCCATTTTTTCAGGTAATTTAATAATCGGCCAGTTTGCTTTCGCCTTCATCCCGCGAGTATTTTAAGCCGTAGTTTTATTGTTACGCGATTTCTTTTGCTGTTTTGAGTGATTTGAATTGTTTACGGGATTCAAAGCAGTGTGTTTACATTCGAAAAGATGGAGAAAAAACAATTGTAATTTATGTTCAGTTTGTTTATAAAAATTAATATCAGTTAAATGACATGTCTTATAAATTCGTTCGTTTGCTTATTAACTATTGTGGTTTAATAAATCAGCGCTTTAGGACAAGATGCACCGATAAAAATAAAACTAGGTAAGAAATACTGTTTATTTGCTAGTTTTCAAAAAACTTAGGTAAGTCGGTAATTTACTCGGGACATTATTGAACTTTGTTTCTTGTTTTTGTTATGCAAAATAACTTAATTCTATAACAGCGGTTAATTCTGCATGTATTATACATATCAATGTTCCTCTTGGATAACTCTATTTATATCACCAATAGGTGAAAACTGCATTTAAATTCGTTGCGTATTTTAACCTTTATTTTAACAGATCTAGGCGTCTAGCTAGCGGGAATGATTTTGTGGTACTATGTAATAAAAATATTGATTTGATAATAATATGATCTTTATCAATACTTACTTGAGTTTTTTTGTATGTGCTTACCTCACTACAAAACCAATGCACGCCACTGGCTATACTTATCCTTTGAGCGAGGAACGAGCCAGCTTTACTATTTGCCAAAACAGAATTTAATTTAGGTGCAATTTTTCCAAATTGTAATTTAGTGGAACTTAACATTTTATATGTTACTGCACACTGTATTTAAAAAGCACTATATTGAACAATAGAATATTTAAATAATGATGAATGCTCGCTGAATCACTCAAAGTTTATTAAAATTTTTTGATTTGATTAATTAAGCAATTAGCTTTTTTATATTGATGTTGATAATAAATAAATAATACAGATATAAAATAATCAACACTTGCTGATCGTCGGAAAAATGCTAACAGATATAAGCGTGTAAGTCTTAAAGTCGTGAGTAAGTCTTATAAGAGGCCTCCATTAGTAAAACTCTGGCTTACAATATTTATCGCTACTTCTTACTATTACTTTATTATTATTACTTTAAAGTAATTGGATGTATAAAAGGTATTTATGAAAATTAATAATAAATTGTTATAACAAACAAACCAATTATCTAGCCCCATAGTAAGCGTGGGCTTATGGTATAGTGACTAGGATAACGGATAGACGTACTTATATACATAACTATATAGATATATATATACATTCATAAACATCCATGACTTAGGTACAAATGCTCGTGCTCATCTCACAAACATTTGCCCTTGTTGGATTCGAACCCGCAACCGCCTGGTTTAATAGTCCGGGGCGAAAACCGGACCAACCAAGACGGTCGTCAATTAATTAACGCAACAACTCTAAGAACGGAAAGAGGGATCGAGATCACAATCCCAAAACGTATCTTAGATTCCATATCGAACAGCCTAAGGGTCATTCAATTAGTATCAAAGGAAGTGTTTTCTTTTTAGGGTTCCGTACCCGAAGGGTAAAAACGGGACCCTATTATTAAGTCTCCGCTGTTTGTCTGTCTGTCTGGCACCAGGCTGTATCTCATGAACCGTGATAGCTAGACAGCTGAATTTTTTACAGATGATGTATTTCTATTGCCGCTATAACAACAAATACTAAAAACAGAATAAAACAAATATTTAATGTGGGCTCCCATAGAACAAACGTGATTTTTTTACCGTTTTTTGCTCGCTATTAATAACGGGAACAGGTAGACACTTTTTTTTAGACGCAAAAAAATTACAGAATATTATTTTGTATTTCACTTTAAAAATGAATTTAAGGGAGGGATCCCATACAAACGTGTTTTTTTGCCTATACTATCTTATGTTGTTAGTTAATGGTCCGGAACCCTTCGTGCGAGTCGACTCGCACTTGGCCGGTTTTTTGAAATTTCGATCTCGGCCCCAAACAAAAAGTGTTTGTATTTGTACCACAAAATCACCCCCTATAAGGTTTTGCGTTATTTACTTCACAAACATGTTGTATAATATCTCATGTTAGAAGCTATTAGATAGTATGCGCGAAGTATTTGCGCAATATGCAAACTGCAATACTGTAGCTACATTTTATATGACTCATTGTGTAAAATAAGTAATGAGAGATATTCTTTATCGCACTATAAATTGTACATATTGTACGTAATTAATTTTATGATAATCGTGAATAATGTCATACTGACCTTACAGGCTCTTTATAAAACAAGTTAGTTTATACGCAAATCTATTTTTGATGCTTAGATGACAGTATTAAGTGCAAGTGACCTTCCTTGTTTCATTTAGTGGCTTCACCACGGAAACTGCGTTTGACGTCGTCGAAATACATTTTTGTTGATCCTTTTAATTTTAAAAATACATATTTTTTTTAAAGTTTTTAGTAACAGGACTGCAAGTGGCATTTATACATCTCAATAGGTCTGTATAGACCATCTAGTGGTCAGCCCACTGGGTACTATCCACGAGGTCCTGGGTTTGAATCCCGGGTTGGGCCGAGAGTGTTTGAGTTTTTCTGTCTTGAAATTACTCAGACACAGCTCCGGAGTCAGGAAGTTGGTGGTGTTAACACCCCCGTGCCTCAAAAAGCACGTTTAACGGTTGGTCCTGCGCCTGATCTCTCTACGGTCATGTCGGACTGCCGTCTCACCGAATTATGAGAGTGAAGGAACAGAGAGTGCACCTGTGTATTGCGCACACACTTGTGCACTATAATATGTCCCGCGCAGTTGGCTAATCTCTGTTGAGATAGGCCGCCGTGGTCGAAATTCGGCTAGGAGGACATTATTATAGACCATCAACCACGTAACCTATAGAGGTGAAGTAAGCGCGATTTTTCTACGAAACTTATCAGTGCTTGGTACTGATACGAAAAGTGTCAAATTAAGCGTGTATTTTATAATCGATATTATAAAATATGAGATATTTCGGTTGAGATCGTAACTACCAATATTTTAAACAAAACCTTTATTTTAAAATGTGTAAATAAATAAGTGAATATGTTTTACAAAATGTGTTGAAGAAAAAACGGAGGCAGTCAGCGCCAAGGGATTTTGACGGAATTTTTCTGAAACAAAAATACTGTCATTTTGTCTCTATAGGTTATTTGCTCGATGGTATAGACTACATACCCTCTACTACTGCACTGCGACTATTTAGGGCTAGTGCTGACAAGTAGTAGCGTAATTAGAGTCATTAGAGTCTGCATCTCTTCAACGTTTTAGAAAGAAAGAAAGAAAATACATTTATTAATGAATGGACATCACATAACACACGAAAACAAACAACGTACGGGCACGGTTATAAAACAAGAAACACAACAAAATTACAAATTATGTGGGTAATTACAATTTATGTGGTATTTTATGAAGTCGGGCTTCGCGTTAGTCTTGTAAGAGTCCGACGAGTTCGTGCAAGACCCTCCCTACACCCTATAAGACTTTCGGGGGCAAGGAATCACCAATGATCAATCACACAGACACAGACAGACAGCCGCCCACCGCTGACGTCTAGTGTCTCCACACCACACCTCTGGCGACCTCAGAAAGGTCACGCAAGAACTTGTCTAACTATAGAGTCCTCATTAAAACACAATTTTACGGATTACTTTGCGATTTATTTACATTTTATTTTAAATCTGACGTTTCAAACACTTTACAGCGATCGTAGTCACAGGGAGACTAAGGTATTAGAACACATAGCTGACGTAAAACATAGACGGAACACGAAATCTGCAGTGTGTGAACATGCCTTAGACAAACCCAACCACTTCATTCGTTTTGACCAACCTAAAATACTTGCAAAAGAACGGCGTTTTATTCCTCGAATGCTACGTGAAGCCATTGAAATTAGAAAACATCCAAATTTCAATAAAGAAGATGGTTGGAAAGTTTCACCGGCATGGGATCCTATTTTAGCAAAAACCAAAGCAACACCTAGCACTGCAAGATCTCAAGACTCGGTTAGGTCTTTCTGCGTAAATAGGAACGTAAATTAATATTATTGAGTGACGGTAGTTAAAATTTTTCAAAACTTTGTAATGACAAATAATACCTTAGTCTCCCTGTGACCACGATCGCTGTAAAGTGTTCTAAACGTCAGGTTTAAAATAAAATGTAAATAAATCGCGAAGTAATCCCTAAAATTGTGTTTTAATGAGTTCAACAATTCGCGTAAACGTAAGAAACGAACTATAGAGTCTCATTACCGTCTCATCTATTGTTGAAGCATATTATGGGCTCACTGTTCCTTCTTCAATTGTGATCGCATTATGCGCTCGTGGTGGTCTTAGAAAATACACTTCCTTACTTGCTAAGCTATTCTAGCAAAAAAAATAAGATTTGTGAATTAACATCTGATTCAAAATTGGTGATCACTTGTTCAATTAGAATTGTATGGTACAGTATGGCCATCGTGAACGATAATGAACAAATCAAATTAGTAGTCTTATGAGTTGTATCAAAACATTATGTTAGAAGTTGAGTAAAATAAATTATCACTGATTTTGACAACCAAACAAAACCTTAAAAAACAAAAGTTATAATTTTTAAAGTGCAATCTTAAAAACCATGTAATCACTTTCGCCAAAACACACTTTCACTGTCAAAAAACATTTTATGACGATTGGTTACGGTTCAATTTAAGTCGGCGTAATCTTAGTAATACCAGAAATGTTTGTGCAATTGAGCTTTATCATAATAATTAGGGTATTCCCACATGTAATGTTCGAGTAGCAGGCTATGCCAACTGTCATAACTTATTACATTTAACCTAGGTGTCAAGAAAGCGAAGGTTACCCTAAGGCTTTCACTTTTTAGAACAACTTTCTGTGAACCCCAATGTAGCTGAAGCGTTTGCGCAAACGATGCAAATTGGCCTCTTAGAATAATACTCGATCGGAGAGAAAACGTCAATTTTATTAGCATGTTGGTATGTAATCGCAATGACATTTTGCCATGTTGTAGATTGTGCTAAGTATTTGAAGCACTTATCCTTCTTATATCTACCTCATGTTTTGTGAACGTATGACCATGTGTAGGTATTGAAACACACACAACGAAACACTTTGGATCTCTCGGTTAGTAAGCAGAGGAAAATCAATTTAACATTTAACCATTATTGGCCCATTTAATACCATTGCCATATCTCTTATCACACATGTAGGCACGGACATAATTATGTGTACCTACAGACAATAATATTTAACACTTTAAATTGCTAACTATCGCTCACCCACTCCCTCAAAAAACTTAAAACATGATTTCACTCCATGAGAACTTGATGATACAATCAAATACGAAAGTCTCGTAAAAAGTCGACATAATATTAATTAAAAGCAAAAAATGCAACTTCCGACGTGTAAATATCGGTTTTAAAAGTAACGTTACCTCAATTATGGTATTTGCGAGAAATCTTCAAATAGTAGGCAATCCGAACTATAACCGATCTTCACCTATCTGTATATTGGATGAAAAATATTTTGTATCGAATTTAGTACGTTCAAAAATAATTCAAAAGTAACTTGCCTAAAAATGTCCTAACCAGACATGATAAATATTAGTTTAGTTCCGTAACAGAAGAGGAAAACAACGGAACCCTTATAGGATAACTTTGTTATCAGTCTCGCTGTCCGTCTGTGTCTAGGCAATGCACTCGTAAAATATTTTTTTATTTACAAATATGTAATAAAATAATAAATTTTTTTAACTGAATCATTGCTTTGTTTCAGGTTTGTAAGCTTCATTTTCCAGTCGAAGAAACTAATAACGAAGACACTATCTCAAGATGACGAGTTCCAGTGTCGGTAAATAATATACCTAATACAAAATAAACTTTTTTTGCTATGAATTGATCCTGGGAATGATCACAACAACATCAATTTGCCTGATCTATGTTCATATTATTTTTACCATAGAGAATGCAGAAATAAAGTCATTTATGTAAGCGCAATATTAGTAACATTGTAAACTGACCTCGGCACCAATATCAAGTTGAACAACGGCCCATCATCAACAGATTCAATTTTACGCTTACTTGTAATGACTAATAATTTCCTCTGCCTAATGCTTTTGAAATATCACAGTAAAAGACGGTGCAGTACAAACATACTTTTTAGTTAAAAGTCCAATTTAGGCTGCAGCTGTCTTCAAAATTTTGTAATTTATTTATTTTCAATTTGTCGTCAACCTTTGTACACAGTCTTATCAAGGAATTCTATCCAAGTGGTATACGAGTATATCCATGTGTGAAAATACCAGCTACTGTATTAGTAGTTACTGCCTCGTTGGTCTAGTAAACAGCACGCTGGGTACTACCCACGAGGTCCCGGGTTCGAATCCCGGGTCGGGCCGAGAGTGTTTGGGTTTTTCTGTCTTGAAATTACTCAGACACAGCTCCGGAATCAGGAAGTTGGTGGTGTTAACACCCCCGTGCCTCGGACAGCACGTTAAGTCGTTGGTCCTGCGCCTGATCTCTCTACGGTCATGTCGGACTGCCGTCTCACCGAATTATGAGAGTGAAGGAACAGAGAGTGCACCTGTGTATTGCGCACACACTTGTGCACTATAATATGTCCCGCGCAGTTGGCTAATCTCTGAGATGGGCCGCCGTGGTCGAAATTCGGCTAGGAGGACATTATTATTTATTATAGTTACTGGTATTTTAGCTTGACTTTTTTCCAGAATTTCTGGCCTGATCTGATCTGATCTGAACTGATCGAGACAATTTTCCTCAGCCCATGTATGTACCTTAATACTCGGTTAATTTGACAGAATTCCTATACGGAATATGTCAAATATTGCTAAACCGGCTGATTAAAAATTAAACATGAATTGATAAAGTCATCGTTTACAGCAGTATGCTGTGTCATCTATGCTTTGTATATTTTGTATAGAGTGAGGCTTTGGTACCCTGCATTTCTATTTTATGTGTTACGTCAGATAAAAATCACGGCTTCATTAACTAATTGACCTGAAGCTCTATTTTTGAATCACACGCGTGCAGATTTCTACTGACTTTCGTTCGACATCTCAAAGTCCGCATTTTTGAATCACTCGAACTGCCATAATTTGTGTCTGTCAATATGAAATATGTCATGCGACTTAGTAGACAAGTGAAAATTTAGTCGCATTCGCCAGCAGAATGTCATACGAGTGATTCAAAAATAGAGCTCCTAGTAGCAAAGCTAGAAGAGGTGTCAATAGGAAATTATGTTAAGTTTGACGAAGAGTGAATAAGACTACTGTCAACGACAGGTCATGATGTATTAAGTACAGTAAGTCTATTGTCAAAAAATTTGCCTGGAGCTAAGGCCTGGAGTTCACTAACACATGTTTTATTTTTAATTAGCCGGTTTAGCATTATTGTACGGGAATTCTGACAAATTAACCGTCTCATGAGGTTTACCGGTCGTTTAAAAATTGGTGAACGCGGGCTTTGGATCGAGTTCACAAACACATGTTTAATTCTTAAATAGCTGTTTTATTATTATTTGGCATATTTTGTTTGGGAACAGTGTCAAATAAACCAATAATTCCCGTTTACCAGCTGTTTAAGAATTGATGAAGTCGGGTCTACGACAATTTACTGACTAAGTGACAGTATACTAAATAAATGCATATGAATAATGATTTAACCATTCAAAATTATAATAAACGTAACTAATGTTCTCCTGATCTATTCATTTATATTAAAATAAAATTTATGTTTTTAATTTTGTTTTGAAATTTATAATCCAGTGCATGTGAAGTAAGTAATTCACTACATAACTACAGTATCATTAGATTGCAATTCGGGAACCTTATACTTTTAATATAAATCTTATAAGTATCCGTGATATGACGTAACTATAGTACGTTCTAACGTACAGTCACGAGCATCAATATGTATACATCTGCACTCGATTTGAGACCTTATTACAATGTCATAAAACTGGTTTTTATACATTTTCTTGCTTGTGCTGTACCTATCACCTTTCAGTACAGACGGAGATGATTACTGACCTACACGCTACAAAACAATTTGGAATTAGATCCGCATTTATACCGCAACTTACATATTTGCGGCTTCTTATGGTTTCCAGAAATTACCCCACTAGTTAGAGCGATAGAAATGATAAAGCGGAATTAAACTTAATTACTACTTTCGTGGCAATTTTAATAGAGTGGTTTAGGTATTGGCATTCGCGTCCTCTGCATTTCACAACTAGCTACCACTAATGTGTGTGAATAGTGAAGAGTCATGCACACTAAGTGCAGGACTCCTCACTATTTACAATACTATACTAGCAGTAGTATATCGGCTAGCAATATCATCAATATGTCTGAAGATGTATAAAACTGTGTATTTACGCAAACTCAGTGGAAGCGGGCCACAAATTCACGTCCTTAAGAATCTGGTAGTGGTGTATTTATCCATAAGCTATGTGTATTACTGACGACATGGTGAATGCTAACAGCGATCTTTTGTCGCCTCGCTAAACGGTCTGAGAGAGGCCTGAGAGAGAGAGAGAGAGAGGAGTTTTTTTATTGGAATACTTATCGAAATAAGGAGTCCCACATAACATCCTATTATCCGTAAAGCATTCCAAGCGCCTATACATCGATTGCTTATAAATTGACTTCCAAACTAACGTCTCATTGCTTGAATGACGTCACTAGACCATTTATTAATTTATTTGGTAGGCCTACAGAGGTTATGTAAGAACATACGCCCCTAAGTGTGTACAACGCATATCCTCCGCGAGAAAACAGCTGGGTCGTTCATACATGACTAAACTTTTTTAATATACGTACGTCTATAATCAAAGTTCTCTCTTAAATCTAGGAACACAGCAAAATAGCCTCTACTTATGTGAATCAAGATGATCAGATAACAGTGGCGAAACAGTTTTCATTGTGATCGCAACAATGCCGTTGCGACAGCGATAATTTCCTTAACTATTTCTGTAGCCATTGTAGTCTTAATTAATATACATGTTATTAAAACCAAGATGAAACTATTGGAGTGAGTCTGTATATGATCGCACATTCCATAGATATTGAGAGCTTAACTGAATAATTGAATTATTGCATTCGTGGTAAATTAATTATCAATAGAGCTTGTATATCGGTATTACTAACTTGGAAGAATGTAGAAGCGCAGTTCCTACGTATTTTATATGTTTTTAACACAGCACTTAAATTATGCAGTGCAAAGCCAGCCAGCCATGATTAGTGAATCATGAATAAAGTTGACATATTTTTATGTGTTTACGTTAACTACACTAGCTACATTCAAGTTTTTTTAATAGTTAAATAAATAATCTGTACATCCTTACGTACACACACATACGTTATTACCTACCAAAAGTATTTAAATTGCCGACGATAATATAGAAAATGATAGAAGTAATTCTTCACCAATATTTATAACGTAAGCCAATTTAATACGCGATTAAAAAATATAATTAATGATTCTGCGAAGTCCGTATACTAAATATGCAACGATCATTTTTTAACCTCTGACCATACTTGTAATTAATATTTCAAACCACTCTGACCACAATCTATCATGCCGCTAACACAAATTGACATTTCATTTATTAAAAAATAACACTTATCAAATATTAGTATCGATATTATCGCATTCCAAATACGGACTGTCATATCATTTAACTCTTCAAAGTTTTAGTTTTGCAATTAAACGTGTTTTAAAACCCTTCTATAAGGTTCTTAAATTTAACAACAGAACCTACATACAGATCACTATTTAAGGTAAGTTTCCACCAAAACTTTTGTATACGAAAACACGGGGTTGATTTTTAGTAGGTATAGCCAAAAAATGAAGTATAAAATGTTATTGCAAATTCGCCCCCATTACCAGCCAATGTGCCCTGCCAACTGATGGCTGTTGTGGCAGAAAAGTTCTTGATAGGAAACAATTTGATCAAAAGCTAAGCGTTGGACGCACCAACAAGATGGACAGATGACCTGATAAAGGTCGCAGGATCGCACTGAATGTGGGCCGCTTGTAACAAGTCACACTATGATGTGGATTCCTTTAAGAAAAGAGTTACCTTCACTAGAGTAACTAGTCAGACATGACCCATCCTCGGCCGCATCGTCGCTTACCATTTGATGAAATCACAGTTAAACTGCCAATTAAAAATATAACAAAAGATTAGAGTGGTTTGAAATATTAAATATATAAATAATGAGGATGGTTAGAAAAACCTTATAAACTGCTCAGCCATGTAAACATTACAAACTGATAGACGGGCTTTCAAATATTAATATAAGTTGATGATGGCTCTAGTTTTATTTAGAAATACTTACACAATACATATAACGTGTGCTAACAGTAATGACATTTTAACATGATCGCCTATTTCCTAGTGTAAATTGATTTTGGTTGCCGCAACTCAGTGAGTTAGGCTCCGCGCAGATAGGCCATCGACTGCAGCCCCCGGTGGCTAGCGACAAGCCGTTTACATTAGCGATGGGCGATTATTACTAAATTAATCGAATTATTCGAATGGTCTCTGCAATCGAATGTATATGATACGCAACCGCAGTCATTCGATTATTCTTCGATTATGCGGCGAGCAATACCGGAGCGCGCGATGTGCAGGCCGTACTACTAACTACTAATGAATGAATCGTCATTCGTCGCGTCGATTAATTATTCGGTCGCTACCTGTCCTGTGCGCACAGTCGCGGCAATTGGTTCGAATGCATCGAAGGGCCCAGTATAGATTATCATTCGATTGTCGATTACTATTTGATTATTATTTTTTCCGAATTACTAAATCGACATTCGATAGCTTGAATGGTCGATAATCGATTCATTCGATTGATTTTTTTCTAACAATTGACCATCGCTAGTTTACATTGTTTTTATTACGTATGTTTACATTGATTTTTTATGGAGTCGCTGCACACGTGAAGCAAGCCACTTACAACTCAGTGTTTGCGACACGGCACCGGCACTATAGCGGCCACTTGCCATAATGACAAGACTGTCCAATTTTAGCGGCCACCGATCACCTTCGTCAGCGCGGGACCATAGGTCGTGGCGCGCGACAGCCACCGGTGGCGGTGGTCGGTGACCCATCTGCGCGAAGCCTTACCATTGTTATCGCTAAATCACCCCTATTATAACTATGTACAATAAAATACCACAATTTTCAGCTTGGTGTGCTCTTTACATTGCCCGTACATTATTATCTCTAATCTCTACAAAATAGAATGAAATTTTAGTGTTTGTGTATGATTTCAACATCGAAATTGCTATGAGATCAAACTGTATACGGGGTGAAAATATAAAGACGTAAAGCCCGACTGTAATGTAGGTGTGTGTGACATTCTACTAAAGTTCGAAAAATTTAACTATTTTTTATGCTTTTCAGTAGTTCACTAACAAGAGTGGCTGTTAACTTCTCAAAAATAATTACATAACATGGGTTGATTTGATATTCATGATCCCTAACATTGTAAAACCTTAAACTCAAAAGTGGTTATTCGTCCCTCTGTCAGATTTAGAATGTCAGAAGCCAAGTAAATAGATACAGGCTGGATGACACAAATTCCTTGACATTCTAGAAAATAAAAACATAGGTACTTACTCGCTAGCAAAATCCTAATTAATTAGTTTTAAAGATGGCGCCCACGTCGTGCCCTTTACTTCAAAATTAGAAGGCGAACTCGGGTCTAATCAAGTTACTGATTACGCCGAGATACCGGTGCGAGCTATTTGATTTACGGTTGCATAAGTACTTAATAACCTCTAGCCTTTGCGATAGTATGATCCTCTGAGTCTTGTATCTATAACCAGTCTTGAAATTAGTTTCTTGCTCCTTTTTTGCTATTTCGAGGGGCTTTTTTAAAGTAAAAATATTTCATTTGATGTTTTACTGCGGTATTCTGATTTTCTTAATGCGTTCCTTACAACCAAGGACCAAACAGGAGTCTATCTTAACTCATTTCATTAATAAAGTTTTGGTGTACAGTCAGTTATGATTTGGTCCGGGGATAATCTAAAAATTCACATTTGAAGTTTATAATATTATTAATAATAATAATAATTTATTTATTCACCATAACAAAAAATATGTTCACAGAGTTACCAGAAATTAATACAAAAGTATGTTTAGTAGAGTAGTACAGTATAGCGATGGGCGATTCTTCGAAAAAAAAAAATTAAATAATAATCGACAATCGAATAATAATCTATACTGGGTCCTTCGATGCATTCAATCGAATTGCCGCGACTGTGCGCACAGGACAGGCAGCGACCGAATGATGAATCGACGCGACGAATGACGATTCACTCGTTAGTTGTATGGCCTGCGTACCGCGCGCTGCATTGCTCGCCGCATAATCGAAGAATAATCGAATGACTGCGATTGCTTATCGAATACATTCGATTGCAGAGACAATTCGAATAATTCGATTAATTTATTAATAATCGCCCATCGCTAGTACAGTACATGTCGATAGAATTTCAATCCCCTGTCCTCTAAACTAGGAAAGTAATGAAGGTATGTAGGAAAGTATTAAAGTATTTATGTAGGTGTATAATACATTGTTTGTCTTATGATAGTTCAATTAGTATGTTGTTTTTTTACGCCGCCACGACTATTTCTGCCTCACCCACTGGTTGACTGGTAGAGAGTGCCTTAGGGCATTAAATCCGCCATTTGTACTACTCTGTTTGTGCAATGAAGAATAAATAAATAAATAAAAATAAATAATTCGGACCCGGTAGGTGCCGCTATACGCATGTGGAATCCACTAAACAGGTATTGCTTAAAATTAAAGCACGTAGAGGTTTAGTTTCTGAAAATCCTGAAATAAAACATAGCACAATCTCACGGTTATTGACAACATTATTAATTTTAAACCTTGTTTTAAACCTAATAGCAAAATAGGTACCAAATTTTATCAATTTAACTCTAAAAGTTAGTTTTATACAAAATTGCCTCCATTTTTATCCCTTTAGGAGTTGAATTTCTAAAAATTATTTCTTAGTGCACACCTAGGAACCTGTCAAATTTGGAGTTTCTAGACCCAGCGGTTTAGCAGTTTGGGCTGTATGTCGATATGTCAGTCAGTCAGTCATGAAGTCAACTTTCATTTTTATATATTATAGCAGTGTTTAATGTTCAAGATTTTGTTTTACATTGAGATCTTAGAATAATAGCAGTAGCTTTCTAAATATGCACAATTTGATACTGTATTTATAAATACAGCATAAACGTTACGTTACATTACACCTATTCTATGAGTTTGCACCAAACTCGCCCTACCTGTGAATGAGTATATTCCTTTACCTAAAGGTTGTCTGGAAGAGATCGCTTATAAGACCGCCTACATTGTACATTTTTCTGTGTAAATCGCTGTACTTACTCTATTTTCTGTTATGGTGTGCAATAAAGAGTTATCTATCTATCTATCTAGATCACCATGCTGACCATTTACAAGGCATGCTTTATTAATTAACTGGGCATTGTTTATTTGATTACTTACATCATCATGCCATGTCTAATTATTTAATTTTAATAATGCTCTCTGGCGAATATTCACTATTATTTTACATGTTTAACTATCGATATTCAGTTGATAGAATAATTATTTTTATAACTTAAGCAATTGGTTTGTAAGTTTTCACGAAATCAAAACACAATTTTATGGATTACTTCGCGATTTATTTACATTTTATTTAAAACCTGACGTTTCGAACACTTTACAGCGTTCGTGGTCACAGGGAGACTAATTATGAGGAGAGGGTATTTTTGTCAATTACAAAGTTTTAAAATATTAAACTACCGTCACTTATTAATATTATTTTCCAATTAAATAAATTAAATTATTTTTTTCTTACAAAAATTTATCGACTATGTCATCCGATGCTCTGATCCGCTCGAACCCATCAAAAATATAATGGCACAAGTAAACAGTATCGAAGATCAAATATATACATATCGTATTTTTATGTGAAAATCCATTATATTGATGAAGTAGAAAAGAGACCTATTGACTAGTAAAATGTTTATAGAGGTAGCGCGAACCAACTCTAATAAATATTGTATAGCGCATAGTTGCGAAAGAATACTGCTCCAATTAAATACGTTTTGTAATCTGCCGTATATTAATCAGACTATTAAATTATTAGGCTTATTGTTTATAATCTCAGTACAAGATCTATTCATCAACATGATCTATTGATTATTGCACAGCGAAAACAATGACGTAATCTATAATAGTAATCGAAATGATGATGCACGCGTTATGATGATATTATGAGAGCCATTTGATGTACACTCGTTAGTTAATATTTAATGTATCTTTTCAAAGTTCTCACAAGCAACAGTCATCACAAATAATATCATCACAAGCTTAGAGTTTACATATAGGTAATTAATATTGATAGAATGTATAAGTTTAAATAAGAAACCAAACCCACGACCTTTGGCTAACCGGGCCGACGCTCTTACCAACTGAGCTACCGTGCAGTCCATCCACCCGTGCAAAATTCTTGGTCTCATTTGGATACGTCATTGCGTGACGTCAAATTTATATATAAATAAGAAAAAACATTGTGAGCGTTAAAAATTTAACTCTATTGATAGAATGGTATAATATGAGCTAGTGCTCATGATTTCACAGAACTCGCAGAATTTATTCTGCGAGTTTTGGATTTATCCTGTAATTAGTGATTATCACAGAACTTTTGAAGTGATCGAGATCTGTGCGCATATGTGCTTCTTACCCTTACTTCACATTATCACTATTTCGGTTTAGGTATACTCCTAGGTCCTGAGGCCGTACGGTTGACGCCATTCTGGCGTGAGTGACACGGACGGCTACATTCGTAAATTTATACGGACATCGTCTACCCCTAGTAAGGACTCTGTTCACACTACGCCAAATACAGACAGTTTTACCGGTACAATAACGAACGGACTAAATTATAAACTTTCTTTTGAACTTGTAAATCTATATAAAATGACGAAAAAATAAATAAATCACAACATAGCACCATGAAGCTGTAAAAATTTCGCCTGGTCTGGCAGTTTTCTGTAGTGTGACACCGACCAAAATCTATCGACTATCATCACATTTCGCTAAGCGTTTGACTAAAACGTAACGCAACATTAACCCCTGAATAGCCAGCAATAAAATCCAATTTAAGAACACATAAAAGTAATCACCGCTCCTAAGTATCAATTACACATAATTTGCATACGGAACAGACAATAATACTGTTAACACTTCGTATAAAGAGCGATTACTAGTGAAAGTGATAAATGACCGAAAGCTGATCTCATTGGCTACAATCAGTGGACCAATCATTCAGCGATTTGGCTAAGGCTGTGAACACACCTCTTGGATTGTTAGATGTTATCTATTCACTTAAACAGCGTTTATGTATGTGGTGCATAGGCGAATCCATACTAATATTATAAATGCGAAAATGTGTCTGTCTGTCTGTCTGTCTGTTACCTCTTGCCGCTTAAACCACTGACCGATTGAGATGAAATTTGGTATGGAGACAGTTCGAGACCCTGGAAAGGACATAGGCTACATTTTGTCGCGATGTAAAAACATTAAAGGGGTGAAATGGGGGATGAGAGTTTATATGGAAAATCCAACTCTTGCGGGCGAAGTCGCGGGGAACCACTAGTAGAAAATATATTAATACCTTTACCAAAATGATTATGCCATTACACTTGAATAAATATGAGACCGATACCTAATTTGAAATGTTTGTCTCTACTATGTCATGTCACCTATCTATCTGTCATTATCAATTCTAAATTAGCTATCTTATATTTATACAAGTGTTATAGTTAGTAGGGAAGGAGTACAACTTTTTTAACACGAATTTAAAAAAAAAGATCGTATGTGTTACTGTGTGTTCTTTTCAATTTATCAGCAGCTTAATTAACATTTACGAAAAAAAAACTGCCGGTTATCTGTTTTTTTTTTTTACAGCTAAACTGCTGAACAATACTGGCGAATTTTGACTTAATGATACATGGGACATTTTGTCACGGACACAAAACGCTTTTAAACGTTTACACATCTGATATTTGCAAAGAAATCGTTTTTGGGCATTGTTAGTAAATAAATAAATCAAGAGTAAAAAAAGATTTTAAAAATTCAGGCCCACTTTTACGAAACTCGTTAAATACGTTTAACGGTAATTACATTATGTTTAAAATATCATCCCGTTTCTGCCAACGTCGAATGACTGACAAAGACAGAATGATGTTTTTAAATATGTTTAGCGCTAAGTGTATTTATCGAGTTTCATAAAAGTGGGCCTCAAAGTTGGAAACTCTTTTTTTACACGTCCAAGAAAGGAGTGTGATTTAAACTGGCTGACAGAATAACATTGTAATAAAATACTTAAATGTCGTGGTTGCCGCGGTTTTACAAGCTGCGTTGCATCAGGTATCTTTTAACAAGTTTTCTAAACAATTTGTTTTAAAATATATATATTGAGCGACATGTTTGTAAGCTTCTTCTTCACAGTCGTACACCTCAATGTCTGAGGGTCGTGATCTTTATGTGGAATGAAACACACACAACGACTTTCTAGGCAATTTAATGGAGTGGTTTGCCATTGCCTTCTCCAATTCACACACTAGCCAACGAGTGTGCAGGTTTCCTCACAATGTTTTCGATAAGCAGCGATATTTTTGAAAAAGACCGTACTTAATTTTTTATACAAACTCAGTGGTAGGTACAGGCCGGGATCGAACTCACGATTTCGGATGAGAAGTGAAGTTTTCTCTGCTCGGCTATTGCGCCTGTTAGCCATAGCCAGGCCTGTGTATCTTCCCGCGTAGGTAGCAAAAACGTACCTACGCGCGGCGACCCCTTAGGCGGTAAGAGACTAAACAAGTTGGGTGTCGCTAGCCGGCAGCGACACGCTCCCGCGTTTTATTCACCGGCGGTGCGGGACACTAGGTTGCTGGTTGGACGAGCGTGAATAAAGTCCTAGAAAGATGCGCTAGATGGCGTAAGTAGCTTCTTGTGGCAGTCAACCCTATCGCGTTGCGTGATAGTACGTCACTGAATAGGTTTAGTGTATTATAATTCATATTCCAGAGTTATAAGAATTAAATTATCTTGCAATGTATTTTTGTAGGTTTCTACACGAAAATATGCTTGAGTCAGAGGCGAACTGAATTACACCATATCGTTAACAGCATTGAGTAGATATTTCTTTGAATTTCATTGCAAAGTCATACTTCTGTACGGAGTACTAGACACTAGAACTTATTTTGTGCCATAGCCAAGCTCAATAATAAGATATATTTTTAGTGTAGCCGTACCCTTATACAAACTTCTGTGTGCCTACCACCAACATTCTAATGTGCACTTTTATAGAGCGCTTGTTCAGTGAAGGGTCATCGAGAATGCGGTGTGAATTTGAAATGTTGTTTTTGACAGGTGTGCGCACACCTGGCCACTTTCCTCTTTGTTTTAAATCAGGCAAAGCTGGAAAATTATCACCATTGCCTTTTAAGGCACTGGCTACTGTCGTTTCGTTATGTGCATGCCATTAGAAGATCCAAAGATGATATTACCCCTCTAGTCATAGTAATATTTTATAGTAATTAAGAAATCTATTTGGCTTTATCATGACATCACAATAATCAATAGATATATTTAAGCTGGATTCGGCAAGTGACTGGGATAAATAGAAAGAATGTGTGTTCGACGGGTTAAAACACATGACAAAACCTGGTTTTTAGATTCGGATAGGATAATAAAGAAGATAGAAAGATAGAAGAATGAGACGCCACTAGCCCAGTAAGAGTGCCTCGCCTGCTGGACGCTTTTCTTACGGAGTGTGTGGCAGAATCTGCCGCTCGAAGATTGCTTGCATAGCCACTTAAAAAAGTGTATGTCTGTGAGACAAGATAATGTTCGAATGGCCTGCAACTGACTTGAAAGGCTTATAATAGAATTGGTACTGTAATGAGGTATTTTCTGACAGCTCAAAATTTAAGTTTTATTTTATGTTAATAGATGGCGCTACTCATCTTAGTTATATAAATATTGCGTCGAAATCATTGAGCTTAAAACAATAGCAAAATATTGTAATCTTACGTGTACATGTAGTGGAAGTACCTACCTACGTCATAAATTAGCGAGTTTCAAAATGCAGTTAAGAAAAATAAAATAGAAAAAACGTCACGATGATCACTAAATCCTTAAAAAATTACCTGTCTGTACGCGTGAATCTAAAACATGCCAAACATTATCATTAAAACATATTTAACCCTAAAATCTGCCTTTTTCCTAAATAACTCATAACTTAACATAAGTTAGGAGCTATAGTTTAACGCCATCTAGCGGACTTTTAAGTACTGATTGTCAAAAACACAGGAACAGGAAAATCCCTCATTACTTTGACGTCAAATGAATTGAAAAATAAAACTTTTATTACTCTGATTGAAAGTTTTCAGAGGTTAGGAAGTTACTCCGAATGACAAAGTCTTTATTTTCCGTCATAATGGTATAATTGATAGGGCTGTCAATGTATAATATGAACGAGCGAAATGATTTGGCTAGACTCGAAACCGGAGGCTTCCGAGTCAAATAAACCTTTTCATAAAAACTTGATTCAAATCTTAGAAACTTTTTACACCGAGTAATGAAACAAAAAGAAAACACTATCCATTGTAAAGTACCTAGCACCTCTTTAGTTCTAAAATAGCTTATTTCACGCTCACTTCTCAGCTCAATCATAAACCAGATCGCAATCTAAGTTGAGATTGAACTTTTACTTTTTTTCGCACAACTCCGTTATACAATAGCAATTAAGCTCATGTGCATTGTCTTACCTGTTTTGCATGCGCGTGAGAGCAATTATCTAATAGACTAATCAAGTGCGCAATCATCGAATTTATAATTCGCAAAATATTTTTTATTGTGAGGCTATATTTAGACAGAAGATTCGTACCGTGACTGTTTGCATGTAAAAAATATATGCATTTTTGCACTACCAACGAAGTTTGATACCAGTTGTGCAGGTTTCAGGTAAAATATATTTATAACTTTGTTTGAATAAGTGACTTTTCCTAGGAGTATAGATCTGCTTTAAAAATTACACTAACAACGAGTTCCATAGAATTGTCATCATCACCCAGCGTAGGTATATCCCGGGGGGTTGAGTCAAGGTCCGCTTCTTGGACCATAATCCAGGATATGGCAGATCAGGTAATTACAATAGAGGGTCTGCCATCTAACCTCCGTGACCCTGTTAACAGGTGAACCTGACCAATTTGAATCATGGTTACACATTCAGTCGGCTTCGTGTGCAGATTTCTTCACGATGTTTTCTCTTACCATTAGAATAGACAAGGAGTGTTTCTGTCAACATCAAATCCATAGAATTGTTAATTAGTGAAATAATAAGTCAGCCTATTAGATCCCACTGCTGGGAAAAGGCCTCACCTCAACTATGAGGAGGAACGAGCCATACTTCACCACGCGGGCTCGGTGCGGATTGGTGGAGGGGTGTATGTAAGGCAAGTGACAAACCTTACTGTCAGAAGTTATCAAGCCGCCCTAGGGCCTCTGACTAGGCTTAACGACTAATACCACAGATATTAGCCGGGACCAACTGCTTAACGTGCCTTCCGAAGCACGGAGATGCTTGTCATGGACGTCACTTAAATGGTCGGAATGGTCACCCATCCAATCACGACCGCGCCGTGGGTTGCTAAACTTTTGGTATCACTACCAAAGCGCTGCCGCCACTGCGCCACAGGCACCTGCACAGGCATTGGTGAAATATTACATTCGTTTTATGTATTCGATTACCATGGTGTTTCTATAGTACCTACTAATGTCCTCATAGCCGATTTCGACTACAGTGGCCATTTTTAACAGAGATTAGCCTATTATAGCACTATATATATTATCGTGCACAAGGGTGTGCGCATACACCGGTGTACTCTCTGTTCCTTCACTCTCATAATTCGGTGAGACATCAGTCCGAAATGCCTGTTGAGAGATCAGGCGCAGGACCAACGGCTTAACGTGCATTCCGAGGCACAGGGGTGTTAACACAACCAACTTCCTGACTCCTGAGCTGTATTTGAGTTATTTCGAGACAGAAAAACCCAACACTTTCGGCCCGACCCGGGATTCGAACCCGAGACCTCGTGGGTAGTACCCAGCGTGCTGACCACTAGACCAACGAGGCAGTCAAGTCAAAGGCAGTGCTTCTATGGTAAAGGTAACATGACGTGATACGTACTTGTAAGCGGTCGTAAATAAAAACTATCAACCCGTATGTTAGTGTCAGCTTTTGTTATTTGCCAGCAGAACCACAATAAAAACGGAAGTACGTAATACTTGCTCGGAAATTACATCTAACAATAACCAGTTTGCACTTTATTTTACACTAACGTAACACTGAATTATACCGGTCCGTTTGCCGTGTGACCGGTAATTGATCTGGTTTAAAATTACATCATTATATTATAACATTAAATGTACATTAGTAATATATAGAACTTATTAATAAAAAATATGATAAATTATTTAATACAATACAAAAACAAAAAATATAAAAAGGGTCCTTGTGGTAAGGTTCCCAGGATGCTGGCAGCATTACCGCGCTGGATAGCGATGCTTATACGCTGAGCAAGGTAGCTGCCAGCTCTTAGGTCACCACTGATGTCAACTAGCCTCTTGGAAATCTCTTTGAAAAAAGAGATAGCGTTGGGACCCCACGAACCCAGTGTTTCGACTCCAAACGGTACAAAGTGATACCGAGAGTCGATCTGCCTGTACTTGTTCTTTTTAAAGTTTTCGGCACTTGTCGCAGCCAAACTAGCATCACGACTTGTCCCGGGCAGATAAGAAGCTGCAAGTGTCTCGACACAGGTAGCGTCCCACACAAGAGCCCGACCCATCCGCCAAGGAACAAGTGACATCCCGTCTGGGTCTCATTATATTATTGTCTAACACGTTAGATAGGATAATAAATAACTAATACTTGCACTTATTTATCGACAAGTACATTAATCCGTGGAGTAATAAATAAATTGATCCATGGATTGTTAGTGGGATCCGGCTCGAAAGACCATTTCTGAAAGGAGATTGAACGGAGAAATAAAATAGCATAGTTAAATTAAATGTAGCGGACAGACAGATAATAGATGTCACTGTGAATGTTAAGTGGGTAGTCTGCTATTGACATAATGTCCTCCTATCCGAATTTCGACTACAGTGGCCAATCTCAGCAGAGATTAGCCGACTGCCCGGGATATATTATAGTGCACAAGTATGTGCGCAATACACAGGTGCACTCTCTTTTCCTTTACTCTCATAATTCGGTGAGATGGCAGTCCGACATGACCGTAGAGAGATCAGGCGCTATTGTCATAGAGCTACACCACCAACATTGCCATGTGAAATATAAAGCGATCCGTTGTTGCCTCCAACAATAAGTGCAAAACAATATTTTCTGAATAACAAGTAGTGCACAAAGGAAAACAAGTATTATCTTGTAAAGGTCAGCAGCTGCGTTTGATACAAGCCTAGCTTTCAAGTTAGGTAACCTAATAATATTTTTACTACAGTTGAATAATGAACTTTCTGATTGGGGTGAGAGAGTATATTTTGTTTCGGCTCTAAAACTATCCAGGCTAGTCGTGACTGGACTCCTGCAGTGGATTGGAAAGCCTAAATACAACAGCCATTTCATTTCACACACATATACGACCTTTCTGGATAAGTGACTCGCACATCGGTATTAATGGTGTTGCTATTTCCAGGGTTCAAAATCCGGTTGAGTCAATAAAGAAAACCACGTTTTCTATATTATGTAGGGTCTGTGTCTGGGTGCTGTAGTACCATCTTTATTTCTGATTTCCGTAAGACAAGCGCTTCAACAATTTACTTTGGGATCAGAGAAATGTATGATGTTGTTTAACATTTAAAATAAATACTGATTAAATTTATTTGGAAACCTAACCCTAATACTTATAGCTGCGATTTAGTACATAAACTAGGTGGAGAAATGTATGAGTCAGTATTTACCATAATTTGATATTTGTTGACACTCCTTGTTTTATTTTATGTTTTGCCCCTAAGTAGTACATAATTATCTTCTTACCAACTGGTTCAAAGTAAAAAAAATACTTTACGATTTTAAAGATTTTTTTTTTACAATTTAAGGAGTTACAATTTTACATCCGTCAGTGTACTTAAGTATCATTAATTATTATAAGTATTTAAAAGTTCATTCTTATTTAGAAAACCGCTCGCAGCTCGCTTGAAACAAAATTATTTAATCACTACGCTCTAGCCTCGGGCAAAAATAAATACATTAGTCGCTTATGTACACACGACACCACATCAACTAATCTGCCAAATTACTGCACCCAAATTTCAACCTAATGATGGTCCCTTAACGTTCAATATAATTTGACATATTTTGACAGATCCGTGTAAGTCGATGTGCCACTGAGTGAACTGGCTGTTATAACTTTACTACATCCTCAGACCAAGTAACTTTCCAAACTAGTTTGTGGAATCGATACATTTCTAGACTCTTTTAAGGCTTCTCGTTGGCTGTCTAGCTATAATTAAAGATCGTAAGGAGAAACGTATTCCGGTGGATCGTTTGTTTTGGTCCGATTGATTGATTGCTTGTATAGGTATAGTCCAACAAGTTCGTGCACGACCTTCCTGCGGTCGCCAGAGGTGCGGGGGGCGAGGCACGCTAGACGTCAGCGGGTGACGGGTGATGTTGCGGGGAATGGATATGCTTTGACAATCGCGTGTGATTGGCGCTGCCTCGCCCCCCACACGTCTTGCGCGGTGCAATGAGAGTCGCGTTTGAACTTGTCGAACTATTGGTTGCCCGCGACTTCGCTCGCGCATAAGTTAGATTTTACATATGAACTTTCATCTATAAATAAAATTCTTCCCCCATTTCAACTTCTTTATGTTTTTATATAGAGACAAAATGTAGGATATACCCTTCTCAGGGTATGGCGCTAGCGAATGTTTTGATTCGCTGTTTGTATTCCTGTCAATGCTATACCAAATATACAATTTCCTAGGCTTAGTAGCTAACCAAATCTAGTGTCGTTAGAAACAAATTTTTATGCTATGATATAATATAATTATATAATAAATTGTTTCAACAAACACACCAATTACCTAGCCCCAAACTAAGCGTGAGCTTGTGCTATGGTAACTAGGATAACGGATAGAAATACTTAAATACATATAAACATCCATGACTTAGGTACAAATGCTCGTGCTCATCACACAAACATTTGCCCCTTGCGGGATTCGAACCCGTAACTGCCTGGTGTAAAAGTCCGGTGCGCGAAAGACTACACCAAAACGGTCGTCAACATTACAATGTCATGCTATTTCAGACTTGAAAAATGATTCTTAACAACCGTACGCTGACATTTTCATATTTTCATTCACATAACATTTCCCAGTTTATATTTCTAACCTCATCGACTTTTGACCTTTTGCAAATAAAGTATGCAGTTGGATCTAAAAATATTCCGCTCCCCTGGGTACGGAGTCATATTATACCAAATAGATGGAAGGCTAAGGAATAGGCATCGTTTTCTATATCGAATTGCACTTTATTTAGAGTGCAGTTGTTAATTTAGATTTTAAAGTTTAGACTAGTATTTCAGACGAGGTTCTGTTTTCTTGTTAATCTTAGCTAAAAGCCGTACAAGCTTGCCTACGTGGCTTCTTAAGTGTTACCTTTATCAAACCTTAACGGTGTTATTCCACAAAAATTAGACCAGTTGTAAAATAGGTCTAAATATTAGCTGACAAGAGAGGAATGCATGTCACATTCGTGACATAACCTAATAGAGAAACGCTTTTCTAGTTGGCTAGCTAATAGCTTTGTCCTGGCTTAAACCCGGTACTAAGTTTTTGTAATAACACCGTAAGGGTTTTTTTAAAATACTTATATTTTCATGTGCGTGTAATGCCTACACAAGGGGATTGGACAGCCCTAAATTGTGTTTCAGCTTCTATGAGTGGTCTTTCGTACTATGAGTATAATTCAAAATCGCAATCGCAACGAAAACATAGCTTTCAAATTAGGGGATAGATTTGCAGTAAAGGACAATATGCCCTCGTTTTCTAGGGTTCCGCACCCAAAGGGTATACATAATCAGGAACATATTACTAAGATACCGTTTTCTGTCTGTCACCAGGCTGTACCTATCCCATGAACCGTGATTGTAAAACTATATCAACAAATACTAAGAACAAAATAAAATAAATGCTCAATTCGAGCTCCCATAAACAAACATGACTTTTTTGCCATTTTTAAAACTAAATTAAAAGGTAATAATAATTATTGTGAATTATGTTGCATAGATCGACTGGCACTAGGCCGGTTTTTAATAATAAATAAAATGTTTCAGCAAACACACCAATTACCTAGCCACAAACTAAGCGTGAGCTTGTGCTATGGTGACTAGGATAACAGATAGACATACTTATATACATTTATAAACATCCATGACTTAGGTACAAATGCTCGTGCTCATTACACAGATATTTGCCCCGCAAGGGGCATTCGTGATTTTTTATGTCAAGACAATTAGAGTCCGAAATACGATGCAGTAAACTCACATAAATGCAAGCCTACATAACACGAACATGAAAACCGTCTAGACGGATGACGAAAACGTCTGTCTGTCCGTAACCGATAAAGTTAAACAACTCGGAAACAAACCGTACAATTTTCACGGTTTTTAAGCAAAACAGCTGAAGAGAACCTGTGGTGAATTTATTGATGACTCATGGATGGTTTGATATTGTGTTATTTTTTATTTTCCTATACAACATTTATACCGTAAGTATTAAATTCCTCATGCGGTACAACTTCTATGGATTTAACTTGAAATAAAAGATTTACTTACTTAAAAAAAACTAAAAGTATACTGACCTATGTAACTCTGAAACAGTGAAAACTAAATCAACTTAGATGGGAAAAATAAAATACAATTATTTTGCTTTAAATTTCCGCTAAGAGACGCTAGCGCAGGCAACAAAACCACACCAACCGTAACCGCGTTGAGTACCAGTTCAGGCAAATGCAGAATGCACCGCCCTCCCTCCCTCAATACGCATGCACTACAGCTAATGCAGTTGTTAGTTACCAACACCAACGTGCAAAAAACCTCGACGCGTTTCGTTAATTATATTAAATCAACTTAAATGCCACTCAGTTTCGGTATCATTTTCTTAAACGTCTTTTTTGTAACGCACATTAAAATATCTTGTTACAAATCTATTTTTTATTGTTCGAAATCACAAAAGCAAATCCCTGCCCTCCTCAGGTCTACTTAATAACCAAAGGCATTAAAAAACCAGCGCACGCGCAGCGCATGTCATGATGAGGCCGCATTTGTGAAGGCTATAGAACCATCGACTACTTGTTTTGACATTAGATCTATTCGTAGTTACGAACTTTTTATACAAAGCATAATTGCGCAGTTATGTAACGAAATGTGTGATTCTGTTTTCATTAAATTAAGTTTAATACTTTCGGTCATTGGTTTGGTATAAAGATGTTAAGCAAATTCAGTGATCAAATGGAAAAATAAAAATATTTTTGCTTTAATTTTCCGCTAAGAGACGCTAGCGCAGGCACCAAAACCACACCAACCGCAACCGCACCCGCGTTGAGTAATAGTTCAGGCAAATGCAGAATGCACCGCCCGCCCTCCCTCAATACGCATGCACTACAGCTAATGCATTTGTTAGTTACCAACACCCACGTGCAAAAAACAACGTGGTGTGGTTTTGGTGCCTGCGCTAGCGTCTCTTAGCGGAAATTTAAAGCAAAATAATGTTATTTTTCCCATTTAATAATGGGTTTCCGCAAAGTAACGATTCCATTAATTAAATTCAGTGGTAATCGTTAGATGTCGACTAATTGTTAATTTTGTGACCATTAAAGTTTCGCGGCCTCAAAAGGTCCTAATTGTCATGGCTAAACTCAGTAAGTATAATTGATATTTTGTTCCCCACCTCAGAAGCAATACTACGACGACACAGGTAGACAATTATCGCAACATTACAGACTCATCTCAATATAACAATAGTTCCTCTTAGGGTGTCGATGGTAGAATAGCAACTACCTACGACCGAAAATTAAATTTATAAAAGCCCAGAAATTTGCTACGTGGATTTCCCTCTATCAGATATTACAGTAGTTAAGTATGTTTGTAAATTACGATAAAGAAAAGTTATTTGCCTGATCTCTCTCCAGTCATGTCGGATTGTCGTCTCAACGAATTTTGAGAGTAAGAAAACAGTAAGTGCACCGGTGTATTGCGTTCATACCTTTTCACTATAAATTTCCCTCACAGTTGGGTAATCTCAGTTGAAACTGGTTGCCATGGTCGATGATCGGCTAGGAGGACATCGTTATAATTAAGGTGGACCTAAGCTCCCAGCTAATTTACACTTTCCGCATATTCTTTTCTATTAGCGAGTTGCTTCAGACAGAATACTTATGCTTTCTCCTGTCACTATTTAGTACAAAATAGTAGAACAAGGCTAAAACTTTCATACTCCATTTGAATCACCCATATTGCCTTAGCGTACGCGTAGTGCGTACGCTAAGGCAATATGGGTGATGGCCGCAACTCAAATTCTTTATGTCCATTACTAACTGAACTATCTTTGTACAGTCGACACCTTTGGTGAGAGTTATTGAACTCTCACATTGATATTATACATTGGTATAATGGGAATCAATATCTTGATATGTAACCGATTGTCCGGCCAACCGGACCGCCATAAAGTAGAGTTGCCAAACTGTCGATGGAATTATCGATAGTATCGATCGTTGAAACAAAATCCGTAGCGAAGAAAGGATTATAGTGTGGACACTTTACTTTTACGCTGTAACATTACACATTTAATGCATTGAGGTTTTTGTAGACACTTTACTTAACCACAAAATAAATAATAGTCTTTTACGCTATGACATTACAGCTAAATGCATTGCACACCTTGCCCTAGCAATTCTATTCTCTATTTAGTTTCCTAATATTTTCTTTCTTACGTCTACGCGAATTGTTGAACTCATTAAAACACAATTTTACGGATTACTTCGCGATTTATTAAGTAAAAGTGAAGTATAGGCGTGCGGATAAAAGAACACATAGCTGACGTAAAACATAGACGGAACACGAAATCTGCAATGTGTGAACATGCCTTAGACAAACCCAACTACTTCATTCATTTTGACCAACCTAAAATACTTGCAAAAGAACGGCGTTTTATTCCTCGAATGCTACGTGAAGCCATTGAAATTAGAAAACATCCAAATTTCAATAGAGAAGATGGTTGGAAAGTTCCACCGGCATGGGATCATATTCTAGCAAAAACCAAAGCAACACCTAGCACTGCAAGATCTCAAGACACGGTTAGCTCTTTCTGCGTAAATAGGAACGTAAATTAATATTATTGAGTGACGGTAGTTAAAATTTTTCAAAACTTTGTAATGACAAATAATACCTTAGTCTCCCTGTGACCACGATCGCTGTAAAATAGTTTCCTAAGTTTTTGCTCTTTTCTTCGAACAACGTATTTTTTATCTCTTAGACAGAACGCAGAAACCTATAATCGAATAAACCCCAGAATTTTGAGGACTAAATTTTGGTAATAACTGTTTAAAAACTTCTGATTATTTTGAGACAAGCCATAAGTACCATTGAGTACAACGCTACTGATAATGTTTCATTAGTCGCCGACTCGACAAGAAGAAGATGATTGAGTCTGGTTGACATCAGTGGTGACCCAAGAGCTGGCAGCTACCTTGCGTATAAACATCGCTATCCAGCGGAGTAATACTACCAGCATCTTAGGAACCTTACCACAAGTTCCTTTTAAAAAATTTTTAACTTTTTTTGTACAAAATCATTTTCAATAATGTCTTGGTATGACTATCGATATCGATATCCAGCACTCGATTAGCACTACTGTCAAGGACGCAGTGCGACCCGCACTTACTTTCACTATCAACCAGTAATTGGTTTAGTTTTACGTCGGTATTTTTAGATCGCACATGTGATGTGACTTCACGTTACCCTGCTTATTCTCGGGTCTTGGTAAAAGAAGTTTTAACTTTGTTCGTACAACACATTAGGTTATTATTACAGATATATAAAAATAAACACCGACTTAATAACTGACTTTTATATCAACGCACAGCCCAAACTACTGGGATTAGACACTTAAAAATTTGTACTATTATTCCTTCTATAGTGTGGGTGAGCACTAAGGGATTTTTTAATTCGTCCCACAAGGGGGTAAAAAAGGGGAGGTAAATTTGTATAAATCCGTTAGTTTTAAAGCTAAATCGATAAAATTTAGTATAACCTGTTTGTTAAGAAATAATGTCATCAGGATTTTTAAAAATACAACCCCTAAAGGCGACGGGGGAGGGGGGAGAGTTTGTATGGAAAAATCATCATATCCACAGACGTAGTCGTGGGCAACCGCTGGTAAAAAAAAGATAATACAGATTGATCTCTATCTATTTAACTTTTAAAACTATGTTACATGTTACTGTATCAATTATTTTATGTATTTCAATATTTCACAGTCTAACATTCCTACAAAATATGCATGTCTGATTTTAAAGGTCAATAATTGCCACGCAAACAAAGATAATTACATTTATGGTGTAAAATGTTTCCTAGAGTTGAACCAAACATTTGCCTTTAATATTTGACGACCGTCTTGGTGTAATGGTTCGCGCCCCGGACTTCTAAACCAGGCGGTTGCAGGTTTGAATCCCGCAAGGGGCAAATGTTTGTGTGATGAGCATTTGTACCTAAGTCATGGATGTTTATAAATTATATAAGTATGTCTATCCGTTATCCTAGTCACCATAGCAAAAGCTCACGCTTAGTTTGGGACTAGGTAATTGGTGTGTTTGTTGAAACAATTTATTATTTATTATTATTATTTACCACAGCATAGACTACAGTTCACCAACACATGTTTAAAAACAGCCGGTTAAGCATAATTTGACATATTTTGTATGGGAACTCTATCAAATTGACCGTAATTGAGATTTACCGGCCTTTAAAAATGTTACCTTTTATTTTGTTTTCACCAATTTTAATGGCATTGGTTCAAAACTAGTAGTAGCATTATGAAGAAGAAATTCCAAGTCGATATTTATGCATAATCGATAAAAAACGCATAAACTGCACCCAAATAGATTTGTAGTCGATTTGAAACAGCCAGTGGAGCAGCTTAATCTCTCTATGGTAATATCCTTCTCGATGACAACTGAAATGTTGGCATAGAAAATGTAAAATGCAAGAATTTACTTTTCACTCGGAAATCAACAAACAAACTTTCTGTCTTCTAAGGCATATTAAGCGAAACTTAGTTGAAATTAGGAAAATAATCATAGCATTTCTTAGTTAAACCAACATAGTACATAGTACAAACGCACTGCCTTTGCAATGAAATTCTTACTGCTCTACTAACTTCGGCATTGCACTTGAAAAAATTATTATTATTAGAAGCTACATATCTATCTAATGTCCTCCTGGCCGAATTTCGACTACGGCGGCCTATCTCAACAGAGATCAGCCAACTGCGCGGGACATATTATAGTGCACAAGTGTGCGCGCAATACACAGGTGCACTCTCTGTTCCTTCACTCTCATAATTCGGTGAGACGGCAGTCCGACATGACCGTAGAGAGATCAGGCGCAGGACCAACGGCTTAACGTGCTTTCCGAGGCACGGAGGTGTTAACACCACCGACTTCCTGACTGTGTCTGAGTAATTTCAAGACAGAAAAACCCAATCACTTTCGGCCCAACCGGGGATTCGAACCCGGGACCTCGTGGATAGTACCCAGCGTGCTGACCACTAGACCAACGAGGCAGTCAGGCTATCTATCTACCTGAGGTATAGTCCAACAATTTCTTGTGCGAGTACTCCCTTGCGGAACGAAGGACGTGCGGGGGGCGAGGCATAATTTTTTTTAAATGCAATATTCAAATCTTTAAGATTGCATATGAATGTTTATCACTTTAAAATAATAATTTAAAGAGTTAGACGTGATATTTATGCTAAATTAAACATTACGAAGGATAAAACTTGCTATGGCAAAGTATGGAAGTTGGTACGGAAAATAACATTTTTGCATACAAAGTCGTCGTTTGCTCATGAAAACTACTGTCAATTAAAACTAGATTATCCGTATTCGATCGTCTATCAGTACAGTCGCCCTCGCCCTGTTGATTGATGACGTCATAGCTCGTGACGCCCCATATCGTACACTGCTATATAGTGTGTACGGTTTTCGGCTAGCGATAATAAGTATATGGGCCAAAAATCCACCATGGTTGGTGTTGGCCCTTGTAATGGCAGCCATTTTATTAAAAAATTGAAATAAAAGGCTCTTAAATTACAGCTAGTCGAAACCCGGACACCCTGTATGTACTAGCAATGCCCCGCGACTCCGCCCGCGCCAAAAGTCGGATTTTCTTTACTAACTTTCATCCCCCATTCCCCCCCCCCCCTTCTGTTTTAATATCGCGACTAAAAGTAGCCTATGTCCTTCCCAGGGTCTCAAACTATCTCTGTACCAAATTTCATTCGAATCGGTTCAGTAGTTTAGGCGTGATTGCGTAACACGCTGAAACTTAACACTATGTGGTATCTTATGAAGTTGTAAAAATGATAATTTGCAACAAAAATGATGTGCTGGCGAACTGTAGGTACTTAGGTGTGTACAAAAACAGTCAAACATTATGCGTTACGTATTTGTAAATTATAATTACGTATGGCAACCCTGACATGCTGTTGGAACTGGGAGGCCACGGTTAAAGTATGGTGCAAGTTTTGCGTTCTTGTGATGGGTTAATAAGCAGTAAATATTGGTAATTATAAAACAGACAAATTGCTTGGCTTTTCTGTTATGTACTTTGATTTTGACATATTAATAAAGATACCTACCCACATAATATTTAACAGCCTCTACCGACATGGATCATGTAAAGTAAGTAGCTTAAGCATTTGTGATAAGGAAATCTGAAACAACGGTGGAATCACAACACCCAGACCCCAGACAATACAGTAAATGAGAATGTCTAATATTGACCCGACCGGGAATTAAACCCGGGACCTCAAAGATGGCGATACCTTGAAAACTGGTGTACGAGCCACTCGGCTATGGAGGTCGTCGTGGTAATTATTTGAACTTAGTTTAGATATGTAGCTGGTGTAGTAATATTAACATGTGGCCAGCACAATGTATACTTAAAATATGATTGTAAACCAATGAATTCAAAAATTTGAATTGTTCGGGAAATGTTTAAGATAATATGTTACATTAATCAAATAAATAAGTATTTAAAAACTGTCTCAGTTCTGTCAAAATTTTGTAATAAATAACTTTGTCAGATAGTACATAAATATTATACATATTTATTGCACACCACACTTAAATATGGTGCTTGTGGCGCAGTGGCGGCAGCGCTTTGGTAGTGATACCAAAGTTAAGCAACCCACGGCGCGGTCGTGATGGGATGGTTGACCATTCCGACCATTTAAGTGACGTCCATTACAAGCATATCCGTGCTTCGGAAGGCACGTTAAGCAGTTGGTCCCGGCTAATACCTGTTGGTATTAGTCGTTAAGCCTAGTCAGAGGCCCTTAGGGCGGCTTGATAACATCTGACAGTAAGGTTTATCACTTGCCTTACAGACACCCCTCCACCAATCCGCATTGAGCCCGCGTGGTGGAGTATGGCTCGTACCTATATAGTTGAGGTGAGGCCTTTTCCCAGCAGTGGGATCTAATAGGCTAACTTTACACTTAAATTTTATCAAGAATTCAAAGTAATTAATTATTTTATCTGCAATTTAAGATTCCTAATAAAAGTATAGTTAATACATCTTGCAATTAACTAGTTACTTATATTAACTGTGATCATAAAAAACAGTTTTTATTACATAATTAAAACTTTACAATTTGCAATACCATAGGCTTAACTTGCTTCCTGCAGTTAAGAAAGCAAAGTGCCTACACGCTTGACTAGTCTATAGCGTATATGGGACAGCCTATGGTTATGGCGAGACTAGTGGCGAAGTCGTGACCCCAGGTTTGTTACCACCTTCTAAAGGCTTGGCCATATGTAATATTACAAGTACAAGAATCACTCCGCCTAATCATTTGAGTAAATAGTGACTCTTGCTACGAGCATGGCTACGAGAGACGCAGAGCGTCGATGGCGTAGTGGCTAGCAGGATTCATGTGGGAGGTACTGGGTTCGATTCCACGTGCCGCCATGTACCAATGACTTACGGATGCTCTAACGGTGAGGGAAAACATCTTGAGGAAACCTGCACGTTCAGGCGAATGAATGCGTAACCATGTTAACAGGGGAACCTGACCGCTTTGGATCGGTCAGGTTCCCCTGTTAACAGGGTCACGGAGGTCAGATGGCAATGGCTCCATTGTAATTACCTGCTGCCACATTCTCGATCATGGTCCAAAGCAGACCCTGGGCCTCCGCATACGAGAGCACAACCAGGATAACTGGCTCTTGCTACGACTTGACGCGAATTCGATGAACGTCTTTTTCGAAATCCGCCGCGGGCGTTCTAGAAGTATTGCGACATAAATTCATGTTATTTTGTTTATAATTACATATCGTTGTGAAAATCCAATTAATGCAGACATACCAAGACCAAAACTCAGAATAACTACTAGTGTCACCACGAAAAATAAGTAGATAATAGTTAAAAATAAAAGATTTATCATCACTAATGTAGAAGGGTTTTAAAACCTGATTTAGAATCATCGATTTCATGATAAAAAACGCAAAAAACTAACGGTATTATAATAGCCCAAAGAAATCACTTCGGTGTTATTTTATTGAAATTTAATAATATATTTGTTTTTGTATCAAACGAGTCCTTAAGTTAGTATGACACACTATAACATGGTGCTAAAGAATATTCTTTATACACAAATCTGAATAAACCTCAGCGCGACTTTTAGTTACCTAGGCCCCACGTTGGGCGCCAATATTTTCTTATTTTTTTTACATGATATTTTTTTATCGCCTAGATCCCTACTTGTGTAACACTGTATTTATTTTTATTATTAGAACGTGGTGTAAGTATAGCCGAGCCTTTACCGAGGTACGCAGTTGTCACGGCCGGTGGCTAGCGCGCGCTTATCGCCCCCACTTATACTTTCGTACGCGCAAGTGTAACAGAAACAATTGCCACTGCTACCCAGCTATTAGTTTTCGCACTGTTATGTCTACCTTGTTTGAGAGTGTGCGGTTACTGACGAGTTTGCTTTCTTTGAACTGTTTTTACGTCAGATTCGCTTCTTTGTTTGTTAGCAAATCAAGTAAGTATTAAGGATCCGTTACACTGAAAGTCTGGCGATAGCCGAGCAGAGCAAACTTCACTTCTCATCTGTGAGGGCGTGAGTTCAATCCCGGCCTGTACCATTGAGTGTTTTTTTTTAATACACTCTTTATGAAAGATATCGCTGCCTATCGGTGAAGGAAAACATCGTGAGGAAACTGTACACTAGTTGGCCAGTGTGTGAAATGGAGAAGGCAATTGCAAACTACTCCATTTTTTCAAGAAAGTTCATTCCACATAATGATCACGACCCTCAGTCATGTCGTATACGACTATAAAAAAGAATAAGAAAACACTGATAGTCTGGCCACCTATACTGCTAAAGCTGTGTCATTGAATGGTAGCTCAGTGGTTGCGTACAATGCGTACGGCTAACTTGTTTGAGAGTGTGCGGTTACTGACGAGTTGGTTTTCTGTGTTTTTTTTACGAATTTGCTTCTTTATTAGTTAGCAAACAAATTATTAAGTCTCGATTACATCCAAAGTTTCTGGCCTCCGAATCTGCTAAGACGTGTCATAATAAGATATAAGAATAGCAACTCAATAACAAGATTTTGATAATAAACCATACGGTGATTAGTATTACCAATCCTTCTCTAATCCTGTGACGTGTATAAGTGCCCCTAGTTGGGTCTATATGCAGAAATAAATGAATTTTATTGAGTCAATTTGTATCATCGAGACCAAGCAGACGAAGTCACGGGCGACCACTAGTTCTAAATAAAACGTAAAGTGTTTTTTGATATAGAATTCTAGAGAGTTTGACAGATTGTTGACTTCCGTTAAAGATTTCGAAGGTAAACTTAAGTTTGACAGTATCTTAAGCAATACGCCAAAGTTGCGACGCAGTGTATCCTTACGAGTCTCAACTAAAATTGTATCGCTTTTTTCATTTGCGTCTAATATATTTGTATGCTTTACTTGTTAGCACATTCCTTGAATATCAATTCCCAGCCAAAATTATTTATTGTAAATCTTGATATTAGTACAGTCAACGAGCATTACTTAATATGCACGTTCTATTTAAGACTTTATTACAATGCCTGAGGTTCACTTTCGTATAAGTTTTACATTGCTCGTGACTGTACTTCGTGAAGCACTTCCCGCTAAGTTATTTATCGGAAAGTGCATTCAATATAGGTAAAGCCATAAAAGCTTTAGTGCCTCCTTTAAATTCCATCCACGCTAACTTCACAGTAAGGACACGACTAAGGAGGAGCCGGTATTTATCTTCCATCATGAATCATGATAGAACCTAGGCACTAATGCTCTTAGCAACAAGCTACACACGAAACCTTCTAATGAATTAGTAAACTATTCCTGAAGATTTTGTGTGAACTACATTCGCGGGACTGTCATCTTCGACCTGATTTGGTCTTAAATTAAATTATGCTGTATATATTTTTTTTTGTCGCTAAAACTTTAATGTTATAGATTATCATGTTGTTATTAACCACTAATCAAAAGTGTTAGTTGCAAGTTGTGTCATATTTAAATGTAGTTTTTGTAAGGGTTGAGTTTATTAATACATATAATTTTTAAAAAGTTATTTTAGATATATTTAATATAATTTGTAAAGGAATTATGTCAAATTTACCGTCATTTTATGTTAATAAGTAAACCTCGATTGACAGGTATTTGGCAGAATTCCCAAAGGTACAAAGCATGTCAAATAATGCTAAACCGGCCGATTCAAAATTAAGCATGGTTAGTGAATACCAGGCTAACGCGTAATTACATAATATTCTAGCGTAATTTATCTAATCTTAGCGCTCGAGCATCATTCTCATTGAGTAAATCACAAATAAATTTATTAGTGTTATTAACATTTAATAGCCTTAGTAATTTATGTATATGTATGCTTATATCGTCTCTTTTTTTTTTATTCTTTACCCATTTCTGTTAGTTTTCACCGCCGACCTAATTTAATCTGTCCTCTACCCGTAGGTTGTCTGGAAGAAATTGCTTTCAGCAATAAGACCGCCTAAATTGTACCTTTCTTTATGAACATTTATGTAAATTGATACTGTGTGTACTCCACACACAGTATCAATTTACATAAATGATATAGCAATAAAGAGTATCTATCTATAAACAGTAGGTAAATAATGTTATTTCCAAACCTGTTAAGATCAATGTTTAAAATGAGGATGCCACTGTCTAAATCAAAATAATGACTGGACTCGAACATTTGACTCTTATTTATGGACCCTTCAAGCTCTCTGAGACAGAACTCAAACAATTTGCCATAAGTATTTCCAATTTATCTTTGCTGTCTTTTCATAAAGTACTAAAAGTTACAGATTCCTACCTAACCAAAGTTGGATTATATCATCGACATACTAGTAGAGCTATGATTTCATTATAAAATTAGATCTGATTAATATTATATCAAGTTTCTTTAGAACCAGTTTAGTTATCGGTTTCATTCAAATCATGTTCATAAACAGTAACACAATACTGCATAACGCTTCGGTGACTGTGGTTCAGTACAGGTTTCATGATTCTTTATACTCGAGGTCAGTAGGTGTGGTTTTTAGTTTTGCACTTACTGAATGAACAAAAAATATTATTTTCGGGGTCAAGGTTATAATCTAGCTACAGCTGGACCTATCTATAGGTTTAGATTTGTTGGGAAAAAAAATCCGTATCTTTTGATGGCGTTAACTTAAAAGCTCGATTTTTTACAGCTATAAGGGACCATAGACACAAGTATTTGATGTTAATTTCAACTTTATACCTCCACGCATTCCTAAAAAAGGTTCTTAACAGACAGACGTACAGTCGGACAACAAAGTGATCCTATAAGGGTTCCTTTTAAGGTACGGAACCCTCAGAACTACGGCTTAGTCAGAATTTTTTTTTTTCGTTGCGCTGGCGTTGCTTAGTTTAATTTTTCACAAATACCTTTTAATGATATAGATGCAATTTGGCATATGTTCCCGGTTTCATCTATCTCCTATTACAAAACGATGACATTATAAAACGTCAAACTAGTTTTTGTATTTGCATTTTTGATAGGAATTCTGTAGGTACTTTATATACTTAGATTCATACAATTTGTTTGATACAATACATCCAAAAGTATCAGAAAAGGTAGGCACAGACAGTCGTAATTTCAAAACGAAATCTCTTAGTCTTTTTTTTAGTAGATACCCTATATCATCTACTATTAGCATCAAATGAAGTAGCTGTTCATTTTGGTCTGTACCAATTTGCTTTCACTCAAGTCCAAGTACGCTTATAATCTGTTGGATAAGCATAGAAAGCTCGATACGACTAGTTATCGATACGATACCCATAATTATAGAACGGACGGCAAACGGATAGACGCTTCCTTCGAACTGAGGCAATTATCTCAAATGTCAAATGTATTAACAAAAGGAAACTGGTTATTAGTATTAATTAGAACAATTAGAAGACTAAAAGTTAGTTGACCCTGCTCTGCATATCGTCTTTTGTTATTCTGCTTTGTGAATAAAATAATAAGAGTTAGCCTGAATTTTACTGACACATGTTTAATTAATCAGCCGGCTTAGCATTATTTTACATGTTCTGTATGTATGTATATGTTACGGTAAAAGTGAATAATTGAAGATTATTAATAATTACCGAAAGTCGAGGTTAAAGTGATAAATTAATCACATTTGTCGGTTTTTATTAATAATTTAACCCTAGTAGTGATAAATGTAATAAGTTTACAGTTTGCAAGGAAAAGTTTGTCAGTATTGATGAGGTTCCTAATACAACTTGCAGTCTGCGAGAATGTGTCCGCAAGTACTCAAATTTGGGGGGGCAAGGCTTTCAACACTGCAACTGTACTGGCGAATGCAAATGCAAAAAAATGCACGTTCTTTGCAATTCTAAGTGCCATAAGTCTTTCTTGCAAACCAAATAATATTTTTAGTTTCTTTTTTTTATGAGTCTTTAATTGTTTTATTTGGATGTTATTAGGGTTCCGTAGTCTAACAAGGAACCCTTATAAGATCGTTCAGTCCGTCCGTTCCGTTCGTCCTAGTCTGTCACAGTAGAATATCTTCTACGTTTATGGACTGATTTGCATGTAACTTAGTTCGAGGATACTTCACATATAGATCTCATTTTTTTTTAAATACGAAAAAAAGGGGGGGGGGGTGAATTATTTTTTTGAGTGCACCCCCTTGTGTGGGGTAGTGTTGAAAAGGACTATGAAAATAAGGTAGGGTTTCCATACATTTCAATTCTCCATCCATCTCCATTTGCGAGATATAGCCCGCCTAAGTCGTTTACGCGGTGTAATTTCTAGTCTTTAACCTATGAACTTCAAATCACTCACGTAGAGAAACAGGCGCGGAAACTCTTATTTAAAATTGTTTCGGATATCCTGTGATGAATACTTTTGAAATTATAACTAAAATAAAAATATATACTTTTTCCAAAAGAACAATAGAAACTCAAAAAGTATTTTTGCCTATACTGTCTAATGTTGTAAGTTTATGGTTCGGAACCCTTCGTGCTCGAGTCCGACTCGCGCTTGGCCGGTTTTTTATATTGCAATTTAAATGGCAATATATTTTACTTGCACAACAAATATTTGTTGAATTCTATGAAAATACTTTTAAAAATATAATTTGTTGCATTTATAGGTGCAGAAGATTTACAGGCAAAGTAAATATGATTGTTAATGATTGCTTTTAGGATTCGTGTTAACCTGTTGATTGTTTAATTTTATTTTTGTTACAATTTTATGTACCACGAAAGACTTTCTTGCATAAGTTTGATGGTAGATTTGATTTTTATAAGATGAGTTTTAGAAGAAATGTTAATTTTGTGATAAATGTGCCCTTATAGTTTAGTTTATTTAATATTCTAGTTCAGAATATGTGAATTTGTTGTCCTTTCGTTTTAAAGCAAGTACAAGTAACCTTGTTTGTGTGATCTCTAATTAATATAATTGTAAGACTGTGTTTAATATTATAAATAAATACCTGCTGATCGAAAAGCCTTGGGTTTTTATTTATTTTATAACTTTTACCAATATGTGTCGTGAATTATTAATAATTACTACTAAAAGTAATAAATTTCGATCGTTTATTCACATTTACCAAAACATGTGGTTATTATTATTAAATTAGAAAAATTATTAAAAATTTTCAATTAATCAGATTTACCGTAATATATGTATTCTGTCAAATAAACCGTCAGTCGAAGTTTACCGGCTGTTAAAAAAATACTCGTATATGAACTCGGGTCTTAAGGAAGGATTCTATAATTCTGTTCACATCTTCGTAAATCCTATTTTTATGGCGTAATGCAATATGCTTTATACGATAATTATAATAATGTAACTACTTATAGTAATGACCCTGAAGATATGGATACAATAAAGCGATAACCAGTAGCGTTACACATCATCAAAAACTACTCTTGAACCCTTGTTAAGTTATCACGAACCATAACTAACGACGAATTAAGAAACAGAATACAGATTCATATTCATCATAGCTCGTTCACTAAACACGCGAAAATCTGAAATAACTTCGGTTTGTTGTAGCAAGGTATATATTCAGCTGGTTTTAGGGACATATTTGGATGGGTACCTATAAAATGCAAATGTAATGTAGGCTCGAAGTAAACAAGATCTTAACCTAGATACCAGAAGAGTTAGTCACCGTCGCCGAAATATCTTGCGTAAGTTATGCAATGGATGAAGGCTTTTTAGTCATCAAGATCAATCTGAGATTAGTGGCCTTAAATACCGGCTAATATCATAATACTGTGCTAATAGTGATCTGATGACTGGCTAGAGGGTTACAGAAATATAAAAACTGTCGCCTGTTCATAGCTGAAAATAAACCGTAATAACTGTTATGTACCTTAAGGAAGAAAAACTTAAGGGTTTTTTGCAAGATTTAGTTTTCTATATCCTCACTGAATTAGTTATCATTTTAAGAAGAAGAAGAGGATCAAAGTCAGAGTCAATAAAAATAACAATAAATAAAATATGCCCAAAAATGGACCCAGAACATATCTCCTTAATTGTTTGACTCTACTAGTTTTTAAAGACAAGCAAATACACATTTTCTACTTATTCAATACAAATAAATCTACAAAAAAAAATATTATGTATATCCTCGTCCAAATTCGACCCCGAAAACAACAAATAGACCATGTTAGTGATAAGTAATTGCCTCGAACAAGTATAGAAGTGGATCAAATTGACCTTATGAGCCACGACGAATCGCCACAAGGCTTATTATGGTCTAATCTTAAGTGGTCCGACTGATATGGAATGATGCGTTGCTGATGCGCATCCTTGTACAGCCGGCAGCACGTCAGGTTACCTATATAAACTACGAAAACAGCTTTTATGACGTAGGGAATAGGTCAAAGTCTGACGTGCGTCCGTGTGTACAGCGACCAGCACATCAAATATACACTATTGTTTCAAAATCACTCTTATCATAACTGCATAGGATACCAATGTATATATCTTGATGTGTACAGACGACTTTGGAAATGGCACAATTATTACAAGGATAGCTGCACCAAAATTGCTACTTTTGCTTCTTGTCAAATGTGATTTTAGCCAAGAATTTAATCGAAATGGCATAACCTTTTTTTTTTAGCCTTTTCTGATGTGTTCATGTTGATGCTATTGGTACCTTACTATTATAATATAATAACAAAGAATGAGATGCAAAACTGAGATGTTTTATTTCTAATGATAACTGCATTGGCATGAAGATACTTGGTGTAAAATTAGAATCTATAGTAGCTTCGGAACGACATGTAGACAAAGATGTGACGAAGATAGTATATGGGTACGATATGTAGACATAATTGATAATTATACCAAGCTGAATTATAGCAAATTATCTACATCTCTACAGAATGATTGATGTCGAATTGAGATAATCACAGCGTGTGAATAGAAATATTAGAATTCTAGGTACAATTTTATCATCAAGCATTAAAGGCCATCTATATTCACTCTGAAATAGTCCAGAACAATAAAATCTGAATTGTTTTGTTCATACTTCTATGAACAAGTGTATACATTAAGCATAATAATGACTGCATTTTGGAAAACAATCGTTTGAATTAAAAAATGTGATTGTCTTAGTGTGTGGGCAAATGAGCTTTAGTTAAAACATAAATTAACAACGATTTTTAAATTCTGACGATAATTGATCAAAATGATTTGGCACCTGCGGACCAAAATGTTGTCATTTTTATTTTTAAAAGATAGTAGCAATGGATAATGTTCCATGTATGACCTTCTTGGCCTTCCTCTTTTACTTTTCCCTTCTACCTTTCCTTTTATAATCATTCTTATAAGGTCATCGTTGCCCACTTAATGTTCTATCATCTTTCCTATCCTCTTCTCAATGGTTAGCAGTATGTGTCTCTTCTCGCCAACAATCTTCAAAACATTTTTTGGTCTTTTCCATTCAAATAATCAGAGGGGATTAGATGATAGAGGTATCCTGCGCCAACACAACATTTCAAAGACCTCTTTTCTCCCCCTGTCGCTGTCGCTGTTATATTAAAAATAGCTTTCCTTAAAGATGCTAATAAGTATATGTTACCGGTTTCATCTATCTCCTATTACAAAACGATGACACCATCAAACCTAAAACTAGTTTATGTATTTGCATATTTGACGCACTTTATTAACATTTTAGTATCAAAGTATATGTCAAGGTTAAGAAATGTTTAGTAAAACGATCAGATTATGGTGTTAGAAAATTATTCGACTGTTGTGTTGCAAAACTGCTAAGAGCTCATTCACACGAGGACGATTCGTGATTTTTAACGATCCGTCTTTTTTCACGATTCGTCCTTTTTTTTACTGCGGCAATGCCTTTTGAATGCCCGTGTTCACATGGATCACGAATCGTGAAAAATGACGATACATCTTAAATCTAGTATCGTGTTGTTAAAATCACGAATCGTGAAAATACACGGATTTTTGACCAAATACAATTAGGATATTTTGACGAATCGTGAAAAAACACGATTCCGTATGTAATGTGAACTGAAAAATTACAATACATCTTCAATCTAGTATCGTGTTTTTAAAATCACGAATCGCCAAAATACACGGATTTTTGACCAAATTCAATTAAGATATTTGGACGAATCGTGAAAAAACACGATTCCGTATGTAATGTGATCCGTCATGACGTATCCTGTATTTTGACTAATCGTCAATGACGGATCCCGTGTGAATGAGCCCTAAGCAAAGTAGTTTTCCCTAATTTACTATGATAGGTATAGTATAGGTCAAGCAAATAGGTCAACATTAATGAGAATTTGGCACTTTTTAAATACTTATATTGATTCTTATAAAAAAATAAATGCGAAGTAAGAAGCCTAGTCTATCCTTGACACTGCTATTGGAGGTCGCGACCTTATCGATTATTCGGTAATTCGTTCTCAGTTTGTTAACATAAATTCAATTTGCTATTACCATGGATGGTTATTAATATTTAGTATCTTTTCGATATCTTATCAATTTAAAGAAGCTGTATTTTTCTTTACCAAACTGGAGAGCTCGGCGCAGGTTTTTTTTCACTTGTCTTATTTAAGCAACTCCAACGAAACTGAACTTGATTTTTCCATTAATACAAATCGCTTTTTGTGCACCCGGTTCCTACTATAGGTCCTCAACGTTTCCCTCTAAAACTATTTTATTATTAAAGTTTGAACATCTAAATGGTCTTCTATAATCTAGTGTTCCTTCTTCAAATATTTTCTCTCACTCTCACCTATTATTGTAATTATTTGGACGTTTCAGATTAGGTACCTGCATCATTGTTACACGTTGCAGAAAAATAATCAAGTTAACCCACTTATAAAATATGTAAGCACGTTCTACGCACGCAGTCGCATAAAGCCCCAAGAAGTTTCAGCGAATATGAAACGAGCACGAGCCTAGAACACGTGTATAAACAGTTAATTATAAAACAACCAGCGGTTCGTAAATCCAAGGTACAACAACTAGAATATTCACAGAAGGCACACAGCCCTTGGTTTTCATTCTACCCAATGATATTGCATTCCGCGCGCTAATGACCCAATTAGCGCGCAGATTGCCTCAAATTGTGTAATTTGCTCAATTTTGCATTCAAATATGACATTTGACACGTAAAAGAACGTGTGCTCGATCATCAAATTTGAATCGCCATGAGGACGAGATGACAGGTCTACCTCTTTTTTAAATAAATACACTGTCAGTGGTTCTACTTATAGCGTTTATTTCTCTCTCCTGACCGTTTTCGGCAACAGAGCCTGAACTATGATGGTTGAGAGTGTCAATCGTGTGCTCTAAGGTGACTAACATAATATAGCCAATTTTGGCGCTAAATGTGTGGTTACACTTGCTTGTTAGAAAGCCTCCGCTTAAATTATAATTTATAAGCACTGGTGGTAGCCTTCAGCTCGTCATGCTTAACTTCAAGTTCACTTTGTGTTCTTCTGATAAAATTTTGCCTAAATCAGTTTATGATTTAAGCAAAATTTTATCCAATCACCGTCCAATATACCTTTTCTGCGAAAGTTTCTCTCTCTCTTGCCCAACCTTATTATACCAAACTGTCATTTGTGGTCGGCTCACCTCGTCATTCTTCGCCACACGCTACGGTTTTGGGTCAGTATTGTTTTAAACATGTAGTCTTCATTTTTAGGGGGGTCAATAGTTATGGTCGAAATCTTTTACGTACCTCGATTACAATGTATGAGAACTAGAACTACAAACCCTTTTATTGCGATTTCAGTGATACCTTTATAATATTATATGTATCTATGGCCATATTCACTTCCTTAATCCTTCACGTATCATTTTTCCAGACACAATAGAAAATCAATTGTTATCGGCCCGCCCGCGATTTATAATCTGAGGATCATTGAGCGTTAAATGTGGACTAACTGAATGTATAAATAGCACTCTAGTCGCTTTGTTTAATTATAAAGATTTGTTACGTTTGATGCTTTCAAGTCTGAACCCTCTTTTCTCCAACTCAATTAGCTCCTTTTTTGGAACTCGATTAGTAGAGCGGATTTACTGCTACGTCTACTATACTGTGGCACAGCTCTTCGTCTAATAAATAACTTATTCAGGGATTGCGTTGCTCTGATGAGCAAACCCCGAAGCCCTAAATAATTTGTCTGGAATAAAAATACTTTGCGAACCAATTGCAGAAATAATAGCCCGCGGACCGTCATTTTTGGTAATGTTTTTCCAACAGCTGGAGACTCCATTTGGAGGGAAATAAAAGCTTTTCGATAAAACCGATGTTGTATTTTTACAACTAGAAATACTTGCCTATTGAATTATTTAGGAGTAATGATGTATCAATAGCATAAGTTTTAGTTCTTTAAGGTGGAATAAGTTGTGCCCAAATCTCTACATACTTTTAAGTATGGCGAGGCTTGTGCTACACAGGTATAATATGTGTTTTTTTTTCGGCGATGACCATACGCTGGTTTACATGATGTTGCCATTTCTGCGTTCCCGTGATTCTATGAGTAGAATAGATAACAGAAAACCATATTGTTCTGGGCTTGGGTGTTGCGGTACCACTGTCGTTTCTAATTTCTGTATCGCAATGGCTTAAGCAACTTTCTTTTGGATCAAAGTAATGGAAGTCTGATTGTTCAATATTGTATTACATTACACGTTGTTTACTTCACATAGTGTAATGTTGTTTGTATTAATGTAGAAAGCGTCTTATAAGCCCGAGACTACTAGGAATGCTTTATGAATAAGTTATAGCGGATTGCGTCATGGTTGTACGTTCTCAACGCCATTTTCTCGCTAAGTCGTGGATAACACGGTTTTTTCTCGAAAATGAAGATGAGGGTAGGAAGCTGTCATCACGCTGTGTCAATAATGCTAATGTGTTTAATGTATCCGTCTTTCGCATTAAGGTCCATTGCTTGAGCAATTTTAAACTGATGAGATTTTTCGGTACACTCAAAACAATATTTTCTTTTTAACTAAACTAAGGTAAATTTTCATCTAATCAGACAATAAATAGAATATATACAGCAACAGTAGTATATATATTATACAGCAACCTTTTAAATATGATATGATCAGATGACTAAATAGACTGTTAGATTAGTCAGACACGACCCATCCACTAACCATCGTTGCTAACCATCACGTGAGATTGCGTTTAAATGTCTGCCGATTATTTAAAAAAAAAAACATTCAATTGGAGGTGCCTGATGAGGCGATGACATTTTAAAAATTAAGCGTGCCGTTTTGTATTTTCTTCGAAGAATATTTCATATTTGACTGTTTCTTGTAATTATCAGCCCTAAAAATTTAAACTCGGTTTCCACAAAAAAATCACCCGGTATTCCGGTGAATAACACTCGGATAGTACTTGCCGATTCTATGAATTCCAATTAATAATTAAAAGCTGTAGTAAAAAGTACGTTCTATTATGCCCATTTTCTTTCTTTTGACTGTTCTCTGGAAGAAATCGCTTTTATGGCCTAAATTCTATATGAAAATTTGAAAATGTCAACTGTATGTGGTGTGTAAATATCTTATTCTAAGAGAAGTAATTGCTCATTTCCTTGTTTCAGGAAGAGAACATAGCCCTCCGTCTCATCAAGCAGCACTCAGACGTGGAAGAAACAGAGAGCAGCCCAGCTTCGCCCGAAGACGCGTACGGGACCGGAAGCACGGGCAGGACGTACTTCGATGAAGGGGGGTATGTCGCCGGCGGGCTGAAGGACTCTGACCCTTATGTCAGGAATCGGTTCAACCAGGCTGCGTCGGACAACTTGCCGAGTAATAGAGCTATTCCGGACACTAGGAATGCTATGTGAGTACTTTCTTTTCAATGCGATAGTTAGTACCAGAAAAGAAATGAAATATTGAAATAATTCTAACATGTAAACGGTTAAGGGGCGATATTGACTAATTACCCAGCTTACTTGCCTACCCGAAAAGGGTGGCGCTATAAATGAAAATGGAGATGGCACTTACTACACGATGGCAATTGACGACCATCTTGGTGTAGTGGTTCGCGCTCCGGACTACAAAACTTGCGAGTTCAAATTCCGATGGCAAATTTTTGTGTGATGATGATCACGAGCATTTGTACCTGAGTCATAGATGTTTATTTATTAAACGTATATATGCATAAGTATAACTATCTGTTATCCTAGTCTCCATAGCACAAGCTCAAAGCTAGTTTGGGGCTAGGTAATTGTTAAAACGATTTATTTATTATGGGTCTACTTAATCTGGTCAACATAATGAATACCATACTTATATGAATAAAAATTGTTGATTACCTTTCCTGATTGTTGTATTTGTTCGGGAAGGTTCCCGAACAAATAGTTTTAAATTCATCCAATGTTAACAAAAAACGTTGGGCGTTGGAGTAGGAAGGTTCTCGAATGGAGACCACGTCTCGGGAGAACGTAGTGTTGGACGCCCCCCTGCTAGGTGGACCGATGACCTGAGGAAGGTGGCCGGTGGTGGCTGGATGCGAGAAGCGGAGGACCGTGAAAGTTGGCGCCGTCTTGGAGAGGCCTATGTCCAGCAGTGGACTGCAATAGGCTGATATGATGATAATAACAAAAAACAGCAATGAAGAAGCATTGCTCAGCATTTGCCAGATTGTCTGTGTGCAAGCACTTGCAGAGGCCAAAAAATAAGGAGTAATTTTCTGGTACCATAGGGGCCAAAATTAATTTTTCTTTGCATTGACAATCATGATGACATTTTCTAAAGTTTTAATTTTAGGGTCGTGGGTTAAAATCCTGCCCGTGTGCGAATTTTTGGTTTCTTATTTAAATTACAAAGTTGCATTTTCTATCCTAAGTTGAATAAATGATTTTTGACGTTGACTCACAAAAGTTCTTCATTTAAACTTCACGCACCATGTCAAGGGCATAATAATTCACAATAATGTTGTTATTCTGAAATTACAGTAGCAATTATCGTGATTATATGCAAGTACAATAAGAAAACACCTACGGTTTCTGTCATGTGTGGCCTCTACCCAGAGGAGAGGTTAACAAGGCCCAAGGCGGGTCACTTACGAGTATGATGTTGTATGACTGCTGCGAACACCTTGTACACAATGCAGACGAACAGAGTAACCTCTAAGGCGCTTTGCAGACGGCTGGGCAGGCCGGGCCGGTCAATTACACCGCGAAAGATCTCACAAAGGAAATCCTATACTACCAACGCACATGAAGGGCCAAAAGACCGCGCCGCAGGTGCCCGCCGGGCGCTTTGTATTCGCGGTGCGGGCAGTCGCGGGCATCGACGGGCAGACGCGGTCTTTATTACTTTGCGGTCAAAAAGACCAGCCTGCCCCACCGTCTGTAAAGCGCCTAATTTCACACAATAAAAAAGTGGCCCAGCGAAACTTCACTGCAATAATTAGCTCAGCAGAAGCTCTTCACCAATCATAATATACATACAAATGTTCATAGAACAATACACTAACAAACCTATCACAAAATCAGGATGGGGACTAGCCTCATGTGCTTAAAAATCCTAAAAACTAGGTTAAATAGCACTAAGTTAATAGCACTCTGTCTACGCCACGTCTAGCTTATTTTAGTTTAGTTTTAGCAAGAGCAAATCCTTTTCAAATAAAAAAAGTAATCCAATTGTAAACAAAAAGGCAAGCTGCAACCGGATTTCTGTTTCATTTTCCAAAATTCTGGTACTAGTTTCATTCTGTGGTCCCATGCAGTTGACTGGTCGATAATGCTTCAGGCATTATTTCCGCCAATTTATCTTTCTTTTTTGGTGCAATTAAGTTTAAATAAATATTTGTTTCTTACGTTTACGCGAATTGTTGAACTCATTAAAACACAATTTTACGGATTACTTCGCGATTTATTTAAATTTTATTTTACATGACGTTTCGAACACTTTACAGCGATCGTGGTCACAGGGAGACTGAAAACTGGATAAATAAATAAAAATACTCTTAAATTATTATTGTAAATTAAAACAATAACTTTCCTTTCAATGAAAGAGTATCGCTTAAGGACTGATTCTACTGAGTCTATTCCAAGATGATATGCCCCAAGGCAGGTCACTCGTATGACAGCATACGGCTTACAGTGAAGATTATCTGTTACTTAAATCTTGCAAACGAAGGTTGAGATGATTTTAAGAGTACACCGCAATAAATAAACTTTAATTATTTATATGTAACTAGTCTTGTAGATGATCACTTCCGATTGGATTGACACGATCACGATGTTAATTGAAATAATAAAACCACGACTTGTATACATTAAGTTCAACAATCTTAGCTGGGTTTGTTGAAATAATAAACCACGATGTGTTTACTTTAAGATACATAACTAATCTTAGCTGCGTTTTTTCTCCCTTCTATCGATAGCAGAGTTATTATTAAGTATTACTAGGCCTGTGTATCTTCCCGCGTAAGTAGCAAAACCGTACCTACGCGCGGCGACCCCTTGGTAAGGGACTAAACAAGTTGGGTGTCGCTAGCCGGCAGCGACACGCTCCCGCGATTTATTCACCGGCGCGGCGGTGCGCGACACTAAGTTGCTGGTTGGACGAGCGTGAATAAAATCCTAGAAAGATGCGCTAGATGGCGTAAGTAGCTTCTTGTGGCAGTCAACCCTATCGCGTTGCGTGATAGTACGTCATTGAATAGGTTTAGTGTATTATGAATCATATTCCAGAGTTATAAGAATGAAATTATCTTGCAATGTATTTCTGTAGGTGTCTACACAAAAACGTGCTTGAGTCAGAGGCGAACTGAATTACACCATATCGTTAATAACATTGAGTAGATATTTCTTTAATTTCATTGCAAAGTCATACTTCTGTACGGAGTACTAGTACTTATTCTGTGGTATTACCAGCACGTTATGTTTTTGTGGTACAGGTCCTTAATTCTTAAAGGTAATTGTTAATATAATAAGACAGATGCATGATTTATTATTGATCCAGAGTCATCCCACTGTTGGGCAAAGGCCTACCCAAACTTTCCACTGATCCCTGTCTAGTGCCACAGTCTGCCACTTGCCAATGTCTGGAAATTATTGAAATAGTCATCTTTCCGTTGGCGCAATTTTTCCCCAATAATTTTTAAAATAGACCCATAAACAGTTATGTGTAAATGAATCTGAATCTTATTATTATTACTAATGAGCTCCGATTTAATATTATTTTCTGAATTTGGCAATAAGAAATAAATAAATAAATTTTCCCTTGACATTTAGTGATATTGTTATCCTATTAGTAACATTTGAAAGATGGCTATGAAATCACAAAAATAAAATGCGTCTTTTCTAGGTTCCTAAAATGTTTTATTTGGTTACAGGTGCCGACTCAAGAAGTATGATGATGACCTTCCCCAGACAAGTGTCATCATCACATTTCACAACGAAGCGAGATCTACCCTACTCCGGACTGTCGTCAGGTACATTACTTCTTCTTTATTAAAGTAAATATTGCACACAAAAAATCATATTTTAGAAATGTTATACTAAACGGCTGTCAGTTGCTAATAAAATTACAAAATCTATAGACAATTTGCCAGAGATGTTAAGGCAAATGATGCTGACTGAATTTAGATGAAAACACGCGAAAACTAGTAAAACACAAAATAATTAAAATTCATACTTGCCTCGAAAGAAGCCTTGTCCGCGTCCCAACATAAAGTGCACGTTTCTTTTTTTAGTTTTTGCAACATAGAAAGGGGAACTATACACTTAAAATTAGTATTAGAGAGGTCAGGAATCAGACCCAATGTCACCCAAAAAAAATCATAAAACATATATATATATAATCTTATTTCCACACAGCTCTCGGCTGTGAATTTGTCGGACCGGGTCGATCCCACTTGCCGCCATGTACCAAGACTTTTTGTACATCTAAGCATCGGTTAGTGAAACAACTAACTAACCGATGCTCTTACGGTGAGGGAAAACATCTTGAGGAAACCTGCACATTAAGGCGACTGAATTTGTAACCATGATCCAAGCTGGTCAGTTCCCCTGTGACCAGGGTCACGGAGGTCAGATGGCAGTCGCTCCACTGTAATTACTTGATCTGCCACATCCTGGATTCTGGTCCAAAGCGGACCCTGGCCCTCGCGTGCAAGTGCGCAACCGGGATAGCGCTAAGATGATGATGATATCAGTTGTGAATTCTATTACACTTTGCCTTTTATATATATATCGTCTTTACTTTGTTACTTTTCCTGCCTATAGCTCCAGAGCGTATGGGAATAACATAACAATGGATGGGAACAAAGGAATTGAAAGTTATTTGAATAATGTTACACTGCCAAACGCTATTACCGGCGGGCGGCACTTATCAATAAAATTCAATTCAATCCAATAAAAGTCAATATATTTGATCTATTGTTATGAAATGGAAATATATACGAATAATATTAGATTCTAATGTATTAGTTTAGCTTTCGTATTTTCTTCTCAAAAACTGAAGTTTCTGATACAGTTCTTTTCAAACTTTTTACACGCAATGCCCACGTTTTTTGACTGTTATAATGAATCACAACGAAGTGTTTTTAGTTTTTCTAGGAGAAACCGCTGCTGGTACCAACTTGTTATATTTAAATTCCTATCTGAACCGTCTATAAACTTTGTAATTCCGGTCTGATCCCCTTACTCTTTGGATCAGACCTACTTAGGTATATCAATTTTAGATATAGGGTATCCGACTGAAATCACCCTTATTTAATTGCTAATTGAAACACCCAGTTTATATTTTATCAGTGAATATAGCATACCTATATTTATGTACCAGATTTCCGTGGGTTTATTTATCTACCTATTCATAGTTCCACATGACTTTAAAACTGTTCATACTTCATTGAATGCCGTTGTATAATATTGTTCATAGAACCAACAGCAGTTTCAATAGTAATAAAGCAAACGCACTTAGATTTCAATCTGATAGAGAACTTTGTGACTCTCTCATTTCATTCAAATCCAGTAACTAATTCAAGGTTTACAGGTATTCATGTTTGAGAGCTATCGTTCCTTTAAAGTAGGAATAAATAGGGACCTAAATAGCCCTTTCAGGACTAAATTAATATCTAAATAGTCTTGGATCCCCAAGATGAATTTTCTAAGAAGAGTCTAATTGAAATATTGATTTTACAGCGTCTTGAATAGGAGTCCGGAGCACCTCATCAAAGAAATCATCTTAGTCGACGACTTCAGTGACAATCGTGAGTGCTTTCTCATCTATACTAATAATATTATAAAGAGGAAAGATTTGTTTGTTTGTTTGTTTATTTGCATCGAATAGGCTCCGAAACTACTGGACCGAATCAAATGAAATTTGGCACAGAGATAGTTTGAGACACTGGGAAGGACATAGGCTACTTTTTGTCGCGATATAAAATTATAAGGGGGATGAAAATTTGTATGAGAAATCCGACTTTTGGCGCGGGCGAAGTCGCGGGGAACTGCTAGTTTTAATATATTTTGATTATACATTTCCATTTATGTTACCATTGCCATCATTTCATTCAATGCTTTTTACATCCAATGAAGCAAGAAAGCGGAAATAAGGACTAATAAACGGCACTACGTAACCCGTTTGGAATCGTTCGCTTTGTTGTCTTGTGCACTTTTTGATGTTTTGATTTTTTATGACTAAAAGAGAAAATGAAAAAATATATTTTTAAAACAAGCTTTCATAAGAGCCTGAGCTACTGATATCCGCTATCTGTTCTAAATACTTACTTTGCAACATCAGTACCTCGTGCCTTTGAAGAAGTTTGTGTTTAAAACACATTGTTTACGTATAGTTTATAAATTACAATGACGTAATTATATTACGTATGAATATTTGCTTATTAGGCTGTTAGGTACATTATATTTTATATAAGTTACCTCAATTATACAGACATAAAGCTGAGTTAAAGTGACCCTTAAAAAGATTCCATTTCGTAGTAAAGAATCCATGTTACAATATCTTAATGTGAAATCAAATTTGTCTATACATCTTATCATATATCTAAGTTTGACTATGACATGCCGGCTATACTATACAAGTTTGTTTGGCATGACTAATATTTATTCTGTGCTAACACTAACGGTGTACAGCTTATGTCATGTTACGTTAGGAGTAACCTGATGGAAATATTTATTACATAGAAGACTTCCTTTCATGTTTTAAGAGTTTGTCACCACTGAAAAACCTGCCCTATAAACTACCACACCATTTAAAGATATCTTCTTCATACCCTTTTTACGCTGAGGAAATGCTTAATACATAACGGGTGAAGCTAAAGAGAAGATAATTTTGTGGGACCCCCTTTACAGTAGGTAGACCAACTAGAGAGTTCAGACTGCATGAAGCGAGGCTACAAGGTTTGCTAAATGCATGTTTTTTATTATTTCTTTCTTCTTTTATACACTAGCCAACAACCTATCTTCCTCCAGTATCCCTCCAGTGTCTTCGTTCAGCATTAGGAAACCCAAGATCTCAGCTATATTTGGACAAACATTAGCCCTCTTTTGGGGGTCAAAAAGATATCTCAACACTAATAAAAAAAATAAGGTATTGTGTAAGCTTGAATGCGTTTTATTATGTACAACATTCATGCATACAATTGGCAGTGTTAAAAATTATCTTATTTGTATCTTACAGCCGAGCGAATTTTTACATCATTAGAGATCTCGTTCGTTTAGTAATAAAGAAACACAAAGCAGTGTTTCACACTGATTGTATAGAGAACAATAGACATTTTAACTATTCATTTCACTTCACACCGGCTAGCTGCAACAGTTTCGACAAATCGGACTAGTTTTACGAAACACGGATCTAGATGTGATTGTGTTGTTATAGCATTGAATAGGAACTGCATTTCAATTGCTTTTATAGGGCTGTCAGTCGCAATTAGTATTATACTCGTAGTAAGTGACAACGTTTGTCTGTCTGTATTTATTTTTATGTAACACCGCCAAATTCGTGACTCTAAAGGTGTTTCTGAGTTACCTATTACAAGATAGAAAACACCAAGATTAAAATTTTGGCAAAACTTGGAATTTGAACCCGGTCACTCGTGGTGGGAAGCCCGAGCCTAATTGTTGAAAGAATATAAAATGTGTTTCTTTCTTTCTTTAAAATCAATTGTAATACAGCTGCGACCCAAATATAATTAAAATGAAATAAGATCAGCCAAGGTCTTAATGGTCACGCACGATATTATTTTGATATAATAGGTACTAATTATTTTTATGTACAATACATTTACTATTATTATCCAGTTCAGCCAGGCCGAAGTAAGAAACGACCTTGGCACTTTTTTTTTGCACCTGCACACGTGAGGCTGTAAAATGCACTGATAATTTATTTGTTGCTGAGTATTGGTCCTTAAGAATATAATGTCAGAGCCCCTAGACTAGGTGCAAACTACTCTATACCGAAGTTCGCAATAGAGTAGATTGCAATAAATCATTATTTGGTAGTGAAGCAGTGATAGGGGGGTAGTGCTAGGTTGTGACTTGTATATTGATCGTTGCTATGTAGAAAAATGATTTTTATGTTTTTTTTATTTCAAAGATTATTTATTTACTAAAGGATCCCTGCGCAAAAGTCGGACTTTCCACATATTCCACATTTCCCGCCTTAATATTTTATATCGCGACCAAAGCAGCCTATCCTTCCTAGGCTCTTAGTCCCTTTACCTTTCATCTAAATTCTATTTAGTGCAGGCTTAAGCGTTAAGAGTTATCAACTAACAGATACTTTCGCATGTACAATATTAACTATGGACTTATTTATATCCCACCAGCCGAAGACGGCGCATCCCTCCGCGCGATTCGCAAGGTGCGCGTGATCAGAAACTCGAAGCGTCAGGGTCTGATGCGGTCACGCGTCCGCGGCGCAGACGCAGCCACCGCGCCAGTTCTTACCTTCCTGGATTCCCACGTGGAGTGCAACGTGCATTGGCTAGAGCCACTGCTGCAGAGGATCAAGGAGGTAAGTCAGTCTAATAAACCACTTGAACACCTCGCGGACTACCAACAGACTTTCTATCGGCCGGCTAGTTTGGAAGTCCCTGTAGACCTGTATTTTCTATCTTTCACCGCGCTCGTGCTGCCTTCTTAGATTCCCACGAGGAGTGCAACGTGCACTGGCTGGAGGCGCTGCTGCAGAGGATCAAAGAGGCAAGTGTGATATTAAACACAAAGATAAACGAGGACTTTGCCATTGTTCTTCTTCTCAAAGCATTGCCATATTTTGTATATTCGAAATGTAGATTTGATAATATTTGAATAACTGCATAACATAATCCAATGAACTGCAACTTTTACGAGTTACATTTATTTTATGAATGATTGAGCAACTGCTGTTAACTTACAATCTAAGGCTACACAATAAAATATTCCTTAGCCTGTTGTAAAAATATTTGCAATTTTATATGCATTGATACTAAGACGAATCGAAAGTCGTGAACGCGCTAAACTATTGTTATTATTATAATTTGGGATCGTAAACAATTGATGGCACGCGAGACATTACTATTGCAACATGCGAAAGGTCACAATCGCAGATAATACATACCTAAGTTGTAAACCTACTTTGTGCAATACCGCAATGTCTAACTATTAAGCTGGCTATTTAATATAACAATAATTTTATGACCCGATCAACCACACGTTGTTGCTATAAAATTTTGCATCAAGTAGAGTAATAATAATAATAAATTGTTTCAACAAACACACCAATTCCCTAGCCTCAAACTAAGCGTGAGCTTGTGCTATGGCGACTAGCAAACGGATAGACATACTTATATACATTTATAAACATCCATGACTTAGGTACAAATTGCTCGTGCACATCACACAAACATCTGCCCCTTGCGGGATTCGAACCCGCAACCGCCTGGTTTAGAAGTCTGGAGCGCGAACCGCTACACCAAGACGGTCGTCAAGAGTAGAGTAAAACTATTATGTTTGTCTGGAGTTCTAAAAAGATGAGTGAGATTCGTGCGTGCGAACTTGCAACTCGAACTTTTTACATTTACTTTTAAACTGGATGTTGGCGCTCTGGCTTATTTTGCGGTCAATTTGCCGAAGCGTTTATCACTCTATGTTATTAACTTACAGAATAAAAGTATTTGCTTATCGATTTCTTCAGTAATACAGTTACAATACAGTTAATCAAGGCCCCCCTGTCAAAATTGCGTGTCGTCGCCACGCAGATTCGCACATGAAAATGGGTATATAGGCAATTTCATGAATGAAAATTTAAACAAAACAAAAAAGTATACCTTTAACTTAATTTAACACCAGCAAAGATTAAAAACATCATAATTAAAGACGTAATTAATAATTATAATAAATCATAATTAATAATACATCAACGTAGTAAAATGTCAACACTTGTATTGGCTGTTAGTATTATGTATATTCCAATGTATTTTTAAATTAACAGCTGTGGATTTGTGAAAATAAAAAAATAAACATATCAATAAAGAATAATTAAAAAATATTTCAAAAACAACGAAAGCAGATTCAGATTGTAAATGATTGGAACATTGAACTGAAAGTTAATGCACAACGTTGAAACACAAATATAAACTTTCACGTGGTACCTAGTAGGATCATCTGTCTTTCATCTTAATCTAATGAACGCAGGCAGCAAATTCATCAAGTTTTCGCAGACATTGCGCAATGAGATGCTCTTCATATCGCGAATACCAGTCGTGTGTAATGGGTTTGATGTCTAACTGCTGTACTCAAAGTCGTCAATTAAAGTTAATCCTTCATTAAGTCTCATGCCGTCCTTTTTAGGGGTCCGTACCTCAAAAGGCAAAAAGGAACCCTTATAGGATCACTTTGTTGTCCGTCTGTCTGTCAAGAACCTTATTCTCAGGAACGCGTGGAGGTATAAAGTTGAAATCAACATCAAATACTTATGTCTATCGTCCCTTGAAGTTGAACAAATATCTTAGTAATATTACTGGAATTGCGAAAATCGGATACTTTGTATGTTCAATAACATTTTTTAAACATTGATGAATAATTCCTATGAATATTAATATTGCTTAAATCCAATAGCATATTTATTGCATTATTTATTTACGTACATTATACGAGTAGATAGTTCAATATATTCACCCCATATATTTATTTGCGACCTAGTAGTCATCATCCTCCTAGCGTTATCCCGGTTGTGCTCTCGCACGCGAGGGCCCAGGGTCCGCTGACCATGATCCAGGTTGTGGCACATCAGGTAATTACAGTAATTATATGCGACCTAGTAGCTTTCATATACCGTACCGTACGAGTACCTTTCATATATAAATAAGATGTTTCCGTTTTTCCGATGAATAGTTTACACTGCCTCGTTAGTCGTTACACTGTCACGGGTTTGAGTCTAGGGTCAGGCCGGAATTTGCTTCTGGGGTCTTGAAATAACTCGGAAACACCTCATAATCAGCTTAAGTCGGTTCGTAGTGTTAACACCCTTTAGGAAGCGAAAAATATATATTTTATAATATGCCGTATACGCCTGATCTCTCTGCAGGTATCAAATTGAAGTCTTACCGAACATTGATTGAAGGAAAGCACCTGTGTTTGGAGCACATACTTGTGCACTGTGATATCTTTCAGGCATTTGGCTAATCCCTTTTGAAATTGACCGCTATGGAAAGAAGAACGGCAGACTTCAATAGACTCTTGTTTGGCCTCAAAAGTGTTGTATCTGATTGATGAAAATAATAGTGATTGACGCTTTGATTCACCGATTTTAAATAGTTAGAGTTTGGTGAAAGTTGGATTTTTAAGTTATCAAACATCTTCCTTTTCGTTTTTTATAGGGCAACTGTCATATTTTATTGAAACCTCGAAGCACTTACCATTCTGTACAGCGGTATTTACACCGACTCCAAGCAAACTGTTTTAGCTAAAATACGAGTGTAATTAAAATAAGATGCTAGCTGAAAATTTGTAGAGTATACTATACGAGTATACTAAAATAAATGACTGCAACTTGGATTCCTATAGAGGTCTAAAAGGCATTCCTCTGCTAAAGCGTGACTACCTTCCATTTTATCAAAGCTCGTTATTTTAACTATTGCATGGCTGAAGTCATTAGCAATCTGATCCTTGCACAAAATACGGGTAAATAGACAATTATGTTAGTTTGTTGGAAGGAAATACACTTAAAGAAACTTGAACTTTCATTATGTAAATTATATCAAAAGTTGTCCTTATAATAAAGCTTCAAGAGAAACAGGTCTGTTTTACTTCAACATAATTTTATTATATTTGCTTTAAACATTGTGCTCAAAATACACGATAGAAACATAACTTTTTATTGCACAACATAATAGAAAAAAGTAACAGAAACTTACACAGAAGATCTACAATACTACGATATTTAATATTTTTACATAATTTTAAATACAATTTGAATTAATTAGGTTCAATAATATGAACACGATTAAATATAATAATGTAACTGAATGATTACAACAAAACTATGAATAGACAGAAGCGCGTAACTTATTGAAAATGATTGTAATCACACGTTTCACAACATTCAAACGGTAGCAAGCGATATGTAACCGAAATAAGTTCTGACAATGCTAGATCAAAAGCATATTTACATTTCAAAGGCACGTGACAAGTCAATCTACGATCAATACCTGACCTCGCCAAGTTGCTATGACGAATAACTAAGACTCTACAATACATTGGACAAGTACTTTTTGACTGACATTATTGTGTGAACGAACAATTTGATAACGTGGATTATTGAATTATTGTATTTGCTATTAGTAATATTAATTAATTGTGTAATAAAAATATTTATTTTATTTATTTATTTAAACTATATTGCACCAAAAAAGGAAAGTACAATTGGCGGACTTAATGCCATAAGGCATTCTCTACCAGTCAACCGCATGGGAATGCAGAGAGTTAATAAGTGGCGGGATATTAAGTAAAGTAAAGAAATTAATTTGGTAAAACTAAATTATACTGAATAAATAAACATACATACTAAGATACATAGATAGGAAGATAAAAATACATAAGCTAAAGTATTCAACATACATGAATAATAATATAATAAATACGAGAATTAGTCAGGAAAAGTAACACGACAACATTATTACGGTAGAAAAAGACACGTAGTGAGACTGACGAACGTGGTGGTCACTCCTAAAAAAAGTCAAGGTAGTATTTCCGTAGAGACCTCCTGAACACAAATTTGCTTGGGGACATCTTGATCATGTAAGGGAGGGAATTCCAAAGACGGTTTGCAGAATTAGTGAAGGAGTCGGACGTAAAGCCAGTTTTGAAAAGAGGTGTGAAAATGGTCAGATTGTGGGTAGAACGAAAATACTTACAACAAAACACTCATTCTCCTTTTATTGATGTGAGCGAACTGTAATGTTTTGTTTTTAGTGATGGGTTCTTAATATTGTAACCCTTTTTCAAGGATTTCGCTTTATAGTGTGGAAGAAATAATCGATCACGTCTTCGATCGTTTTTATTATTTCGTCATTCAAAATGTAATTAATTTTAACAAAGGAAAGTAACTGTGGCGCGTTACCTCATTTCAAATCTTTATGTCAGTAAAAACTATCTACAATCGCGTGGTAAATCGAGAGCTTTAATGTAATTTCAAGGTCCAGTTGAGTTAAATTAATTAAAAAATATTCAAACTAATAGTTTTGGATCCAGTCAAAATTATATTTGAGCTTATAATAATAGTAATAATAAGAATATAAATTTTATATTCTTAGTAAGTAATATGCATTTACTAAAGCAATGAATACTTTAAGTGGTACATAATATTAGTATAGAAACTATTATGTCAGGCAAATAACGGTACCATCCTAGAGTGGGGCAGAGAATAAAGAACGTAAAACGCAGTATAATGTGGTAAAGATAATATTTTATCAAGGGTTCCAAAGCTTCATAGATAACAAAAAAACATTAAACTTTTACGGTGCTATTACAAAAAATTAGACCAGGTTTAAATTAGGTCTAAATATTAGCCGACAACAGAGGAATGAATGCCACATTCGTGACATAACCTAATAGAGAAACGCTTTTCTAATTGGCTAGCTAATAGCTTAGTCCTGGATTAAACCCAGTACTAAGTTTTTGTAATAACGGGGTTAACGTTAAATGTAAACGACAATATTTTGGCAAGAGTTCCAAAATTAAGGCTTCAAGTTCTCAATCTACGAGCAAAACGTGCAAAAGAGGTTTTACTTTTATCTTGGCCTCGACTCTTTGTTGCTCTATTTATGAACCTGTCTGGCCTGTGGTTTATCACAATGGCAGTATGTCACAAGTGGCGAGACGTAAGTGCGACGTGCCATACACGGTAATGTGAAGGTCCAAGGCGAAAGGGCAATGACGTATGCGTCTTGGGCTATCTTCAATCTTGAGATATTGTCTCGGATCGGTAAAAAATGATACTCTTTTGTGGCTGGAACATAATTTGGGCAATGATGCACGCATCTTGGGAAAACGATACTCAGTTATAGCTGAAATACGATGTGGGCAATGTCGCACGTATCTTGGGCTATCTTCAATCTTGAGATTGTCATGGTCTTTGAGCTCAGGCTGTATGTGCCCCTAACACAAGCAATTCGTAATTTTCTTTTCGTATTTTAAAATGCGGCAGATTGAAGTCATTGTTAACAATTTATTTACAAATAGTGATCGCCACGACATAGACAAAAAGGTTGTAAACAAAATGTAAAACGATCATAGCTAACTCCTCCCATAACGATTTATTTCCTCCTACAATCAGACAAAGTTGCATTCAGAGTTAGTGGTAACTGATTATTTATTAGCAATTCTGCTTTGTCTACTGCCAAACAGCAAAAAAATCATATTCTACTTACACCCGAGTTCACCAATTTGTCATACAATTTATATTTATCAATCGGTTTATTTGAAAGAATTCCCATACAATACGTCAAATAATGCTAAACCGGCTGATTAAAAATTGAACATGTTAATCACTCTTAAAGTTTCGCGTTTCATTATAATAACATATTAAAACGGAATTAACGCGACGGATAGTAGGTAAAACCTTTATAGTAGGTGCAACCCGGTCGAAACGTCAGGCAAAATTTAAGGTAAATGATGTTTTAATGTGTTCTCATAAACATGTGTTAGTGAAATCCAGGCTTAAGCGCGTTTGCTCCAATAAATGAAACCCAGCTTGACGTTTCCCGTTTACAGCTGTGATGTAACAAAACCTCAAATGCCTGCATGTGTGGTCGCCGAAGTATGCATCTCACAGCATCTCATAACTCCATTTAACTGACGGGGTCAAAGATAAGTGCTCGTCAATGACGGGCAGACAGACTTGGTTGTCAGCTGTCTAATCGGATGTTTTAGAGGTAATGCTAATTAGAATGTGGGTTTAATGCGAGGTCAAACAGTTGGTGTCAAGGGTTTAGATCTTAAAATTGATTATACTCGTATGCTTTTGTTTTTTGATGTTTTTAATATTTGTTTAGTCTTTGGTATTTTTTTAACACTCACAGTGTTTTTCTTATTTATATAAGTTTAGTCTTTTTATTTATTTTGCATTTGTGTATAGTCCGACAAGTTCTCCGACCCTTCTGCGGCAGCCAGAGGTGCGGGGGGATTCCCTATGAAAGTCGCGTGTGATTAGCGCTTCCTTGCCCCATTGCGGGGCGCAAGGAGAACTTGTTAGAACTTGTCGAACTATATTATCACACAATAACTTTAAATAGCATATTTATTTATTCTTTCACGTAATTTTCAATAGTCAGATCGTAATATTCTTGAAACAAAACCAGTACGACTGATTTTGAAAAGTCATCACCTCATCTGTGACACTTGACTAATTGAGTGACATATTAAGACCCGTGTTAACCAATTTTTAAACAACCGGTAAACCTGAATTGACGGTAATTGCGACAGAATACCCGTACAAAATATGTCAAATAATGCTTAACATGCCAATTATAAGTTGGTAAACTCCAGGCTAAACAGGCCGCTGTAAAATTGTTCGACAAGTAACTTTTTATCTGACAGTTAAAAAATCAGCCTGCAATACACTGATACTGCTAATACATAAGGTGAGCTATTATACAATTCTAAATTGTCAGAACAAAAGCTATGAATAAACAAAATAGTGGTATCAAAGCAGTACACTTTTTGTAAAGCTTCTTACTCATCGGAGTTTTTTTGTGGTAACAATTACATAAACTTGTGGTGCTCCTCTCCAAATCACAGTCTAGAAAATCCGTACAGAAATAGATCAAACATGACTGAGGGTCCACTGACTATTGCGCAACTTGCCGACTCGAATTACCGTCTCAGAGCTAAGGCTCAGAACACATTGTCATGTAGAATAAATTATCGAAATGTAGCAAAAAGTATACCTACTACTCCAATTATAATCCTTACTACTTTAACCTATTAACAGCCAACGCGAAACTAATAACAATACCCTGGAACTCGAACTCAAAATAAAGACAGAAAGCTTAATTATAAAACAAAAAGATGTTTTTATGAAATACTATATTTTTATACAAATCAGTATTTTATTCAAATTCTGGCAATCGTAGGGTAGAAAACACTAATTACCCTTTATTTCGCTCTTGATATTCACATTTTTACCAAATTACGAGATAATCAACCTACATTTATTGAGAAATTTACAAAAATATATGATACAACACTGTACTCGCTTAAATACAGCGGCTGCAAATGTGTTAATAAGACAAGATGTAGTCATATATCTCGAAGCAAATATATCTCTAAAGTGTCTCAAGGGTAACCTGACCTCTCGGTCTTCTACAGACTGTACTTCGGCGAGTGTTCGCACGAGTTCCACAATCTTATAATGCCATCCCCATTCTTCCATCGGAACACCGGACGTACTGCAGGTTACCATATTTTTTCGGTTGTTATTACTATCTCTCGTACCAAGCGCTTTTCATCGTCATTTTTAATGTGCGCAGTCAAAGAGTGGAATGCCCTGCCTGCGTCTGTTTCTCCGAGTGCGTAAAACCCGAAAACCTTTAAGGTGCGTGTAAATAGGCTTTTTCTGGGCAAGCTCGCCCCATCGTTGACCTTATCTTTGCTCTCAGGCTAAGATGAAGATCAAGAGCTAGCCTTACTCATAAAAAAAACCTAGAAAGTGATACCTATGTTATGATAATGGCCTTGTTACTTGGGAGAGATGTCAGCCCTGCAGTGGACTGCTTCAGGCTAACGATGATGGTAGATAGTTTTGTTGTTTTAAAACGTTGTTAACACGGTATATTTATAAATACTGAAATAATTAACAGTCCTGCGCATTAAATGCACTGCATTTTGCAAGCGAACTAACAATTCAGTATGTATATGCAAATATAATCCGCCCGGCATGAGTGGGCATTTTTGCGGTTTCCGTCTGTCCCTCTGTCCCTCTGTCTACTGGTTTATTTTGAATGACGGTTTCAGTGGTGATGAGGTAACCTAACGCCTCTAAGGATCTACTGCGTAAAACGGTTTCCGTATTCTTGTCTCTATCCATGACGCTCACTCGAATTGCCTTGGTTGCGTAAATGACAGGGATGACGGACGCCGTGTTACAGTGTAGGATATCTGCTCCTCTGTAGGAAGCGTGTTACGTGTAGCATCGGTTGTTATGTTTCTGATTCGATATTTTTAGGGTTAGTGACAAATTGTAGCCAGTACACAGGCCGTCAGTAGCCAGGAGATCAGACTATATTTTTTTGTTGCAAAATCACCTCTATTACAACTGCATAAGATGCTACAGTGTTTAACTTGACATGCTGTCGTCTGTACTTCAAGTACAGACAGATTAGCGCCTCCTTGTGTTTCATAGTTGAAAGCCTCTGTCTCTCTCTCTCTCTCAAGAGATCTCAGAGAAACAAAGTAGTTGTTAGTTTTTAATATTTTTTAACGCTCACAGTGTTTTTTCTTATTTCTATAAAAAGTAAAAATTCCTAGCCGTGTGCGAATTTTGGGTTTCTTATTTAAACTTCTATAAATTAGTTGTTTTTTAACTCGCAGTAGTACGCGTTTAATGAAATGAAATGATTATTATCATAGGCTTACTTCTATTGTGATATTTTACTTATTTATTTAGCAGGATTCCTTTAGAGTAGGGAGCCCGTTCAACTATTTGCCTATGTATTTACTTATTTTATTTAAATCTTTGAGATGACCACCGAATGGTGATCAATTTTACGAGCGAAGTTTAATTATCTTTGAGATGACGTTCATCCTTTAAGACATCACTGGTCAAACCATTCTATGCTAATGGTAATCAGTGCTCTTCATCAGTACTGCTTGAATTCATTTGTTTCGGTCTTGCAACCTTAAGTATAGTCAGGCCTGTGTATCTCCCCGCGTAGGTAGCAAAAACGTACCTACGCGCGGCGACCCTTACATAGGGGCTAAAACAAGTTGCGTGTCGCTACCGGCCAGCGACACGCTCGCGCGTTTTATTCACCGGCGACCGTGCGGCTACGTTGCTGGCTGGACGAGAATGAATTAAGTACTAGAAAGAGGCGCTAGATGGCGTTAGAAGCTTCTCGTAGCAGTCAACCCTATCGCGTCGCGTGATATTACGTCACTGAATAGGTTTAGTGTATTATGAATCATATTCCAGAGCAATAAGTATGAAATTATCTTGCAATGGATTTTTGTAGGTGTCTACACGAAAATGTGCTTGACTCTGAGGCGAACTAAATTACGCCATATTGTTGACGACATTGAGTAGACATTTCTTTGAATACAATTGCTAAGTCATACTTCTGTACGAAGTACTAGTACTTATTCTATGGTATAGTCTTGAAAATAACGACGTCATTTGCAGCAATCATTCTGCCATCGATTCGTATGTAACCTGTTATCATTTTCTACTAACCATAAGAATCTAAGCTGCACCTAATCCCATTGCAAGAGAAATCAAATTTGCATCGATGACAATGATTGAGTGATTTGTAGTCATTTATTAGGCCATTTCGTACATAGAGTAGCAATTCGGTAACCGTGTTACCACATAAGCTTTGCGTACAAATCGATCTATTATCAGCATATGACTAGAACTAAAGCGAAAGTTAAAGTTCGTAATGGCGCCAATAAGGTGGTAATTCCAAAACAACCGCCAATAACTTAAGAAAATTACAAACTAATGTGATGTTTCGTGAGTGCATGTTGTTGAAATATTTGTAAATTATAGTGCTTAAACCTAAAGGGTAATAAGCTGGTTACTAACTAGTCAGATTTGTGTAGTACATATTGAGCTATGTTACTTATTAAATTGCAAAGTGGATATTAGTAAATCATTGACTTATATGAAAAACATACCTACCTAATCTTTACTAACTCTGTATAGGCCGGAATAGCTAATCTGGACTTACGCAAGTTGGCTTTCAACTCGGATCATAGGACTTGCGCTTGTACGGTTTAGATAATTCGGTCTGTAGCAAGTAAACCTTCCGGATTAACTAATCCAGACATGCGCAAGTAGACTTGCGCAACTCAGATAATAGGCCTTAAACAAATCCGGATTAGCTAATCCATACTTGCGCAAGTGGACCTCTGTTGCTGTGCTCTTCTCTCTGCTAAAATACTATTAGCCTTAAAATAACTTTTTGTATACTGTATTTCTTAATCATTTATATGTGTGTTCCCGAGATTAGAAGAAAGTTATGTCACTCGAAAAAATGTTCTAATATTGAAGTACACTTTGAAGACTAAGTACCTACTTCAGTTTGAAGTCAATAGGCAGTGTTCAAACACTTCACTCGAGTTCTTGAGTTGTATGCTTATGACTTCACCTTTATGTGTGTCAATATTATCCATAGTAATTACAGGTGATGATTTAGGATACATTTTTGCGTTAGGAGATGTATTAAGCTTCTTTTAATTTGCAATGACCTAGAAGATCAAGTAATGCTTGACGATTTTAGTATCGCATGACCATGCAGAGGCAAAAACATGAAAACATTTTAAGTTTCAAAAATATTTGAAGATATTACAAAAGTACTTACTTGCAATTTAATAGAAAAACGGTGTCGAAACATACCGACTGAATAATTTACAAATGGATAAAAACTCAAGATCGAAAAAAGGCTCTTGACAGTATGCATGGGCCGTACCCTAGATTACTTTGATCACATTACAAGGCGAAATCCTGGAGAGGCCTAACCTCGAAAGGCTAACGATAACAGAAAAAATCAAGGCACGCAGGCTTAGACGACGCAGCCCCATGCGGTGGTCAGACGGTGATTGCGGGTCCGAATCCCGCAAGGGGCAAATGTTTGTGTGATGAGCACGAGCATTTGTACCTAAGTCATGGATGTTTATAAAAGTATTTAAGTATGTCTATCCGTTATCCTAGTCACCATAGCACAAGCTCACGCTTAGTATAAGGCTAGGTAATTGGTGTGTTTGTTAAAAAAAAAAACGCAATAAATGGAAGATCATTGTGCAGGAGAAATCATGAAAAGAGGTTGCGACCCTTAGAAATGTGGAAAAGACACACAGATATAGAGGATAAGAACTGGTGGCCGTTGGACACAAAGATTTTGGAACGAAGACATATTTTTTTTCATCTCACCTGTTCGGAAAGTTGAACTTTCATGTGTACATAGCCGGGTGGGAAATAGCTTTTCCCTCCTAATTTATACTCCTACTATTGAATAAAAGGCCACTATCGTGAGTATCGATAGATATTGCAATAATCAGAGCTGTATCAGCTATCGATAGTGATTTTAATATTGAACTTTGATATTATCGATAGTATCGATAGTCTATTGATACTATCATTTCTGTCGGTAGACTATCGATACTTTTTCCTCAACTATCAATAGTCTATCCATACTATCGATATTTTATCGATATTTTTACTTTTGCCTCAACTATCGATAGTCTATCGATACCATTGACATTTTATCGATATTATTGCTTTTGCCTCAACTATCGATAGTCTATCGATACACTATTTCTTTCCTCACAGTCAAAATGAAAAATAGTTTACAGAAGATCTTGGAAGGATTTGCCGTTCGCAAATAGCAGTTCAAAACCGCTTTCAAACTAATGCTGGGTAAGCAATATTAGCTTTCAAAAGAATGCAAAATTATAATTGTTACATATTGCTTTGGTATTGTATTCGTAATCGCGATAGCTTACAAGTCAGACAGTAGGATCAGCAGGAGAGGTACTACGGCTGATTATAAAATAAATTATATGGAATTTGTGCTATTGTTACAGGAAAAATAGTTGCTCTTGGTTGCCTTGATAAAGTAACAGCAAATCGTTACATTGCCAAACAATACCATCTCGATAACGAACTTCATGTAACACCGTACCATCTTAATCCAAAAAGTGAGACATCTAATTTGGCATTGTAAAACGTATACATGTAAGTATCCCGGAACATGTTGTAACGAGATAAAGCAAACATTCGGAATTACAAAAGCTATTTAGATCGAAAGTAACATTGCCTCACGTCGACGTTACAGATCTACCGCGTAAAATGCGGCGTGAGTGAAATGAGAATAGCGTACAGCACAACAACCTACAGTCTATTTGTTGCGAAATCACCGTTATTACAACTGCATAAGATGCCACAGTGTTAACCTAGACGGGCTGTCGTCCGTCCGTAAAATTAAGTTATCTTGTATTTAGCCTATTTATATTCTAAAGCGCTAAGCGCCTTTTTAAAATAGTATTTTTTCTCTGAACATTGCAAAAAATATAGTAAGTATTTTTGTGAAATTCGGAAATTATACATACACAGGTAGCGACGAACAACGTGAATTAGTTTCGTTCTAAATTTCTAATGCTGCGTTGCGCAGATGCGTTCGAGTCACAACACAATTATAAAAAGCGCAAAATCTGAAAAAGAGATCCCAAATAGTTTTATTACCAATAAATATAAATAGAGAGATCCGGAAAACCAGTTCAGATACCGGTACACACACACCAGGAAATGAAAAAAAAACAAAGTAACAGTGGCTAAGTACCTAGAATTATTTCGGTCGGATACCCCGTATCTGATACCCTGGGGGACCAGTTTTGTTTATAATATTTTCTATTCCGGTCTGATCCACCGTGCGGGTTGAAGGTAAAGAATCAGGCCATAGTGAAAAAGCTAACAATGACTCCAAATTAAAACATAATTTTAACCAGTAGGGGGTCCGGCTGGAATAACTCTCTACTATTGCAGCAGCAAAAATCGCTTTATCTCATATCATGGCCCACACAGCTTACTCAAGCAAAGTGAACGGAAGACGACACGTTGTGCAAGGCGGATCATCGGATCCCTTCACCCCTCTAGTTGTTACATGTATTGAAGTGGCATTGGGACATCGAATTGTGTTAAAGGATGTTGCCTACAGCGGCCTAGAAATTTTAAAGACTGCAAGTCAGAAAGACTAGAAAGTAAAAACTTGCAGCAAAACCAGGAGATAATTAAGAAATGGTATGTGCATTTGAAAGTGCGTGATTAGCTTGTGATAAAAAAGCTCCTGACCAAAATGTCAACTGTATCGTGAATCAAATTTGAGGTAATAACGTTAGGAGATTGTAGATGAAAATACGCTTTTTGATTTTTAAATAAATATTACACGAAAGACACGATCTTAGATTCACAAAAAAACTATTCTCGAAACAGAAGTTTTCAAGCTTTCTTGGAAATCGCACAACATGGGCGTAGTATTTTGGAAGACAAAACAAACTTTGGTTTATGCTACTACATATATAAAGCCAGTAGCGGTGGTAATGTGTATTAAGAGTGCAGTAAATACTTGCATAGGAAGAGATAAATATTATCAGCTCCAGTGTGATGCAAATGAAGAAATCAGAATGTGCACATTAAATTCAGGAAAACATTACGTTCCTAATAATGGTAATTTATTTATAATCGACGCTTTTGTTTTAGCTATCCGTGAATGGTAAGCATCGTATTGTTTGACGAAGATTCATCGCTTGCTATTATCATTAATAACCAAGGTGCATGCGTATGAAGTGCAATCGTATGATGCGCCCGGTCACTCTGCATCAGAATTCTATTGCACGCTTACGTAACCATTTGAATTCGCATCAGATGCTAGAGATATATTTTGTAAACGAGGTCGGCTTAAATAGCCAACAGTAATTTTAAACTCGTACATTTTTGCAATGTAATTTCCTGGTTCTTTTCTTTTTAATCACTTTTAGCTTCTTATGACCCAAAAGCTCAATTGAATTTCGAAGTATGAGCTGTTATTATATTCTTGCATCTTTATGTCATAATAGGTATAAAAACATTCTCTTATTGATTTTAACGGGTTTCGATTCTGAATAACAAATGTTATAACGTGATTGAACCTTGCGATCAATCCAGCGTATATGCCGTTTTCGCATCCCCGTCCACTACTTCACCTTTTTATTTTTGAGACAAATGCTTTTCTTTCTTCAATATTTCGACGTTTGTTCTCTAAACAAAAGGAGTTGCTTGGGATAACGAAGGATCGTCTTAACCTTACTTATAATTTTATTGGTTAAGCTACCATACACACGTGGTGTCTAACATTGTACCTCAAACCAATCAAAATATTTTGTTGTATACGAGTATATCTCTTTTGATCATCTACTCACAGCCAGACTAGACAAGTTTAACAGAAACTTAAGGCCTCCGATGACGGAACGTGCACATATAACATATCACGATCCGGTCGGTGACATTCGCCAAGCTAAGAACTCGTGGGTCGTGACCTTGACACTTAATGAGTGGAATCTAGAATGTTCGATGCTACCAGTGAGAGCGGAGTTAAATAGACGCAACTTGATGCATCCCATTAGCAAAAATGGCGTTTCGTTATTTGAACCGAAAAAGATGTACAATTACTTTAAACGGAGAACTAAATTACTGCGAACCTTTATAACTTGGAAACAAAATGAAGATAGTGATTCGACAAATTAATTTTATGGTGCTTCGAAGATTGTATCATTAAGTTTACAGCTATAATTACATTGAGGACCTTTGAATGAAAACTAAGTAATTAAGGTTCTGGTTTATCGATTCAGATACATTAAAAATTAAAAAGATGAGCAACAAATTTATGATACGTACGCTCGCATGTGTGCATTTGCATACCAACTCGAACGTTATTAATAATAGAAGATCAAGGTTCAAGACAAAACCTTAAGCTAGATAATGTCCGTGACATTCGCTTAATAATTGGCCTTGGAACTTTTGAAAGGAGTCGACTAGAACATTCGGAATGTCTCCACTACGAGCGTATAAAATCATTATAGACTTCAGAAGGCAAATCAAGTGAAAATAACCATTAAAATGGTAATGAGTAATAAGGAACTCAATATAATCCACGATAGCTTATTCAATTTATAACAGAAATAAGAAGCAAATCAAAAAAAAAATAAGAAGAAAGTCCGACTGGCTTACCTACATAAATTGTAATTTGGTTGTGTTTCTTGTTTTATAACCGTGCCCGTTACGTTGTTTGTTTTCGTGTGTTATGTGATGTCCATTCATTAATAAATGTATTTTCTTTCTTTTCTTTCTCAAAGTCAAAGTCAAGTCAAAAATTCTTTATTCAATTTAGGACACAAAATGCCACTTATGAACGTCAAAATATCAATCAATTATGGCCCATATGGGGCAGAACATGTCTCCTTATCTTTTGGGCCCTACTAGCGCTTCGAGACAAGACACAGACAATCTGGCAAGTGCTGAGAAGAAACGCCGGAACAAACTCAGTCACCACTAGCTGCCACAAAAATAAAACAAATCAAAATAAACAGGTAGGTACATCAGTTTGGTGCAGGCTGGACTGACCATACATTCTCGTCATTAAGATAGTCTTGAATTTTATAATACCCCTTCGACATTAGGGTAGTTTTGACATATAACTTGAATTTATTAATAGTAAGTTCGATAACATTATGAGGTATATTATTGAAAAATTTGACACAATTTCCCAAGAATGAATTAATTGTTTTGGCTAATCTGAAGTTTGGAATGACAAGTTTGTTTTTATTTCTTGTGTTATAAGAATGAATATCACTTTTTTTCATAAAAAAAACTAAATTTTTGCGTACGTACATTATATTATCAAATATGTATTGAGAAGCGACAGTAAGGATGTTAATTTCTTTAAAGAATTCTCTCAGGGATTCGCGGGGACTAAGTTTGTAAATGGCACGAACGGCTCTTTTCTGTAAAATAAAGATGGTATCTATGTCCGCAGCAGAACCCCACAAGAGAAGACCATAAGACACTATACTGTGAAAGTAACTAAAATACACAAGCCTTGCTGTTTCAACATCAGTCAAATGTCTAATTTTTCTAACCGCAAAGGCAGCTGAAGCAAGTCTCCCAGCCAGAGCGTTAAAATCTGGTCCCCACTGCAACTTCGAATCCAATGTAATGCCCAGAAAAACAGTGGAGTTTGATAGATCTAATTTTTCACCGTTAAGTAGGATTTCTGTGTTAGCTTGCTTCACGTTAGGCATGGTGAATTTAATACATTTAGTCTTTTTTGTATTAAGAAGCAAGTTATTGCTAGTGAACCAATTTAATACCTTAGAGAGAGCTCCGCTTACATTGTCAAATGATTCTTCGCCTCTTCTTGATTTGAAGACTAGAGAAGTATCATCAGCAAACAGAACTATCTCACAGGAGTATTTGGCATAAAAAGGAAGGTCATTAATATAGATCAAAATAGCAAAGGTCCCAATATTGAGCCCTGGGGCACTCCCATTTGAAGCGGGGCACCTGAGGAGTTAATGCCATTAACGTTTACTGTTTGTAGTCTGCCTGAGAGGTAAGAATTCAACAGTTTAGACGCGTTATTAGATACACCGTAATGATCAAGCTTAATAATGAGTGTTTGGTGATCGACACAATCAAATACCTTCGACAAGTCACAGAATACACCTATTGCATCGTGTTTATCTTCATAAGCATCCAAAATGTGTTTGACGAGTGCCATCCCAGCATCTGTTGTATTTCTACCTTTGGAGAAACCAAACTGTTTCTCGTGCAGTAAATTGTTCAGTTTAAAATGAGAGCAATTGATTAAATATAACTTTTTCAAAAATTTTGCTAAATGCAGGTAGAATGGAAAATGGCCTGAAGTTGCTTGGGTCACTTTTTTCTCCTGACTTAAATAAAGGTATAATCTTACTATATTTCATTAAAGTAGGAAATTGACCTTGATCAATACATTCGTTGAATATATGTGCTAAGTGAGATGCTACGAGAGGTATAATGGGTTTTATTGTGTCAGTTGATATTCCCCATATATCCTCAGTTTTTTTTTGTTTTAATTCCTTGAAAGTTTTTACTATCATTAAAGGATTAATATGAGTGAAATCAAATGAGGAGTTACACTTGTCAACACTAGACACCAGCAGGGATTTCGCATGCAGAGCGCACGAATTAAGTTGTTTTGTGGTTTCGATAGGTACATTACAGAAGTACTTCTCGAAGGCACCTGCAACTTCATTATCAGATTTAATATTCTTATTATCAATTTTTAATGTAAATGTATGATCACGTAGTTTAGTTTTACAAGTTTCTTTGCTTATAATATTCCAAGTTTCTTTAATTTTATTACTGGATTTATTAATTTTTTCACGTATATAATTAGATTTAGCTACCATGCAAACGTTCTTGAATAACTTTGAGTATTTTTTAACATATTCTAGGAATGTTGGGTCATTATTTCTATACACTTTTTGATTATATAATTTAAAAGTTTTTTTCCTACTGATGTAAACACCTATTGTAGCCCAGTCACTGAACTTCGGTTTCAAATTGTTTATAACTAATTTCTTTTTAGGAAAATTTTTATCAAATTTACTTTTAACTAATTCAAAAAAATACTCATATTGGTTATCAACATTGTCATTAATAAAAGGCAAAAGCGGAATTTTATCACTTAAGTTAGACTTAAATTTTTCTTCACGGGAATCAGTGACTGGTCTAAATTGAACTACATTTTTAGTTGGCTCAAAACGGTGTTCAAACGTGACTGACTGACCGCAGTGATCGGATTTTACAAAATTTACTATAGATTTTTTTATCACAACAGAGTTACAGAATATATTGTCTAAGCAAGTAGCTGTTGTAGCAGTAATTCTAGTCGGTTCAGCAAAAACAGGCATTAAATTGAAGGATTTGAAAAGGCTTAAAAACCTCACTCTATAGGTCTTTTCTTCATCTATAATATCGACATTGAAATCCCCACATACAACTACTTTCTTTTTATTAGTAAATAATTTCCTGAGTGATTCTTCCATTAATAATTCTTTCTTTCAAACCAAAAAGATGTGATTATAGAGTTGAATTAGAAAGATAATGTTAATTAATACGCCTCGTTGATACATAATCTATATAGAATATCTAAAAAAAATTTATTCAATGGCGCAGGAGCTATTAATATAGAAAAACAAAAACCTATCAGTCAGCAACAAATACAATACAAAAAACAAACGTGTTGGTGTTAATTGTATTTGTTTGACATTGAGTAGACATTTGCAGCTGACTTTCAAATAGTTTAGTCACCGCTAGCAGTGTACGGTGGGCGTAGGCCTATGCAGTGACGATAGCATCAGTTGCAATGACCGATTTGTCGCGCATTCGAAGTCGCATGACAAATTTGGTTTGAGACAGTCAACTTTTTACGAAGAACCTATTATTTATCGGAACACAAAATACTGTCGATGGATTGGCCTATATAGTGGTAGTTACACTGATATTGTAGCATTCGTGATAAGTACACACGAACAGGGAGACGAAGAAAAAGATTTATAAAAATTAACTAACGTTACTATATTTGCAATAATACAAAATAATGCACGTTAATAAATTCTAGACCTTTTTACAGGGCTGAATTACGTGGAGTTCCACGAAATAACTTTATGTTGAAACCTGTTGAAAAGATTTCTGATGTCTCTTTAATATTTCTAGAGTGAGCTCGATCGATTAATAATTTAATTATCTTGATAAAAAAATTGTTTGCTTATATAAGTTGCGCAATATAAGAATAAATAATTTTTCCAATCAAAATCCTGAGATAGAACGATTCTGAGTAATAAGAAGCAGATTATGTAATTAATTGATTTTCCTGTAACTGTACACAAAGCCAGTATTCTAAGAAACGAAATGAATAAAATCGCTTTGAAGTTAAAAAACTCGCAGTAATGGATATGTTTCTCATGGTTGGTGAGTTTCGTTGGGTGTTTTGAATTTCTGTTGAAACATATTTAAATTATATTCTTGGAGGAGCAGATCTTCTTTTTACATTAGAATAATTTTACATTATGTCTATTAGATTAAAATTGTTGCTTCTTAAAAGAAAATCTGCAAAATGTCAAAATATACAACCTGTATCAGCTGATTAGATGTGTTTATTTACTTACATGAAAAAGTTGTAATGATAAACTATAAATATCTCTTGATTGTCAAGTGAGAATAAGTGCAGCACAAACAGGGGTAGAGAATAGTGGAGATTTTCTTTGCCGGAGGTCAAGTTATACCAGGCCAAGTAACAAATTTGACAATTTGTTGCAAGGAAGGATTAAAATTGACCTAATTTATGGATGCACCCCTTTAGCCTGGGTTCACCAACACATGTTTAATTTTTAATCGGCTGGTTTAGCATCATTTGACATATTTTGTATGGGAATTCTGACAAAATAACCGTCAATTGACGTTCACCGGCTGTTTAAAGATTCGGGTCTTAGCCTGGAGTTCTCCAACACATATTAAATTTTTAATCAACCGGCTAAGCAGTATATGACAAACACAAATTAACTGTCAATAGTTCACCGGCTGTTTAAGAATTGGCTACTTGACACCACCAATCGTTGACGAATTTTTAATAAACGCGTCAAAAAGCTTTTCTTTCATTGATTTTGTATGGGAACACTAAACTATGACGTCACATTTCAGTATACTCAACTAACTTACTTTTTATCAAGTTTAGCTTAATTAAAAATCAAATACTGCAGATAGTTGAAAAATATCAATGAAGGTGTGTTTAAAATATGCTATTATTTTCAAGAAATGGGTTTCGGAATTATTTGTGGATAGTGTCAAGTACCCAATTGGTGTACTCGGGTCTTAGTCGCTTAGACAGTTACAATATTCAAGGGCCAGTCACGGTTGGCTAGCCCAGGGAAGGTAGTCGGCTATATTCCCGGAATAACAGCCGTACGTGCTGGCATCTGTAGACGGAGTGCATTAGAATGCACCTGTCGTAATCCCGGCGTCACTGTGCGAAAGGGCCGCAATTGTGTTTGTAGAGATCATGTAAATGTGAATGAATACTTACTACCGTACTCAGAAACGTTACTTAAAGAAAATTGCAGTCCATTTCTATTTTATTTACTAAGAAAGTGACAGAACTAGACTTAAAGATAAAAATGTGTTATGTGCAGTGTTATGTGTATGTGGTAAACTCGGGTCTAAGTGTGGCAGTAAAACGATGAAGTTTACCACATAGATTAAAATTGTGAGTGTTTCTCATAGACAATATTATTCTATTCCACGTTCCATTGACTAGCTTTGAATATTTAAGTAAGAATAACTATAAAGAATCCACCTATGTTTCTAAAGAAGAACCATCAATATTTTAGAGAATGATTCCCAAAATTTTGATTTTAAGCATTTCTCATTGCTCTCGCAGCTTTAATAACCTTAAGCTGGATATAACATACATGTTTCTTTTTGATTGCTTTAACCTTCAAAATATTATTGATTTCATATTTCGTTATCTTCAATCTAATACACGAGCAACTGATCATATTTTTGAACTCTGACATTAACTAGGTTAATGCCTGAAAATAAATTAATATTCAAGAGAGCAAATGGCACAAAAAGATTCGTACTAATTGGATCAAAAATTGATTTTATAGTGCATTTACGTCCATCTTGTTTTACCAACGTTTGGTCATGCATTAGTTTTGTTTTTAACATAAGTATATTTTTATTGTACAAAATCTAAAATTACAAATGTTATTAATATTTATGAATCCCAAATTTTTAAAATTATCTTGTTATTCAACAAATATTAGTTATTTGTTGAATAACGAGATAATTTTAAAAATATTAACCAGTAATGAACCAGTAATGACCTCATTCGGCTAGGGTCTACTGAAAACTAGCGCGGGGCCCCTAACGGGTCACGGGCCCTTTTTATATGGATGGAGATCGCAGGCGCACAACTGCACAGTCCGAATGGTTTACCACTATAATTTGTATTTTACTGAGTTTTTGTTTTATACCCGTGCCCTTAACGTTGTCTATTTTTGTGTTTTATGTGATGTCCATTCATTAATAAATGTAATTTCTTTCTTTCTAATTGATTACTAAGGGCCTGTTGTTTGATCAGTAGTTAAAGATGCTAATAGTTAAAATGCGTTAAACTAACAATTTGTTAAAAATGACAAAAGGACGTTGTTTGATCAATAGTTAAAAAATTGACAATTTGTTAAAAAATATAACTGTCACTAACCGCTGGTTTTGTAGTCCGGAGCGCGAACCAATACACCAAGACGGTCGTCATTGTAATAATTCTATGATCTATGCATTTGCCGTTCACAGGGATATTCAGCATTCAGTATTTCGGTCAGGGTTTGATTTAGAACGTTTGTTGACGCAACCCGGCTGGCTGCTATCAGATCAATCCGTGGATACCTAGCTTCGTGTTGTAACACTGCAAACTGCAATGTAACACCCGGACTACATCTTGGACAGTATGGAAATCAATTACAAGCAAATCTTCGGCAATCGTTACTTTTTGTACAGCACTTCAGGCTACCGATCTGAACTACAAAATCAGCTTTTATTACGTAGGAAATAGAGGCGGTCTCAAGGTCAAAGTGGGGTAGTCTGTACCGTTACCATGAGTTTACGGCGGTTTTACTCGCTAGCGACGACGTAAAAAAAGTGTATGGAAAATTGCACAGCGCCTCTAGCGGTTACTTGGAGAACTAAAATTTTCCATGCACTTTTTTTACGTCGTCGCTAGCGAGTAAAACCACCGTAAACTCATGGTAACGGTACTGATGTGCGGCCGTGTGTACAGTCGTCTACACAGCATACTATTAATTTTATTGCAAGATCGTCCGTATTACAACTGCATAAGTGCATCCGCATCGGACCTTGGTGACCTGTCGTCGGTATTATTTTGATTTATTATTCCTTTAAGAAAAGAATAAATAGGAAGTTTTTTTTAGTCAGACATAACCACAATTAGTATTAAAGAATCGATGTGTACGTACATTGCGCTGTTGATATAGTTCAATAAATAAATAAAATAAATAGACATGACCCACCCTCGGCCGCATCGTCACTTACCGTCAGGTGAGAAGCGGGTAACAAGTCTGCCTATTAAAAAAAAATGCGGTGTCTGGCTATTATTTAAAAAAAAACAATTTAGAAAATTCATCAGACACTGTTTCTTTGTCCCCAGGACCCGACACGTGTGGTGTGTCCAGTCATCGATGTGATCAGCATGGACACCTTCCAGTACATCGGAGCGTCCGCTGACCTACGTGGTGGTTTTGACTGGAACTTGGTCTTCAAGGTGAGTGAGGCTCATTGAGGATCACTGAGGATCTCATACAATGTTTTTTTTCTGAAATGCGATGCGGCGCCCGCGTCATGCTCCACATTGCAAAGACTGTATGCGTATTGCGTATTGAGGGAGGGCGGACTCTGCAGTATGCATTTGTCTGACACTATATTGCGGGAACGGTTGGTGTGGTTGGGTGTCTGCGTCGGCGTCTCGTAATAGAAAAGCAGAATAATTCAAACTTTTCTTTTTTAGGGTTCAATACCCAAAGGGTAATAGGGGACCCTATTACTAAGCCTCCGCTGTATGTCTGACACCAAGCTGTATCTCATGGACCGTAATAGCTAGATAGTTGAAATTTTTACAGATGATGTATTTCTGTTGCCGCTATATAACAACAAATATTGAAAACAGAATATAGTACATCTTTGAGGGGGCTCCCATACAGCAAACGTGTTTTTCTTTTCTTTTTTTGCTCGATAATAATGGCAACAGCAACGCTTGAAATTTTCACAGAATATTAATATGTATAATCACTTTTAACGAAAACTAACAAAAAAATTTAAGGGAGCTCCCATACAAAATTGTATTTTTTTCGTATTTAGAACTAAATTAAGGTCATAAGTCTACTGTTGTATTATAGATAAAACTACCAAACCCTTTGTGCCTTTCGACTCGCACTTAGCCGGTTTCATTTTACTTCCGCAAAGTACCGCCTGATCCCATCATATTGAGAACACTTTCCCCGTCTTCCAGTGGGAGTACCTCTCCCATGCTGAGCGCAGCGCCCGCCTGAGCGACCCTACGCAGGTCATCCGGACGCCAATGATAGCTGGAGGGCTGTTCAGCATGGACCGGCTTTACTTCAACAAGCTGGGCAAGTACGATATGAAGATGGACGTGTGGGGAGGGGAGAACCTCGAGATATCCTTCAGGTAAGATTTGGCTAGGAGTAAAGTAAAAGTAATGTTAGCCTACATAGATTCCACTGCTGGGCAAAGGCCTCACCTCAACTATGAGGAGGTACAAGCCGTATTCCACCACGCGGGCTCAGTGTGGTTTGGTGGAGGGGTGTCTGTAAGGCAAGTGACCAACCTCACCGTCAGATGTTATCAAACCGCCTTAAAGCCTCTGACTAGGCTTAACTAGACCAACAGCTTAACGTGCCTTCCGAAGCACGGAGATGCTTGTCATGGACAACACTTAAATGGTCGGAATGGTCACCCATCCAATCACGACTGCGCCGTAGGTTGCATAACTTTGATATCACTACCAAAGCGCTGCTGCCACTGCGCCACAAGCACCTCATTGGCTAGGAGTGATCTATAAAATTAATTTATTTCTGTACATAGGCTCGCAAGGAGCACTTATACACGTCCCAACTTAAATAGAACCCTACCAATGCTTAGGGACAATTATCGGCTAGTGCTGAGAAGAGGCAGCGAAGAAACTCAGTCACTATTGTCATAGCCTCCTACTGACGTGACTATGAGGGACTGAGCATGTTCATAGCCCTGACCACTGCTGATGATCAATTTGTTGAATTAAAAAATACCTATACTATGAGTAATATTTTTTATTATTTTGTCACCGCCAACACAACACCAACACCGGTAAAGAAATGAACTATTGAAAAAAATACAATTCATAAGTCATTGCCATATTGAAATTGCAGTTTTAAAATTTAACGATTGACATGCAAAACTATGATCCTTGTTTTTAAATATGTAAAATTATTTTTAAAATTGGAGTCTATTGACATTGAAAATTAATTGATTAAATTACCACACTTACACACACTCAGCACTTTAGAGCTTAATAAGAATAACCACATAAAATAAAATTGTCAACGATCAGTACTTAAAAAAAATCGATTAAAAAACTAAGTTGAAGTTACAATAAAGCTTAATTAATTGCTTAAGTTATAAAAATATAATATAGTAAAGCTTTAGACTAGTTCAGACCGTGACTTTAGCCTTGTCGAGCCTATTTGTCAAGTTTTAATACAGAGGTCTATTCATTATCTTCCAGGGTCTGGCAATGCGGTGGCTCCCTGGAGATCGTGCCCTGCTCCCGAGTGGGCCATGTGTTCCGGAAGCGGCACCCCTACACCTTTCCCGGGGGTTCTGGGGCTGTATTCGCGAGGAACACCAGGAGAGCTGCCGAGGTCTGGATGGACGACTACAAGGAGTTGTACTATCGCTCGCAGCCGCTGGCCAAGCAGGTGGAGTTTGGAGAGTAAGTAACTTCTGAGCTGCTATCTTTTGTGGCCTGACATGTTGTGGTTGTGATCTTTACCCAACCACAATGAGTATCTGTCAGTACTGACTTCAAAGTTGAACTTACCTATTTTGATCATACAATCTTATTATTATCGTTTTCTTCACAATCTTTTAGGGAGTAACAAACGAATAAGTAAAAAAAATATTTATTAACATTTGTGTTAAGTACTGATATTTCTGTTAAATTGATTCTTATGGTAATTACCTATCCACTGTACTCAGCAAGTCTGTGGTTCAGCTTTCCCCAAAAGGCTTGCAATGCTCTTTGGGTCCAATTTAATTTATATAATAATAAGCAAAAATGCTTATATGACGCTATTGAGACTTCCACGGTACTGCAGTGCATCTGGAATGTTGGCAGAGGCACGTACGGATAACTTTGATGCTATCTGGCGCAAACAATCAGCATCATTGATGAGTAGCGTTTGTGGAAGTGGCAACAGTATTCTCAATCTGATAGCCAACTTTGATTGTCCTCTGATGTGGAAGCTCACACAGAGGACCAAATCCTTACTAGTTATTAAGTACTAACAATAATGTCTAAGTTTCAATGTTACTAACAATTTGTCCATTTCAAGTCACCGTCTATGTCGAGCAATTGACGTCTTGCGCTAAGGATCATGATGATTTTGAATTTGCGTTTGTAATAAACCACTCAAATGCACTGTTATACTTTTCAGCGTTTCAGAGCGAGTGGCCCTCCGTGAGAAGCTCCACTGCAAGCCGTTCAGGTGGTATCTGGAGCACGTGTACCCAGAGCTGCAAGTGCCGGCGTTCGGAGGCAGCTACCACGCTATCAAGCAGGGCAGCCGGTGTCTGGACACGATGGGGCATCTTGTTGATGGCACTTTGGGTGAGCTCTTTTAAGCACAGACTCCAGTTTTAGTTTTGTTTTTGAACATAATTAATGGCCAGGGCCCGTAGCCAAGTGGCAATTTTTCTGGAGCGAACTTCGCTATCGCCAACGAAATGTCAAAATATGTATGCAAAAGTCACGTGATGTTTCGATGGCTTATGTCAGTTTCATACATTTTGTTAGCGATAACGAACTTCGCTTAAGAATACATTGCCATTGGCTACGGGCCCTGTTTTACTTAAGTAGTTAGAACTTATTTAGAGGTGGTGAAAGAGTCCTAGTATCAGATGATGCTAGTTTATCTTGTGAGGTTTGGGCGAAGGAGTTCCGAGGGCAACCAGCCGCGTTCATCAGATCAGCTTTATTACCATAGATAGAGTTCCGGTAGAGAGGAGAGTAATGGTAGCCATAGGTCAACGCACACATTCACCTCTTTAATCTAACTTTTATTATAACTTTGGATGACCTAAGTTTGTAATTGGCTTTCATCTATAATTGTGCAACCCCTCAAAAGTACTTCGTCGACTTTCTCTGTTTTTGTGCGGAATTTTAAGAATATCTATATCAAATATTAGACATTTATGTGACTTTACCTGAAAAATATCATTCTAGGCATGTACCCCTGCCACAACACGGGCGGCAACCAAGAGTGGCGTTTCGAGAACGGTCTGATTCGCCACCACAGCCTCTGCATCTCTCTGTCCACCGACGACAGAGTGACAGCGGTCCTCGCTGGCTGCGACCCTGCCGACGACGCTCAACTCTGGAGGAGGAAGGGCAGACTCATCAGGCATGCCAAACTAGACGCCTGCCTCGACTCCGACCGACCAGCTTTGTATTTAGAACAGTGTGATGAGGAAAAGATCAGTCAGCAGTTCACCATGTAAAGTGCCTGATTCTGATACTGATGGGACATGGTATGCTTTGAGAGACCAATAGGAGCAGAGATCAAGGATACAAGGACGTATCAAGCTATCAAGATGCTGTTGTTACTAGTGGAAGTTTTAAACTTGAGGGTTTGTTGTACATCATGGTACGAGAAGGCAGCACGTGCGGCACTTTATACGATTGTAAGTGGTGTGATTTTGCTACAGAATTGTACAAGCCTGATGTGCTGTCGACAGTCAAGTATCAGGCTTTGTTTTTAATTTGGCATTTAGCACTTTTACGAATAAATGAAACGAAAGGATTTACTTAAGATTTTAAATTATACGTGCACTTAGAAAAAGCTACAAACTACTTACGTATTGAACGTCCATGATAGCCAAGTTGACAGAGTTTAAGAAGAAGGTGTCGGCGACAGAACTGTCAACCTCGTAGCTAGGCTGCTTGTATTAACATGTCTAGCAACGGGGTTGCCACATCTGGCTGGCAACAGTGTAGCCAGATCTGTCGCCGGCAGTAAGATTAAACAACAAAAGGAGGTCTAACTACTCAATTACAATCTAGGGTTTAGTCACAAATAAGACTTTTCGCTTTAACGAAAATCTCGAATCGGTATGTACTTATCTCATTTATTGTAAGTATTGTGGCACCCTCTATCAAATCCTTCCTTTAGTAGGTGCCAAACTATTTTGTAAATATTTCTTTATGACTTAGTAATAATAGCAAACTGTAACATTCCATTTCATGTGAAAATTTGTTTAGAAAAATTTATTTAAAACATTTAATATTTGTTTTTATATTTGGCGGTTCGGTGGTGTTTTATTTTTATAAATTTTATTATATTTATTTTGATTATATTTGAAGTAATTCTAATCACTAAGTTGTGAATAATATCACTATTAAATAAGGAAAATAAGTTTTAGTTTACAAAATAGTTACCATTAGGTATTCTAGGGTAGGTTTATTGTGTATTTCACTATAAGTGCCGGGAATGTGGAATGTGGATTATTATTAGTACGAGTAGATGTTTAATGAGTTAATGACAAACATCACATGCAGCTAAATCGCTCTTACAATCTAGTATAAACGTGTAAGTCAAAAATGGTTCATTAATTAATCATGGGGATCACTTTTTAAGGTAAAGCTGGGTTATTTGATTAGGAACTTAACAAAACAAGACAGTCCATCTTGAAACTAAAACTAAACTACCCTTAGTTTAATACTACAAGCTGTTTTGTAAAATATTGATCTAAAAACTTAATTCTACCTATCTAACATTTTTCATTTCGAATTTAAGGAATTCTGCTTTTAAGTATCCATTTTTGACTTACCATTTTTGACCTTATTTTTCCAAAAAACATATAAGTTTTAAGTATGTACTACATCATCACAATTTGTACGAACGCTTTGTTTTATATAATAACGTATAATTACTAGACTGTTTTTTATTTATATATTCGCCTGGGCTGATTTTCTACTGTCAAATAAATAGATAACGCTCGAATAAATTGTACAATTTAAATGTTACCTATTTAAAATGTCATTCAATTAGAGGTGTCACATAATGAAGGTAATATTATTTAAAATCAGTCGTATTATGTTTTATTCGACGAATATTATTTCTTATTTGACTTTGCAAAATCTATCCTCATATTTATAATTATTCGCCTTACAGTATAAGTTTATTGTCACAACTAATTTTCTAATAATAGTGTAATGGGTCCTCGAAGGTGTAAGATAAATAGATTGTAAATTATAGTGATGTCCTTTTAAAGGCCTAGGTAGAAATTATGTGATTTGAAGATTATTTTTAAATACTCATTGTAATTAAGTTTTTTTTTAAGTTTATGCATTTCGCTCCTCAGAATTGTACGGTCATCATTACATCACACCATCTTTTTTTAGTTTTTATATCGTAGTGTTGGTGTTAATTTAATTATCTAGATTATGATGACTTAAAAATATACCATGGAGCGTCGGTGGCGCAGTGGCTAACTGGTTGCCTTTCATGCGGGAGGTACCGGTTCGATCCCACGTGCCGCCATGTACCAATGACTTTTTCTAAGTGTACATTAGTTGTTTCACTAACCGATGCTCTTACGGTAAAGGAAAACATCGTGAGGAAACCTGCACATTCAGGCGACTGAATGTGTAACCATGATCCAAACCTGCTAACAGGGTCATGGAGGTCAGATGGATGGCAGTCGCTCCACTGTAATTACCTGATCTGCTACATCCAGGATCATGGTCAGCGGACCCTGGGCACTCGCGTGCAAGAGCACAACCGGGATAACGCTAGGAAGATGATATTGTCACTTTAATTCTGACTGTATAAACACTGCCGGGTAGGTGGTATCTACTACTACTTTTAAGGGCAGAAAGTCTTACCTTAAGAATACACAAATGACGACATCTTATGAAGTTGAATTAGTTAACACGTCCATGACTTCCATTCATTCAAAACTAGATAAAAACCAACCAACAGCTGCAATCTTTTCATAATTAAGTTTTAAATTAGGAATATTTCTACTTGCTTGCTACTTACTATTTGATATTCCTATTTTTCGTCAATCCATTAATAAATGAAAAAATAATACCTATAACCAGTTTAGTAAAGGTAACGTACTATTGGATACAAAAGATATTGGACAAATGAATAGTAATTTGAACTTATAAGTAACTTTGTTCTATTTGCTTTTAACTGAAATGAAAAAAAAAACAAAGAAAATTAATTACTGAAATTTTACTTAAAAGGGGTTTTGCACATTATAAATAAATCTTCATGCAAACATCTGTCTAATTACTGACTGAAATGTACACTGTCCACTTAGAAATCAATTGTCCAATAATATATTTGCGAAATTGTCAAGTATTCGTCTCTATTATAGTTAAGCATTACCTATATATTCTACCCTTTTTTATACAAATGCTCGTTTTTGTTGTTTTAACTGAATTTATTAGATTTTTGGCACTTAAAACATTCCCAGAACTACTAGACAATATACTTACTCTGATCGTGTACATAAATAGAATAATATTTACGTACTTATGACTCTTATGAATATACAACTACTAATAAATAATGTACTTTCTTGTAAATTTTAAAGTGCACTATAGTTTAGCACTTAGAACACAAATCGAGGGAGTTTGAATATGAATTGGTTTTACTGATTTTTTCTTTGATATTTTTAAATTTTATCAAGAGTTGTCTGAAAATTACATCGTGACTGTCCTAGTCGTATTTTGTTGAAATATTACTTTATTGATTTGTTCTGATATGTATCAAATGTGTGTTTTTTAGTGAGAGAAACATTTGGTGAATAAAAAAGAGTTGATGAACAAATACGTTTATTTTTTAACTCGCTCATTATTGGTCCCATAGCCCTTACAGCATAAGAAATTCACACACTCGTAAAAAATAATCCAATTTTAAAACACAAATAATTTACACTTACATAGAGCATTAAGTTAAAAGTTACTTAAACCATTAAAATTAAGATAGGTATCTCTAATTAAAAATAAAGTAAGTAGAAAGAACTTAAGATACTGTGATGATAAGTTACTTCTAATGTGATTAGACAAGTTATTTTGTACACACGGTCAAAACTGTTTCTCCTTATCTACTAATGTTTAAAAATAGTTTTGATACAATTTTGCATTTTTTGTCTAATTTATTAAGGAAATGATAATTCGATCTGTAGGTATCAGTCTTAATATACATTATCTCTAAGCTCGCCCGGCGAGCTATGACCAATTATTTACGCAAATTATTTTACATAAAGTTAAATACGCACTAAAGAAATTAAAGTACAAATATCACACTTATCTAGTAAAAAAGAAGTACTAGAATATTGAACATAGTTATTTATAACACTGGATACAAAAATTACGTTTATACTAAACAGGTAAGTAGGTAAAATTACTGGGTTTTCCGTGCATACGAAAAGCCGATTCCCATATTCAAAAATATTAACTGGCTAGGACCTTAAATTAAATCAAAAAGGTAAGAAATGGTGTGCTCATAATAGCATAGATTGGTTGCTTAGTAGCACAAGGCTAAGATAATGATGAACGAAGTAAATGAAAACAAACATTGATTGACAGCGAAGTTCTGTGCCAAACCTCTGCCTCAGCCGAATTTCAACTACATCGGCTAATCTCAACAGAGGTTAGCTAACTGTATTATAGTGCACAAGTGTGTGCGCAATACACAGGTGCACTTACTATTCCATCATTCTCATAGTTCGATGAGACGGTTAGTCCGACATGACCAGAGAGAGATCAGGCGCAGGACTAACGGCGTACCGTGCTTTCCGAGGCACTGGGATGTTAACACCACAAACTGTTTGACTCCGGAGCTGTCCGGGTTATTTCAAGACAGAAAAATCCAAAAACTTTCGGCTCGACACGGAATTCGAACCCTGGACCTCATATGCTGATGAACACCAGACCAACGACATCGAAGCAGTCTATGCCAGTACGTTTGAATCAGACCATTTATAAGGCGCTTCTTATCGTCCCTTTTTTATCTAATGTAAGCCTCGGGACTAGTAATTAATAAGAAAATGTTGTCAGTGGTAAGTCCCGCTCATTTTGGTCTTGATAAAGCTGCCGATCACTTTGATTGCTCTAAAGGCATAGTTAGGAGATAGTCTCTGACGCAGCAAGTAGTACCCAGCCAGGTTCATGGCAAGAAGCATCATGGTCAGCACGCCGAAGTCCGCCCAGAAGGACACGCCTGACATGCCCATCAGCTTGATGAAGTAACTGAAACATTTATAAATTGCTTGATACAAGTGCTTAAAAAATAAAGGTATACTATTAACCTGTCAAACCCCATAGCCCGTGGGCGGGTTGATATTAATAAATTTTATTGTGTCTGGAAACATGAATTATGAAGTTTTCAAAAATATTTTATTACACCAATAATTAGCACCAAACTGAGTGTAAGCTTGTGCCATAGCTACTGGGATAACTAATACATAATGTTACGGCTTAAGATAGGTGCGAACATAAACACAAGACTAGCCGGCTAAATAAGATTTATCTTCGAGAACCTGCTAAAGTTCAATAAAATGCTAATTTGCATCATGACATCTTATCTTTAGCCTGGAGTTCACCAACGCAACACATTTTTTTATTATTAAATTTTTTCATCAGCCGGTGTGGCATTATTTGACATATTTTGTATGAGATTTCTGTCAAGTTAACCGTCAACTGAGGGTTACCGGCTTTTTGGTTAAACAGCCGGTAACCCTCAGTTGACGGTTAACGGTTAATGCACATTGATCGGTTGATCGGTTGATCACGATTAGACAGATCTGCTAAAAATCAATTCGATGGATATCTACGCTGTTCATTTTTATCTGGAGGCTAGAGACCTTTGTATACTATTATTTGTGACTACACTCGGTCACCCATGACACCGAACCTCAAGACGCAAGGGGACTCAATACTTACTTCACATTCTTGTATTCACAATAGTCTACATGGTCCGGGCAGATCAGGTCTTCACGCGGCGGTCCGTATATGGCAGCCACCAGACCTTCGATGCCGTAACGCAGAAAGGAACAGGATCTGGCCAGCTTCCAGATGAAGGGAGGAGGCACGTCTCCGTACCCTATGCCGTAGACTGCCAATAGCATCAGAGGCACGCTTAGAGCTGGACCCAGGAAAACAGAGTTCTGGAAAAAAAGTTTCAAGAATATGTTGGTTGAACCCAACGATAGATGGCTAGGTCCTACGGCTAACTCGGCTAACCCCAGTGCCGGTGTTAGGGCCTTATGGGGCGAAGGCCCAAGGTGACAAATGGGGGTGCCGAAGTCTGGGCAAAAATGTTAAAATTTTACTGACTGACTGATCCTTCCGACCGATTTCGGCCATGGCGACCACTTCGACTCCTAGTCGGTACGGCGATCGTGCGCCCGAAAATGGCTAATGTAAACTTTAAACGTCCAAGTGGTTAGCTCTGGGTCGCGTTGAAGGAAAGATGAAATTATTAATAAAAATTACAATTATATTCTTGCCCGCAGTGCCCCTAGCTAGTAGTATGTACTAGGAATCACGATAAACTCATAATATTTATGGACACTTAGCTGCCTCTATCGGACAAACTTAGAACTAAGATTGACATTTGTTTAGCTACCCGCAATTTTAAAGTGGGTATGTCACTTTTTACAGTCGGTAATACGACGTCTCAGACTGCGGTTGAAATTAATGAAAGTTAAATGTGTTTGGAGGTTTGTTGCAAGTGGGACAAATAAAATAGTGTAGTATTTCAGTAATAACATTCAAGTGATTGTCTTTACAATCAGTGTTTACGAGTGACAAACAATTGTTTATATGAAGTGTGACTTATTGGATTTGTGACGTTGAACTAACTTATTGTTGGTGTAGCCCTGATCCTACTCATCATCCAAATTCTAGACGTAGAGCTAATGTGAGTACCTACACTTTTTTTCTTTTTATTGTAATAACGCGAAAGTGTGGCATTCTGTCTGTTACCTCTTCACAACAGCTAAACCGAGATGAATTTTGGTATAGAGATAGTTTGAGACCATGGGAAGGACATAAGCTACTTTTTGTTGCGGTATAAAAACATTAAAGGGTAGAAATAGGTGATGAAAGTTTATACGGAAGTCCTTCTATTGCCGGGAAACCTTAAAATAAATATGGCTTCTAACAGAAAATCAAATATCAATTGATACTTAATAAATAATAATATTAAATAAACTTACAACAACACTCAGCATCGATGATATCACAGTTCCCATGGACTCCGATATCAGTGCCACCATTATGCAAATGGCTGTGAACATCATGACCCTGGGCAGTTCCATGGGCTGTGATGTTAAAGGATAGGTGATGCACAGGTAGATCAGGCTGAAGAATATAGTGGCCGGGGTCCTGGAGACCACCAGCGCAGCGTAGTAGGGTTTCAGCCCGTACCAGCGGTTGAAGTATTCTCTTTTCACTAACTGGACTTCTTTGGGAACTGAAAAAAATATTTTTGTTGGGTACGGTTATGCAGATTTTTTTTCATTACTGTAGTTAAATAAACTTTAGTTCAGCTTTTTGAATCCTAATCTAAGGCAGCTGTCCGACCAGGAACGATGGGCGAGGAGCGAGTATAGCTAGAAACGAGTTGGCGATTTGTCGCTCGGCTATTAAATCGACAACGAGTGTTTGTGGGCGACCGGCAATTTGAATTTGGAATAGAGTTGACTGCTAGTTGTTCGCCAAAGGCGAGCATTGTCTAGCGAGTGTCATCTTTGATTGCTCTGTCGCTCAACTACAAACGGGTAAAGCGACTTCTCGCCGGTCAGTGTAAACAGTCAGCTAACAACTATTAATATATGCATCTTTTTTCTTTACACGGAATGTTTATCTATTGTATATTTCTTGGGCGAGAAAATAGACGATAAATACTTGTTTACTCGTTGGCAGTAAGACAACTGCCTTACCCTGAGGCATTGAGTGTCATGTCATAACAATCAAGCTTCAATGCTGCAGGTAAATAAACTTAACCATTTATTCTTTCAAATTTCAAATATATATTAGGTTTTATTAAACTTTTTTTCCGATGAAAATGATCTAGGCATATATTTGTTTAGTAAAGCAGACCTACCCTCTAACTCGATTGCTTTCAGGAAAGCAATAACAGCTTTCAAACCAACTTTAAAATGTCAGTTTCAACTTACATGCTAATAAAACCGGCATCATGGGGATGTACAGCATAGCAATTATGCACGCGTAGCAGAAGCCGAAGTTGAAGATGGTCTTGGAGGCGTCATAGCCCATCTTGAAGAAGAGCAGCGCCACAATGAAGCCCAGGAACAGGTGCAGGCCAACTCGGAGCCATAGGTAATCCTGGGATTGAAAGGAATTTGTAAACACAATTTCAGAACTAACTCATTTATTATGTGGCTCCTTAGCACTTGAAATAAAATTACTAACAATTCAAGTAAATATAATAGAAGGTTTACTGACAATTATTTCCTGGTCATTAGGATTGATAAACTATTTAGGAATTTGAAATTAAAGCTATTAAACTTATGAGTTAAACTTGATCATTATTGGATGTCATAAATTAAACATAAAGAACTTAAGTATTTACTAGTAAATGGTACCCAGTATTAATAGACAAAGGCAATTTAATACCTTGACATCAACAACCATAATTTTATTGAACAACTAGCTGTCCCAGGCAAGCGTTGCAATGTCACTTCAAAGTATAAATAATTAAAGAGGCTATATATCACGCTTGAAAATGTTGTTTGACACTTTTTTGACAGCCTGTATATAGATCTTTTGGACCAGGAACTCTTGCGGTCGTCTCCAGAACATCTTACCAAAGGTTTATCACAATCTCATCAATGGTTTTATAACATACAATTCTTATTAAAGTTAGCCTATAAAGATCCCACTGCTGAGCAAAGGCCTCACCTCAACTATGAGGACGTACAAGCCATATCTTACTAAGGAAAAACAGTTGAAGGTGTAATCCCAATAACATTGATGAAAGCAACGCGGCATTACAGCGTTAAGAAGCACTTGAAAATTTCGACAGGCTCTGCCAACGCCAGGGTGGCCGAGAGGTTAGGCAATCGCCCGGCATGCGAGGAACGCGGGTTCGATTCCCGCCTCTGGCGGTCATTTTTTCAAGTGCAATAATATATTTAGATTGCAAAGTGAATGCTTATCACTTAAAAACAATAATTTAAGGAAAAACATATTATTTACTGTTATAAAAATTACATGACCCAAGGTTTTAAAATGAAAGGAAATTAATACGAAAATTCGTCGAGTTGGGAGAGCATTCGCCCAGATGACGAAGAGGTTCAATCGATGAATTTTTGAGTGCATAAAAAATAAATACTTGTAAAAATGCATAAGTTATCAAATTATTAAATTATTAACGCCTCGAGTATCACAAGGACGCAGGTGTCCCGCCAACAATTGACTGCCTAGTGTCTGGAAACAAGATACTTACCTTATTTCTAACGGTCTGCAGTAGCATCCGCCTCAACAGAACCAAGAACTGCTCGCACGCAGTGCTCCCGTGCTTGTAGCTGTGCTTCTCCACCACGCCTCCAGCGTTCAGCTGTTCTAGCTCTAGGTCTTCGTAGACCACCTCATCTGCTGCAAAGTCCCGCCACCGTTGGCATCTGCCGTTCTCGACGGCCGCCACCATCCTGTCCGCGTGAGAACCGTACTCGCCGCTGGATACTTCTATAACTGGAATTTAGGAGTGGAAGATTAGTTAGCTGACATGAGAGATAGTTGCCCTGGTTGTAAGGGGAAGTTTGAAACATTGCATTGGAAAATAGGCATTGGAAATTAGCGCAAATATAAGAAACCAGCAGTCTCCCCGCGACTTCGCCCGCTCCAAAAGTCGGATTTTCCATACAAACTTTCATACCCCATTTCACCCCTCTCATGATTTTATATCACGACAAAAAGTAGCTTATGTTCTTTCCAGAGTCTCAAACTATCTATTTACCAAATTTTATTTATATCGGTCGAGTAGTTTCGGAGCCTATTCAATACAAACAATCAAATCTTTTCTCTTTATAATGATTAGTGTAGAAGTGTAGATATGCTAAGAAAGTTCATGATTGTATTTTAGGGAGTTCTTGTTACTCCTAAAGCAATACAACGAATCTTATACGAGAGATAAAGACACAAGTGAAAGCGTACTAATGGCACTGACAGATTAACTACACAAACTCTTAACGGAGAAAAAAGAGCGTAAATTTAAGTTCCTATAGTCCGACAAACTCATGCACAACCTTCCTTCCAACAAGTCATGCGGGAACACAGGAAACGCTAACCACAGCGACTGTCAAAAAATAATTTTGCCCGCCCCACTGCGCGCCCCCGCTGTCATGTCATCTAGCATGAGAGGCATGCTAGATGACATGACCTCCCGCACCTCTGGCGACATCAAGAGTGTCGCGCCCGAACTTGTCGACTTGACCTATAGTTTTGGCTAATTGCTGGACATCAGTAGGAAACTTACTAAAATCGGCAGGATTGTAAGTCATAGGGCAAGGCAGCTGCAGCTCGTTGAGGAACGGCACCACGCCACCAGACGTGCCCTGGTACGCGCACCGGCCGTCTGCCACCACGTATACATGGTCGAACTCCGCGAAGAGGCGGGCTGAGGGCGTGTGGAGTGAGCAGACGACTGTCCTGCCCCCTCGGGCCACTCGCTTGAGGAGGGATACACACGTTGAAGAGGCCACGTCGTCCAAACCTCTGGAAGAAGACACGCACAAGTAAGCCATTTGTCAAAACTAGATAAATGTAATCAATCCTTTAGCAAATGTATGAAACTGACCTATGACATCGAAACATCATGACGTCACTTTTGCATATTTTGACATTTCGTTGGCGTTTTTTCCACAATAAATTGTCTAAAATTCAAAAATGCCACTAAATTAAAAAAAACCCTTTGCAGCTGCTTTTGATAACACTGACTGAAAGTCCGTTTTAAGATTGTTTTTAGGTTAGTGAGTGGTGTCATCATTTTAGCTGACCGTGAATGGCGAGCTTAACAGAGTAACTGAAGTTGTCAAATGCGTCATTCAAGCGATTTCAATCCAGCTTTGTTAGCAACAGAGTTACGTAGTCAGCCCCCAGATCAGACGTGATCATGACACTTTTTGCTTCATCGAACTATGAGAGTTAAAGAACAGCGAGTGCACACGTATACGTGTCGAAATTTTTATTATCGTATACGTAAGTGATCGTATTTGCAAGCTTCATCTTTCGATTGTTAAAATACTTGCAATAGTATGTCTTTCGAGTGTTGAGGGTGTAATCCCAATAACATTGATGAAAGCAACGCGGCATTACAGCGTCAAGAAGCACTTGAAAATTTCGACAGGCTCTGCCAACGCCAGGGTGGCCGAGAGGTTAGGCAATCGCCCGGCATGCGAGGAACGCGGGTTCGATTCCCGCCTCTGGCGGTCATTTTTTCAAGTGCAATAATATATTTAGACAACTAAGATTTTTAATAGGTCAGCCAATTTTAACATCTATTATAATTTAAGTGAAAAATTTCAATAGTCATTATTTTAGCAGTTACTTTTTACCTCTGGTTTTCTTCCGCGCATAGCAAATTCGCGTTAAGTTCATACTTCAAAAGTTAGCCATAATATATTTACCTAATACCTATATAGGTACATATATTCCAAATTGTGAACTTACGTCATGCATGCATGTAGGTAGCATGTGTTTATCGCGATGGAGGTGAATCATTGTTCATAATTAATTCTAAGAAATTGCAAAAAAACGCTTACGCACAAGAAATAACAATGGCTGCCGTTAACTATGAATTTTGACCTCTGTCTAAGTGAGTATTTAAATACTAATTAAAGTGGAACTCTTAATAACTAAATGGAGAACAGCTTCATAAATACCTATAAGTAATCTGTTTCAAAATACAAAGCATTTTTAAGCCTATTAATATCTTAATAAAACAATTTGGTATGATAATATTTATTCGGAGAAATTAAGGAAACTTTTTTAACTGTATAATAATAATAATTAATTATAATGTCCTCCTAGCCGAATTTCGACGACAGCGGCCAATCTCAACAGAGGCAGGCCTGTGTATCTCCCCGCGGAGGTAGCAAAAACGTACCTACGCGCGGCGCACCTACGTAGGTGCTAAAACAAGTTGCGTGTCGCTACCGGCCAGAGCCACGCTCGCGCGTTTTATTCACCGGCGGCCGCGCGGCTACGTTGCTGGCTGGACGAGAATGAATAAAGTACTAGAAAGAGGCGCTAGATGGCGTTAGAAGCTTCTCGTAGCAGTCAACCCTATCGCGTCGCGTGATATTACGTCACTGAATAGGTTTAGTGTATTATGAATCATATTCCAGAGCAATAAGTATGAAATTATCTTGCAATGGATTTTTGTAGGTGTCTACACGAAAATGTGCTTGACTCTGAGGCGAACTAAATTACGCCATATTGTTGACGACATTGAGTAGACATTTCTTTGAATACAATTGCTAAGACATACTTCTGTACGAAGTACTAGTATTCTGTGTACAAGTGCAATACACAGGTGCACTCTCTATTTCTTCACTCTCATAGATTCGGTGAGACGGCAGTCTGATATGACCGCAGAGAGATCAGGCACAGGAGCAACGGCTTAACGTGCTTTCCAAGGCACGGGGGTGTTAACACCATCACCAACACCAGACAGAAAAACCCAACACTTTTCGGCTCGACCCGGGATTCGAACCCGAGACCTCGTGAATAGTACCTACCCAGCGTGCTGACTAGGGATGTGCCGTTCCCAGTAACATTCCCAAGGCTGGGAATATTCCCGGTATCGTTCCCTAAAGTGGGAATTTAAGGGAACGATCTAAATTGTTATTTTCGTAGCGTAAGTTTAGAAAAAAACTTGAACAAATCACCAATAAGGATTTGTTTATCGAAGAATAATTAATTATTTGTTGGTATTAGTAAAAAAAACACAGAAAACATTAAAAAGAGCACCTTTATTCGCATTATGAGAACATAAATACGAAAAAGAAAAACTGATATTCATAAAATTAGAACAATTTGAAAAACAAAACGAAGTAAATCATTATAAGAGAAAACACTTCCAGTGACTGATTAATTCACGTTGTATTTTAACAAAAATATATAACTATGACATAAAACGAACAATTGTTTTAGGTAATCAATATGAACGTAAATAATATAGGACTGATTGTCATAAGATCATATCAACAAAACAAAACTAAGTTTATTTTAATAATTTACCAAAATAGGATATTAACTAAGCTAAACATAGTCAGTGCAATTAATCATCTAATCTCAATGGATCTTCTTCGTTTATAACACTTATTCTAACTTCTTCTGCTTCCGCACTTTGTTCATTTTCATACAATCGCCATTCAGGTGAAGTATCAGAGAAATTATCTTCGGATTCTGAACAGTCTTCGAACATTTCTAATGATGCTTCTGTTTCAGTGTCAGTAGAAGAAGTACTTTGTGGTCTACGTACCAACTTCCAATTATGAGCTATAAAACAATTTTTTCCAGCCCTACTTGTCAGTTTGTTTCTTTTCATAGTGTGGATATTTGAAAATGTTGAAAAAGACCTTTCCACTGAAGACGATGTTGCTGGAATAGATAGTATTCTTATCTCAATTTCACCCAATTTCGTTTTAGAATAAAGAGACTGCCACCACAACATTGGTGCAACAGTGTTTGCCATTTGCCACACAAATTCTTTTTGCCACAAATCGGTTCTGTTTTTGTAGTTTGTGAACTCTTGAAGGACGTCTTGTGCATTGGTGGAGTTGCTCATATTCATATTGACTATAAATTCAGCCCTTTCTAGATGTTCATCAGTTGTCAAGTTACATCCTTGATTATTTGGATCTAAAATAATAGCAGCGAAATGAACTGGCTTTAAGGCATTTCTCTTCCTCTGAAAAAATTTTCTCTGTTTTTTATGTATATCTGCGCCCAATAGTGTTACAGTTAATGGGTTGGTAAGAAGGTCACTTAGTTTAAAGGCTTTGTGAACTAAATGGATAGCACAATAGTCTCCTTCTAATTTAATGATCCCGCAAACAATTGGTTTTAAGAATTCTTCAAGTTCTTCGAGTTCATGCCACAAAACCTTGTCTAAGATAATCTTAGACGAGGTTTTGTGGCATTTTGTGAGATAGTTCTCGTTGATTGCCATGGTTTGAAGTATTCGTTTAGATTTCGTAAAGCTTTGTAGGCAGAAGAGATAGCTGCCCCATCTGGTCTTCACGGGTAATTGTAATGAGCAGTTAATGTTTTTTGCGTCAGCTAGTTTAGAAAATTTGGCATTTAATATATAAGAACTCTTGATTACTTTAATGATTCCAACAATTTGGGAAAATAAACTGCGAACTTTTGAAATTTTCAAAATGTCTCCAATCCACAAATGCAGTGTATGAGCCAGACATCCTATCCATGTTATGTGTGCGTATTTTCTTCTTATCAATTCGCCACATTTAACCATATTTGCAGTATTATCCGACACGATGGCTAAAAACTTCTCTGCTCCGACTCGTTCCAAAATTTCTGTTGTTTTTTCAAACAGGTAGTCTGCGGTATGACTATTGTCTTCAGACACGACGAATTTGTAGAAATACGGTTTCGGTGCATAAAGCATCACATTTAAAATTGATTCATTTCTTATGTTTGACCATCCATCGATTGCTAAATGTAAGACGGTCGCTTGATTTACTCTTTTTTCGAAAACTCTTTGCATCTCGGCGTATTCCTTTTCTAACAACGACGTGGAGAATACTTTGCGAGAAGGTGGATTGTAGTTAGGGTTCAGCATTTGAAGAGCATCTTTCCAAAGAGGATGTTCCAAGAGGGATAGAGGAGCGCCGCTCACATACATCGCTCTTGCTATAGCTTGATGTATATGCATCTGTAAAATAAGTTTTGTCTAAAAAATAATAATTGTGCTTTTGTTATGTACAAATGCATAATTTTAAAGTTTGATAATATAATGAACACTACAGGGTCATAAATGTCGGGTAATCATGAATGTCATCAAACACACAAAGGAAACCGAAGTCATTGTACTCAGGAAAGGACTAGGCATTGTCATTTGTTGTGTCTATACAAAATTAGTGTCATAAAATACAGTAACCATTGAAGATAAAATAGTGAACAAAAGAAACAATGCCTTGGATATCTTGACTGTTTAAAGCGTTCTCTAATATTATTAATATCTTATAAAATAACACGTTTTTCTTTCCAAAAACTGAATTAATCAATTTGAAAAATAAACTGATTCATAATTAAGATTTCTGTAATGAATCTAGCTAGTATATGTTACATCAACTTGCGATTTTGCACAGCTCATTTATCAATTGAGGCAGTCTTTGTATATGTGGATATTTGTAATTAGTATAGAACCACAGTATTTTGTTGTAGTTTATTGTATACCTAAATCTGTAAATCTTCGTCATATAAATAATCGTAATCTAAAGAAATAAATTATCAAATATACATGAACATAGCTGTACTTAATAAATAATAATAGGACTCATTAAATGCATATTTCATAGTCTCCGTGCAAGTTCTGTAAGTGGCTGAGATAAAAGATAAATGGACATAATTTTCTTTTTAAGTTATTTTATATATTTGTTTTTAAAATCATGTCAATCATCATCATACAATCTCTGAGTAAGTTACCAGAACTTATCTGATAACTTACTCAGAGATTGTAACACTAAATCTAGGTGCTTATTAAAGTAATTAATTTGTTAGGTACTTACTTCGTTACTGCCTTCTCCGGTAAAATTTGGTGTCGAAGTGGAAGTAGAAGGAACTGCCTGATCTCATATCGTAGGCATGACATTTGTTTTTGTAAAAATGTTTTTTACAGCACTTGGAGCGTTTCTGCATTTTGTCAGATGCCTCGCAAATTTCGTGGCATTTTTAAATTTATTCTCTACAAAATTCACATGTATAAATTGTCATCCCATCCACTTTTGTTTCTATATAATAATCATACACTTTACTTTTGGGCTCCTCCGGTTTTATGAGCGCTACGTCACATTCAAAGTGCGTCCGATCGTTGTGACTGCACTATGCACACTGCTTGTAGCTTCTAACATGTGCCTACCAACGGTGGCGCCACTGGCGTGATTCACTCAAGACATTATCGTTAAATCATCTGCTACACTTAAATAGAAATGATTCCAAGAACTATGGCCACTATGTTCCAATGGATAATTATCTTTTATATTGATATATTGTCTATAATATGGCGATAATATTTAAAGAAGCACTCATAAAATCAAAACTTTATATATTAGAATGTATATTAACATATTTCTAGTCAGTATCTGCTTGGATAATTTCAATAAATCAATGTTCCCAGCTTTGGGGAACGATACCGGGCACATAGGGAACTTACTGAGAACATTCCCAAAAGGGAAAATACTGGGAACATTCCCAAAAGAGAAAATACTGGGAAGGGGAAGTTCCCAGCGGCACATCTCTAGTGCTGACCACTACACCAACGAAGCAGTCAAAAAAAAGTTCTTGTATATTAAGTAATAAAAAAATTGCTTCTGAGGCATTCTTCTGCAAGTTCTTCAAAGGCATTGCCTAAAAGACGAACAATATTTCAACTTTGAAATAACTTTAACTTTGTAATTGGTATCAATTAAATTATTCGGATGAGATGATACAACAAAGCACTAGCAAAATAGTCGTAGAAACACATACGTAGTTGGCTCGTCAAGGAAGATGACTGGAGGGTTATTCAGCAGCTCCAAAGCGATAGATAGCCGTTTCCTTTCACCTCCAGACAGTTTCTCTGTTGCTGTGTTCTTCGCCTTCGATAACCTCAGGAGCTGAACAATTTCTTCGACCTATAATAAATTCACCCATATTATTAAGGAATTGCCACATGATTATCATATTTGTGTAGTTTATGTGTCATTGAAATGACTGCAGTTATTATAAACATATATAATACATATAATAAACAGAATATTCTAAGTTACATAAACATACAATAATAATTATGAATACAAATTATAATGATACTATATACATACATAAAATATACAAACTATATACTAAACATAACATAAGTTATAAGGTGTGTGCGACTTGACCAACATTTAAAGGAGAAGGTAAGAATTGAAAGAAAACTAGAGGCGTGAGAGTACAATAATCATAATAATGGTAATGATACAATTATCATATAACACTGCATACTAGAATGTAAAGACTGAGGAACGTATAAAAAAAGTTGTTCGAATTTCGTTACAATTTGATATTACTTATTGTAATGATGAGAGTCGAGCCCTTTCCATCTATAATAAAGTTTAATTGGATTAGATTGATGGATTTGACTGACTTGGGTCAGAGTGTTTAGTCTATTTTTGAATCACTTTTATAACATTCTGTTGGCGAATGCGACATAGCATTTTGAGGTTTAATCCATCACTTGTTTTCTGAGACGAGCGGTAGGGGCACTCGTTGCGGTTTCGAGCGGTCGAGTGCAGTTGATCGAGTGATTCAAAGATGGGGAGTTTGAGATGACGAACGAAAATCATTAGAAATCTGCACGCGAGTTATTCAAAAATAGAACTCCAAAACTTACTAATTCCTTTTTATTTTAAAAATAGTTTTGATTTCCTTTCCGCTTACTACGTTTTCACAAAGTACTTTCAAGCAAAGGGAAATTTATAAGAAAGTGGACTATTATTATATTTTCATTAGATATCCAAAAGGTTTCTTGTCATTAAAACCTGTGGATCTATCAATAAGACGTGAAGTCAACTTACAATGACAAGTTTCTTCTGCCTACTGATCCCGGTGCCAAGTTTCAAGTCAGCAGCTATGAGCATGGCTTCGTGGACAGTGATGAAGGGCTGGAGAAGGTCCTCCTGCATGATGTACCGGGAGAGCTTCCTAAACTGCTTCAGGTTCCTAGGTTCTCCATCGGTGCAGATCATTCCACTGGCGCCAGTCACTCTGGGAGAAAAAGTAAAAAAAAAACATTAACAATCCTTTTCGGCTACGACGGCCAATACCAACAGTGATCAACCAGGTACGCAGGAGATTATAGTGCACAAGTGTGTGCGGGAGAACACAGGAGCACTCTCCGTTCCTTCATTCTGCTAGTTCGGTGAGACGGCAATCCCACATGACCGAAGAGAGATTTGACGACCGTCTAAGTGTAGTGGTTCGCGCCCCGGACTTTTAAATCAGGCGGTTGCGGGTTCGAATCCTGCAAGGGGTAAATGTTTGTGTGATGTGCACGAGCATTTGTATCTAAGTCATGAATGTTTATAAATGTATATAAGTAAAGTATGTCTATCCGTTATCCTAGTCACCATAGCACAAGCTCACGCTTGGTTTAGCCCTAGGTAATTGGTGTGTTTTTCTAAACAATTTATTTATTTATCTATTTAGATCAGGCGCAGGACCAATGACTAAACTTGCTTTCCAAGGCACGGAGGTATTAACTTAACAGTTTCCTAGCTCCTTGGCTGTTTGAAATACCATGATTCCTCTCTGAATGATAAATAAGAGTTCTGTGCCCAAAAAACGTAAACGAAACACGTGTACAGCAGTAATATTAGTTAGAGCATGATGAAATAATTATCAATCTACTATTCTTCAGACATAAAAATCTATAACTTCTTGTGCTATCAAGTATTCTTTGCTACAACCTTACCACCCACCATGTAAGGTGCAGCTAATTGCCCTTTATTAGTATATGTATGAGATAAAACTATGTGTGAAATATGCGAGTTTACAATAGAATTGCTATTTCCTCGTATGACAACTCACATTCTCACATTGCAGCGAAGTGCTTAGATCACATACCTATGCATTTTTCTTATTAGATGACTTTAGTTTTAATGGACAGAAATCAAAATATATACAGTTTTGTCATTTACAGAGTCGACCAAATGCAAATAGACTGGTTCACTGTTCGAAACAAAATATGACTCTAGCGGCATTTAGGGTAACATTAGGCCAAATGAGTTTTTTTATTAATTCGAATCTCGTGAACACGGATTTCGATTTTGACACTCGCGAATTTTGACAACAGAAGATGGCAGACGCTTTCTTCCGAAACAATATTTTTGTTACTAAGCCTTTGTTTAATGGGCTTGGGCCAGGCCAACATAAAAAGCTGTCTTGCGTATTTATCACCCAAGATATAATTTTTGTGAATCATTCGATGTAGTGAGCTTTCGCTATGATAACAATTCGATATGTTGAACGTTTGATGTTTTGACTTTTCGACGTATAGTGTTTGATCATTTTGATGTTCGATCAATGGGGATCCACACGCAAAGCTTGATTCAGATGGCGCTAGCATAGATACGGCTATGTCAAACATTCTGCTATTGTTTATGTCGGACCTTTTCGTATCTAATTTACAGTTTTTCGTGACTATCTAATGTTATTTCATCATGATGTATTCGTCAATGAAGTTACCTGAACTAAAAAAAGAACTTCGGAAACGAGGATCAAAAGTATCTGGTAAAATAGCCGATTTTATTGCGAGGTAAACATTTGGGTGTTAATCCAGTATTATTACTGTAAATGTTACATTCAATTGGTTGTTGAAATTGTTTTTGTTGTATTTGTGTTACAAATTGACTTCATTACATCGTTTTTAATAAATATAACTAAAATGATAAAACACGTATATGTTTGTTTTTTAGGTTAGAATTCTACGATCGGAACCGCGATGATACCGAGAACTTTGGTGCCGTAGCTTTACAATCTAGCTACACGATAAATGTTCCCGATCCAGAAGCTTATCATGATGTAAATAGTTCCAGTAAACTACCTAAAATTAATAAAATTTGTTCTTATAGCTGTTTCCCACTTCTTTTTAAAACTGGGTCTTTTGGAAATAAATAAACACCACTATTGTAATAACCTGGCACAGCACATAACGGCATTAAGCTGCCGTAGATTGAAAACACAAAAAACACAACTTCTGTACTGGAATGACAGATAGCTTTGGCCGCATCAACAATGCGCCACCTACAAGGAGAATTTGGCAGTGTGGATCCCCATTGGTATTCAAGATGGCGTAGGTAACCTGAGTCAAACACAGGACCTTTTAGACAGAACCCAATGTGCTGACCACTAGACCCAACGGGGCAACTAGTTAAACATAATATTAGTAGTACATACTTATGTAGTCAGATACAGTCAAGCCACATAAAGATTTGTCTCATTGACGGAAAACATAAGCGCCTTAACTGGCACGAGGTCGATTATCCTTCACCTTACCGCCATATTACTTGGCCATACATACAAATCACATTTACGTTTGCCCAAGCCAATCGTAAACAACAATGTGATCAGCTTATTCCACTGATATATTAAGAACTAGCCGATTCCCGAGACTTTATCCACGAAAATTTCGGGTTTTTTATACAAACTTAACGACGTAGACGTAAGAGGGATCGTTATCAGAAGGCTCAAACATGGTGGCGTACACGAAATATTAGTCCGGTTAGTTATTACAGACGTCTATTTTCATTATCACAATCAATTTAACACAAAATAACAAACAGCGAACAGGATGGCGGCAAGAAACGCGGCAAGTTCAATACGGCGACGCAAAACTCAATAAGACACAACCACACAACCATTTGTGTCGGCACTCCGGCCATAACAATCACGGGGTTCTCACGTTCCCGACAAACAAAACGTCAAAATGACAGAAACAAGTGCTGCCACCGCCGTATCGACCATGCCCAAGTAAACTACTTGACGTTTCTGACAGTCTCGATAAATAGCTACAGTTTGACGTAAGCATATGATGTGATGTTTAAACGTCAAAATCGAATGACGTCTGTCATCGCGTTCTGACAGCTCGAAACTTCAAAATAAACACCGCCAATCGCCTCGCGCTCCGACAAACTTATATCCCCCTTTTCGCCTGCCTACAGGTGGAATTTAAAAAAAAAAAACGTCATACCAAATTTCTAACCAAATAACTAAATACATTTACGTTTATACAAACTTTCTTCTTTTTTACTCTATTAAGGGGCGATTTCCCAAAAACCTTTCTTGTGCTCAGCTACCTACCACTAGCAGCTACTCATGGTGGTGCACAAGTTTCAAATCCTATGTAAAGTCCGTTTTTAGGGTTCCGTAGTCCGACAAGGAACCCTTATAAGATCGTTCAGTCCGTCCGTCCTAGTCTATCACAGCAGAATATCTTCTACGTTTATGGACTGATTTGCGTGTAACTTGGTTCGAGGATACTTCACATATAGATCTCATTTTTTAAAATAAAATAATTAAAATTACCCCTTTTTTAAGGGGACCTCCCCATACATGTAAAGGGGGGGGGGTGAATTATATTTTTAAGTGCACCCTCTTGTGTGGGGTATCGTTTAAAAGGACTATGAAAATAAGGTAGGGTTTCCATACAACATTTTTTATCAGCTTTACGGTATCCTGTGATGAATACTTTTGAAATTATAAATAAAATAAAAAATATAAACTTTTTGCCAATACTGTCTAATGTTTTAAGTTAATGGTATGGAACCCTTCGCGCGTGAGTCCGACTCGCACTTGGCCGGTTTTTCATGGCTTGTCCAACATCGTAAACAATCTTGACTTTCCTTTTTAACAAAACTATTCATTACAAATACGATAATATTTAAAAATTACATTCTAATATGGTAGTTTATCGTTTAATACAATGCAGCTTTTTAGAGCTATGATTAAATATTTTTTTTCACCAGTAGTGTTAGTTTTAAAAGTCAAAAGATTGTTTACAATATTTGACACGCAAAGAAAAACCGACTTTAGTAGTTTAGGCATTTATGATAGTTAAGTAATCAGTCAGTCAATCATTACATACATATAGTCGTATAAGATAATAGAACATAATTTTAATAATAGTTAACTTTTAATGGGTCTTGTTATGGCTATGATTTTATCTCAGCATAATATTTCTATGCAAACTGGGAAAATTATACTAAAAATAAAATGTCATCGAAACGTCAGTTACTTACCTATACAGTATCAGTTTACTATAAAATTGTATTATGCTTGCAAATAATACCGGGTTGCTACTAAACAAAATCAGTTAGGTACTTTTTGTGATAAACAAAAAATAATTTAAATACATACTAAATTTTTTTGATTATTTTTTTCTTACATTTTTCCTTTTATATTTCATAATTGTTTTTGCAGTTGAGTTAGATTCTTCGGTGATTAAAATTAGAGCAACTAGGTAACTCATAGTGTCAAACTAACAGAACAAATAGAACAGTGATTGACAGCAAAATTAATTGAGGCGCTTATGATGTGTCTGCCTTTTTGACTTAATCTTAGTTGTGATATGCATTCACTGCTATTTATTAACAACAACACAACAACTTCACGCCCTCAGTGCGAAGATATACTTTTTTATTCAAACCGTACAATGTAAATGATTATCAGGTCATAATCACACGCATGTCATGTTACCAAATTGGCAGGTATTATGAAAATTCTATGAATACCTATTACAATAGGTACCTACTTACTTATGTACAAACTATGAGAAAAAGCACAATGACTCGCAATAACGCAAATAGCAGTCATAATTTAGATACTTCAATGAATTACAAATGATACGTTTTTGTATGAGAATGTCAATTCACATTCATTTCTGGTTTTCTTTTGTTTCATGAGTTTAGCACGTGTATGAAGGTGGCCTTAGTAGGTATAGGTACGTCCCAATTTTGGGCACAGGCTAATATAATAAATGCGATAAACTTTGTCTGTGTGTTACGCAATCACGCCTGATTGTTGAAATGGGGGATGAGCGTGTGTATGTGAAAATTCGACTTTTAGCGCGGACGAAGTCGCGGGGCACTGCTAATAATACATATGTCGTAGCCGGTCATGAAAACGGACACTAAACGGAACGCAAGCGCGCCAGAGAAGACATCGCACGGAACTGTCCCACGTTTCGTGCCCAGATTTTCCTAAAGTACAAAGTTTCAATTCTGTTTGCCTAGAATTCAAATAAACTCTGTTTAAGTGAAATTTATCGTTCTCATTGCACGATCCCTATGTCTGCCCACACGATGTTGGAAGGCTCGAGCCCAAATCCTGACGCCAGCCCCGACACATAAGTACCTGGGGGATAACTTATTTTGGTTTTTTAATAAGATTTACGAATTATAAAGCTTTTTTTGTTATTAAAAAGTAGTTACCTGGCAAAGCTCGGTCGCCCAGGTACTTATAACTTATTCAGTCAGCTTCTTCCACCCTGTATACCAAATGAGGAAACTTGGTCCTCATCCTTGACTCTTTGATAAGTTGCAGAGGGCAAGAGTCAGCATTTAATTGTACGGCTTGCAGCCTTGCTACAATTTGCTTCAATGATTAGCACAACCTTTACTTAGCTAACGGATCTAAGTGATCTACCTATGTAGTGTTGTATGTTAACTAAGGCTGACAGGTTCATTTGAAAACAAATGACATATAAACGGCCCACGGCCATCTCTAGAGGTCTTAGGGCTGTTCTCCCCGAATGGATATGCTGAGCTGTTTCTGATAAAAAAAACTGACAGATATGTGACTAAGACCCGATTTCACGACTTTTAATCAGCCGGTAAACATAATTTGACGGTTAATTTGACAGAATTCCCGTACAAAATATGTCAAATAATGCTAAACCGGCTGATTAAAAATTACCCTGGTGTTGCGGAGCTCCAGGCTTAACAGTTCATTTTTTTTTTGATGGGCTCCCTCAAAAGAAACGTGATTTCTTTGCTGTTTTAAAAACAAAAAAGGGTCATAAATGCACTTAGGTATTCATTTAACCAAAGGTTCTATCCCAGTCGCTAGTAAGAAATATGAAGGGAGTTTTAGTAATACCTGCCTCTTACATTTTGGCAACTTTACCAGTTTAAGTTAGGAACTGGCTATATTTTGAAACATAATACTCAAAATTGTGTTATCTTATTTTCATTTATAACCATTAGTTACAAAGGCAAAATGTATCATTAAATAGATATCGTATGTAATGAGTAAATGAGTACACATAAACTAACCCGAGGATAATGGTGTGGGCTTCACAATGAGCAAAACTGTATTACTAACACATTTTAAGTTTAAGATATATTGTGATTGCTGTTTGTTATCCCAAATAAATAAATAAAATAAAATAAAAAATACCTGTATCCAGCAAGGATGTTGAGGAGTGTACTCTTGCCAGCTCCCGAGGGCCCCAGGATGGCAGTCAGCTGCCCCGACCGAAACTCGCCACTTATACTTCGCAGGATTATTTTGGAACCTGTAAACAACATCATATATTGTTATTGTAAAGTTTATATTATTGGACCTACCTATCGGTGTTGCTATGACACGTTGTTTGAACCTACCTACTATCGGTGATGCTATGACACGTTGTTGTTACAGTTTTTGCTTATAGCAATATAGTAACGAACATCTTATAAATATTGACTGAAAAGAATTGTGTACCTACATTATTCGAAAAAAATCCAGATATCTCCCTTAGTGAAAAAAACTTCCCAAAAAGAAATAATAATGTCCTCCTAGCCGAATTTCGACCACGGCGGCCTATCTCAACAGAGATTAGCCAACTGCGCGGGACATATTATAGTGCACAAGTGTGTGCGCAATACACAGGTGCACTCTCTGTTCCTTCACTCTCATAATTCGGTGATACTGCCTCGTTGGTCTAGTGGTCAGCCCACTGGGTACTATCCACGAGGTCCTGGGTTCGAATCCCGGGTCGGGCCGAGAGTGTTTGAGTTTTTCTGTCTTGAAATTACTCATACACAGCTCCGGAGTCAGGAAGTTGGTGGTGTTAACACCCCCGTGCCTCGGAAAGCACGTTAAGCCGTTAGTCCTGCGCCTGATCTCTCCCAAAAAGTAGGGTTAGTAGAATTAAATTTTGTTGCTTGAACCACAACTTGAACCTGTATTGTGTAGTTCAAGGCACAATCTAGCTAGGCATCTCAATAGAAAAGGTACATCCAGACAGAGTGACCTCTTACTCGTATTTATAAATAAAGTAGCTAAAGTATTACCAAGGGTGTTATGACACTTTGCCTTTCTATCTACGGGCTCATTCACACGGGATCCGTCATTGGCGATTCGTCAAAATTCAGGATACGTCACGAAGGATGGACATTCACATTGCATACGGAATCGTGTTTTTTCACGATTCGTCAAAATATCCGAATTGGTGGCATCAGCGGATCCGTCACAATAAAGTCACGATTCGTGTAGTTTGACGAATCGTGTTTTTTTTTAAAACACGATACTAGATTTAAGACGTATCGTAATTTTTCACGATTCGTGATCCGTGTAAACATGGGCATTCAAAAAGCATTGCCGCCTTTAAAAAAAACGAATCATGAAAAAAGACGAATCGTCAAAAATCACAAATCGTCCCTCGTATGAACGAGCTCTACATCGGTATTTTAAATTAAAAATTTGTGGGAAATACCACTGACCCGACTGGTATGTTCTTCACCAACTTTTTAACAGCCAGTAAACACCGATTGAAGTTTCATTTACTAGAATTGCCATACAAAATTTATCAGTTAATGCTAAATGGCCTGATTAAAAAATTAAACATGTGTTAGTAAACTCCAGGCTAAAGAAATTATCCTCATAGGTACTTACGTCAGCAACGAATGTTCCTACGTCACATGAATATTTATAATTATGCAAATTTTATTATTATTCACAGAAATATACAAAATGTTTTGTTATGAGTAATCTAAGTACCTACTGATGTAGGTCGTATTGTCACTGGCATATAAAAAAATATATATTATTTTGTTTATTTTCAGTTCACACAAAAACATAGGCGTAAGGTGGCGTGCCTTTCAGTGTTCTACAGGCTACATTTCGGCGAGTGTGCGAAGGAATTGCACGAATTGATTTCACCGGCCCCTTTATACTATCGGGACATAAGACGCAGGCGGGGGTTCCACCCTTATGTCGTTGACATACCACTAATACGCACCAAACGTTTTAAATCTTCGTTCCTCTTGCGTACGGCTAGAGAGTGGAATTCGTTGCCAGCGGAAGTGTTCCCTAAACACTACGATTTGGATTCCTTTAAGAAAAGAGTGAATAGGCTGCTTCTAGACAGACATGTCCCATCATCGGCCGCATCGTCGCTTACCATCAGGTGAGATTGCGGCCAAATGTCTGCCTATTAAATTTAATAAAAAAAAAACAAATTATAGAGAGCTGAAATTTACGCGGTCTTATTGCAAAAGTTTTTTAATTATTTCTGTGTTTTTATTACATAATCTGGCAACAAAAAATAAAAAGTCCTCATAAAGGTGGACTAATTAGATATCGTTTGAAATGGGGATCCACACGCAAAGCTTCATGCAGATGGCGCTAGCATAGATACGGCTATGTCAAACATTTTGCTTTTGTTTATGTCGGGCTTTTTCGTTTCTAATTTACAGTTTTTCGTGACTATCTAATGTTATTTCATCATAATGTATTCGTCAATGAAGTTATCTGAACTAAAAGACGAACTTCAGAAACGAGGATCAAAAGTATCTGGTAAAAAAGCCGATCTTATTGCGAGGTAAACATTTGGGTGTTCATCCAGTTTTATTACTGTAAATGTTACATTTAATTGGTTGTTGAAATTGTTTTTGTTGTATTTGTGTTACAAATTAACTACATAACAAGGTTTTTAATAAATATAACAAAAATAGTAAAACACGTACATGTTTGATTTTTAGGTTAGAATTCTACTATCGGAACCGCGATGATTCCGGGAATTGTGGGGTCGTAGCTTCATAATCTAGTTACACGATTAATGTTCCCGATCCAGAAGCTTATGTAAATAGTTCCAGTAAACTACCTAAAATAATAAATTTTCTTCTTATAGCTGTTTCCCACTTCTTTTTAAAACTGGGTCTTTTGGAAATAAATAAACACCATTATTGTAACAACCTGGCACAGCACATAACGGCATTATGCTTTCGTAAATTGAAAATACAAAAAAATAGTAAAAAAAACACAACTTCTGTACTGGAATGACAGATAGCTTTTGCCGCATCAACATTGCGCCACCTACAGGGAGAATTTGGCAGTGTGGATCCCCATTATCCAAATCTTGGGACGAAATATGTCTTGTGCTTGCTTGAGCCTAACATTCTGTTGACAAGTTAACACCACGGCATTTTAAATGCAGTTGCAAACAAAACTAATAATTTTGCAATAAAAAAGTTTAGCCCGATTGTATTGGCTTGTATCAAGGTATCTAGATTAATTTGAGACCTGGAATATACTTCTGCAATATCCCACGGAAATTGCCTAGCATTGAATTTCCTCTCACCTCATTAAAACAAAGGCCGTAGGGTATTTGATTCACCTTTTGTATTTTAATGATAATTGATGCTTGCCTCAAAATAATGTTGATAAAATATCTTTGCAAAAAAACCGAAGCTTGCGAAATGTATACAATTTAAACAGGTTTAGTCTAGTCTGTTTTCGTTCCAAAATACAGGTTCTCTAATAAACACATTTTCTAATGAATGAAAAAGAAGAAAAAAACATGTAAGTTAACGGTAGAAAACTTTAAGATTTTAAATCTAAAAGAACCAGTCAAACGGCAAGAAATATGGCATTTAAGCCAATTTAAGTATAATAAAATAATAAGTCAGCCTATTAGATCCCACTGCTGGGAAAAGGCCTCACCTCAACTATGAGGAGGAACGAGCCATACTTCACCACGCGGGCTCAGTGCGGATTGGTGGAGGGGTGTATGTAAGGCAAGTGACAAACCTTACTGTCAGAAGTTATCAAGCCGCCCTAGGGCCTCTGACTAGGCTTAACGACTAATACCACAGATATTAGCCGGAACCAACTGCTTAACGTGCCTTCCGAAGCACGGAGATGCTTGTCATGGACGTCACTTAAATGGTCGGAATGGTCACCCATCCAATCACGACCGCGCCGTGGGTTGCTTAACTTTTGGTATCACTACCAAAGCGCTGCCGCCACTGCGCCACAAGCACCTCAATTTAAGTATTATTTATAAAACTGCATGCTATATTATAATATGCGCAATATAGAAGATATACCAATCAGGACGCCTGAAAATTAGCACACACGTGGCCTTATCAGTAAATTATTTAATATAATATTTATTTATTTAATAATGTAGATTTATTTTTTGAAATAACGACACGTGTTGTTTCTGTAGCAAAGAGAAAGCAAATAGATAATTATATTGCGAGTAGTATTTAAGTAATATATGTTTTTTATTCAAATTTGATCGACACAGCATAACACCTACATTTCTTTTTTTAGGGTTCCGTAGTCCGACAAGGAACCCTTATAAGATCGTTCAGTCCGTCCATCCTAGTCTGTCACAGCAGAATATCTTTTACGTTTATGGACTGATTTGCATGTAACTTGGTTCGAAGATACTTCACATATAGATCTCATTTTTGAAAATTCAAAAAATTTAAAATTACCCCTTTTTAAGGGTACCTCCCCATACATGTAAAGAGGGGGGTGAAATATTTTTTTGAGTGCACCCCCTTGGGTATCGTTGAAAAGGACTATGAAAATAAAGTAGGGTTTTTATACAACACTTTTTTATCAGCTTTACCATTTACGAGATATAGCCCGCCAAAGTCGTTTTAATGGTACGGAACCCTTCGCGCGCGAGTCCTACTCGCACTTGACCGGTTTTTTTGGTAACATAATAGACTTTAATTATAAAATCTAGTACTAGGTGACGTAATGAAATAATAACTAACGAACTGGACTAATTAAGTCTAGTTCTTTATTAGGTACATGTCCTGGGATGTTAGTTTACGTAGTACCTAGATAATCATATATTGATAGGAGTGTAATAAAAATATACACAGAAAGATGTACACTACACTTATGTATAAAGCTTTTTGCGTAATTAGGGGAATCATGCGAAAAGGAAAACCCACCGCTACAAGGTTAATAAAGTTACTAAATTTGGTTTAGGTAATATGGAGTATCTGACGCATTTCACTCATATCTTTTATTTTTGCGACCAAAGCAATTGCCCTTTTCCACGGACCCTACTAAATAAAACAGAATAACAGACAGATAAATTATTCGGATTAATTATTAAGAAGGAAGTAAGTATCTTTAACTTAAATGTTGGTATTAATAAAACCGCAGTAAGAGTGGTCCCGCACTACGTCCGATCCGATTCCGATCCGTCTCCGTCAAAATATGTCCAAGATTTTTAATACGGAAAGCCGGACCGATAATGACGGACGTAGTGCGTAAGCTCCCGTACAAATACTACTACGACCACGCCGGACAGCATTTTGACGGATACGGATCGGATTCGGATCGGATGTAGTGCGAAAACGCCCTAAGTAGGCAGTAGTGGACTGTGTTGCTGTAAGAAGCATTGCAGCCACAATTATGTTAGTACTAACATTGATCCCCTTACTAATACAATGGATTTGACACAAAGAGATAAAGATTCTATGACACGCCTCCAGAACATCTGGAAAAACCGAGGAATTAGCTACAAAACGAAGGCTCGTTTAGTCAAAGCCCTAATTTTTCCGATCTTCCTCTATGGAGTGGAAACCTGGACAATACTAGCAAGAGAGAGACAGAGAATAGATGCATTCGAAATGTGGTGCTGGAGGCGAATGCTCAGAATACCATGGGCGGCCAAACGCACAAATGTTTCTATTCTCTCCCAACTAGGCATAAAGACCCGACTACCCACCACATGTCTACAACGCATACTCTCTTATTTCGTCCACGTTATGCGTAAAAAGGATGGCAACCTCGAAAGTTGGTCAGGTAATACTGAGGGTAGAAGATCACGAGGTCGATCACCGACCCGTTGGACTGACCAAATAAAAGAGGCCTCCTCTCCACCCAAATTCTACCATATGGTGAAGGCTGCTGCAGACCGGAATCGATAGAGACAAATCGTCCGTTTGAGAGGCTCTAGTGACCACGATCCTCAGTAATGAGGGACCGACTGGAGAGAGAGGATTTGACACTAATATAAATATGAATCTGCTAGTTTGGAATTAACGACAGATAGGTGACATGACATAGTGGAGACAAAAACATTTCAAAAGCCATCACTTATTCCGCCATAGTGCAAAAACGAAACCTTAATATATTTGTCATGTCTCAAGTGTTTAGGTACACAAACTTGGTGGGGTATTCTGTGAACCGTTATTAAAAATAAAAGTTAAGTAAAATTCTTAATTCTTGAGAGCTCTTGCCAGCATCAATGTTCCTTCCACGTTGGAACCACGTGGTTTGGTCCGTGATGATGGCAAGAGACCCGATGGCCTTACGCTCATTCCCTGGGAGCGGGGTCGGGCCTTAGTTTGGGACGCAACTTGCGTTGATACTTTGGCCCCATGTCATCTCAGGGAGTCATCGCTTAAAGCTGGAGCGGCGGCGGAGTTAGCTGAAAACGCCAAACGTCGCAAGTATGCATCACTTGCAAGTGATTATGTGTTTGCGCCGTTTGGCGTCGAAACTTTTGGACCGTGGGGGCCATCCGCTAAATTACTTTTTGGAAAAATTGCACCTAAATTAAATTATGTTTTGGCAAATAGTAAAGCTGGCTCGTTCCTCGCTCAAAGGATAAGTATAGCCATCCAACGCGGTAACGCAGCCAGCATCCTCGCCTCCTTACCTAAAGGACACGGGTTTAATTTTGATTAAGTAGGTTTTAAGTTTATTTATTTTTATATCATGCATGTCTTTGTTTTTCTTTTCTTTTATTAAATAAACCTGATTTATGCTAATTAGTAAAATTTAATAAAAAAAATATTCCACAAACTTTGCATGCGGATTCTCTAGGTAGGTCTCTAAAAAAAATACATAGAGGTTTCTTAAAACGATTTTTTCTCAAACTCAATCATTTAAAAGATTTTTTTAGTCACTTTGAAAGATTCAGTTTTTACTATTTACCTCGCAATTAATCAATTCTTTCCATAAAATCTCGTTCTTCAACGAATATTTGTCAATTTCTTTTTTATTACAATAAAACAAATGATTATTTTTATAAAAAGCTAAATTTTAGGATAAGTCAATTAAGGACAGAAAATGCCATTTATGGATGTCAACAATAAATTGATTATGGCCCATTATGAAGATTTAAAATGATGCAAAATAACACACAAATGAATTTATTTGCTTCGCAGTAAAAATATTTCGGGACTTACTAATATTATTTGTATAGTTTAGTTAACCTTCCTACGAAACATGACTTGCAAATCCGGCCATCAGAACCTTACATGATTTGCACAGATGACTTGCAAATATGAATGATGCAAATCGTACAGAAGGACCTCGGTATTTATTACATTATTTGTTCACAACACTTAGCGATATCGACGTAATTAGAAACATACTTAGTCATTCTAGGAAATTCAATTATAATTCAAGTTCAACTCATTTGCATGAACTTTTTCTTAGAAGCAAGAATGGCAAGCGTGAAATACTTGTTTCTTTTCCGGGAAATAGTGCCCTGCAGGAAGTTAGCATCTAGGTATTCAATGGCTTGTTATAGCGTGATATACTTAACTAATAAGTACTAAGTTATATAGTTATATAAAAAATGATTTAGGCTTCCTCAAAAGGGAAAAGGAATCCTAATAGAATCACTTGGTTGTCGGTCTATCTGTAATATCAAGACTCTTTTTCTCAGGAATCCGTGAGAGTGCTGCGGTCCCTTGAAGCTGTAAAAAAAAAACTACTAAGTTAACGCAATCCAAGCCATTTAATTCGTATTTTCTAACATTTTAACATTTCGTAGGGGAATCAAACCTTCTCCTTGTACAGTTACTTCATGCTTTTATTTGTAAAACTTTGGTATTTAATATATGAATTTATGAAAGGACAAAATATAACCTTTGACATTTTTAGAGTATTATCGATTATTGCGAACCTCTAGATTTTGAGACATCTATCCCATATAGGGGATAGTTGCCATAGAAGACCCGCTGAAAAATTGGGCATCTATCCCGAAAAAAAATAAATTAAGAAGTTTTGTCTATGGTTAGGGAAAAAAGGAGATTGATGGAAACAATAGAGTGTAGGAGGGGACGAATGTTAGGCCACCTGATTCGACACGACAATTTTATTAAAACGATAATAGAAGGAAGAATAGAAGGAAAAAGGAAGCGAGTAAGACCAAGAATAAGCTACATGCAGCAAATAAAAGAAAAGATAAATGTCGGGTCGTATCGAAGTTAAGAGAAACGTGGAAAGCAGAGAGGAATGGAAAAAACTCCACCGACAAGAGCCTAGCTCTTAAATTTGATGATGATGATGATCCCGACGAAAAACTTTGATCGCACCTAGCCGTCCCATGCAAACGCTAGAGACATTGGACACGATCCATTCGGTGGTAGTCGGAAAGTCTCTCGATAGATAAATAAAATAACACGCTTTGTATTAGCGAAACTAGAGTAATAACAATCAGGGCATCTATACCACTGAGGCGTCAATCCCGATTTTACCCTAGGTAGTTTCCATAGACCTAGAATCGTGAAAGGCAAGAAGGTAAAACAGCACAAGTAAAGGAAAAGTCCTAAAACCGGTGGTTACAACTTGCCTGGTTTTTAGAAATACTTTGTGGCATACAAGTAGTTAGGATTCCATGGAATCCCAAAACATATACATTTAAATAAAATTGTAATTGATTTCAATGTGGGTAATGTACCTAACCTACCTAATTAATTAAATCATTTTTTTAATTATTTAATCTTTTTGTTTGTAATGAATACACTGTTGCTAATTACTGACACAGAAATAGACATTAAGTACCTACACTATTACTAGCCATATCAGTATAATATGATACCTGACAATACATGAATTTAATTTGATTAAATATAGCTATTAATAGACGAAAAGCTAGAATTTTCCAAAGTATCAAAATAGAAATACGAATTCGCAGTAAAAACTATTCAGATTAAAATGTCAGGGGTTACCTCATATGTTATTATAGGTAAATTAATATTATTGGCCCTCACCGATTTCTTATAAAAAAACACAACAATAAACATGTGATCTTCTTCCTTCTAGTTTCTACCTAAAATTGAGGGTAAATTTATACTGGCTGGCTTGATTATGTTATGTAACGTTACGTAATGTCATTCTAGATCAAACGAAAGGTCAACATACCTAAATTAATAAAAATGAAGGTCATGGCAAGTCTCCATAATTCCTTGAGTATGCATAGATTTTAAATTAAGCTCTGATTGATTCTTACTGGGTTACGCTATGGATCAAATATCTTAAAAATGTGTATTAGCTATGGATATTTTATATAGGAGATGTTTGATTTATCTGTGTTGTCGGAGCATTTTTTAAAGTTTATCTCTTTAAATTAGATCAGCCTTGAAAATTTGTCTAAAAAAGGCCGGGCGTGTTTTTGTAAGACTCCTCGTCTATCACTTTTTGAAAGCTCCCACCGAACCGATAACCAAACAACCTGTATAAAAATTTAGGAGCACGTCTTCTTTTAGAATTTACTCATAAAATGGCCTCTAAATTTGGGTTAGCACACGACACAACATACTTACTTTGTTAATTAACTCTTACAGACAGTCAGTGACGTTCCGTTAATGCATATTAACAATAGACAGAGGTCAAGAGAGGCCAATGTACCGAAGGATACTTAGATTCGACATTTTAGACATTATTCTTTCATGAATAAAGTCCAAACTCAAACAATTGCTAGTTAACAAAGCGGTAATACAATTTAATCGTGGTTATTGAGTTAGCGCGAGCAATTGGTACTAAATAGCATATTGTTTGTTGTTTAGTATTAAAGATATAAACAGTAAAAAACTTGACCTGAATGTGTAATATAAGGTGTATTTTGTATAATGAAGAAGCCGAGAATATTCTCCACATCATGGAATAGGTATATATTTTTTCCGTAAACTATGCTTTTAAGGATAAAATGATATTTAAAAAATTTACACAAATATAATAAAATAATTAATATTTAATGAAAAAGCGAAAAAAACCTATTTTTTTTGAAACTTTGTTATGTTAACACGGACCGTTACAAAATGTTCAATAACTTACAGCTTTTATTAACTTGGGCTAAACAATAGTTTATATTTAATATTATACAATAGGGCTGAAATCGTTAGTCAGGCCCACAGATTTTTGTGTCTATTTCAATTTCATATTCATTTTATATAATTACTTACAAACTATAGCAACTGTAGCAAAATGGGCATAGAATTTGTGGTTAACCTTATTAGACAGGACACGATCATATTATTATAATATCTGTGGTTTTTAGAGCCTTAAACATTGTTCCCTTTATTTTCTTCCACTTGCTATAGGAGGGGCCCATGGTGCACTGAGTGTGGTACCTCTATGCATATTCCTATTAAAAAAAACCAGCACAAAAAAAGGTTTTTTTAATGATATTACCATAAGTTTGTGCAATTCGGATTTTTCCTTTACTTATGCTGACCTTCCTTTTTGCCTTTCATTATTTTTTTACAACTACAAGGGACTTAAAAGTATTTGATGTTAATTTCAACCTGATACCTCAAACAAGTGATCCGATAAGGATTCCTTTTCAGGTACGGAACCCTAAAAATATACCTGTGTGTACTAGTACAACAATTTTATGAATCGAGTCCCTACATTATGTCCATGAACTGCCCAATTAGGTACCTGTGGTCGATTCGGCGGTTAGTGATTGTGGGTTCGACGACCGACCTTATGCCATAATGCACGTTGAAAGCCTTCGTTTACATTACGTTTAGCTAAATCGACTTGATAAACCTAAATTGAATTCCGATCCATTAATTTGAAAAGCAAAGTAACCAAATTGAATGGCCTAAGGATTGGTTTGGCTCCAAACGAATTTTATTAACCGCTTCTAGGATGTTTTAATCGATTGAATTTCTATATGAGTAGTTCCCACATTGCAATAATGAAGGCGAAAATAGTACTTTTAAAGAAAAAAGAATAGAATCCTATAATATACTGCCATATTCGAGGTCGAATGATACGAACAAAACGGGTTCGGTTTCCTGTGATTGCTTATTTAAAGATTGTCAGCCATATTTCAATTATTTTGACTAAATATTAGATTATTATTATATTTCCCGCCTTTGGTGGTAATTTTTTCAAGCAATATCTAATCTTTTAATTGCAGAGTGAATGTTTATCACATTACACACACAACAAATAATTATTTTTTGACTGTCATCTAGAACCAATATTCAGTCAAACATTTTAAAGTCCTTCCTTATCGACGACCATTCATATTTTACATGTTTCGCTTTGGCAACCCACAGGCGGATTGCAATATTTTATTCTAATAAAAATACAGTTTACAATTGTGGTAAGCTATTTATTTTATATAACACGTGTGGTTACAAAACTGATAGCTAATTTTATGCATTTTCCTTGCTATTGCCATGCCCTTACGGGGCGCTACATTGTATTTTTCTCATATTACCATGTACCTATAAGTCACTTTGTGTACACCAATGTAACTAGCAATAAATAAATCTGAATCTAAAAACGTGTATTTGAGGAGTAGTTAAATAATAAAGAGATATGATAGTGGAGGACACAAGACCTTTAATTAAAATTAAAATGCGATTAAAGTACGAGTTCCATAAACCTAGTCACGAGAAAGTCACGTTTCTTGCATCGTACGATCTATTAAGTACAGTGATTTGATACTAGACAGTGCTAGTGCTATTAAGTGTTCTGTGACTGAATGCCGTAATCGCGAGCCAGTACCTATTACACGTAGGGTACGACGGTAATATACCGAATTATACTTGTTATTATTGCAGCTATATAAATGAAGTTTCCTAGCGACCCTACCCGGCGTCGCACAGGTGCAATATGCATGTATTAGTATACACATGAACATTCCTCTAAAATCACTATATATTGCTGAAAACTGCATTCAAATCCATTACGCAGTTTAAAAGATCTAAGCGAATTAGCGAACAGACCGCGGGAGTGCCTTCATTTAAAAGATTAGGTTAAAAAAAGAACTTAAGTTCTTGAACCAGACCAGTGTGGTATAAAGTAAAGGAAGTCTGGTCAAATAATCCGACATTAAATCATATTCTTTACACCATGCTTCAATAATTACACGTTACATAATATTATTATACCTGTTGAAAACGCCAAAAAAATGCTTGTAAACTCTGTTAAAAATAACTTTATTAGAAAACTAAACTTTCTTTGGTAGGAACAACTCCCAACTTACAGCTAAGCTTTAAACTGAACCAAAATATCTACCACACCATGTCCTTATTTTAGTGAGCCGTACTATTACTTCGAGGATACAACACAGACAATTTAGTAAGTGCTGAGATAAAACGCCATAACACTGCCATCTGCAGCACTGAATTTTATTTGTACAAAACCTAAAGACGTACTTATCGTAGATTTTGATCCCTGGCGGTGAAGAAAAAGCAGCGTGAGGAAACCTACTACACACTAGTGGCTGCTGTTGGCAATGCCAAACCACTTTTTTATTCGAAATGGGTTTGCTTTTTCCAAAGTGGGCGATAACGCCCCCTTGTGGGGCGCTCGAGGTATAGAGGGGGTGGTAAGGCGCCCAGAAGAAGTTTGGGGTGACGATGTGATTTAATAAAGATGCATAAGTTGCATTGCTCTCCCTGGTAAGAAGGTGCTACTGATTAACTGATTTTCAAAGTCGGCGTTGGACAAAATAAGTTTGGGTATCTCTGCTCTAGACTTACTAGACGCGGCGTGGACAGAGTCAACGATGGAGCGAGCTCACCAAGAAGAAGTCGGTTCACTCTGACTTTGAAGGTTTTTGGATTGTAATCCGTTGGAAACTCTGAAGTACGCACTCCAAATTGCCAAATAAATATTTGAGTGTGTTTCATATAATCTTCAACAATCTTCTCAAATTCCCGTCCACCACTTTCTCTTCTTTTTCCGTTTCTTTTTCCCTATGGTCTTTAGGCCCACTTCTTTTATTGTATTCTTCATGGTGTCCCAAAGATCTTCTATATCCATTTCATCAATTTGAAGTCCATGAAATCTATTGCCAATCTCTAATTGGAATTGCGATCGAGTTACTGAGTCTTTTAAGTTTTCCGTATCGACGATGTCTTCTCTTGCGTTGCACTGCTGCCCTTCACAAGGTGCTGGTGTCCAAGCTTCTTAGCAGAAGAACCAAGATACGAATACACAACAGTCATAAGACCGATCCTGGTGTATGGCAGTGAGGCTTGGACTCGAACCCTCAAGGAAGAAGAAAAGCTTTTAGTTTTATGAGGAAGATTCTGGGTCCAACTCGGAGAGAAGATGGCAGCTGGAGGGTCCGGAAAAACCACGAGATCGAGGAGCTGGTCGCCGAACCCAACATCTTGGGAGAAGCCAAAGCCCAGAAACTCCGTTGGATGGGCCATCTCGAATTGGAATGGAATACCTCGAGGCCGCCGCCCTGTCGGCAGGCCCAGATACCGCTGGAAGGACGCCGTCATGTCAGATCTGCAGGAACTACAAGTTACGGACTGGCATGAGGCGGCGCAAACCGGATCAGATGGCGTTCTCTTGTGTCGGAGGCCAAGACACACTTTGGGTCGCTGCGCCAAAGGAGTAAGTAAGTAGGTAAGTAAGTAAGTTTCATGTAATGATCACGACCCTCAGTCATGAGGTTACGACTATGAAGAAATGCACAACAATGTGAACACGTACCTACTTTAAAGTGAAACTGAAAAGTTTCAATTGTCAATGACGATGTGTGAGTGAGGTCAATGACGTCACTTAAGCCTAATTATTCAAATCTGTTCCCTAAATTAACTTTTACCATGGACGTAACTTAAGGTAAAAAATATAAAACGTGTATGTACCCTAAAAATACTTTAAGTACATACCGAATTGGTCGAGCGTATGCCAGTGACCCTGTATCACATCTCAGCAGATGATTATACCTTCAAGGCTACCTTCATTTTCGAGCGACCCAAAAAGGAGGAGGTTTTCAATCCGACTGTGTTTTTCCGCCGATAAATTTTGCAACTCGCTATCGTTTTTAGGATTCCGTATCCAAAGGGTAAAACGGGACCCTATTAATAAGCGTCCAATGTCTGTCTGTCTGTCTGTCACCAGGCTGTATTTCATGGACCGTAATAGCTAGACAGTTGAAATTTTCACACATGATGTATTTACTGATGCCGCTATATTAACATATACTAAAAACAGAATAAAATTTTAATGGGGGCTCCCATACAACAAACGTGCATTTTGCCTTTTTATGCTCTATTTTAATAATGGAACAGGTAGACGCTTGAAATATTAATAGAATATAAAATTGTATGCTTTACTTTAAAAATTAATAATAATATAAAATTTTTAAAAATATTTAAACGGGACTCCCATACAAACGTGTTGTTTTCCGTTTTTTAAACTTAAAAAAGGTCATTATAAAGTGTTCAATGTCGTATATATTTTAATGTTACCCTTCATACGCGAGTCCGACTCGCACTTGGCCAGTTTTTTGCAAACTTTTAAGCCGGTCGCAACTCGCGAAGCAGGCCTAACGTAATAGTTACCTGGCAAGTGAGTTCACGTGCTCGGGCGCAGCCGACTGCATTCAGGCCCCAGGACGCCACGTGACCACTAGGGATGACAACGTGAAGAAAATATCGATCGAATCGATGTATCGATAAACACGAAGAAGACCAACCCAGTGCCGTTTATAGAGCAGCGAACCTTAGAGGAAGGACTTGGTAGGAACCCAAAAGTGTCCAAAGAACGGTCAAAAAGGCAAAAAGTTGTACATAATTATGACCTCAATAAATTCTTGCACCAGGAGCGTACAGTCTAAATGCAACACACACTGTACAAACTTGAAAAGAAGACTTCACATAAGTGCAATAATTTGAAAGCCAAATAAACCAATTGCAATGTGTCTAGAAATGAGACTATTATGAAACTCGGAGGAAAAAAACAGTATTACTCGTCAGTACTCTAACAAAGTGAGATTTCTGAGACCCTTGTGGACTCGGAGCAAGAAGACAGTAATTACTCCTCACTTCTCTAACAAAATAACATCTCACGATAGTAAAATTCTGACAGAACCAAGCATATCCCATAATAGGTTCATTCTCTTAAGGATACGCGGTTACACGGCCTGTCGTTACGTAACGATTGCTGGCAAGTGCATTCACGTGCGCACACGCAGCCGGCAGTATTTGGGACGCAGGACGCGCGTGACTATTAGAGATGTTCATATCGATAAGATTATCCACAGTTTTATCCGAAACTGTAGAGTAACTGAAACATCTGTCCAAGAAGGACCATCTAAGGACGAATACAGTAGGTGACGGACTCTCAATTCTGACTAAAAACTAAAAAATCTCCCTTTATCCCAAAGTATCGATATAAACAGTAAATTCCGAGGCACTGGTTTCAGGGCTGTGCTCTGTTTGAATTTTTTTTAGACTTAAATTTATCTTTGAACCACCTTATTTTTTTTGCAAATTTTGGATTATTCCTTTATTTGTGCTATACTTAAGAAAACCTTCCTTCTTGCCGCAGATATAAGTCAAATTTTAACTTGATAACCCGTTCCTGAGAAAAGGGGTCTTGGCAGACAGACGAATCACAAAGTGATCCTAAGCGTGTTCCGTTTTTCCTTTGAGGTTCTAAACCTAAAAATACTGTCGACATACCCAAGGAAAATCCATTTCCACCGACAACACGGTGCGTCACTAGCCCAAGGTGTAGCTTTCTAAAGATTGACCAACATTCTCGCCGCGGCTGATAATTGCGTTTGCATCAATGCAGTTCGTTGCACAAATAAATCCGACCTGCACATCTTTATCTTGATACAGTTTCTTGCTATATTGTTCGGGTGATGTTTGAAGAAAGTTAGTAAGTAGGTATCTCCTACCGAATTCCGGCTGCGCGGCAAATACCGGTAGTATATCAGCCAGGTACTCAGGATAAGTATGTTGCAGTTCACAAGTGTGTGCGCTATACCACAGATTTTATAATAGTTACTACGTCCTATACTCTAGATAATATAATAATAATAAATTTCTTTATTTCAAAAATATACATAACAGTGTTTTGCCGAGTTTTCCCGATAAGTAGTCGAAAGACACTTGTGTTGGGAATAACTCGCTGCTTCCCGTAATTAGTATCTATTTTGAATATTTAGTTACTAAGTTATTAAATTGTAACAAGTAGTGAGTACAGACTTGAGGAGTCTGGCACACTATCTAAAAAAAAATATAAAAATAAACAGCTCAGAAGTAATACATGTAGGTAAGCTCGTTAGTTTGCGCGCGCGCGCGTGTGTGTGTGTACATACTGCATGTGTGTGTGTGTGTGTGTGTGTGTGTGTGTGTGCGTGTGTGTGTGTGTGTGTGTGTGAGTGTGCGTGTGTTTTAAGAGAGAGAGAGTACGTAACAGAATATGTGTATGAATATGTGTCTGTTTTTGTGTACCTAGATATCGAGGATACAAAGAATTATTAACTACTACAATTAAGATATTTTTATCATGCAATGGCAAATGCTGCCAGCTTAAGTAAAAGATACCACCTGATAATACTGCATGTCTCGAATCTTCCTATTTAGAATATGAGAAAGTGCAAATTTATAAAGAATATCCGACTAATTTCAATAGTGGACAAGTATTATATTTAATTATAGTTACCTATTCGGGCCGCAGGCTGTTTTGAAGGTCATAATCTCTTGAATTTACTCAAGGGAAATGTTTTAAAAATTAAAACCAGTGATGTCACCAACTTTTTCCTTCTTGAACTGATTTCCCCACACAACAAATTCTCAATTTGTATTCAGGCCGTCACAGTATGGTGTAAAATGTACTGTTTCTGTGAAACTGCGAACATTACGACGTCCCTTTCGTCACGTCTTGTTCTTTGAATGCAAACGGTGTCAGCCATACCGACATTAATAGTATTCGTTTACAGTTTACCTAAATACGTATTCCTAACCTACATAAAAATATTTCGCATAGCATTGAACTCAACGTGTGAAGGCATAGTATATCTTCAAATACAAATAACAATATCGATTAGAAATGGCACTTTGTTGCCATCATTCCTGTCGTTATTTTCATTAAGAATATTTTTGATCCTCTTATCATGGTCTCAGAAATACACAAATGTCATTAATTGTGGCATAAAGGAACGGCAAAAACGTCCTACGAATAACAGAATAGTGTTTCATCACCCAACCGCCTAACTAATGGTTTTCAAAATGGCCTTCAAACCACAGAACATATTTACCTAAGGGCCTTACCGACGTCTCATTGCTTTCGAGACGTCAATTTGAAAGCTAAGCCATCGATTTATGCAAAAAAACCTGCATTTTTTAAATTTAAAATTTGATCTTGACTACGAAGACTATCTTGTACTATCTTGTACTACTACTACTAAGTCAGACGTGGCGTAGATAGAGTCGACGATGGAGCAAGCTCATTTCTGGCACTTCCACTCACCGACGGAACACAGCAAGCTGCTGGGCGCCGGGCTCCGGTCTCCGGTGGAAGGTGGTAGCTACCAGGCGGCACCTAACGAAGTCTACCACCGCTGATAGCATTTGTTCAGCCACCATCACAAACTGGAACTAGTGATATCGTTTCCCGTGATGAACCACTAGGAGGTAGATCCTTCACCACCCCAAATACCTATAAAGGGCCTTTTAGGGTCGACGAAACGACGAGTCTTTTTATGTTCCACTTGAAATTCAAACGCAGGACTTCCACAGGCAACACTTACACCCACATACCGTATTCCGCCTAAGTTATGTGAGAGGAAGGATATTTTAACGGAACTTTCCCTTGCCATTACGGCACGATATAATTTAATAGTCGTAATATTATTCGCACTCATTATTATGCAAAATGCAACTTCGATGCAGTTTGGCTTCTTATGAAGGAACTCGTTTTACTACGTAAGCAATTAAATATTACCTAATAAATGCTTAACGCATAAGAGTATGTGACAACACCATCATATTATGAGCCTGCCCAAGAATTTGTCCCTGTGATCAAACATAATTAGGTATTATACATGGTTATCAAATGCACGGACAGCACCAAGGTAGACACTGCGGCATCCTATGCAGTTGTAATAGAGACCATTTTGCAACGAAAATGTGAAGTCTGATGTGCTGGCCAATGTAACATAAATCTTGCTAGTCATTGCATAATTGCATCAAAATTCTATGTTCTGTAGTATCGTTAAAATTAATCTAAAATACTGACATCCTTAACCTACATCTGTGTTGCGATGTAATGCTGATATTCGTTGGTAACGGCACTACTTCGCTTCGGCTTGAAACAAAATAGATTTCTGGGCTTTTCTGTCTTGAAATAACTCGGAAATAGCTCAGAGTCAGAATATATATTGACACTCTTGTGCATCGAATAACACGTTTAGCCGTTGGTCCTGTGTCTGAACTCTCTCCTGTCAAGTCTGATTGGCCGCCTTAAAGGACTATGAGAATGAAAGAACAGAGAGTGTACCTTTGTATTGAGTGCTCAGTGCTCACACTTGTGCATTATAATATCTTCTACTTAGTTTGCTGATCTCCATCGAGACACTGCCGTAGCCGAAGTTCGGCCCAAAAAATCTTTTTTTCCTCAATTTCTTCCCAGCAGTTGGTTCCGGCTAATATCTGCAGAAATTAGTTGTTATGCCTAGTCAGAGGCCCTGAAGCGGCCCTGGGGGATAACATCTGACAGTAAAGTTGGTCACTTGCCTTACAAACACCCCTCCACCAATCCGCACTGAGCCCGCGTGGTGGAGTATGGCTCGTACCTCCTCACAGTTGAGGTGAGTCCTTTGCCCAGCAGTGGGATCTATGTAGGCTAACTTTAACTTTACTTTTACCTAAGATACTTCCCAGAAAAAAAAACAAATACATACGTTTCCCATTAGTGACGGTGTAGCTCAAATCCTGGAAGCTGAGGTTGACGGGCGGCCTCTGAGGCAGGTGCGACAGGTGAGCCCTGCCCAGGACCCTGGTCGCACCAACCACCTCCATCCCATCAGACATGGTGGCTTTATCGGCTCATTGTGGAGAACTAAAAGGTTGGTCTGAAACAAGGAGAATCAGATTTAATTCCATGATTTGAGAGCATAGACTGCATGTTTTGTGGATGTGGCCTGAACAGTGATAAATGGTCACATCCTCGACAAATCCTAAAATATGTACTAAATTGTGTTTTAAATAAAGGAGTGACAATATAAACACGCCATACATTAAAACATGGACGAAATATATTTCGTCCATGATTAAAATCATTTTTATATTTTTAAATGTTTACTAGATTGTTTCGTTTGCTCTCAAGCTCTCTCCATCAAGCCCAGGGGGTTTCAGATGTTACTTATAATAAAGCTAACGTGACCAATAGAAGCCTATTCACTCTTTAGGCCCTAAAAGCACTAGGTTTATTTGAATTCGTAAATTTGAAATGATTGTAGAGAATTCCACCACAAAAGAATCGGCTTTCAAAAAAAGGGTCAAGGGCCAAAATGTATAGTGGATGGAAGAGGTGCCAGACCTCACGCCCATTCTTCAAAAGAAATTTTAGCTTGTTATACTGGACTCGATTCACAGGTATTCGTCCATAGCTTAGTGGGCCCGTCTAAGACTAAAAAGTTCATTCTCTCCGCTGACAGTGTATTTATTAAAAAAAGAGGTAGACCTGTCATCTATTACTGCGCAGCGATTCGAATTTTGATGCTCCGACCACCCGTTCTTTTACGTGTCAAATATCATATTTGAATGCAAAATTGAGCAAATTACACAATTTGAAGCAATCAATTTCCGCGTGGTAATGACCCTACCCATCCATCCCATTTACCTCTTTTTAAATACACTACCATTGATTCTTTCTGTTAATATAGTAAGAGACAAAAAGAGACATATTAATTTAGAAACTTCATAGTAAACAGCTGTCAGTTGCTATGGAAATTACAAAATCTATATATATATATATATATATATATATATATATATATAGACAATACCGGTCGGTAACGGTCCTAACGATCCTAACCACTACATGATTCTCGCTCCAGACTACAAAACCAGAGGTTGTGGGTTCGAATCCCGCAAGGGGCAAATGTTTGTGTTATGAGCACATATATACGTTCATACGGCATGGACGTATAAACGTATATCAGTACTATGTCTATCCGTTATCCTAGTCGCTATAGCACAAGTTTACGCTTAGTTTGGGGCTAGGTAATTGGTGTTTGTTGTAAAATGTATATATATATATATAGGGATGCCATTCGATGAAGACTATAGTTAGACACTCAAAAACTTGTGCAAATACGTAAAAATTGCAGCACTTAATTTGACGTTTCAAAATAAATTTGCATCTGCCTCTTTCCGTTTACCAGTGAAAGAAAGAGAAGTGTAGTCTTAGACATGGCACCTCAGAACCGAGCCCACTGTCTTACCAAGTAAAGTCTATTCTAAGAAAATGAAGGTTAAGTTTAACTTGAGACACACTTGGTCATGTTGCCAACATGTTGGCACACAAGCCCTGAGTGCGCCTGATCACGTCTTTCATAATGCCTATCAAATGCAATGCGTCGATATTGCAATACATTTTATGAGTAAACTCATGCAATAGTTGTGAGGAAATGTTATAGGCTGTCATTATTTTTATTTGCTAGCCCTTTGGAAACGCTTGCAAACGCAAGCGTTTTTCAAAACCACATGAAATCATGTCAAAGTCAAAGTCAAAAATAATTTATTCGATTTAGGACAGAAAATGCCACTTATGAACGTCAAAACTTTAAAAATCAGTAATATTGGCCCTTATGGGGCCCGAACATGTCTCCTTATCTTTTGGGCCCTACTAGTGCTTAGAGACAAGACACAGACAATCAGGCAAGCGCTTGCATGACAGTCTTAGGCCCACTTGCGCACGTCCCGCTTAGCTAATCTGGATTAGTTTAACTGGACTCAAGCAAGTGGACCTTCCGGATTAGCTAATACTTGCACAAGACTTGTGCTACTCAGATAATTGGCTTTGAAAAAGTCCGGAATAACTAATCCAGCCGTAACACAAACCTAAACATACTGAACAAGTATCGAAACTTTTGTCAGAAAAGTATTATAAAGTATAATGTTCCTTTATGTTTTTCGCTTTTAAAACATGCATTTTAGTATGTACCAAGGCTCACGTAGTTACAATCTTCTGATCATAATTTTAAGATTATCACTGAATTCAATCTTGTAACTTAAAGCTTAAAACTGAGCGAACTAACGCATACTTTAATGGTGTCAAGGGTGTATGCAGATCTACTATAGACGCAGAAAAGGAATGTTTGTCCGCAAGCGAACTCTGAAACTATGCCTTCAATCTTTACTGTTCAATGTAAAGTCAGCCTATTAGATCCCACTGCTGGGAAAAGGCCTCACCTCAACTATGAGGAGGAACGAGCTATACTCTACCACGCGGGCTCAGTACGGATTTGTGGAGGGCTGTCTGTAAGGCAAGTGACAAACCTTACTGTCAGATGTTATCAAGCCGCCCTAGGGCCTCTGACAAGAGTGACAAGGCTTAACGACTAATACCAACAGATATTAGCCGGGACCAACTGCTTAATGTGCCTTCCGAAGCACGGAGATGCCTGTCATGGTCGTCACTTTAATGTACGTACTGTTAAATGTACGTGCTCATTACTCAGTAAGCATTAAGATTTATTTTTATGGACTCTATACTAACAGGTCAAGGTCCTAATTACTACTTAAATATTTGTCAATTATCGCATGAAATCAAAACTGGACAAAGAACTCATGTTCCTAACGAGCGCTTGCACGGGACACTACACACAGACAATCACTGATTAAGAAGTGATATTTATAACACTCAAGTGATTAACGATATTGATATCTGCGTCCATATTAATACACATCATTAAAAATTCACTTTTTCTGCTAAATTATCTCGTGTGTTATTATATTAATATTTATGTATGTGTATTATTTCACGTATGTATGAGTATATTTTTATAAATGTATCTAGTATGTACGTTTATTTTTACAGTATTTTGTTAATTTTTCCTAAAAATTTATCATTACTGAATGTCCCACCACTGATTATCTTTCTGCATTCACACGCCGTTGACTGGTAGATAATGCCTTAAGGCATTAAGTCCGCCAATTGTACTTATTTTTTTATGGTGCAGTAAATTTTAAATAAATAAATATAAATAGAAGTAAATTTGTAAGTATTAAGAAAATAATCTGTGGAAATGCTGAACCGATTTTGAAAATTCTTTTGAAAGTGCTTGAAGAAACGTAGGAATATTTGTTCAACGAGGATTTTTTTCTCATCCGTGGTTCATAGTAATAATTGACGACCGTTTTGGTGTAGTCGTTCGCGCACCGGACTTCTTAACCAGGCGGTTGCAGGTTCGAATCCCGTAAGGGGCAAATGTTTGTGTGATAAGCACGAGCATTTGTACCTAAGTCATGGATGTTTATATGTATTTAAGTATTTCTATCCGTTATCCTAGTCACCATATCACAAGGTCACGCTTAGTTTGGGGCTAGGTAATTGGTGTGTTTGTTGAAACAATTTATTTATTTATCTTCAACAGAATAACTTATCCATTAAAAATAATCAGGGACCAATTTTGCGGCTTAATTTGGCAAAAAGTAATTAACAACCATCTCCAAGCCTATGAAGTGAGCATCAGATATTTAAAATGGTGACCTTTTTCGGTAAACGCAAAGGCCAGAAGCCAAAAGCTGAATACCCTGAACTTTTTCAGCTATTATGCATCATTTTAAACAATGATCGACATGTAGGTACTTAAATTGCGTCGAGCACAGCTACTTACTACCTTCGTATATTTTTTATTTATTACATCAAACTCCTTACAATATTCTGTAAACAAAATGTGACATTGACAGCCGTTTGTGTTATAAGTACTAGTGGTTCCCCGCGACTTCGCCCGACCCGCGAGTTGAATTTTCCATATAACTTTCATCCCCCATTTCACCCCCTTAATGTTTTTATATCGCGACAAAATGTAGCCTATGTATTTCCAGGGTCTCGAACTGTCTCCATACCAAATTTCATCTCAATCGGTTCAGTGGTATAAGCGTCAAGAGGTAACAGACAGACAGACAGACTTTCGCATTTATAATATTAGTATGGAAAAATAATATTATTTAAATCCGAAAATTACTCTGCTGTTCTATTTTTTTTCATTTTATTTATTTAAGTAAGGGCATAGGTTCGTTTTTAACTCAGAAATCACCCCGCTATATTAACCGCTATATTACTGAAAAAAATGACAGTGAGATAGTGGCTTCTTAACCATACCACAGAGATTATAATAGTTACTACGTACCATAGATACTATGATTTCTATGGCGCATTTGTGTCGAATGAACCATACTCAAGGAATGGAACACAAAGGTAATCTGTGGAATGGAACCCTTTGTTTCATATTTTACAAAGTGAAATCAATGAATAATCCTACGCATTTATCACCATTATGATGATTCACAAGAAACAAGTAAAGTCGCTGGCACAAGCTTGTGTACCCGTTAATCCATTGTGTCTTGTGTTGGCTTGGCAATGCACATGATCTTGCGTTTGTTTTGATCATTAGCATGTGCCGTCAATAAAAATTCGTGCATATTATTATGTAAAAAAGCTATACACGACATTGACACGAAACCATGTCAAGTTCACGTCTAGTGAGTGATATAACTAGGCACAAAAAGTTTTCTGCCGGCGCTGTATAATTTCGTCATGATGCCAATTGATGCCAATTTTAGGGTTCCGTATCTAAGCGAAAAAACGGACCCAACTTTGTTGTCCGCCTGTCCTGTCAGTCCGTCTGTCAAAAACCTTTTTCTCGGGATAGCATGGAGGTAACAAGTTGAATTTAACAATAAATACTTGTCTGATTGTAATGAAATCAAGCTTTTAAATTAACGTGATCCAAAGATACGTCCTTAGTAGTCTGAGGTAGCCTTGAGTTTTTTCTAACACTTCGCAGAGGAATCAAAACCTATCCTCAGGTACATAGTTCTAATACACCAAGGATCATCGTTGGCGAGTGAACAGACATCAGAGGAAGCATTTAGAGGACTTTGCCCAGCAGTGAAATGATACAGGTTCCTAAAATCTATATCTGATTCTAATTACTTTATCAGTATTCCATGTGGCCTAAGCAGTTTGCCTTCAATCAGTGCGCATGAAATCATTGTGTTTGCTCTCAACAAACTATGCATTTTGCTTGCACAGACAGACAGGTTTCAAAACTAGCTTGCCTACGCTTCATCTATTGTTCCAAGTATGTACTTACCCACAGTGACTATCGTCTAACTTTTGATTTAACTCAACTTGATATGCGGATTGTAAGCAGTTATATCGCCTTATTAAGTAGGTCTAGGTACCTCGATAGTAGGACTGTAGGTCCAAATTTAATTTTGAAAGTTTTTTTAACAGTATTCTGAATGTTGTAGGAATTAGGATAGGCAGATGGCTATATCGATGATGAATGCTGTTTAGCTCATTTGACGTGAGGGGTAATGTTAGTACTATTATTATTTCTGTGAATGTCAGGTTTATCATTACTCCTAGTCTGTGGCTATGTGGTCTTTGTCTTTATTTTGATTGTCACAGATGTTTATCTGTGACTACGAGTATATGTTTAAGCTTAACAATATTTCTGATTATGAATAGTGGGTCCCTGCGACTTCGCCCGCAAGAGTTAGATTCTCTATATAAACTTTCATCCCCCATTTCACCCCCTTAATGTTTTTATAACGCGACAAAATGTAGCCTATGTCCTTTCCAGGGTCTCGGTCTCGAACTGCCTCCATAGCAAATTTCATCTCAATCAGTTCAGAGGTTTTAGCGTCAAGAGGTAACAGACAGACAGACAGACACACTTTAACATTTATAATATTAAGTACTAGTGGTTCCCCGCGACTTCGCTCGCAAGAGCTGGATTTTCCATATAAACTTTGATCCCCCATTTCACCCCTTTTATGTTTTTATATCGCGACAAAATGTAGCCTCTGTCCTTTCCAGGGTCTCGAACTGTCTTCACACCAAATTTCATCTCAATCGGTTCAATGGTTTAAGCAGAAGGTAGAGGAAGCAAAAGGTAACAGACAGACACACAGACACACTTTCGCATTTATAATATTAGTATGGATGGATGAGGCTAGACCTCATTGTAACATACTGTAGTAAAGTACTGAATTATTGTGGAGTTTTAGGGGAATGAAATTATGCTTTTGGGCTATCTTTGGTGGATAATATTTGCATCTTTGTCGTCGTATTATTGTTTGGCACCTGTGACGTGTGACGTGTAGTATGGTATTATTATAACTCTATCTTTAGTCGACTAGTTCAACGTTTAACTCCCAGTATATTTACTTAATTGCTAAAATCCGGCCATATTATCTTAACAGAATATCGGTCAATAACATGATTTCCACACAACATCGCAACTTCAATTGTTTTCAAGGCTACTCGTTTCTCTAATTATGACATTTACGATTGTGTCGTATACATCGCTGGCTCCGCTAAGGAGGGCAAAATTTTGGCAGAACACGAAAAGTAGTGTGTATAGACTTATAGGCTTAGTTATCTCTACGCCCTCAATGTTTTATGCATGAGATAAAATCGTATTGCGCCATTCGCATGGTCAAATTAATATGGACACAGTATAAAAATAAATAAGTAATGTTTTATCCTGGATGCGTCCGTCATATTACTTATTTTTTAAATTACTGACAAACCAACCTGTGACTGAATTTTGGTAAACATTAAAAAGCTATAGTAAAGTATATAATATATTTAAAAAAAAGAGTAAACCGCCTGCAAAAATATATTTTAATAAAATATTATTTTTTATTTAAAAGGATGTAAGCAACGTATTTTTTCCCCACAACCTTCTAGACAAGTATTAAAAATCCTTCAAGCCATTTTCTTAAAAACGGAATATAAACACGAGTAAATGATTACCTACTACATTGTTAAAAATATCATAGTTTGCATGTGACGAATGTGAAAAAAAGGTTCAGCAGTAGGCTAAATCAGCTATAGCTTATCAACCAATAATTTAGGGGCTGTGCAAAACGTAGACACTTTATGGTAACAACAGGGCACACCATGATAGTCTTTGGTATAATTGACAAACGAAGTACTATTTAATGGAAATTAATGTTGCTTGTGTCTACACTGGTCACTTTGATGCGTATGTGTCAAATATAAGCAACTAGACACAAAAAGTGTAGTAACTAATTTCAAGTTGATTAAGTTTAAAATTAACGGTATTATTACAAAAAAAATAGACCAGGTTTAAAATAGGTCTAAATATTAGCCGACAACAGAGGAATAATTTACAGAAAACCTTATAGAGAAACGCTTTTCTAATTGGCTAGCTAATAGCTTAGTCCTGGCTGAAACCCGGTACTAAGTTTTTGTAATAACGGGATAAATGTTTACTGGTTGCTTGTGTCCGACACAAGAGACAAGTGGCTGCCTATGCGCAGCCTCAAACATAACAGTTGCATATTTTAGCAAGTTGTTACCATGTTACTGACTCTGCCTACTCTATGTTCGTGCAACAATCACAGACGATAATACTATGTGTGTCACGTACGTCTGATAGCGGTAATGAGAGTAAAACTGAACCTGACGTGTCCGCGTTATCATGCAGCTTGGGTTACATTCCACACACATGTTTTATTTTTTCGCGAAGGATTAATACCTACCTACGTAATAATAATAATATCCTCCTAGCCGAATTTTGACTAAAGTAGCGGCCAATCTCAATAGGGATTAGTTAACTGCGCGGGAGATATTATAGTGAACAAGTGTGTGCGCAATACTTATTTTAAGACGGAAAAACCCAACACTTTCGGCCCGACCCGGCATTCGAACTCGGGACGTCGTGGATCGTACCCAGGGTGTTGACCACTAAACCAACGAGACAGTCAGTTACATTTTAATTAATAATAGATCGGAGTAACAGCCCCCGTGCGATGGTCCCGCGCCTGATTTCTCTCCGGTTCATACTTCTCTCTCATACTAGTGCACTATAAAATCTCCCGCGCAGTTGGCTAATCTCTTTTAAGATTGTCAGCAGTGGTCGAAAAATGGACATACATACATATATACATACGCTCGAAAAACATTACCCTCCTTCTGTCGCAGTTGGGTAAAAAACCTTCGCTTTCCACAAACCCTTACGTCAAAGATACCAGCTCCTGCGCTAAGTACGTAATCGTTCACAGACGTCACAGTCCATCGCTCGCTGCACTCTCTTGTAACACAAGCTTGTCGTAACAAAAACTGCAAGCTGTCGGTAGCGCAGTATGGTTATGCAACTCGTTGCATGTATGCGTTTTATTTCCTACTCGCTGCAATTGATTATGGATAGTGAGAAGTATGAATAAATGTTGCTTTTAGTTGAATAGGTGTGTTTAGTCGACGTGAAGATAATTTTCGTAGATATTGTAGTAAATTAACTGTATAAGGATAATTTATAAGAATATTACAGTAAAATTGGCCATATATTGAGTACAAAGGGTCGCTATAAAGGGGCTATCACAAAATCCGATTGAAAAATAATTTTATTGGAAAACACTTGGACTTTCTAACTCTACATAAGACTTAAAATAATTCATTACTCAAAAAACTTTGAAAACGACTATGTTTTATAGTAATTATTTATTTCTTAGCTTAGAATCCATAATTTCCTACGTCTCGAACGATATTTTCCAAAAAAAAAAACATTGTTTTTTTGACAGCTCACTTAGAGCATTTATTTAGCTAAAAGGCATATATTAACCGCATGACAGACGTAACATGAGAATATTTACATAACAAAAGACAGTGGACGGAAAACCGCAAACTCATTACAACATAAATGTAACATGTGCAAAATAATTTCCGTAAAAGTCCGATAATGTACTGATTTCTATTGTCTCGGGTCTGGGTGTTGTGGTACCACCGTTGTTTCTGATATCCATACCACTTCCATACATGCTTTAGCAACTTATTTTGGGATCAGAACAACGTATGTGATGTTGTCCAATATTTATTAATTTATGTAGCTATTAAGAAGTTGGTTAAAAACGGAAGAACCTTAGTTATAATTCAGTTAAAAGTTATTTGCTTACTTAACAGTTTAAACAAAAGATTGCATAAACTTATTAAGAGAGTCCACACCCAATTTTGTTCAGTCTGGTAAGGTAATTCATTGTCTTTGTGCACAAGAATTTATTTGCAATATAAAGGAATTTTTTTACAACCTGTTACCTGTACGTATACTCATAAATAAAACCTAGCTTATCTAACCCTTATAAATTTTGCATGCGCATTGAAGTAAATAAAAGACTACCGTTTCTGTTAATCATCATCATCATTATATATATATATATATATATCTATATCTCTACATCAACCGTTTCCCTTATTTCAAACATTTGCTATAATTTCCGGTAGGCAGCGGAAATGACTGCCATTCGCTTATGTTGAACTAATTTAAACTAGAAAGGATATAAATTTGCACTGCAATATTATACGTACATACTTTATTTATTATTTTATAGCGTCTTCTTATACTTACTTAATATTTAAGTACCCGAGAAATAGAACGATAATAGTTGCTTCATATGAAAATTTTTAAAACGGATTTCTATTATACACAAATGAGTTTTGCAAGCTGAGATATACAGGGTGAAATCCATCGATACAACATCGCGTAATATCTTTCAAAATAGCTTATATTTCCCGTCATACTTGTTACATTGTTTGTGCTCAAGACAATCGTAAAGATAGATAAACGTCCGTGAATGAGCAATAATCAAGAACTAATCTAATTCAATTTACTTTGCGACATCCATCTCTAGACAATACTCAGTCAGGTAATCAAATCTATTTATAGTAACTGCTCTATCCTGCATATTTTATTACTTGCTACTATCAAGAACTTATAACTTATATATGTCACCGTAAGATTATGTACATCGTTCGATTACAATCTATCTCGTGAGATTGTAAACTGTCGAAAAATTGTGAACCGTAACATATGATTGCAATTTAACCCATTATTTATCGCTATTTTATAATCTATCGAAGTGAAACTGTTAAATTACAATCTGTCCCGCGTCAAATTGTCAACTGTCCGAAAGCTCTTCCTGATTGGTCGGTCTTATTGTAAGAGCTACCAATCACGACCAGCCGTTCTTTGTCCCCGCAGAGTTAGAAATGAAATAAATACTAAAACAAATATTAAAACACGAAAAATTTATGTAATTTAGGTTAAGTTCGAAAACTAGCACTAATTCGTTAGTTTATCATTCAAACTGCTTTTTTTTGGTTAACCACAGAATTTTTTATGTCCACAATAATTTTACATAACTAATTCTATAGATATAAGTTGTTTTCAACACGAAATTAATTTTTAATCACGAAAACACAGTAGTTTACATTCAGCAACAAACCAAATAACAAACAAATATGGCGAGTGCCAGGGCGGAGGGGGGCACATACCGTTCAACCAATCAGCGCCTGAGATGCATTCCGTTCTACGCCGGTTTACAATTTGACCGCTTCCCATCGATAGATTACGATATAGCGAAAAATAATGCGTTAAATTGCAATCATATGTTCCGTTTTACATTTTTTCGACAGTTTACAATAGATAGATTGTAATCTAACAATGTTTATAATCTTACGGTAACATATATTACATTCAAATAATTGAGTTGCTATAACTTCCATAATCGCGACGCCTTTTACCTAAGAGGTGAAAAAAAATCCGACTACATAGTTAATGAACTTGAATATTTTAATAATAAAAATACTGACTGTATGAATGACTGACTGAATGACTAAACTAATTTATTATTCTATGCCCAGAATAATTTTGAACAAATAATTTCTTTTTTTATAAACTTTACTTAGTGGACCGGCCCCCACTTGACGAAACATTTTCAGTGCTTAGAAAACTTTTTACCACGTTCTGTATGTCTTCATTATCTTCGAAGATGAAAAGATATACCTACATAATTATCAGTTTACTTCATTGATCTTTTGTTTGAATTCATTACACAAGATAAATCTAGATGAGAAAGACATTACAGGTAGGAAATAAATTGGCACCTGATAAAAATGTTTACCTTGTATTATCAATGAATTTCGTTTGTGTTACTGCGATGACTTTATTTATTTAATTGATAAAGGTTTACTCATCCATAACTTTGTTATTTATCAACACTTTCAAAGGCAACACTGCACTAATTTAAATTATTATTATTATCGATTGGATTACAATCCTTATATTTTAGGCATGGATCAAATGTTTTGAAGCGTGTGCAAAACACTCTTGCATTCTCGACAAAACATTCACTCACATCCGAAACTCTATATAGACATCCGAATCAATACTGCTGAATAGTGAATATCTGAAAATCAATCTTAAATTTACCCTTAAGTTTTACATAAAGTGTCAACGTGAAAATACCTCTTCAGTTGTGTATGTTTCCGAAGACTTCCGAAAGAGTTTGTGCAAGGTATTTTAACAGACACAAATTCACTGAACGCGCGTGGTTCGCTGTAGCGACGATCGAATACTGGAAGTCAAGCCGGCCGGCTTGGCGGGTTGGCCGAACTACGGATTGATACATTTGATACTTTCTTCCTTTGGTCCTTTAAATTGGTCAGACTGACACATTGAATGAAAGACCATTATATCATGAGTCATAAGTGGAGCTGTCTGATCGTATTTTCTTTGAGATTCTGCTGTATTAACTGTATTAACTTCTGTATTAACTTTACCGTCTTTGTACATACTAGAACTTTGCAAATTTGTTCAAAAAAATAGAAGTTTTTACCCTCAAATAGACGATTTATTGCCAAAATCTCGCAGCCTCCGACAACGAAATCGTTTAGTTAGGCCATTTACTAAGTTACACATAAGTTAGCTCTGGTGCTCCACATATGACTGTAAAGGTACATAATAAATTGCCACCACACATTAAAAACATAGATAAGGATACCCAATTTTACAGAGCTTGAAAAGAATAGTTGATACAAAACAGTTTCTACAGCATTAATGAATTTTTAGGCATTGTATAGGATGTTATTACTGTATTTTCTCTTTCTTTTGTTAGAATTTAAATTTTGACACAATAATGTAATTTGCTTAATGTAATGTATTTATTCTTAATTTATTGAAATGTATGAACCTATGAACCAAAATAATATTTATTTAATGTAACCTTAAATTATGAATAATTATTTAATATCGTGCTACAATTTAGTTAAATATGCAACAGTTGCCTCTCATGTTTGCTGTGCCCTCGCAGGGCGTCACTTGTACTTTATTTTAATATTATACATGTACCATCTTACGAACCACTTGTGACTTGCAATAAAGAATCTGAATCTGAATCTGTATGTTAGGTGTTTTCTCACTGGATCTCATAAACATAATAATCGGTAATATCATCATCCTCCTAGCGTTATTCCGGTTGTGCTCTCTTATGCGAGGGCCCAGGGTCCGCTGACCATGATCCAGGTTGTGGCAGATCAGGTAATTCCAATGGAGTTGTTACCAGGAAAACCTGACCAGTTTTGGAACATGGTTACACATTCAGTCGCCTGAATGTGCAGGTTTCTTCACGATATTTTACCTCACCATAAGAGCATCGGTTAGTGAAACAACTAATGTACATAACTCAGAAAAAGTCATTGGTACATGGCGGCACGTGGGATCGAACCGGCACCTCCCGCATGAGAGGCAACCCGCTAGCCACTGCGCCACCGACGCTCACTAATCGGTAATATCAATACATAAATAATAAAAAACTTCAAAGAGGGAACTTTGACCCCCTCTTTTTAACCCCCCTACTCCGGCGCCCCCCTGCAAGCGGCGACTTTTAGTATGTTTATTCTTTAAGCATCCTAAACAGATTTCTGAAGAAATTGCTTAGGTGCCAGCTCACGCACTTTACACCAGCTTTTGGATTTATTTTTGAGTGGACTAGTAATAATTCTTCTTTATTTTTCCATTAAGAAGCTGTGCTGGTACTCGTAACTACTAAAAATAATAAATCGAATCTTGTGGCTTTTCACATTGACGCAATGTTGTTTGTTGGTCGTGTACCTGTTTGACAGACATAAATAAATAGTACCTACTTAGACAGACTATGATAATTATTTGAATCTATACTAATATTATAAATGCGAAAGTGTGTCTGTCTGTTACCTCTTGACGCTTAAACTACTGAACCGATTGACATGAAATTTGGTATGGAAACAGTTCGAGACCCTGGAAAAGACATAGGCTACGTTTTGTCGCGATATAAAAATATTAAGGGGGTGAAATGGGGGTGAAAGTTTATAAAGAAAATCCAACTCTTGCGGGTGAAGTCGCGGGGAACCACTAGTAATGTTAATAAATACTAAAATGGGCTCCTAAAATACATCTGCTAATTTTGATAAAATCGATTCCATATTCGAAACTTCACTAACAGGTTACTCCCACCTGCTGAATAAAACAAGTAAGCACCTACCTACTTTGGGATTTTTTACCTGACTGCTTAAACCCTCCTTGGGTTATGTTTTTCGAAAGTATGTATGTATATTATAATTGTTTGACACGCCCTACAGCCCAAACGGCTGGACAGTTTTTTTGACATATGGGACACCCCATAGGTCAATGGCGCCCGCAAATGGAAATAAAGGGGCAAGGGGGGATTGTTTTTTTTTCTTACTAAAGCAATATGGGTATAAAATGAAAGCCAGTAAAAAGACCATTTCAAAAATATAATAAGTTTTGCAGTCGGGTGTTCTGTTTTTTCAATAATTATGTTTGCTTGTTTTATAACCTAGTCGGTAGTTAATTATTGAACCCGACAGTTCGACTAACACGAAACTATGCGCGTGCGCACCTCCGAATATAGGTCGAGAGCAGAATTGAGGCCCAAACGATCGGACATTTGTAGGGCTGCCTCCCTGCTTACTGCTAAAAAAACTCTACTCATCTGATTTCTTATACCTCTGATAGAAGACCCAATGTTGAATCCAGGAAAATTCCAAATGGGAATTCGAAGCAGACTTACCAAAGTATAATATTATAACCTACTACTCCTTTTCCTTTATTATTACAGATAAAGAAGATACTACGTTCTTCTTGTTTATCTTGGCTATTTGATTTTAGGAACAGATTTATTATATAATATTAAATATTCCTAACGAAGGTTTTAAAATAGAATTTTCCAATCTAAATCGAATAGGTAAAAATATGAGCACATTCTCTCCTCCCTCAGCGATGATGCAGCCGAGGATGGGATATGATGTCTGTCGAGAAACAGCCTATCACTCTTTTCCTAAAGGAAAACAAATCATAGTGTTTAGGTAACACTTCCGCCGGCAACGAATTCCATGCTGTACGCAAAAGGAACGTAGATTTAAAACGTTTGGTACATATTAGTGGTAGGTATGTCAACGACATAAGGGTGGAAACCTCGCCTGCATATCATCATCGTCATATCAGCCTGTTGCAGTCCACTGCTGGACATAGGCCTCTCCAAGACGGCGCCAACTTTCACGGCCCTGCGCTTCTCGCATCCAGCCACCACCGGCCACCTTCCTCAGGTCATCGGTCCACCTAGCAGTAGCAGTCCAACACTACGTTTTCCGAGACGTGGTCTCCATTCGAGAAACTTCCTACTCCAACGCCCTTCGGTTCTGCGACAGACATGACCAGCCCACTGCCACTTCAGCTTACTGCACCTCTCAACGATATCTATGACCTTCGTCTTTTGGCGGATGATCTCGTTTCGGTTTCTATCCCTTAGCTCGCCTGCGTCTTATATAAAATAGGGACCGGTGAAATCAATATTAGTGCAATTCCTTCGCAAAGTCGCCGGAATGTAGCCTGTAGAACACGAAAAGGTTCGCCACCTTACGCCTATGTCTGAGGCATTTGCAGCTTAGTTTCACATCCAATAATTCATATTGCTCTTTTTTCCATCGAGTCTAATGCAGCCAGTTGGTATTTGGCAGATCTATCCCAAGTGTGGCAGCAGTACTCAATACAAGATCGAACTTGAGCTTGGTAGAGTGGTAGGAGCTGCCTCGGTGTGAGGTACCGCCTGCCTCTAGAGAGAACTCTAAATTCCGCAGTTCTGACAGGAACAACAGTCCGCAGGTCTGTCTCGTTTTTCAGACCCTCGTAAAAATCCCTCTGGGTTTCTGGCCTTTAATGTTTGATTGCCGTCTCATCGAACTTTAAGAGTGAAGGAACAGAAAGTGCACATGTGTATTGCGCACATACTGTACACTTTATTTAATATCTACGTTGTGTTGCGCATATACTGTAGACTACATGGAGGTAATATCTCTCGCGCAGTTGTCAAGTCTTGGTTGAGATTGGTCTCGCGAGATTGAAATTCGCGGCTTCGACATTAATGTCTCACTATAGCAGATTGAAATCGTTCTTACAACCAATAATTTACGATTCATACGGACTCGTTAGAACGTAGTAGCATTTTAGGGATGTGAATCAAAGTGATAAACGTATAATGGCAACCCTGTTTGCCGCTAGTAGGTCAGATCCTCAACGACCAAGGCTAGTGCCAAAGGTTGGTCAATTTTATATTTATCACAACATATTGATACAGTAGAATACCACAATTAAAAAAACAGCTCTACGAGAATTAATTAGGTATATCACGCACGTTCATTATGTTTTCCTGCATTTTATTAAACATTGATCTAAATAAATGTAATTTTAAATTTACAAAGGTATATGCGTTTTACAATGTCTGCATGAAATTTCCATAGCCTCTTATCCTAATAGAATATTTAATTTTATAAGTTCATAAATATTCTGAAACGATTAAGAAGGTATATTTTATGCTTACTTAGGTTTTCTTCACATACCTCAATGACTGAGGGTCGTGAATCATGATCATTATGTGGAATGAAACACACACAACGACTTTCCTGGCATTTTTAAATGGAGTGGTTTGCCATTGCCTTCTCCATTTTACACACTAGCCAACTAGTGTGCAGGTTTCCCCGCGATGTTTTTCTTCACCGTTAGGCAGCGATATCTTTGAAAAAGACTGTACTTAAGTTGTTTATACAAACTCAGTGGTACAGGCGGGGATCGAACTCCCGATCACGGATGAGAAGTGAAGTTTTCCCCGCCCGGCTATCGCGCCTCCTTAAGGTACTCATTGTTCAATTACTGAACTCTAAACAGTAGTGCAACTTGAAGAATCAGCCAAATTCCGAAGTAAAAGTCAGAGAAACGGACTTTTTTGCGTGTCAAACATTGTAAACAATCTTTTTATGACTTTTAAAACTAATACTGGTGAAAAAAATACTAATAGCTCTAAAAAGCTGTGTAAACGATGAACTTCCATATTAGGATGTAATTTTTTGTGTCTAGCTTATTTTTAAATGAATAATTTCGTTAAAAAGGAATGTAAAGATTGTTTACAATGTTGGACAAGCAATGAATGTACATTATTTTTACAGGGACGCCCCTGTAGAAAAACACCTAAACGTTGATAAGAGTATTAATTATAGATTTGCGAGTGTTTATACTAAGTAGAGCATTACCTAGTTGTTGTCTTTAATTATCTCGAAATGTTATTAATTTTACAACAATTTAAGTTCGTGATGCATCGCTATTTATTTAAAAGTAAAGTTTTTAATAATAACTGGCACGCAACAAACCTATTACATCATTTATATAAAAACACAGCTTCTATTTTTGTATGACATACTGCAGTTTGTCTGACTGGAGCACCACTTTATTTAAGATATCAATCGAAGTATTCGTGTAACCTAAATAGTAAGAACTCGTTAGTTGTACCATGTCATATGGTTAAGAGACGCCACGGCCACCCTGTATCTCTGGATGTACCTATTCTATTGAGATGAAACAGGCCTAGGTTGTGTTTGCTTCGGACTACACAGTCAATGGTATGAGCATAGATTTGAAGCCTACGTAATAGAGAAAGAAATTGCAAAAAAATGCTGACTAAAAATATGGCCTTAGCGGTATTTGTTTATTTTCTTCTGAAAATGTTTGCAAGTTTTGAGAGTGCGCCTGGGTTAATTTAATGTGCAGTTTAAATTTACTCGATGTGATAAATAATATACTTGTACATTAAAAAAAATTACGCATTTGTGTAAACGATAATAGGTCATGTATATTTTCGATTTATTCATAGTACTAGTTTTTAACCGACTTCAAAAAAGGAGGAGGTTATCAATTCGACTGTACGTTTTTCAATTTTTTTTTGTGGCTATGTTACCTCATATCTCAGTCAGTTGTGGACCAATTTGAAAAAAAAAATGTTTGTAAAAAAATTGTTATACCTTCTAGTTGGTCCCATTGTGGCCCAGTCGAGATCTGATGATGGGATCTTGGTGTAATCGAGGGAAACCCTCAAATTTTAAAGGTACGTATAGTGTTTTCGTACTAGTATCTTAATGTTGACACGTCTGATAGTCAACATTGTGTGGAGCTGAGCTGATGGTGGAATTCCTTTAAAATTAGGAGTTTAGTAATTAAAACCTAGTACTGTATAGAATGCTAACAAAACAAATTCAGCAAACTACAAATCAAAGGCAAAGCTCCCTCATCTCTACCCCCCCCCCCTAATCCCTCCCCCCCCCCCCCCCCCCCCGCCCCCAACAATAAAAATATATAATTACTTTTAGAAATTATAATTTCTGCAAGAAATCAATTAACTCTTACCGCTGAAACGATGGACTTGATAGTCTGAGTACCGAGAAAGGACATAGAACAGTTTTTATCCCCAAAATCATTTGTATAGGGAATCCGATGATACGATATACAACAAACTACATTTAAAATGCTAGTGGCAAATCTTTCCCTGTTCTTCTTTAAACGGTCTTCCTTCTTGTTACTACTTTCTTCCAAATGACGCTGTCGCATTTGAACAGCGCGATTAGTAGGGCTACCCATGTTGCACCTAACCACAGAATAAGTACTAGTACTTCGTCCTTACACTAATTTTCAACTAAAAATCGACGAAAACGAAATTGTACTAGAAACCTGTTTCCAATTTATTATCTCCTATTTTTTGGAGTTGGTGCCAGAAATTCTAATTTTAATGTTTTTTGCAAGTAAGGACAGGGATTAAACCATCTCTTGGCTGGCACCGACTCCAAAAATAACAAATAATTAATTGGAAATAGGTTTCTAGTATAATTTCGTAGAACAGTTAGGTAATGTAAATATTATTTTGTACTTTTTAGTTTAACCCATTTGTTTATAAATTTTTTAGTTTTAATTAGCACTGTAGGCAGTTTTAAAGTCGGTTTTTTTTTAAAGAAATTTTGTTAAAAATTATATATTTGCAATGGAATAATTTATTTGATGTAAAAAATATATAATTGGTGGACACAAATTGATAGGCAATAAGTTTTTTGCTGTACATTAAATATATATCATATTTATTTACCTTTTTGACGAGAATGCTCTTGATTCAATCTGCTTATTGGCAATGGGCAAGGGTCTAGGTCAAATCGTTTATCTATTACTATTATGCCGGCAAAGGTAGGCCAGTTGCCTAGGCGCAATTTTTTATCACGGTCGAATTACCGGTTTTATTATCATGTGGATAACAACCGGACAAGTGCGAGTCGGACTCGCGCACTGAGGTTTCGGTACAAACTTGTGATTAGAACTTTTTTATGGACTGTGAAGATCATATTTATATTTATTTTCCTTTACTTGTGCTGTAAAATTTTCCTTCTTGCTAAATTTCATGATTCTAAGTCTATGTCTTTTTAGGTCTAAATTGCTTTGATAAGTTAAAGCAAGAAAAGGTTGATTATAAAAAGGTACTGCTTCCTTTAAGGGACTGCAGACATAAGTATGGTGTTAATTTCAACTTTTAAATAATTCCTAAAGAGGCAGAAAGACAGACAACAACAAAGTGATCCATAGGGGTTTTTCTCCTTCCTTCCTTTTTAGTATGAGGTATCGAAATAAGTGATTCAATAGAAATGTATTACGTACTGCTACGTGAATGCAAAAATTTCCTATAAAATGCATGGAGGTATAACGTATTTGTGGTGGCGAAGGATCTACCTCTTAGTGGTCCACCCCGGGCAAAGACATCACAAACTTCAATTTGTGATGGCAGCTGAACGATCCTAGCAGCGCCGGTGAGAGGCTCCATTAGATGCCGCCTGGGTAGCTACCCTCCCACCGGAGCCCGGTGCCAAGCAGCTTGCTGTGTTCCGTCGGTGAGCGGGAATGCAAGAACCTTCTGGGTGAGCTCGCTCCACCGTCAAGTCGAGTCAAGAGCAAACTCATTCTTAATAAAAAACGTTTCTACATAAGTAATACATATTTCAGAGTGCTTACCAGTGAGGTACGACGGTACTTCTTCTAACCTTAGTAAGTAAAAATGGTCAGTCGTGATACCTAATCTTAATAGTGTGTAGTAATGTAATGAATGACTAGTTAAAAATAGAATGAATTATCTAACCTCCTCTTTTCTTCAAAAGAGGTCTTCGCCTCCGTGGTCGAGAGGCTTGCACGGTGGTTTTATTTCAGGGTAACTTAAGGGTTGTCACAAAAAAACACCAAAGGTGACAATGACGAAGTTGATTGGACATTCTTAAAATGTAGGTAGGTAAAATAATTTCTAAAAAAAATACTAAGCTATTTCTTAAACTATCTAACTCAGTCCTAAGTAAACCTACTTCAAAAACCGTAGGTACTTGTCCAGAAAACCTAGAGGCAGGTTATTTCTAAATACACCTTCCTATTTCTTTCAAAGACCATGTTGTTGTCATACAAACTGATATAACATAGTAACTTTAACAAAGTATTAAATTGCCATGGTAAAACCAGCTCCACAATGTTCTGAACTTTAACACGCAACTATGATTGATTTTCAATTATGCACATTTTAAACTACCTACCTAACTGCTCTGTTTCATTTGTATTTAAAAATATACGGATTAATGAAGTAAATAAGATAGGTATTGTAACTAGAAATTAGCTTGATTTTTATCACAGAGCATAGTTTGTTACCGATTCTGTAACTTTGACTACCAATCTTTGTTACAAGATACCTATCTATTCAGGACCAATCTTATTGCCTTGTTGTAATAAGTACTTAAGCCGGGTCCAGACGAGTGTAACGTGTAATGTAACCCACCGTGCAATTATTTAAAACGAATTCTACAGTGTCGACGGCACTACGAGCAATAGGTACATGTAACGCTCGCGCTGATCCGTCGGCTGTTGGTTTTTGCCAGTGATTGTTGATGCTAAATCACACGTACCCTTACATTACATGTTACACTTGTCTGGCCCCGGCTTAATATTACACGTTACACTCCTCTTGCGGGTCCAGAGCTTTAGCCACAGACCACACAACCTAAAGACCACGCTTTTATCAACTCTAATATGAAAACAAAATCGCCAAAAGTTGGTGGGGTGCGGGGAGAGGTCTGCTCGTTCCGATTGGCTAGTACAAGGAGACGTCAAATTTGACAATGGCAGTGATAGCTCACTAGTGATGGGCAAGACATATCTTGGTATCGATACCTTAGTTTAAAAAAAAGTAAGAAAATATTTAGGAGCTTTAAAATAATTCATTTAAAAAACACACGTACAACCGACACCAATAAATAGCAATTTAAAAAAAAACTGGAGTGGGCAAAGGTCAATCGCCGGAGATCTCACGTTATTTACCTACTTTTCATAATTTAGCGGTTTTAGTAAAACAAGTTACCTATCTCACTCAACATCATTTTGTTAAGTGTACGAAAACTAAGTGTGAAAAAAATGGCAATCGTACGCAATGTGAGTTTGATATATTTATTTTAAAAAGTTTAGTTAAGTTGTTTGTTTTATTAGTTAAAGTTTGTTTGTTGAAGCACTTTACACTTATTTCAATTCATCGTAAGTGCTCTTATGTAAAGTCACTTTATTAAAATATATATGAAATAACTGAAATTTAGATACCCACTTATCACTTGTTTTGTTTAGGATTTGTCGATATTTTGAATTTTAAGTTTACTAGTATGTGTCTCGACACTATTTTACTCCTAGCTAATTGACAAATTGAGACAACATCATTTAAACTAAACTTGCGAGAAAGGGATAGCAAAAAAAAGACATCAACGCGTGCTCTTTGAAATAAAACATTTTATTTCATTTTTGATATTGGAGTATTTCAATTAATTTGATAGGAATAATTACTTACCGTTGAAATGTGATGCCATCTTTCGTGAGACTAGATGTTGTACTACACTTTTCACACCATTTCACTGAACAATACGGCATTATTACCGCTTATTTTTATTTTTTTTCGGGAGCAAGGTCAATGTTGTTACTTTGAGTCTCGGTAGCGGAATGAGAAACGAAAGGGGGCGGGGCCGGCTGTTATGCAGTGATACTGCATAACCTAGGCGAATGTAAGTCCCCCGCAATGCGTGGTCTTTAGGTTGTGTGGTCTGTGGCTTTAGCACAGAATAAGTACTAGTACTGCGGGGAGATACACAGGCCTGGCTTTAGATATAACTAATTTGTCGAAAGTAGGTGCATTACCTATAAACAAATGTTATCCCTGACCTTTGCCTGACCCAATCTTAACTGACCACGCGTACTATCGAAAAGACTTCAACAACCTTATAAATAATAATAATAAATTGTTTCAACAAACACACCAATTACCTAGCTCCAAACTAAGCGTTGGCTTGTGCTATGGTGACTATTCTAGTCGGATAACGGATAGACATATATACTTATTTATATTTATAAACACCCAAGACATCCATGACTTAGGTACAAATGCTCGTGCTCATCACACAAACATTTGTCCAGTGAACGCATCCGCATTTCTACCTTGCGGGATTCGAACCCGCAAACGCCTGATTTAGAAGTCCGGGGCGCACACCACTACACCAAGACCGTCGCCGGAACCTTAGATTACTACAATTAGTAAGTGACCACAGTTTTCTTGTTCGAAAATAATGTTTTGCAAAACATTGTATCGTCATCAACCGTCGAACTGCCGAGGCGTGTGAAGAACTAGGCATCGTAGACCCTAGAAACGCTAGGTAGCGACATAACCGTGATGGTTCGGTGCGCCCGGTCCCATTCCAGTGCATTCAACTTGCCGATAAACTGCAAGCTGGCATGCTAGATGATGTTGGGAATTGCGCAGAAATCCCTAACATGCTTACTAACCACCGAACACATAACATATAGAGACGAAATATCATTTATTTTGTGTCAGAAAAATTCCGTCAAAATCCCTTGGCAATGAATGCGTCCGTCTTTTCTTGAACACATTTTGCCAAACAAATACACTTATTTCTATACATAGTTGACGACCGTCTTGGTGTAGTGGTTCGCGCCCCGGACTTCTAAACCAGGCGGTTGCGGGTTCGAATCCCGCAAGGGGCAAATATTTGTGTGATAAGCACGAGCATGTGTACCTAAGTCATGGATGTTATTAAATGTATATAAGTATGTCTATCCGTTATCCTAGTCACCATAGCACAAGCTTACGCTTAGTTTGGGGCTAGGTAATTGGTGTGTTTGGTGAAACGATTTATTTATTTATCATAGTTAAATATCGATTGTAAAATACACGCTTAATTGTCACTTTTCGTATCAGTACCAAGCACTGATAAGTTTCGGTGGTCTCTATAGGTTACGTCACAGAACACATTTTTACGTGCTCCATATTACTAACTTTTTGATACAGCAATCAGCTGCAGCCATTTGCTGTGATAATGTAATAGGGAATATAGCGTAGCAATCGTTACGATATTGGTACCTATCTTCGGGGGTAACTCACAAACCAATCACAACAATTGACAGCCTTTATGAGATGACAATTACGAGTGTTTAACCAGCGTTCTAGAAATCGATTTGATTGATTTTTTGAAGGACACTTGTACACGTATCTACGAGAAACCTTTTCGGTTCTTCCTTAATCTACCTAAGTGTAAATTCTTTAAGGGTCTGAAATCTAATACTAAGTACCTACCACTTAAATTAAGAAACGAACTCTTCGTTGTGTAAGTTAGACTAAAAGAAAAAGTTTACCTTTTAAAGTATTTTTATTACGATTATCTAATAGAGTTCATATTCATGATTTGTGATGAAATAAGTATAAGGAATTGTCATCAAAAGAAAACTAAGTTCGATTAAAAAAGTACTCGAGTCCACTGAAGTATTCGAATACTGGTGCCAGTACTCGAATACTTTTTTAACGAGTACTAAAATATTCGAATACCATAAATAGCCGACTCGGTACATCACTAGTTTACGTATTTACGAGAAACCTTATCGGTCCTTCCTTTCTTAGTCTACTTTACGAGGAAATGTCTAAAAAGACAATGCAACAATACAAAAGCGATTGCTACAATAGGCATAAACAAACCTGATGCACATCACGGCTGACATGGTCAAGTCTCAGTTCACTTGCGATCGTCTTAGAATACTTATCTCCTAATTATTATCTAAGTAGGTATATTGAAAAGGAAGGCTACAAAGGTGTGCTGACTGAGGATTTGAAAGTTAACACCACATAATCACAGAATAAGTACTAGTACTTCGTCTAAAGTATTTTATTTATCTTTTTTATATTATACAAATAAATGTTTACTTGCTTACAAGTAAATATTTACTTGCTTGGTATAACGACATCTGAAAATTACTCATGTATCTAAGTGGATAGGTACATTCGAGTTCATTAACGTCAAAGTCAAAGTCAAAAAGTTTATTTGCAATTTTGGGTTACAGTAAGTAGGTACATTCAGATGTTATAAATGTGAAGTAAAAAGATACACTGTTTGCTATAATGTAGCGTAAGCGTAGATACAAATATATTAAGCAGGCAAGCTGCACTTTGAAACTTAAGTCACATACACTTAAAAGTTAGAAGAAACAAGTTATCTATACATATAATAAAACAGTAAAACCAATGCGTCTGTACATTAAGTATTTTTTTACCAAAAACTAATTGAGAGTGATGATAGTAACAGAATAAGAATCTACAAATTTTAATTTTTTCGTCTGTTTGTACACGCTGATCTCCGGAACTACTGAACAGATTTGAATGAAACTTTTTTTATTGTGTAGCTATTGAGTCTGGGTAAATACTAGGCTATAACTTATTTTGAAGATCGGAGTACCTGACGTGAAACCTTAGCAGTACACTTAAACTAAGAGAGATATGAAAGCAGCGTCTTAAGAAAAGGTATTTAGCGTGATGAGCATTTTCTATTGACGTACACAAATTGAAGGTCTGAAGCAACTGATATGGAACCCTAGCAGCTCAGCTCAATAATAAGACATACGAATAGAGCACCTTAGGGAACATTGTTTAGCGTGATGAGCACTTTCTATTGATGTACACAAATTGAAGGTCTGAAGCAACTGATATAGAACCTTAGCTAGCAGCTCAGCTCAACTATAAGAGATATGAATAGAGCGCGGCAGGGAACATTGTTCCCTCGTGCTCGACTCAAGTGGCTCCCCATTCGACTTCGGCGTAACTGTCATATTCTATCCCTGCTTTTTTCTATACTGTTTAATCCGAAATCCCCGTCATATTTAAAAGAGCGCTTCCAGTTTCTGCAGCCGACACGAGGTCAAAACCTGCGGTCATCTAGAAAGCTCCACCTCCAATTCCCTCATCATTCTACCAAATACTATGCTGATTCTTTTACTGTCCAATCAGTACGCTTGTGGAACTCCTTACCTTTGACTATCAGACAGACAGACTCCATCGCTATTTTCAAAAATGGACTTAAAGATCATTTTCTCCAACAATAAATACTTTTATTTACTGACGTTGGTCAAGTACTTCTCATATTGGTATATATGTATTTATTTGTATGTATGCATGAATATGTATGATATATATGTAGGTATATATACTTATTTTTATGTAATTTATTTATTATTTATTCATTATTATTTATTTGTTCATTACACCTATTCTATGATTTTGCACCAAACTCCCCCTTCCTGTGAATGAGTATGTTCCTTTACCTAAAGGTTGTCTGGAAGAGATCGCTTATAGCGATAAGACCGCCTACATTGTACATTTTTTCTGTGTAAATCGCTGTACTTACTGTATTTTCTGTTATGGTGTGCAATAAAGAGTTATCTATCTATAACTATATCGCTGAACAATAGATAGTATTGTTCAGCGTGATAAGCATTTTCTATTGACGTACACGAATTGAAGGTCTGGAGCAACTGATACAGAACCCTAGCAGCTCAGCACAACTATAAGAGATATGAATAGAGCGCCTTAGGGATCATTGTTCAGGGTGATGAGCATTTTCTATTGACTAACACAAATTGAAGGTCTGGAGCAATTGATATGCTAAATTACTTTAGACTGATCTTCAAATTCCCAAGGTAATCCTACTGTCTCCAAGTTATGATCTGGTGACGGAAACCTGGAGAAATCGAAAGAATCCCTAAGATAATTTTATGGTGGTGATCTTAACGCTAAGTAGTTCGTGGATACTTTCACCACAGACAGTTTGTCAAAATTTTGTTAAATTAATGTATTTGTTAATTTCATTAATGTTAAGTCAGTTGGCACTATTTTTTTATGCGAGCTAAGTTAAGTGAACTAACTTAGTTTAGTTGGCGGTGGACGATCGGCATAGGAGATCATTATAGCTGGATGGCGATGGGAGAATAAAATATTTTGTATCATCGTTTCCACGCGTACGAAGTCGCGGGCAACAGCTAGTATTATAATAATGAACTCGAATCTAGATAGATTTAACAATTTATTCTTAGTAATTTTATATTTAACGTAGTAGATACCATGGACAAATATACTGTGTGTCCCGTCACCGATGTCTTCAAGGGGTGATAGATGAGTTCCCCTGCAACATTTTTCTCTTTTACAAGAATATCGAAAACAGACCAACAAATATCACCTTTCTATACAAATGTCGGTACCTAGTAGATTTACTAAATAGTATGGGGAAGTGAAAAAAATATTTGGGATTTCAAAGTTTATCCTATAAAGAAAGTGGTAGAAATTTTGCTTCTTAGTCACCACATGAAGGCTCCGACACCGGTGGCGGGCGGGACAAATTGTATAATTTCGAATATTGTAGTAGGTGTGAGTACTTCTTTATGACTATTACCTTCCTGTAATTAAGAATTTTTTGCAGGATAATTTCCTTCATATCCATATTCCGTCCATAGAAACCGATTATTTTCAGTACGAGATGAAAGGTCTATCTCTTTAACACGCTTTTATTTTTTCGATAAATACACTGTCAGTGCATAGAGCTTCCTTATTATCCCGTCATTGTCAACTGGTTTAATCGTGTGAATGACCACAGTTGGATTCCGCCTATTACCTATAAGCATCAGTTTCATTATACGACTATCCAAGTCAATTCTGAATGATTACACGCTCGGAGACCACGGCTTTGACATACTTCCACACGGGCCTATTAAGTCGGAACAAACCTTTAATTATCCTTTTGTGCTGTGCGTTAGCCATGGGAATTGGACAAAATGCCTTAAAAGTCTACACTTCACTACACAGCAACATAGGTAATTACTCGTACATCAGACACCAATTAAACCACTTTTCTATCATGTTCGAGGTAAAAGTCATCAATGATCGTAGTAGGTAGAGCTATTTTATGTTTATTTGCGATTTGGACATCCCTGGAATCCTAAGTTTGAAATATCCAAAGCATACGAAAAGTTTTCTTTTATCTTTATTTATATAAAAGCAATTTCTATTCAGCAACTACTGTCCAGAATTTCAGTCAAAATCCCGGGTAATGTCAATATTCACATCTATGCTTGCGGTCATTGGACCCACATAGCTGTATAGTAACACCAGACGATTACTTTAATACTTATTGCAAAGTTGGTCACATAAGAACTGTGCAAACTATACATTCAAAAGGTGCCAGTACCTACATCAGCATAATTAATTTATCAGCCGTAGGACGTCCACTGCTGAACATAGGCCTCCCCCATACATTTCTCGGCCTGTATCCAGTGTGATTCAGCGACCTTTAAAAGGCCTTGTCCATCTACCGGCGGACGCCCTACGCTATGCTTTTGATTAAATGGCCTCCAATCAAGAACCTTTTTGCCTCTACAAGCATCAGTGCATAAACGATTCAAAATATTATTTAGGACGCTCTTCGACCCAATTTTATTTCCACCACGAGTACAATTGCAGAAAGAATCCAACCATATACTAAAGTATGCCACGGGATTAGGGCAACACTTTGAACTTCCTTTCTGATCACTTTGTTTTTCATATCTCTGGAAAGATATATAATATCCATAGCTTTCGTGATGAGCCCGCCTTCCCTCATACGTACCACGTGTTTATGCAACTTATTCAACATTGGAAAGCCCTTGTACATATATATGGCATACATGACCTTCTTGATTGGTCGGGGAAACATATAAAGCCTGCAGCCGAACTCGTCACAAAATTGGTGCCTGTAATAATTGTAGACCTCCGAAAGCCCCACGGTATACGCATCTTCCGTCCAACTGACCGTCTCCATACTTTGGTATAGATTATCACATCCGTGGGACAGATTCTCATGGTAAGTGTTCAGTTTGCTAACATCTGCTACATGCCGCATCATCGGACTAACACAAGCTTTCATATTGTAAGCGGCCAAGTCTTCTTCAGTAGATATTTGGAAAATGGGCAAGGGATGCGTCGTCAGACTCGTCAAGCTGCACAGGTAGTGCGAGCTTATCAAAAAAGCAAACCAAACCCAAAACATCAGCACGTATCTCATCGACTTGCACCTCACATTCATGCCGTGGAGGAGTAGTGCTCCAAACATGTTCATGACCAGTAAACTTCTATCCTGAACCCCGAAAACCGTCACCAGAAACATTGCGTAACCTACGAAAGAAAACATCAGCATTACCCACACCACCGCTCGAAATTCCGCAAAAAGGTATTTCCAAATATAAACGGTTTCCGCTTTCTTCACTAGAATGACAACTTCGTCAACAAACGGTATGTGAGACCAAATGATATCGAACGCAGCTAACTTGTTTTTCTTAAGAACTTGCCCTCCAATGGTCATGTCTACTATGTTATCGCGCAAATTGTTCATGGGTCCGGTGACTGTCATGTTCTCGTCCACCGTCGAAAAGAATTCAGCGTTATCCGTATAGGTGTAGTTTAGCTTGAAATCTTCTATACCGCCGAGGATTTTCAGAAGGAACTGCTCAACTCCCTTCAGTCCCGAAGAAAAACGGGGATTGATAGCGTAGGGCGGCCAATGCCAGGCCTCGACGTTGAAGGTGCAGTTCCGAATACCGGTTACTAGTTTGTCAGGAAACAAGTTTTCCACCGCAGGCTGTAAGCATTTGCCATAGCTAATTATTCTCTCGTAATATTTCCCGCAGCCGTAGTTCTCGAAAGAATTATATGTGTACAAATGAGTATCACCAGCTGCGTGGATAACCAGAGCGTTGAGGACATGAAACTTGAGGAGTACGTCGAAAACAACCCGAATGTCTTCTTCGATTTCATTGAAAATTATTATAAATTTTGCATTAGGTTCCCAAGTAGCCTCTTTTGTAAGAAAATGGAAGTTGTTAATGAAATGTGATACACTTCCAGCGTGTATGAGGTAATTTTCGTTGAACTGGGCGAGCCTGAAGTGAGCTCTTTGAGACAAGATGGAATTTGTTACGTTGTCTTTGATGCCTTGCAAAATGTCTTCATCGGAGAAAATGTCTACATACGTAACTTCTTTCATACCATATTTGTTGATAATACCCGACACACAAGTAGCGAGATCATTTCTCTTAATAGTCGCCACAGGAATACTATATTCTGCTTTCACGATATTAGTTATCAGAAAAACAGCGAACAGAACCGACATTATGAAGGCATTAAGAAACTGTAGCCTTTTTCTTAATATTCAAATTCGTTTATTGCATGTCATAAATTACATAACATTTGTACAAAGATATCCACAATAACGGCCAATAATGAGGTCATCAATCACCCTTAATAGCCTAATTACAAAATAATAATGAATTAACTTAATGGGTAAGCTTTTATATCGCTTGCGAACGTAAACATGTTTTGACTATACTTACATTAAACTATGTATGTTAGCAGTGAAATTAATAGAAGTCCATTATTGAACCGTCATTTTCTTCTGAGTAAGATTGATGAATGATGAGGGAAATGTAGTTGATACTTTCCAATGGCAACAAGCAGCCCCAGTCTGTTGATTTTTGCTCTATTCGAAACCGAATCGCTGTGGCACAAATTTTAATAGTTACCTACTACATTTCCTAAAGCGTCATATTTTGACAGCAGAGGAAATTGTCTAACTATTATACTTTGTGCCACAGCGAATAAATTGAGCAAAAATCAACAGACTGTGGTTGCTTGCTGCCATTGGAAAGTATCAACTTCCACACCTACCTTAAATACACTGATGCATGTAATCCTTCCCAATCGGTAAAAAATATCACAGCACACATAGCAAGGTTGTAAATCATTTGGTTAGATATTATTTTAAATACGTTTTTTATCGAATATATGAAGCTTTAGTATGAATTTCATACTAAAAATATCAGTAACAAGTGTACAGTGGGCCACACATAAACTTACCCAAATCTGCCAAATTATCTCAAATGATATCGAACTCTATGTAAACAACATAAGGTAGAATTATGGTTGCGGCAGATCAGGGTAAGTTGATGTGTGGCCCACTGTACATAAGAAAAACCTACAGACAAATAGGATAACAAAATAATACACACCATAATAAATCAATCAGTCCCTTTAATAAATTATGTCATGTATAAAATCAATCACAATTTGCGATAACTAGATGAGAATGATTTTAATAGAAAGACTATAATTACAGCTTATACAAAGCAACCGTTCATCTTGATTGTGATTCATCGATAATTACAATTTAATATATTTATATTGAGGCACCTTCTTTAACACATATTTTAAGATACTTTTTAGAGAAAACTGGTAAAATAAGAATTTAGGAGCCTACCCACCGAACCACAGCAGGACTATGTTAACTAACAAAAAATATATTTTGTATTGAATTGTATTACAGTGATGCAACTAGACTTGCTGTTTCTTTTTTTTTTGAGTCTAATATTATTAATTTTATTACAAAAAGCTAATGCGTAACCTGGTGTGCCTTGGTGTTAGTTCTACACTGTGCATAGTAAAACTCTTTAATACGGTCTAGCGGGCAAACTCCTTAAGGGATGTTCATAATTTGGTCACATTGCTAAATTCCAATAAATTGTAAATTTGAGATGACAGCATTTACTAGCACTTGTAAACTAAACTTGATGTACAGTGGTCGGCACATGTTTATTGCATAATCGCCTCTATCACATTAGCTCAAGATACTGCAGTTTATATCTTGATGTGCTGTCGTCCGCAAATAGCCACTTTGACCTTAAGACAGCCTCTGTTCTCTACGTAATAAAAGCTTTTTTTCTAGTTCAAATGGGTAACCTGACGTGTGACGTGTACAGCCGGCAGTACCACCAATTCCAAAATTATTGATCATATTTCAATGCCTGTATTCTCTAAAAAGTATCTATGCACAGCTGCAATAGCTTTATTTGATAAACATACATACATATACATACAACTGATGCCATATAAATAGGGATCGGATATTCGGACGCATATTTACCTACAGTGTTCCTTACACCAAAGCGTGTTGTCACGAGTGGGCATGGGTACAAAAGCGCGGGAACAAATGTGATTGTGGCGCGCGCTCTAATCTATACTAGTATTGTATTAGGGTAAATATTTATACGAATATCCGATCCCTAATTAGCAGTGATGGAATACAAGGGCGCTCATTTACCTAAACTTCAAGATGCTGACATACAGTTGATAAAATCACCGTCTACATCAAACTACATTTATGGCAGCTTGTTCCAATGATTTTATATATAATAATATTTTTGCCATACTTTTCGCGCCTTTTCCTTATACATTTCAGATTTATACCAGGACGGCCGTTGTATCAATTGACTGCCAATTAATGTCAGTGCTTCCTTGAAGTCTAAGCAAATAAGCGCCTAAGTATCCGATCACTACTACTTGGCTAATGACATAAATGTGATTGGCCGCTGCAGTCGAAATTCGTTAGGAGGACCTAGCAGCTAAGGCAAATAAGCTCCAAATAACGGATCACTGCTAATTAGATTTGCAGAATATGCCGGACATCACAATTCGGTATGTAAAGTAAAAAAAATAACCTATGCTTTTCCTAGTAGAATACATCTACTTGGGCCAGCTAGTCTCCTTCGACAACAGGCAAGACAGGGAAATCGACCGTCGCGTCAAAAATGCCTGGAAGAGCTACTGGTCCATGAAAGCTTATATGAAAGGAGATCTTCCTTTGTGCATAAAACGTAAGCTTCTCGACGTTTGCATTCTGCCGGTACTGACCTACGGGGCGCAAACTTGGTCACTGACCAAAAGTCAAAAGTCCATACTTGGGGTTTGCCAAAGGGCCATGGAACGCAGCGTTTTGGGCATAAAAAGAACAGATCGGATTCGAAACACTACAATCCGATCACAAACTGGCATTATGGACGTTGGTGTAAAGACCGCAAAACTTAAATGGGACTGGGCGGGCCACGTTCTTAGGATGTGTCCTGAAAAATGGTCCAAGATCGCCACCCATTGGCTGCCTACCGATGGACGCCGTCCGAAAGGCAGACCACGAAAGCGATGGCGCGACGATCTTGACCAATATTATGAGGACTGGCAAACCCTTACCGGCAACAGGGACGCGTGGTGTAGTTTGGGGGAGGCCTTTGCCCAGTAGTGGGACACAAACGGCTAACAAAAAAAAATGCTTTTCCTCCGTAATCGCTTACATCAAGTTTTTTAGTTACCAAAAAACCTTGTACATACCGAACTGCTTTTAATACAAGAGTTAATATGAACAACAGAGTTGTGCAGAATTATCTAAAAAACTTAAGAAAAATAAAAGACTAGAAACCTTCCTGTTATTCAATCTAGTATTGTTTTAAGGTAGTACAAAATGAAATAACGTCCCACTAAAAAGACACTTAAACATGACTCATTTGTACAGCTGTCAGTAAAGTCAACTAAAAATAGTATTTATTTATTTAAACTTTTTGCACACAGTTTATTGTACAAATGGCGGCCTTAATGCTAAAAGCATTCTCTACCAGTCAACCATAGGCCCAAACAGAGAAAATACAGGCGGTGCAAGATAGCATATTAAAAATATAAAAGGGAACAAAATGATAGATATACCTACACACTACATACATAAATAATAGTATAGATAAAATACATATTGATACATAAACATACACATAATACACATATGTAATAATATTACACAGAACATATCATTCAGACAGAACAAAGATTTCTTCCTTGTACATAGTTCTCAAAGCCTTCTTGAAGCAAAATTTTGATGTGAAGATTTTTGTATTTCTGTCTATACTACAAAAAGTTCATTTTAGTTACAACATCAAGTAACAAAGCCTCAACTTTTAAATATTAATTCAGTATTTTAGGAGAGTAAATAAAAAATAAATCCTACATTCTTGGCAAAAAATGCTTTTTCATTTACTTAATGCAAAAAAGTTTAAAATAATTTTGTACCAAATGGAATGATATGATATGAAAATGGTATTAACAAACTATGAACGTACAATATTAAGACATTGAAAAAAAAACTTAATATGTATAATTCGTGGAGTACATAAACTAAGAAATATATCGCGTTAAAAATATAAACTATTACAAAAGTGCGCCCTCAACAATTATGCACAACTCCTCACACCTATATTTATTATTCAACTATAACTAAAACCCGAACTTAAGTCTCATCGCGAGGCCATTCGAACAGGTTACTCCAAACGTACATTTCATAATTTTTACATAAACAGTCCCATAGATAAAAAATAAATAGCGAGTTCCTGAAATTGGCATTAGGAGGTCAGTTTGAAAATGTATTACATATTGTAACAATGAGCAATCCATAGACAATGTATAAGATTCACAGCGCCAACTCACCTGTGTGGGAAAAAGAGAAACGAAATACGTCTTGTTGTTTTGTTGATAACTAAGCGTTACAAACTCTTTACTAGGCAAAGGCTGATAAAAGTTCTGTACTATTTTTTTATTGGCGGTTTTAATAAAAATCTGTCCATGACCAATGAAATAAGGATTTAAAAGAAACATCTGACCAATCACTGATCAAAACAAAATACAACAAGACAACGACTTGTTTAAAAAAAACTTGATTATGATATACAGTTCATTTCTTTTTAGCAAAAAAACAACAACCTTTTTTGTTTTACCAAATCTATTCTATCATTGACTCTGTACAACAATGCTCTACAGCATAATTTTCTTTTTACCTCTCCTGTAGCAGACTTCAGACCCATTTTTTTTCTCGCTCCGTTATGCCAAAGGTTCTTCCACATACGGCCTTGTTACGTTTGTCACCGCGCCCGGTGAGCGACCGCCTCGGCACCGTGTCGCGCGAAACGGAACATGCCGTTAGATATAGCCACTACAGGAGAAAATAACCGCAGCGGGTATTCACTGAAAACAAGAAATAATAAATGATACTCCGAAACTTGGAGAAGATCAAACTAACAGAGTACCTAGATTCGTACTTAACATTATAAAAATGAAAACTGTCTATGTTATCTTTTAATTCATGCCGAACTAATCTATCCGTTATCCTAGTCGCCAAAGCACAAGGTCAGGCTTGGTTTGGGGCTAGGTAATTGGTGTGTTTGATAAAACAATTTAATATTATATATCATTAAATGCCACGATAATTTCTGCCTCACCAAATAGTTGGCTGGTGAAGAATGCCTTAAGAAATCAAAGCCATTTGTACTTCTTTGTTTGTGCAATAAAGAATAAATAAATAAACAACTCAAAAGGTTATAACTGTCCTTGGAGAAGGACATAGGCCAGTTTTTATAACTTAAAAAGCTTGAAGGGGTTAATCAGGTGGAATCACTATGCACTTTTCAAAAACATACATAGGAATTAAAGATATAGGTATAATCATAAATTAACTGTAAAACACCTCACCTTCCTGTAACAGGTGTAGCCTCGTTGCCACTTAATATGAACACAGGGAAGAATATGGAGAATACACAACCACTGTAACAAAAATAAATACCAATTAAATATCTTCCAGTTTTATTTAATAAGAGGACACTGCAGGCAGTCGCTAGTACACACGGCCGCACGTTATACTACTTTTACGTTATTATCCTTGAGACCACATCTATTTCTTACGTAATAAAAGCTGTTTTCGTAGTTTAAATGGGTAACCTAACGTGCTGCTGACTATATAAAGACAGATTTTTACAGCAAAATCGACTCCAATGCTGCGTAGTGTTAAGCTTGACGTGCTGCCGACTGTAAATATGTAGTTAATAAAGTTGGCAATCGGTAAAATTACAGCCGTTAACAATTTGACGATACACAAGACGCAGTAAATGTCTTAAATTACAAGAATTGACGTACAACACTTAGTAAGCAAAAATATAAATAACTATAAAAGTACTTCATCCTCTCACCTAATGATATACGACTGCGGTATCTGAGTAAGCACAGCCAACGGCAGTCCAAAGCCCAAGAAGTAGGGCCAGTTGGTCTCGATGAACGTGAGCCGCTTGTGGAGCTCCCAGCCCATGTTGAACCACTTGTACTCGAACGAGTACAGCGAATACAGAAGGCACATATGCACCAAGCATAACAGCTCGCCTACGTACGTTATAGGCAACATACTGACTAGCATGCTCTGCAAAAAAATATGCAATCATAAACTGACGTATTAGGTTAAATGTAAGATTTTGTTGTATTATCTATCTGTCATTATATAGGATTGTCATACCCGCAAGACTTCCGCCTCGCTTGAAAACTATTGAGATAACGATTGCAATTCCAAATCAATGACATTAAATTGATGTTTTTTATTTAATAGTTTTGAAAGTTATCATTGCCTGCCTGACGGGAGTTTAAAAGCTACTATTGCATTCCAGAAAACTGTAACAAGGGCAATTTGAACTGGACAGCAAAGATTCTAAGGGCCACCTGCAGCAAACGCTTAATAGCGGACCTAATAATAAAACGGAAATCATGGAATCAGTATAAAAGACATTTGAATACATAATGACCTACAGCATAAGTTATGATTTTTGTTCTAAGCTTTAGGTAAATATGCATCCAAATATTTGAACTCCTGTGTTGAATAGTCAATGATTAACAGTGTGGCCGCACACTTAGACTTTGTGTCTTAATGAGTAAAAAAACCTTGAAATTACCTGCACTAAAAATAAAGCTTGCACCAGCAAACTGAATAGTGAGTCGGCGATTATCTTGCTAACGCTCGACATAAACTGCGGCCGGCCTCGCCTGTGCCGGTACGCCGAATCGGCAATATCCTATAGTTAAGAAAATATATTATTTTTCAATCTTCTCATCTCCTCATTGGTAACCCTAACCCTACTCCTCTGGGAAGATGACCTAGTTAAATGTGAAATTCTTATTAGCTTATTGCAAAATTATATACCTAGTACGCATTTAAAATCTTTACTAGAAAAAATAATTTATTTCTCTTCCAACACTTACTTGGAACCACAAACTGTTGACTAGTTTGCTCAACAAAAACAGTGGTAGCACCCAGATCATCCTAAATGTCATTGACAGGAACGGCTGCATCCATCCCCAGACGTTATGCGCAACTCCCGGATCGTGACCAAAGACAATTGTTACTAAGTACTTCACCGCTGGCAACAGAGCATACTCAAACACTAATATACTGAGTAAAAATATAAAACCGTTAAGTATACATGACTGCAACACTCTTGTAAGTACTTTTGATTCCCTGTAAGAAAAAAACCTCTTTTATTATAACATTGGTGTCAGACATCAATCATTTTAGTTTATTTCATTGTATTTAATTAATGCGTCCTAAAGCCGAGTGTCTAAATACTCTAATAGTTAAGAGCAACCTAGTCTCTGCGAGACAAGCATAGCTTAGTGCAGTGACTGAAGATTTTGATGTATTAGGACATTGTGTTTTATGAAAATAAATAATTATTATTATTATTATATGTCTTTAATTAATTGGCTGATATGAATAATTTTTATTTTAATGAAGATTTTCTGCTTTCTGGGCGATTGACCTCTCAATTGACTGTGTTATTCACAACATTCTTTTTAATTTCCAGTGAACCAGCATTGGATTTCAATATTTTGGGAAATGAACCCCCAAAACGAGGCTTTTTATTTAATTATAAAATAATGAAATATAGGACAAAATCCAAACTAAGTATAAATATTCAAAGTTGAAAATTATAAAAACAATAATAGTTTTTCTGATGATAAGATCAAGTACATTAGGTCATTATCATAGTTCAAATTACTATAATGACACAGCAGTTTTGTTATATTTATATTTTTCTGCAGAAACTACTAGAAATAATATTTACAAAATGGACTTAATAATTGTTTATAACCTACAGAAGTTAATATTATGAAGTTATGAGACATACAGTATTTGGCTGAGTTAAGTATAATAAAATTGATGCCATGTGGTGTTCAAATATTGCATAACAATGTTACAAAGGGCAGTAAACAAAGAACTTACTGTTTCACTTTAGATTGCTTCTGTTTCTTCGTATCCGAATCAACGTGTGGAGAGCTCCTCAAAGCTCTCTCGTTAATCTCCTTGTCTAAATATAACAGCACAGTAACCCCTCGTAAACTGTCTATAAAACCCTTGATAAGAGACACGGAAAAATTCTGAAACACAAAATATTGTTATTATCAAACAACGTTTGATCAATACAGTGTACCACTTGTTATAATATTTCTAATAAATTACTTACAGTTATACTATCCATATTGAAGGCATGAATTATTTCCCTACCGTTTCATTGTTCGCGGAGTTATTTGTTGAGTTTAAAAATTACAACATCTTTGACTTCTTTTGTTGAATAATTTTGTGACGTGACATTTTTGATCGACGTCGTTTGTTGTTGACATTGACATTTTTTTTTGCTCAATTCACCCATTCTGGGTAGGCAAAGGATCCATATATATGTATATAGGATATAGACATACAGCCATAATTTTTCATTCTTTTCTTCAGCATTCTTCTTCTTATACAATTATAGCCTGACCTGTAGGGCTATTACGTATCTCATTTGACAACCAAAGTGATTATCACTATGCCTTGGTGTCTAACTGAGAACTGTCATAACATGGTTTTCGTATTACCGAACTTCGGTTCCTAACTAAAATGACGTCATCGCCGGTGGATATGCTGATAGGCACTGGCATATCCACTGTCCAACTTTTGACAGCTGTTTATGTATCGATAAACTGATTTTCGTATTATGTTAGCTCAGTGGATATCAAAATCGTTGATCACCGAAGCTGTCAAGTGGCCATTGATAGAAACTACTTATGAGCAGTGTTTATTGGAAAAACAGTGATGGTCACTATTAACCTACCAAGTCAACATGTACGTAAAAACAACGTAATTACTAGTAATTGTGATACCTATTTAATTTTGGTCGGTTTAAGGGATATCACTCGGCCAGCAATCGAATTATGTTTGTAAAATAAATAAAGCGGTCCTACTAATTATGGCTTAAGCTTTTTTATTGGGATATGCATGGGTTGTGCCGAGAAACAAAGGATAATAAAAGAGCTGAGGATCAAACACGTTGTTTTCACTATCGTAGTGACCCAATAAAAAAATTTCGTTACTGTGATGAAGTCATATAGAAAAATTTTCCAATACATCGATCAGATTGCTGTTTTAGTACAGCCGCTTCTGATGTGCTGAGACAGCGTTCATTCGCTAATCGAATCGCTATGGACTCTCATGCTTTTTGAGCGGTTTGGCTAGTCCACCGGTGAAGCGACTTAACGTAAAGTCCCGGTTTCCTGCGGCAAACTAAATCAATAAAATTATTTGTCTAAGAGATATATTTCTCCTAGGAGCCATCTAAAATAGGAAAACATAAAAAAATATTATCTAGAAATTTTGTAATTACTAACTTAGCTAAGTGATAGAATGAACCATTTGAGTTACGAGTAGTTCCTCACCTTTATCACCACAACTTCTTCTATATGTACCTACTCGTATAAATAACCGGTGAAAACCACGTTCTCGCGCAATGATTTTTCAAAGTCTAAACTTTAAAAAAGTGGCGCGAATAAAAGTTGCTAACCTATAACCCAACTTATTGAAAACGTTGCTTAATTAAGTATCATTCCATATTAAACGCAATGGTCTTTAATTTAACCACATAACCTGTCAATAACACTAGTGATGTGTCGATCTATGGTCGATATCCACTGTCCACCACCGCATAGCCACTGTCCTATCCTATGATAGGCACTGCTTACGTAATACCAAATATATCAATTCATCAGTTGTCAACTGAGTTCGGTTACCAACTAACCTCAGTTATACACTCGGTGGCTATCTTTTACGTAATAGCCCTACAGGAATATATGGGACCTGAATTAGGGGCGCTTCGAATCTACTTTATATGACAACACTTTGTATAGTCATACCAGCGTAGATTGGCAACTGAAAAAAAAAACATGTTTTATATGTTTACATTCATGTTATTTTTTTCAGCATGCTGCCTAAGGATAACAGATTCTACGATAAAAGAACACGCGCAAATTAAGTACTTTTTAAATTCAGGAACTCTTTGTAATATTGGCCTTGAATTTTTGACCACGACACAATATTTTTTGCAAAACTACTAACGGGTAAAAGAATCATTATTCGATTACTAAATATATTTTTATTTATAATGTTATCACAATTTTAAATAATGTAAAGGGAATCATGTAAAACTCTACGAACTATTTTGGTTGAAATACACCGTGACTTTTTAATTACCCGGGAAAACTAAAATTTGCGTATGTCAGTAAGTAACACACAAATATTATAGCGTTCATACAAAAATATTGATTTATAGGACTTCAAATAAATCCTGTTAATGCACCAAAAACATGTAAACCATCTTCGTAGTATTTGTTTAATGAGAGAGAGAGAGACGCATGCATTCATTCAGATTCGCGCGGCGCTCGCGCCGTTTCCCGCGCATGCGCGTCTGCTTCGCCTAGTGCCAACGATGGTCAAGATCGCCAAGCATCGCGGGTTCGCATCCTGCACTAGCATTCAATAAACGTGATATTTGTTGATTTGTATTTTGTGGCCATTACGAAGTAATAAAAATAGCACTTTTCACGAGTTTTTTTTATCTGCTTAGTAAATTGTTTATTTTAATTACTTAGTTAAGGTGTATTTTAAAATATGAAATCCACTAGGTATTTACAAGATTAACAAATGATACAAATACCTAAAAACCTTAAAACAAATATCAACATACCTTACACGTATTGAAAATCCGAAATGATTCGGTTTTGCAAATCACCAACACTAGTAGGTTCACTCACAAACACTCGGCGCTTGATCTCGCTCCACAGATAAAAGTCCACAGGCGTAAGGTCCGGGGACCGCGGAGGCCAGGGCACGGGCCCGCCGCGGCCGATCCACCGCGCTCCGAACTCGCCGTTTAGGTACGCGCGCACTGCATTGTGGTAATGGGGCGGAGCACCGTCATGTTGGAAGTACTGCGACTGGAGATACGCGAGGGGCACGTCGTCCATTATGGTCGGCAACATCTCCAGAAGAATAGCCAAATAGCTTACACCCGTCAGCCGCCCTTCGATGAAATATGGGCCGATGATAGTGTCGTTAAACGCACCTGCCCATACGTTGAGTGAAAAACGGTGTTGGTAGGAGTGCCGCTTTGACAATTTTGGATTCACGTAAATCCAGTAGTGTTCATTGTGGCTGTTGAAAACACCGATCCGAGTAAACAAACATTGATCGGTGAACAAAATGTTAGCGTTTGGGTTTGCTAACACCCACTCGCAGAACGACACTCGCGGCTCTCACCATGAGAGCGTAATCACGATTGGAGTACTGATAGGCCATCACGATATTCGTCACTTCACTATTTCGAGTAAACACAGGTGCGGAGGTCGCGCGTGCGCCGGTGACCTTGCGTGACACAACCTTGACCGTTTAAGATTCGCGACGGACTGGACTGCGGGAGGTCAACGATGGCGGGGGCGGGCGGGGGATGCGCGTGAGACTCCGCCCGCCCGTTGTGCAACCTCCAAGCAATCCTTCAAAATCATTAAAGGATTGCTTAGAGGTTATCAAGGATAAACTGTTTGATGATAAACTGCCTGATGAATATATTGTCCTATTACAAAACTGATTGGACGGTAATTATCTTTTATATCGTGACCAATATTACCTCCAGATCGATGGTGTAGCTATGGGGAGTCCAGTAGCACCAGTAATTGCCAATATCTGGATGGAACATTTTGAACAAAGAGCTTTATCAACTGGTCCCGATGTTATAAAGTTATGGAAGAGATATGTCGATGATATATTCTGCATCATTAACGGAAACCAATCAGTAGTGGAACAATATTTAGAACACCTTAATTCAATTCATCCAAAGATAAAGTTTACCTATGAAATGGAACATAATAGATCTATGGCTTTTCTTGATGTGCATGTGACAGTGAGACCGAATGGAACTTTGGCCCAATCTGTTTACCGAAAACCAACTCACACAGACAGATATCTGCATGCCTCTTCACATCACCATCCTAGTCATCTGCAATCTGTGGTATCCTCATTGGTTAATAGAGCGCATAACTTATGTGACCCTGAACATCTGGAAGGAGAACTTAACCATGTAATGGGGGTATTGGAAAGGAACGGTTACAGTTTGAACAAAAGACAAATGGAAAAGAGGCCCAAGAGAGAAAAACAAGCAATGGTGAACAGAGAACCTGCTTTTCTCCCATACGTGAAAGGGATAACGGATAAAATTGGAACATTACTCCACAAATACTCCATTAAGACTGTATATAGTCCGTTGTCAAAAGTAACGAAATACCTACGTTCACCAAAGGATGTGATACCTCTGCAGAAGCCGGGTGTTTATAAGATAGATTGCAGCTGTGGTAGTTCCTATATTGGGCAGACGAAGCGATCATTCGCTGAAAGAGTCAAAGAACACATTGCAGCTGTAAAAAATCTACAGACGGGCAAATCTGCGATAGCTGAACATCTGCTCAACTCAGGCGCTAATCACTGGATGGAGCTACATGACCCAAAGATCCTCTCCACTGAACGTTATTATCATTCAAGAATAACACGTGAAGCAATTGAAATTAAGAAATATAAAAATTTCAATCGGGATGATAGTTTTCATTTGTCATCAACATGGAATCCAGTGATAACAAAATGCAAATCGCGTATTATGCCGTCAACAAGAAACCTGGATACTGTTAGTGTAGTTTGTCGAGCTGACTGTACAAGTTCAACAAATAATCAAAGTATGCGGGTAGAAGAAAATATTTCAACGCGCACGAGCAGACGACGCCGAGCTACTACAGTCAACCCGCGACCATGATTCGTGCAACCAAATCGAAACGTCGGGAAGGTAAATACAAATTTGCCTTTTAAAAAGTATTAATTACTTGCAATAAATCCCGTTTGTGTAGTGAAGTGTAAATTTCTCATAAAAAAATATTTTTTATTTATTCGAAAAAGTTGATGTATATCTATATCTGAGTATGTTAGTTAATTTTCTCGGGTAATTAAAAATTCGCGGTATAGAGAAGAGTTAAAATAAAGAAAATAAAACTCAAAACAAGTATGTATTATAATCATTTTTCAAAATCATTATTAAAATATTATCCGTAGCCATCAGGGGCCAATTTTCACTATTCGCATTATATGACATACCAAAAATTTATGATAACAACATAAATTAATTTAAAGCATAAATTAATTTAAAGAAACCGTAGTGATCACATAGACTTTCTTGTCGAAAAACACTACAACACCATGTTAAATCACTTTTCTTTACGAAATTGAATAGTTCTCGGTATTTTTATCACATAAAAATTGCACTTGGTCGAAAATTTGATTACGCGTCCACTTTGACACTAATCATTATGACAATTGATGACATGTCAATGACGATTAGATTTTTCTGTTGCCAGTAAAAGAAATTAGTTCCAGTTGTTTTCCGCAATATGGCGAGGTCCCATATATTCCTGGTCAGGCTATAAATAACACTTATATCCTGACCAGGAATATATATATATATATATGTTGTTATAACACTTATAACTAAAATAGTTCGTAAAGTTTTCCAAGATTTCTATACATTCAATAATTAATATTATTTAGTGGTTCTGCAAAAAATTAATTGTGCTTTGGTCCAAAATTCCAGGCCAATATTACAAAGAGTTACTGAATTTAATAAGTAGTCAATTCGCGAGTGGTCTTACGTGTTATTTTATTGTAGAATCTGTGATCATTAGGCAGCAGGCTTAAAAAATTAAAATGAATGTAAACATATAAAAGTATGTTTTTTATGATCAGTTGCCAATCTTCGCTGGTATGATTATACCGAGTGTTGTCATATAAAGTGAATTCGAAGCGCCCTTAATTCAGGTCCCTTATATTTCTGGTCAGGCTATAACTACAAAATAACTTGTAGGAAGATTAGCTTGTAGTTTAGTAGTTAAAGATTACATGATTTTCAGTGAGTAGTAAGTAACTATAATATAATCTGTGGTTTAGTGTAAGTGTAGTTGTGTATAGCCTGACCAGGGGGCTAATTACGTAACTCTGTTGCTAACAATTCAGGATTGAAATCGCTTGAAAATCTTGGAACTAATTTCTTTAACTGGCAACAGAAACCTCATAGCGTCACTGGCATGTCATCAATTGTCATATTAATTTGTGTCAAAGCGGACGCGTAATCTAATTTTCGACTAAGTGCAATTTTTATGTGATAAAAATACCAAGAACTATTCGTTTTCATAAAAGAAAAGTGGTTTAACATGTGTTGTAGTATTTTTCGACTAGAAAGTCTATGTGATCACCACGGTTTCTTCAAATTAATTACTGATATAGTTGTCATCATGAATTTCTGGTACGTCATATAGTGCGTATAGTGAAAATTGGCTACTGGTGGCTACGGATAAACTTTTAATAACGATTTTGAAAAATGATTACAATAAATACTTGGTTTGAGCTTTATTTTCTTTATTTCAACCCTACTTGGATATAACAACTAAAATAGTTCGTAGTTTTTTAGGATTTTCTATAACTTATATAAAATTATAATAACATTATAAATAATATCATTTAGAAAAACAATGGATTAATGTTTCTGTTAACCATTAGTGGTTTGCAAAAATGATAGTGTTTAAGTCCAAAACTCAAGACCAATACCTATACTCAATTTGCGAGTGTTCTGTCATGTTATCTTATCGTAGAATCTGTTATCTGGTATTTGACAGCGGGCCTAAAAATTTACATGGATGTAAACATATAAAAAATATGTTTTTCAAGTGCAATAATATATTAATGTTTTTTTATGTTCAGTTGCCAATTGCGCTGGTATGATTATACCGAGTGTTGTCATATAAAGTGCATTCGAAGCGCCCCTAATTCAGGTCCCATATATTTCTGGTCAGGCTATAAGTTTAAAAGAAGTAGAATACTGAAGAAAAGAACGAAAAATGATACAAATTATAATATACTGAGGCTGTACAGACTTGATCTTTTGCCTACCCAGAATGGGTGAATTAAGCATAAAAAATACTCAGGGTGCGTTCCCTTTTGTGCCAATAGTACTGTTAGCTTTGCCTAATGACGTTCCGTTTTGACAGGCCTCAATCGCTCCATGTACTTGCGCGCCCTATTCACCTACGCGCCGCGAGTATTTACCAACCCTGACTATATTAGTTTTACTCCAAGCTCACTTAGCCGCGCAGCTACAGAGAAATAATAATAATATATTAACTTGACGAATCGATCGTCGATATGTACCCCCTTTGTTTAAACTATTGCTAATAGTAACAAAAAAGACTAATCAAATAAAAGTATTTAAATATAGACCAAGAGCTAACGCAATATATTATTATTATTAAAGCTCGTGTTCACTACACAAACAATTGCTCTTTGCGGGATTCGAACCCGTAACCTCTGGTTTAGTAGTCCGGAGCATAAACTACTACACCAAGACGGTCGTCAATATTAACTTACAAGTGTGTAAAAATATTATGCAATAACTTTTTTAAACTTTTCTGTATTTCAAAGTCTTCAAAGTTTCCGTTTCTTTGAATTTCAAATAAAAAAAAAAATTTTGATTTTGACTTCTGGACTAATTTTGTGTCAATCATTTGCATGCCCGATTTTTTGATGCGCATGTACCTTCCTATGTCTAAAAGAGATACAGTAACATTATGCCTATTCTTTAATTCTGCAGAATCAAAAAGCCTAGACCTAACGTAGTTTTGTATAAACAATACTTAATTGCGAATTTCTTGCCTAGGATTTCAGAAAAGTAATAATGATAGGTATATAGACATAACTAGTAATCCAATATTCTGCATTTAACTAACCTTCAAACGATGTCAACCCTAATGCAGTTATAAGAGCAAAGGTTACGCGATGGGAAGAGATGCAGTGACTAGGGGTGGCACTTAGCGCTGCCGTGAGCTTTATTGCGACGCAAAAAGAGTCGCTATTCATTAAAATGACATTACTCAGTGATCTTTCTGTACTTATACTATTATTTATTCAGTGCTCGCGGTGCTAATGCGCGAATGCGATTTCACCGTGAACGCAAGATGGCGGTGGTAGTGACGTGGTGAACACAGCCTGACCACTAAACCGAAACGGTTTGTGAGCGCAATATCAGTGACATTGTCGCTGCAGGTAAAAAAGGGAACGCAGCCTAAGACTGTCAGACACAGCTGAGTGAGTCAAGTCAAATGTCAAATGAATATGGACTGACGAAGAAACGCGCAGCAGTGTTTTGTGTTTTTAACAATTGTATTTTGTGGCTTGTTTCTTGTGTTTTGTATTTCAATTAACACATGAAGTAGTTAACATGGATAACGCGCACATACTCAATAATTTAAGGTAAGCTAGTTTCACTAAGTACAAGTATAATCGTAGTTTTTATTCATGTCATGACCTCAACACTACGATAAAGATTTGCGCTTTGTTGTTGCAAGACGTTGTCCTCGTTTACTTATTTACTATAGTAAAAGCTTTAATACTACTCAATTTATAAGCAGTAAGTACAGATTGAGTAGACTGCATTTCCTTGACTCAATGTTTCTTGTAACATTCTTGTAGAAAGTTACCCCTTCCACTTGTAGTCGTAATCAGGGATGGCTAGTTGCATGATCAAGTTGTTTAGGCATACACTGTACACATGCTTTGTGAAACAGTAACTTACAGCAGAATTGTAGTTATTTTAAGCATATCTCTTCAAACAATCTAATTAATTATTACATTTAGGAAATCAGTATTTTTGTGATAATTTATTGTAGCACCTCACAAGTCCAGTGGTCTCATGAAGCTGTAATAACAATAGTCCTCTATTGTGTTTTAATTTCAGGCTCAAGGATCAAAGGATACATCACAACCTACTATTTTTCCTATTATCTTAGTTCTAAGTTAAATGTTTGAATGTCTAACTCTCAAATTCAGCTTGGCTCATAACCTAAAATAGCTAAAACAAAATACTATACTTGTAAGTATCACAATATCTGAGGTATAATCATGCAGTGGAATCTTTAAAACCTAATTAATAATATAATTAATTGTTTTTTACCACAAACCAAAATACTTATACTACATATCAAGTGAAACAATAAGTACAATAAGCTTGAAAAAATAAAAAAAACACGGGAGAAGCCAGATTTGTTTTTTATTTATTTGTGGATCACTGGTGCCTGTGGTAGGTAGGTACTGTAGGGTAGGTTATCCTTCAAGTGGTAGGTAATCCTTCAAGTTTACTAATCAACACTGTCTAGGGATATTTTGGATATAATAATACTATGTTTTGTATATCCCTAGACAATGTTGATGTATGTATCATGTTTTCAGGCACAATAGGAAATCAACTGTTATTAGGATGCCAAGGTCCCCTTGATAATCATGGTGTTAAACTAAATTATAAATACTACTAGATAAAATTTTTCTTTAGTCATTATTTAAAAAATTACTAGGACAATGGGTCAATTGCTGTCATAAATGATTATCAGCCTCAGACAGGGGGAGATTGCTCCCCCTGTCTGAGGCTTTGTCTCATTTAGCATTGTTCTCTGCTCATGTCATCTAAGCTTATGGTGGTTATCAATAACAGAGTTGTGAATTGTAGGTGTAAATTGTGAATTACCCAGTAAGCTTGTCAGTTTTAACCTGTCAAACCCCATAAGACCCTTGGGCGGGCTGATAACAATCAATTTTCTATTGTGTCTGGAAACATGATATGTGAAGGTTTAATATTTGCAATATGATCTAGGTTTATTTATTTATATTAGGATGACCAAGGTTTTTTATCTAAAAGTAACTATTAACAGTAGCAATGAAAAAAACCACTTATAGGTCCTCACAAATAACAAATTGAATATAAAGCACAAACAGGACAAAAAATAAATAAATGAGAACATTGTATAAATCCCTATTACTATTAATTAGGTGTGTCTCCTTAGCTTTTATCTATCATCTGATCTAAAGATGGTGGCTAATACGAGGGTCAAACTGAAAGTTCTTAGAAAATCAAAAACTGATTACATTAGCCAGTTATTAGTTTTATTATATCTTTTCAAAATATTGTCCATTGACGTCAATACACCGCTGCATGCGATGGAACCACTGGGAAAAGCACTTTGCCCACTCGTCCTTAGGGGTCTCTTCAATGGCATCGCGATACGCAGCCACCGCTTCTTCAGCATTCATAAACCGCTTTCCTTTAAGTTTTTCTTTAATTTTTGGAAATAAATAAAAATCACAAGGCGCGAGGTCGGGGCTATACGGCGGGTGACCCAGTAATTCAACGTTTGATGTCGCCAAATAGTCGATCGTTCGCTTGGCGGTGTGCGACGAGGCGTTGTCGTGGTGAAGGAGGATCCTACTGCGAGGTCGTTTCTCTCGAACTTTTTCCAAGACAAGTGGCAAACAATTGGTAGTGTACCATTCTGCAGAAACTGTTTTTTGATCCTCTAACACAATTGTTGCGAAATGACCTATCCTTCCAAAGAACGAGGCCACCATTTTTTTTTCCGCACTTCGATCTCTCTTCACTTTAGTTGGCAACTCCTCGAAAGGAAACACCCACTGAGCAGATTGTCTTTTGGTTTCAGGATCATAACAGTAAATCCAGCTTTCGTCACCTGTTAGTATGTCGAACACAGCATTTGAGTCACCTCCGATAAATCTTTCAATCATTTTACGGCACCAATCCACACGATGGAGTTTTTGAGCCTTAGTCAAATTATGAGGTATCCACCGGGCGCAAAGCTTCCTGACCGCTAAATGTTCGTGGAGGATTTTGTGCACTTGACTCATACCGATGCCTAAGCTTGTCCGAATCTGCTGATAGGTCACTCTTTTGTCAGTCTCTATCATACGCCGCACAACACAGATGTTATTTTCAGTCGTCGCCGTAGAAGGCCGTCCCTCACGTACATCATCAGTGAGATTAGTGCGACCACGTTTAAACTCATTAAACCAGTTGTAAACAGTCGCACGAGATGGGGCTTCATCGTGAAAGGCCAATCGTAGTCTATCATAACTTTCTTGTTGACTTAAATGACATCGAAAGTCATAAAAAATCATTGCACGAAAATTTTCTCGTGTTAAATTCATTTTGACGTGACACAGACAATTTTCAATTTGCCGCCAAGTCGCAAAACAAATGACAAATGAATGAAATATATACTCAGTAATATTGGCAAAGAGTTATATTTTCAAATTTTAGAATATTTTTTTTATTATATTGTTTATAAGTGGCCAGTTCTAAGAACTTTCAGTTTGACCCTCGTAGTGGCCTAATTCTAATAATAATAGCCATAATTCATTTTACAAATCTTAATAGTTCTTAAACTTATCCAAATGTATTTCACCTTATGGAAAGTTATACCTACAATTGAAGTGTAGATAGAGTAGGAATATTTTGAAGTAAAAAAAATCATTTTGAAATAGGGTACAACAATACAAGAAAAAGCTATTCCAATATAATAATTGGTAAATTATCTCATTGACATGAATGACACAACTTAGTTGATGGTAAAAAAAAAACAGATGTTTGTTAGAAAATCAAAATTTGTATATGACAATGTTAGCTCCTTCCTTTATCAATTACTAAGTTTCCTACATAATTATATACGATTAATAGGACAGAAGCAAAAGCTAGTCGATAATAAAGTTATTCATTAACAATATCATTAACATGAAAGCAACATACTGGATACAAAATATGTGTTAAAAAAACAGATGTTTGTTCAAAAATCTAAACAATAATGAGGGGTCCTTCCTTAATTAGCTACCTGCATAAATAAATACGAGTTTAAAATAGCCTTAAATAACAATAAAACATAAATTTCTATAGCAACTTCACACAAACAAAGTGTCAGTGCGCGGGCGCAAAGTTCAAAAACTTAATCATTTATACGTCACTCGCGGACGAAAGCACAGCGGCACTCGATAATGATCTTTATAACGACGGCGATAAGAAAGCAAAGGGCTTCCACTAGTCGTGCCTTTACAAGCCTACACACAGATGCAGTCGGTGTTCGAACGTGGCGCGCGACGCACGCGTAGTTGATGCGCTTTGGTCCTTTGTGACGTATAATGACAGTTTAAGTTACAATACCCATTGTGTTACAAAATGAAAGTGGACAAGGAATTGAGCCTCCCCGGCCCGGTGGATACTAAACCGATTGTGTCTGACAGGAAAGGCAGCCTGAAGGTGACCATCACACCGGCCCAGCACAAAACCCTCACGCACTTGCCGAAGAGACCGCCAGTGGACTTGGCCTTTACAGACTTGACTTATCGAGTGCAAGAGGGCAGGAAAAGCAGTAAGTACTTTTTTGTGCAATACAACATTGGTCTTAATAGAGCTCCTTGTGGTAGTCCTTGCATTTTCCCTGTTTATAACTTGTAGTAGTTAGCGTTTCCTTTGTTAGCCGTTTCTGTATCTTAGATAAAATAAATACGGTATTTGACTCATCAAATAATCCATCGTCCAAACAGAGTACTTTTTGTGGTTTGTAGGTTACATAGGCATGTTTCTTATATCGTAGTCAGCGGTTTTACCGACTAAAAGTTTATGCTAATTCTACTACGTGAAAGGCATTCAAACATACAATTTCCATTTGAAATAACACTTATAGCAAACCTAAGCAATTGGACATGCACATCAAAAAGTCGACAACATACCACGTAAGTAGGTAACCTAGCCGTGTTTCATAGCAAATGTAACTTTAAACCTGGCAACGCTAGGCTATTTGTAATTAGATTTACACAAATACGAATAAATTATGTTATTTGTAAACCCAGCTGTTGAACTTACGAAATAGAAAAACAGAACAATAGTTAGAACACTTCCAGAAATAATATTTCCTCATATTGGAAGCAATAACGGCGACATCAGCAATTACATGAATTCCAGATGAGATAATGGCCATCTAACGATGTCAGGTCGTTTGGTTAATTAGAACTCATTAATCAAGTGCACGTTTGTTAATAACCTCAATTCTCCTAGATATTGGTTCGTGATATCGAAACATGGGTCTTTATCGTATCAGGAGGATTAATACGAAATAATTTTAAAGTAACGGTATATGCTGCAATAAAGTGTAGAAATATGCTTAGGCCGACTACAAAATTAACTAGATTTCAAAAAAGCTAATTGATAAGATACAGTTAACAGCTGGGATAGGCATTACTGACTTAAGTATTTGGAGGTCGAAGTCCTTTAGACATAGAGTAGTGCACACAACGGTAATCTACCTAATGAATAATTCTCCTGTAATGGCGTTAAAACTTACTCTTAAGCTTAAGCGAAGATCATATAAATATAACTCATACAATTGCACTGAAGATAAAATAAATATAAAATATAGCCAATGTTTATCAAGCAAGAATAACATAGCTTTCTACTGGTGGAAGAATTTCAACATTGGTCTTTATAATATAAGTATTGATAACCATTAGCAGGTACACGTAAAGATAGATGAAGCATATCGTTTTGATTCGTACAAATAAATAGAAGTAAGGTAATTTTAGAAATAGATAATGCAAATGATCATTCAAATTTATTTACTTATCAAGAGCTGTTTTTGTTGATATCTCATTAGAATTCTCTAGCCAAGCTGATTTGCTTCCGCTATGCATAGTATTAGCGCCATCGTTCATTATTGAACTGAGTGACCTCTGGGTATCGATTCTAAACAGAATAAGTACTTAACAAGTGATCACGTCGCTTAACACGGAAGAAATGCATTTATTTCCATACGTTGGTTAACTTGTACATGAACCGATGTAGAAATCAATTATTCATTGACATCGAGCCAATCCAGGAGTCGGTGATTGTACTATTAACATAGCTAGGGAAAACAAAAATTTCAGTAGTAGTTTTGTACGTTTGCGGCTTTGCGTAAACGTAAGTAAGTAGCGATATATTAAAAAGAGACTGTGTAACTATTAGTTAAGATTGATTGCAGAATAACCATCTAAAATCACAGATGCCTAGTCACAAAAGAAATTCCTGCTAATTTTATCAAACGTAAATAAAACCTATGAAAGCTTTATCATTATCAATGTTTCTTGTTAACCCAATCCATCATATAAGTTGAGAGACGGCCATTAAAACGAATTTATGTTCGGAAAAGACTGTTGTACTTTTAAGTTCGCCTTGTACTGTTCGTTCCGGGTCAAAGCCAGTTTCATCTTGGTTCTTGAATGCTTCTTGTTTTCGGCATACCTTTTATTACAATTTTATTATTGACGCCATTTTCCAAATTATAACTGTCAGTCAGTCGTATTTTCTCTGTCTTTCTTGGTTACTAATAATCGTAACCACTATAAAAAGTCACATATATTTGGATAGATTATGATCGTTTGACTTGACATATTGCAATAAGATTCGTTTTCTACGCTCGGGACTGCCTTTCTAGTTTTTGAATTTCAACATCTCATTAGTTTTGATAAGTATTTCGATAATTTGACCTTGATAATTAATTATTATTTGTAATATCGTTATCATTTACTTAGTTAACCTATTACATGAGCAAACATACCGAGTGGCGGCCATTGGCAATGCATCAATCGATTTACACAATGACGTTTTGTTTATAAATGCAGGCGCGATAAGCATGCGCGTTGCATCCTATTGGATAATGTCTAATGTCCGTATGTTTGTTAAACATGTAATGTTAGCGTCCCTCTGATATTTAAATTATTTTGTAGGTATCTCCAAGTTTTTGAAGTTGTATAGTTCTTCTATTTTCTCTACCAAAATTAACTTTTTTGCTCAATGCTACTGTATTTTATCTCTTTTTAATGCTTCAGATGTTTTGAAAGGGTTTGTAATACCATCAGATTTATGTGGTGTACGTAAATAATCATAATTGTTATCATCAACTTAAAATTATTTGAAACATGACTGTGCGTAATTAGTCTGTAATTTGTGTAATATAATAAAGCAACGTTTCGGTCCGGAAGTCCAATAGCCTTGATATTCGTGTTTCTGTATTTAATGATACATTTTTGGGCATCCAGTCAGGCAGACCCCGTCATATTCATAGTTAGCTTTATCGAATTCAGTCAGAATTGTTTATAACAAAAGGGGTATTTCATTTATTGTTTTGTTAATGTTCTTGAGGTTTACCGCGTTATGGTAGGAAATATTAGGCTTATGTTATACTGGTGTGTGATTTTTTTTTTAAACCGTTTCATTGTATCCAGAGATTGTTTGCCTACACAGTTACAAACAACATTTCATTATAATATTGTTAAAATTTAAAACCATCTATTTTGGTACAGTCGCTAGCACATCAGACTATACATTTTCGTTGCGAAATCGCCCCTATTACTCGTACAACTGCATAAGATGCCGCAGTGCTTTAGTGCTTAGCTGGCTGTCTGTGCCGTCATCTGTACGTAAATGATTTAGACCACAATCTTATCACTCATCTGCAGGGGGCATAGGTAGGTTGTTAGGTTGTATGGCGTTATTTTTGAACAGAGCCCAGTGGATTCAGAACTGCAGACTGCAGTTGCACAAGCCATGTTTGCACTACCGGCGGATCGTGGAATATAACAACCGGCGCTTTCGTAACCAACACGCACTGGCTCGTGACTCCGGGGCAGATGATCGCGGGCCATAGCAATCTTACGTCAAATCTAATATTTCTATCAGTTGTAATGAAAAAGGTACTTAGAAGTTGCAAGTAATAACGCACCATATCCTACTGATATAGAAGAAGTAGTCTAGAGTATCTTATTAGAGAATCTGTTGCTTGTAGTCAACTTTTTTATTAAAGTCACTGACATTTAATAAAAGAAAATCTCCATACACATTATTCTTCTCCATAGTTTACACTAAACCAACATCATATTACACTAATGTTATGTTGGTATAAGAAGTCTTAAAAATCAGATAGGTATTTAATATGTTAGTCCCGTAGTAAATGTTTGTTGTCTTGGGCCTCTTTTGGAGAAAAATGCTTTATTTTGTTCATACTAGTATAAAGCTACGCCAGCAAAATAAGTCCCTTAGGTCTTAAGGTTTAAGTTAGATCAAAGACTTGGTAAAGGGGTAAACGTGGGACGTATTCTATCCCGATTGTCTGATGATCTAAAGTCAGTGGCACTTAAATTTTGGAGTAGGACGGACTGTGTGGGCAGCTGATAAAGTTGATTGACGGAATTCAAATACAACAACGATCTTGTGTAGGTATAGTTTGAATTGGATGATAAGATGCTTTACTAAGCATGAACATACTTAAAGTATCTGCGTATGGTATGGCGTAGGTCATATTTGCGAAAAACGGCAAAAACCTATAGTGGAATAACCAAACAATTTAAATTAAAAAAAACCTCTAAAAGTTATCCTAGTTTTATCCTACCTTGATATCGACCTATATTGTTGCTATCTCTTATCTACTATGGCGCTCTTTTCATTGATACCCTGATCCTTAGCTTGTTTATACTTTATTAAATACAGTTTTTTTCCAATCATATGTACCCAATTAACCCAATTTAGTATATTAAACATGGTTCTATACCTTAGAACCACGTTTTATTAACGAAATTGATTCTATCTCTTTTGTTTCATTGATATTCAATTCAATTACTGAAATATGTTTTTATTTCAGACCAGACCAATCAGTCGAGTTGGTAACAATTTACTTATTAGGCTTCGCTTAGAAACACTAAATTTATGGATTTAAATTAATTAATTAAATTGAATTGTGGACTTTTCTAAATGCAGTTGTACCCATCTGGTTTTTTTTTAAAGTCTGATATATCAGTATTATGCCATAGACTTTGTATTAAATTGATTAATGATCACTCTTGTCTAAATGTGAATTCTAAAATGTCTCGTAAATACAGTGTTGACCGCCGTTGCCGTTAATAAATAGTAATGAAGAATTGATAACTTGGCATGCGGGTAATGCGTTATATCCGCAGCAAATGCTGATTCGATGACTAGTAGTAGAAGAGCCAAATATGGTCATTAAAAAACTATTAATCATTCTTGAAATTGATGTTTTGACTTAATTGACAGTGGGTAAGGTGAGGATTAACGAAGTTATGCTGTGCAGTTTGACAAGTTTTGGACTGTCAAATTTTCTCGTTTGATGGTGATGATTGACAATTGAATGAATGAATGATGGTGCCAGACCGTACTCTGTGAAACTTTGACTGTATATATGACAGAGCTTGTAAGTGCGACATCAGCAGAAGGTCGCTCTCTCTTACGCCTGGGTTGGACGGCTTCAAAACCTTACGGTAACTAGAACCTGTTACATGGGTAATAACATTTTAATAGCTTTATATTTTCGGTGTGAGATAGCTCATTACTTTGATATGTGGAGTCTCACTGTACATCCTCAAGACCGGGATCGTGAACTCGTCATAAGCATGGGTAGATTTAGTTATCGATTTACAAGGTTAGAGGTGCTTGTGGCGCAGTGGCGGCAGCGCTTTGGTAGTGATACCAAAAGTTAAGCAACCCACGGCGCGGTCGTGATTGGATGGGTGACCATTCCGACCATTTAAGTGACGTCCATGACAAGCATCTCCGTGCTTCGGAAGGCACGTTAAGCAGTTGGTCCCGGCTAATATCTGTGGTATTAGTCGTTAAGCCTAGTCAGAGGCCCTAGGGCGGCTTGATAACTTCTGACAGTAAGGTTTGTCACTTGCCTTACATACACCCCTCCACCAATCCGCACTGAGCCCGCGTGGTGAAGTATGGCTCGTTTCTCCTCATAGTTGAGGTGAGGCCTTTTCCCAGCAGTGGGATCTAATAGGCTGACTTATTACAAGGTTTACAAAGCTAGCACGAGGGCAATTGTCTGTTGATGTTTGTTTAATTTAATTAAGACCTACCGACGACAGCAAACTCTTTATTTTTAGTCAGTTTTATTTAAGACCATGACAAAATCGTTTTAATTTTATTTATTACTTGGTATTGTAGGTACTTACTAAAGTATTTTTTAATTATTATAATGAATATGACCTCATTTTCTTTTATTGGTATTTTCCTCTTGCTTGTACTCGTACAACGCTAATTGATATTGTAAAAACATAATTATTTCACTATTCGTTAGCTGAACATAATCTGTAGATAATTCCATGTATGGTTTGTTATCGGACATTTAATTAAGATAACATTCTTGGGAAATGCAGCATTTATATCGAATGCTCGGTCTATTTATTATATTGGTGTCGTTATGTACTGGCAACATAATGGTGTTCTTTGTTGGTCATTTTATTAATAAAGATGATGGATAATTATTTATATTTTAACATAAAAAACGCATTGTTCCATTTTTCGGTATTTCTTTCCTCTACTTATTATAGAAAAAATATAGCTTGACTCTCACAGTCTGGCAAAGCTGGCTTGTATTTGGCACAAATATCATTGATTATAATAATCACAGTAGAGAGATTTACGAAATTTTTGCATAAATTATTTTCAATACTTTTCCCGACATACAAAAAAATACCACGCAAAATACCTGCTTTCATTCTGTAGTGCATAGATCTTAAAAGTGTTGTTTACTGCACGTCTAAAAATTATATATTATATTAGTAGGTAATAATCATAACCTTGTACATTTTACCAATTTTACATAGATAGTCAGTTCAATATTGTTATCGATACCTACTATGAAAAAAATGACCTATCTGAGGTAAGTAACCTTGATCTAGATCATGTTCTGTATTATTTTATACTTAGTCTCTGGGACCAATACTATTCAGATTCTTATTAATTAATTTAAATTTTGCCGCATACTGAATGATTTATTTTAAACAAGCAGTTCCCCGCGACTTCGCCCGCGCCAAAAGTCGGATTTTCCATACAAATTTTCATCCCCCATTTCACCCGCCTGATGATTTTATATCGCGACGAAAACTGGCCTATGTCCTTCCCAGTGTCTCAAACTATCTCTGTGCCAAATTTAATTTGATTTGGTCTAGTAGTTTCGTAGCCTATTCGATGCAAATAAATAAACAAACAAACAAACAAATCTTTCCACTTTATAATATTAGTATAGATTTTTAAACAGTCATTATACTTTTTTTTGACATATATTATATGGGAATAGTGTCAAATAAACCGTCAATCCGTGTTTATCGGCCATGCGACGGGTAATTTAAAATGTATGTCTCAATTATTGAATTACTCCTATCTGTCATTAATTTTAAATTAGCCGTTTTGTATTTAAACAGGGTTTGGACACAGTTTTAATTTTCTGTAGTAAGGCGGGTGTTTAAAATTGGTGCACTCGGGTCTTAAAATATTAGTTATCGTTTATACATAAATTATTAAGTAGATAGGTAATACCTAGGGTCTCTGTGCGGACACTACGGACAGACTAGACAGACGGACGTGGCGAAACTATGTAGACGACGACGTTAGAGTTCCTTCTTGACTACGGAACCCTAAAAACGTTTTAAAATTGTAAATGTTTTAGGTAAGTAGCTATATTCTGCCTGTGATGCATAACTCTAGAAAAATTCACGCTTCTTGCCTGAACCCGGATATTAAGAAGCACTCAGATCTTCGAGGTCGCCTCATCATTGACATTTTAATCTGCTTGAGCTGCATCAAGAAATGTTAAAATATCATCTCAGGAAGGTCATTGACATAAGACCCAGGCAAACCTAGACCTTTATGAGCCATCGTGAAGTTTCTGACCCTTAGTTCCGAACTGAATGTGGAAAATGTCAGACGAAAAGGAAGTGTGGGCAATTACTACCATTTAAGTTAAAGTCCGATGGCAGTCGCATATAATGATGAATAATAGAACCTCTTGATACAGCTTGTGCAAGTACAGTGGTCAGCACTTCAGCCTACATTTTTGTTGCTAAATCTCCCCTATTACAAGTGCGTTAGATGCCGCATGTTAACCTTGATAGGCTGGCTAAGAAGCTTGGAATAATGTCAAGATTTGTGGCAATATTTGCGCAAAGTTTGAAGTCTTACCAACCTACAAATGCCAGGCGTAACCATGACCATGACTCTGTCAATTTTTTTTCTACTATTTTAGACACACTGGCCGAAAAACATCTTATAACGGTGCTTCCCATTTTCTGCCTACTTATTAGGACGTTAGCAATTGGCACGTATGCCACTTTGAACTTTATTTTAAACACTTGACTTCTGGTAGTGCCCATTTGAAAGTATACAGTTAACACTCAGTAATTTAGGTTTTTTGGTATTGTTGAATATTTCGTAGAAAATAGCTGGTTAATGTACCTACTCTCAATTATTATGTCTATAACGGTTGTCAAGATATTAAAATATTTTTTTTATACTGCTAATAGTGCTAATATTATAAAGCTATGTACTAGAAGAATCTATCTATAGAACTACTGCACCGATTTTAAATTTCATTCATCATCCAATCTATAAATTGCCCCCACGCGAAGGAGAAGCCTTTTAGTATTTTGAGCTTAAATCTGATTTGTTTTTCTATTTTTCTTGTCTGAATAAATTTTGACCACAGACTCAAATATACAGGGTGTCCCAAGAAGTATGGTAAAGCGGAAGTCCCGAGATAGAGTACCTTTTGGGGTACCCGAATCACCCCCATGTATATTTCGCGATTTTCCATACTTTTCGAGATATGAGTTTTTTTCTGGATTTCTAAGAATTTTCGACCTAAGCAACTATAATATTTTTTTTCTGAAAAAGTTTATTTTTTTCAATGGTTATTAAAGCTGAAAGTCTAGAAAAGTTTTAGAAACTACTTTAAAACACAGAGTCACCTGTTTCGATTTTAAATTTAAAGTTTAAATTTTAAGGCATAATTCATATAACGTTTACATCTGGAACCAACATTTTCGTAATTCTATTTAAAGTTACGAATCTGATTATTTTAGGCATAAAAGTACATTTTACGTAAATTTTGCTGCAAAAAAATCTCAAAAAAATCTTAAACTTTTTTTATATACAGGGTGTGGCGTAAATAGTGGTCCAAAGCAAAGGTGTGGATACACTGTACACTGAAGCACCACATACCAGTATTTAATAAAAAATATGTACAGGGTTTTCAAAAAAAAATAATTTTTTAATTTTTTTAGAAATCGTTACCTTGCCTTACAAATTTGGTTATAATTTCCAAAAATGACGGTTTTTTTCTATCCATTTTTTTATTATTATTGCTGATCACTTGTACTTAGTACTCCATTCGTTTTTTTTTTACAAACTGAATTTAATAAAAAAAATTAAGTTTCTTTCAAAATTCAATACTCACTGCTAGCAAATCGTTTGACTTTCAATGCTTTTGGTGCAAAAAAAAATGTACCACACTGTCAGTGCCCATTGTTTAAAAAAAATGCCCATCTTTTGCAGATTCTAAAATGGTGCAACAATAAGTGTTACGACTTACAGGAAAAAAGTTATTGCTTTTCGAAACAAAAAGGAGCCCAATTCAGAAAAACAATTTATTTGAAGTTCAAGGGTTTACAAGGGTTGTAATTTTTTTCTGTGTGGTCCAAAGCAAAGGTGTGGATACACTGTACACTGAAGCACCACATACCAGTATTAAAAAAAAAATATGTACAGGGTTTTCAAAAAAAAATTTTTTTTTAATTTTTTTAGAAATCGTTACCTTGCCTTACAAATTTGGTTATAATTTCCAAAAATGACGGTTTTTTTCTATCCATTTTTTTATTATTATTGCTGATCACTTGTACTTAGTACTCCATTCGTTTTTTTTTTACAAACTGAATTTAATAAAAAAAATTAAGTTTCTTTCAAAATTCAATACTCACTGCTAGCAAATCGTTTGACTTTCAATGCTTTTGGTGCAAAAAAAATGTACCACACTGTCAGTGCCCATTGTTTAAAAAAAAATGTCCATCTTTTGCAGATTCTAAAATGGTGCAACAATAAGTGTTACGACTTACAGGAAAAAAGTTATTGCTTTTCGAAACAAAAAGGAGCCCAATTCAGAAAAACAATTTATTTGAAGTTCAAGGGTTTACAAGGGTTGTAATTTTTTTCTGTGTGGTCCAAAGCAAAGGTGTGGATACACTGTACACTGAAGCACCACATACCAGTATTTAAAAAAAATTATGTACAGGGTTTTCAGGGTTTTTTTTATTAAATTCAGTTTGTAAAAAAAAAAACGAATGGAGTACTAAGTACAAGTGATCAGCAATAATAATAAAAAAATGGATAAAAAAACCGTCATTTTTGGAAATTATAACCAAATTTGTAAGGCAAGGTAACGATTTCTAAAAAAATTAAAAAAAAATTTTTTTTTGAAAACCCTGTACATATTTTTTTTTTAAATACTGGTATGTGGTGCTTCAGTGTACAGTGTATCCACACCTTTGCTTTGGACCACACAGAAAAAAATTACAACCCTTGTAAACCCTTGAACTTCAAATAAATTGTTTTTCTGAATTGGGCTCCTTTTTGTTTCGAAAAGCAATAACTTTTTTCCTGTAAGTCGTAACACTTATTGTTGCACCATTTTAGAATCTGCAAAAGATGGGCATTTTTTTTAAACAATGGGCACTGACAGTGTGGTACATTTTTTTTGCACCAAAAGCATTGAAAGTCAAACGATTTGCTAGCAGTGAGTATTGAATTTTGAAAGAAACTTAATTTTTTTTATTAAATTCAGTTTGTAAAAAAAAAACGAATGGAGTACTAAGTACAAGTGATCAGCAATAATAATAAAAAAATGGATAAAAAAAAACCGTCATTTTTTGAAATTATAACCAAATTTGTAAGGCAAGGTAACGATTTCTAAAAAAATTAAAAAAAATTTTTTTTTGAAAACCCTGTACATAATTTTTTTTTTAAATACTGGTATGTGGTGCTTCAGTGTACAGTGTATCCACACCTTTGCTTTGGACCACTATTTACGCCACACCCTGTATATTTTTTTAATTGTTCAGGTCAAAAATTTAAAAAAAAACCGTTAAAAATCATAACTCGAAAACTACGAAAAATCGCGGAACATACATGGGGGTGATTCGGGTACCCCAAGAGGTACTCTATCTCTGGACTTCCGCTTTAATATACTTCTTGGGACACCCTGTATGAGCGCATATGCCAGCATTGTGCAGACCTAAAAGGCTTAGTCCTCTTGCCTGAATCCTATCCGAATAAACGAATTATAAATAACTAGTGTTTTCCCGCGACTTCGCCCGCAAAAGTTGGATTTTCCATATAAATTTTCATTTCCCATTTCCCTCTTAATGTTTTCCATATCGCGACAAAATGTAGCCTATGTCCTTTCCAGGGTCTCGAACTATCTCCGTACCAAATTTCATCTCAATCGGTTCAGTGGTTTAAGCGTCAAGAGGTAACAGACAGACAGACAGACACACTTTCGCATTTATACTATTAGTATGGATATTTTTACACATTTGTGTTATTAAGCCATTTGTGTTATTAAGCAACCTTCTCGTTACGCTTGTATTATTATTGAATAATTAAATAATTGTAAGTACATTGATAGCCAGTATGTTGTTGACTCTTGTCCATCGGGAAGTGGAATTTGCCCCCCAATGAGTAACATTTGATACCAGTTAAACAAAGAGCTTACGTATACTAAATTATTATGGATACAATAGTTCGTGTCCTTTATATTTAAAATACTCCTATCTACTGTTTTAAGAAATAATTTATTATATTCTGGTCCATTGAATAACAGTTTGTAATAAACTAAAAACAAAAGCAAAAATTAATTATTTTTAACATAATAAATGTAAAAAACTAATTATTTTTAATTATTGTATTTGTAATATATAAATATTAGCTTTAAATCACAATAATTATCTAGTACATGTAGTCTATTGTATGGATAGTGTAATACCTAGCTAGCACCGATGTTGACGTTGTGAAACTAATTCTAATGTAAAATAATTTCTGCCGTCATAGGGGGAAATATATGTGCAATCGTTGTTTTGGCTCATGTTCCATTAATAAGTCAGCCTATTAGATCCCACTGCTGGGAAAAGGCCTCACCTCAACTATGAGGAGGAACGACCATACTCCACCACGCGGGCTCAGTGCGGATTGGTGGAGGGGTGTCTGTAAGGCAAGGGCCTCTGACTAGGCTTAACGACTAATAACAACAGATATTAGTCGGGAACAATTGCTTAACGTGCCTTCTGAAGCACGGAGACGCTTGTCATGGACGTCACTTAAATGGTCGGAATGGTCACCCATCCAATCACGACCGCGCCGTGGGTTGCTTAACTTTTGGTATCACTACCAAAGCGCTGCCGCCACTGCGCCACAAGCACCTCCATGTTCCATTGAATGTAGCTAACTATTTTATGGTTGAATTCTCTAGGAATGTAAAATATCATTTTTTGTACAAAAAAATGTAAAAATAATAAATTAGGCAAGTACACTTCATATCGGTAACTCCGAAATGATAACTCAGATAGAGTTATCATGCATGATTCATTTATCAGCTGTGTGCAAGTAGTTTTAATTATTAGTAGTTACTATTTCTATTAATTTATAGTTTTATGTGTGTAGTTAACCAATTATACGAATTATGGCTCGATTCGCAATGAAATCGCAATGATAATTGGTTTGGTACGCACTACGTCTGTCATTTACGGTCCGCGTTTCCATACCTAAAAAAAAATAGAGTACGTATAACGTACGAACGTTTTTTTTTATTTGACGAACTATTATTGGCCGTAGTGCGGAACCGCTTTGACACGTTAAGCGCCAAGGTACTTCTGAGGCAAATGTTGTGGAACTTGCTATTTTTTATTTTTGATAATATGACATCAACAATAATAATATGACAAAATGTTCGGCGCCGTGTATATTCACTGATACACTGGCTCTTCAAGTTGACTACTAAAGGTGTATAATATAGTATACCAGATATACACTGGCCTGTGAGAGTCGCGCTAGGGTGTATAATAAGATATACATGTGGCGCTTAACGTGTTAAATATGCAAGGTATTTGTTTGTAAAATAATGCTAAAGCCTTTTTGACGGTAATTCTGGTGTACTTTTTCGTATAGTACCAAAATCAATATCTAAAAAAACTTCACCGTATTAAATAAACGATCACCAGTTCCATTGTGTATGAAAAACGCGTTGTTTTTGTCATTTCGATGTAGAATAAGTTGTTTCAATCAACCAAAAATAAACACTGTTTATAAATGAAGAAGATCCCTCTTGTTACTTATTTCAGTCTCACTCTGATCTTATTCTGTTCTGTTTCATAATAAAAAGCAAATGCTCAGGACTTTGGATTAGATTTTTATGTCTCCGCTCTTTGTCTCCCTCGTATACCCTCCTTTCCTATCGCTTATTTACTTTGTATCGTGTACTAACAAAACGTGTAATTTACAGATGTGAAAACAATCTTGAAGTCGGTCTCCGGCCGACTGCGCTCCGGCGAGCTGACGGCCATCATGGGGCCGTCCGGCGCCGGCAAGTCCACTCTTCTCAACATCCTCACTGGCTACAGGTATTTGTTTTACTTTTTTTCAGTGTGTTCTTTACAGGGCTATTTTAAAAACAGTAAATAATCTCTTCAAGGCCTATTATCGTTCTCAAATGTAGCAACATACTCTATGAGACCAAAAAAACTAGCTTCCCCATAATAATAAATCGACAGTCACCAATATCTGTTTGTGTATAATAATGCTTTTTTTTTCTGAGATTTCGGTGTTGATCTTAAAGATAAAGTCAATGTATTTAAGCACCACAACTTTTAGACGAGATGCAATATTTCTTCGGCAAAGTTCGCTATCGCAAACGAAATGTCAAACATATATGCAAACGTCACGTGATGTTTCGATGGCTTATGTCAGTTTTATACATTTTGTTAGCGATAACGAACTTCGCTTTAAAATAGATTGCATCTTGTCTACGGGGCCTGGATCGTCCCTTAACTGACACATTGAGCGCTATGGTGGTCACCATTGGCCCCCAAACAATACATTTTAAATTGAGTCTAGTTTCGTTGCAGTCAAAGACTTAAGAGGTTACTAGTGTTATACAAATAACCCTCAAAACGTCTAAAAAAACAAAACGTCTAAATAACGTCTGATCTCTCTACGATCATGTCGGACTGCCGTCTCACCGAGTTATGAGAGTGAAGGAACAGAGAGTGCACCTGTGTATTGCGCACACACTTGTGCACTATAATATGTCCCGCGCAGTTGGCTAATCTCTGTTGAAATAGGCCGCCGTAGTCGAAATTCGGCTAGGAGGACATCATCATCACAAATAACCCTCAGTTTTCATGCTATCACCTATATTACTTACTAATAAAAATATGATATATAATTATAATATCCTACTGCAGTAAGCACCTAATCATTTGCCTCTCTTTCTCTTGCGTAACCTCATCTCACCTGACAGCGTAGGGTCAATCTTACTTGGTAGATCTTACATGCGTTGTGGCCGGCTTGTGACATCCATTACGACCAAACGCCGACCGGTCGATCCGCGGATTTACTTGTAGCTTTACGCTAAATTACGGGTTGAACCAGGCCTGAACCATAGATGAACACAGCACTTTCTCAATTGTTACAAATTAATTGGTAGGTAAACCTAATCAAGACAGAGCAATCACCTTGATAGAAGGACAAACGTTATCAAGAAATTAGTGTATCCTTGTTGCTATGTTTACGCTTAATCTGATAATCACCGCTATAAATATGTTGTCTTTACCACGACCCAGATATGCATAAAAAGCAACTAGTCTAGTCCTAACAGTGAAAGTACTATTTTATCTGAAGAAACGTACAACAGAGAAAGTATACGAAACGCGTGTACGTTGTTTTCAGAATGAATTTACTTTGACACGCTTTTATACTTGAACTTATTCTTTGTATTTCTACTACCTCATGTTGGGGTCGTAACTTGTACTCCTATTTATTCTGTGGTCATAACTCGGTTTTTTCGTTTGTAAGTTTGTTACAGATAATCTAGCTAGAAACGAAAACTGACATATTTCACTGTCTAATAAGCTTCTTCTTCTTCGTCTTTTGTGGCAACCTAACGTAAAGCACTTATTACAACATCCTAACTACGAACCTACTTAGGAAATATAAAGATGTAATCGCAGTTTACTGTTTAGGATCTTAGCTAGGAAGATAAGAAGCAATCGGAACCTAAGGAGGATTCTAATTAGGAACCTTCCTAATTAGCATCCTACTTAGATTCTGATTGCTTCCTACGAGTACCTTTCTAGCTAGGATCCGGTTGCTTCCTACCTTCATAGCTAGAATTCGGTTGCTTCCTACCTTCATAGCTAGGATCCGATTGCTTCTTACCTTCCTAGTTAAGACCCTAAGTAAGATATCCTACCTACCTAGTTAGTAATGTAAGCCTATTAGATCCCACTGCTGGGAAAAGGCCTCACCTCAACTATGAGGAGGAACGACCATACTCCACCACGCGGGCTCAGTGCGGATTGGTGGAGGGGTGTCTGTAAGGCAAGGGCCTCTGACTAGGCTTAACGACTAATAACAACAGATATTAGCCGGGAACAACTGCTTAATGTGCCTTCTGAAGCACGGAGAAGCTTGTCATGGACGTCACTTAAATGGTCGGAATGGTCACCCATCCAATCACGACCGCGCCGTGGGTTGCTTAACTTTTGGTATCACTACAAAAGCGCTGCCGCCACTGCGCCACAAGCACCTCACCTTCCTAGTTAGGATGCCACAAATACATTGGTGTAATAAGTCCTTTAATATTTGATCCACACAGAGACCGCTTTTTTTTCATTTGTTCCGCCAATTTCACGTGTGCAATTTCATATCAAGAATTATCTGTAGTCTACTCGGTTTGTGAGATTGTCACTGGCAATCTTTCCCACAATATCTGGGTGGCTACTCAGCTCCTATTGCCATTGCAAAACCGGCAGCTGCGAGTAACTCAGCAATGTTTTCATTTCGCCATGTGCGGATTGTGCAAGTGTATACCTTCTACCTACTATTAGTATTGAAACATGGAAAGAATCCGTGTGCCTTTGAATGGGCATGGTATTTTATTTAATTTACGTAGTACTAAGAAATGCTAATGAATGAGTATACCCCTGCTTCCTCTTCTTCTGAATACTTTCCAGAGCTGTTTAACAAAGATATTTAAAAGAGTTTGGCCGAACGCCTCTTTATTTTAACTATATTTTCTTACTGTGGTTGATACGTCGATCTCTATATAGCATGTAATATAATAGAGATCATTGTATCAAAGACAGTATGAAATTATTCTGTGCTTTAACTAATATCATAATGCAGTTTTTTTGAAGCCATTTTAATGATCATAAATAAAAAACACAACTGCTATGACGCTATGAGCAATCAATAACTCATTTGACCTACATCAGTAGGTAGACGATTAATTTAATATGGGGTATCTGACTGTCGATTTCAGAATATAAAACAACGTTATATTTGATCGATAATAATTTAGTGATTGTGTTCTAGTAAGTGGTGGTTGTTGTTGTCACTAAAAATCTACCCCTTCATGTAAAAGCTTTAAGGTTTTTTAACACTTACAATGTTATAAGTTTAAATAAGAAACCAAAAATTCGCACACGGGCAGGTTTTGAACCAACACCTATTGGCTAACCGGGGCAACGCTCTTACCAATTGAGCTACTGTGGAGTCTATCCACCCGTGCAAAATTTCGAAACTCTTTTGAATACGTATCTTTATGTAAATCTGTGTAAAGGGTTCTTTACAACTAACTCTGCGCAGTAGCCTCAAATATTTACGACATCTTATCAAACATATAGTACCTTCTTGATTAACAAATAGCAAGTCGAACCTGCGTATGACAGCTTTGCGCAATTATTTTATACATACTGTCTGTATTCTTACTTACCGCGTAAAACTATACATAGTATGTATTGCTGACTTGCACCGTACTTGCACGTATGCTATATGTACTTACTAGTGGTTCCCCGCGACTTCGCCCGCAAAAGTTGGATTTTCCATATAAACTTTCATCCCCTATTTCACCTCCTTAATGTTTTTATATCGCGACAAAATGTAGCCTATGTCCTTTCCAGGGTCTCGAACTGTCTCCATTCCAAATTTCATCTCAATCGGTTCAGTGGTTTAAGCGTCAAGAGGTAACAGACAGACAGACAGACACACTTTCGCATTTATAATATTAGTATGGATAACTCTTGAGCTACACACGGGCCCACATCAACCTACCCTGATCTGCAAAATTTCGGCAACCATATTTCAATCTTATGTTAGTTCCATATCATTTGAGATATTTTGATAGATTTGGGTAAGATGTGGGGCCTTTTGGATAACGATTTTTTACAAAAAACTGGAGACCAGCAGCTGCAGCAAATTGCATTAGCTATAGATTTCTGCAACTTAATATACTAAGGCTTTAAACAACGTCAGAAAACCAATCATAGCTTTCAAAATAATGAAAATTTTTGAGTTCTTTAGAATAGCAATCGTACGTAATCGTGATAACTTACAAATTAGGTGATAGGGCCTATTGGAACTGAATCTGGGTGTTGTTAGATTTATGTGATTTGTGGCGCATACTCTTTCCATATATTGAAATATCATTCATAATATTTAGTTAGAAGCAAAAGTCTCAACGAGAGGCGTAAGTACAAAGTATGCTCTGTCTAATTACCAGCGCAGAATAGATTATTTACTAGACCTTAGAATGGTGCAATTATGCGACGGGCACAGTGCAAGGCCTCGCGATAATGAGTGAGAATAATTGTCGCAGACCAGTAGCTTGGGTAGAGCGAATCGGAAACTATGTGGCGAAGTTGCAATGTTGCAATTCAAGCAGTGTTGGGTACCTTTAGCACGGACGACAGCACATCAAGTTTAAAACTGTGGTATCTTATGCTCTTGTAATAAGGGTAATTTTGCAACGAGAATGTATAGGCCGATGTGCTGACCACTACTATTTCAAATAGGTGTTCGTTTTATCCGGGCTGCGGTCGTCGCCCTAAAACTCATGCGATCCAAAGAGCTCATTAAAAACTTAGCTTTTACATACTTTTTGGTTATGTAGAGGAGAACAATGAAATACAGCAAGTAGATACCACTATATTGGACATTTCTGCCGCCATGCTTTTTCTCTGTTTCTAATAGATTGGCAGCAATACAGTGACGCAAGTCACCTTAGCTTATTATCAGGTAAAAACGTATGAACAGAGAAAAATGTTGTAAGCTTCCTCCTATACTCAAGGCCGGATTGGGAGATCTGGAGGCCCTAGACCAAGGAATGGTAGCTGGGGTTCTAGACTACCCAGACCCGACAGTTTTTTATTTAATCTTCATTTGGTGACCTCTCGTGGAAGCCCCGGGGCAGTAGCCCCCGCCTGCCCTCCCCCAAATCCGGTCTTGTCTATAATGTAATATGTAATAATAGCATAAAAACTTATTTCCACCAAAGTTCCTTGCTAACTCGTCAACTCGCATTATTTTGCGGCATCGACATATTATTCACTTGGTTATTATGTAGTATTATGACCCACTTTTGGACTTCTTTGATAAGCAATATCCGGTTTCGAATCATTGACCCATGCTTTTAGTCCAGCATTTTACGAATAAGTTGTTTTACTCCTAAAATGCGTAGTTTTGAAAAATATTGAAGACTGTGTCAGTTCAGGTCAGCAGAAGCTTATCGCCTATTTTGTATCAATTAGGTATACATAACTTAACCTGGAGTATTAAGTCATGTTTATTGGACAATCGGGTCGAGTCACCTCAAACCCTAATAATAATAAAAGATGAGAACCGGGTTGTCTGTCAATTAGCGCTGATTCCTCATTCACAGTCATAAATTAAACAGACTTCTACACAACCTCATAACCGACTTATTAGGCGGTTTTTCTAACTATAAAACAGTCTCAAGTCTACTTTACAAACCGGCTCGTAAAGGCCTCGCCCTTGGTATACTGTTATTGTGTATACTCGGGCTGGTAAAAATAATAACCACAAACAACGACCTCAAGACACTGTCAATCAATGTCGTAAGACATGCAAAAACTAGAAGATGATGGCTGGACTGTACTGTTTGCAGTCTTGATAATGAATATTGAATTTGAATACGAATAATAGGTAATTTACTTGGTAAATTACCTATTATTCGTATTCAAAGTGAGCAATGGAAGTGGTACTGTTTTCTCAATGTTTGATATAATTATTTCAATATTCGTACTAATTACAAAACTGAAGCCAACACTGCTGTCTATAACGTCTATGATACCTTTACACAATAGCTGAGCCGATTTTGATGAATTATAAATAAAAATATTTAACGACTTGCCTGTGACTTCGCCCACGCCAAAAGACGGATTTCCCATACAAACTTTCATCCCCCATTTCACCCCCCTCATGATTTTATATCGCGACAAAAAGTAGTCTATGTCATTCCAAGGGTCTCAAACTATCTCTCCAAATTTCATTTGAATCGGTCCAGTCGTTTCAGAGCCTATTCAATACAAACAATCAAATCTTCCCTCTTTGTAATATAAGGGTAGATACACCCAATTCAATAACCATTTATTATAGGGATTTAAACGCAATATCATAGACTATATAATAGTAAATATGTATATCTATTTGGATATTTATTTCCTACGTGCACGCGAATAGGAGAGCTCATTAAAAACACAATTTTACAGATTACTTCGCGACTTATTTATTTACTAGTGGTTCCCCGCGACTTCGCCCGCAAGAGTTGGATTTTCCATATAAACTTTCATCCCCCATTTCACCCCCTTAATGTTTTATATCGCGACTAAATGTAGCCTATGTCCTTTCCAGGGTCTCGAACTGTCTTCACACCAAATTTCATCTCAATCGGTTTAGTGGTTTAAGCGTCAAGAGGTAACAGACAGACAAACAGACACACTTTCGCATTTATAATATTAGTATGGATTTAAAACCTGACGTTTCGAACACTTTACAGCGTTCTTAGTCACGAGTCATTACATAGTTCTTGAAAAATTACAATAAAGTACCGTCACTCATTAAAATTAATTTACGTTCCTGTTTACGCAGAATGAGCTTACCGTGTCTTGAGATCTTTAAAACTATGTAGTGACAAATAATACCTTCCCTGTGACCACGAACGGTGTAAAGGGTTCGGAATGTCAGGTTTTAAATAAAATGTAAATCGCGAAGTAATCCGTAAAATTTTATTTGGATAAAGTTGAGAAAAATAATTCAAACGATCGAGCCGAACGAATAAAATGAAGATGTCAGCAGTTTACCGGATCACAGCAAACAATCTTGCAATCTGCTATTTTGTCATCAAGTTTCGCCAGCTATCGTCATTGCAACAAAGTAATAGCATTCATTCGTGTTGTGTAAGGAGATGATGAGAAAATCCTTCTCTGCTATCTTTATCACATTATCAAGGCAAGGAGTGGGGCTTATTCTAGGGCACAATGTTTGTCCTATTGTATAGAGTTAATGACATGGGTATGTGAGTGTGGTGAATTTTTAGATGAAGTGCCACTTCTAAGTTACTGATGTCTTACTTTACTTGACCACTTAGCTCGGCCAATACATTTTATTGGAAAAATTTAAGTTCTAAAGCTCTTTGTAAATTGTGAAATGGAATGTTGTATAACCAGAACTTACTGCTTTAAGATTCCGGATTCTGTATGAACAGATGGCAAGTGTGGCCAGTGGCCATCCGTCTGTCATTGACTAGTAATAACTGAAGAATATTTTTCGTACAAGTATCTATAACCACGTAATTCGACGGCCGTCTTGGTTGTGGTGCATTGGTGCCTGCTCCTGACTACGAAACCAGCGGTTGTGGGTTCGAATCCCGCAAGGGGCAAATGTTTGTGTGTCATCACACACGCACGAGCATGGTTGTTGTAAAAAAATAAGTATACCTGCCTATCTGTTATCCTTGTCACCATAGCACAAGCTCACGCTTAGTTTGCTTGTAGGTAATTTGTGCGATTGTTTCAAATATATTTTTTTTATTTTTTGTTTACAGGACATCAGGAATGGAAGGCAGCATCACAGTCAACGGCATGGAGCGCAACCTGTCTAGTTTCCGGAAGCTGTCCTGCTACATCATGCAAGATAACCAACTTCATGGCAACCTGACGGTGGAGGAAGCCATGTCTGTGGCTACGGCTCTCAAGCTTCCTTCTGCTACAGCTAGAGGGGACAAGGAAGAAGTGGTAAGTTAAGTCTTGGTATAGCTTTTCACATATATAATCAAATATATTGACATATTTCAAACTAAACGTTTTGTCTGCCGCCGCCATTTTGTCTGTGCGCTTGCTTACGATCAGACCCGGTGTGAACGTGGACTCTGTCAGCCTGCATACTCACAGTATGTTTGGTGTGAACGATGCCTTACTCTTCAAAGATGTCAGCTCCATGGCCATCTGCAACTGGAATAACTACCTTCGTTAACGGCTAGGGTGTATAAGGAGGAAATATATGTAAGATCTTGGTACAATTCGCTAAAAGCAACATTGGAGATGTTGATAACAATAGAGCACAGATACCGCCGATACAAGTTTATGAAAAGGATACAAAAGTTATTCTTAAAAATGTGTTTGCAATTATGCATTACATGTTATCTCATTCATAATAAATCGTTTGATGGACTTTATTATCCTTACTCTGAGGTTTCACATTGTGATTTACGTATTTAAAATGTACGCGGAGTGAAATCACAAACTTATTCGTTTATGGTACTTTTACATTTTGAAGTCAAACCCTACCTTTAATCTATACTTAATATTATAAAGAGGAAAGATTTGTTTGTTTGTTTGTTTATTTGCATCGAATAGGCTCCGAAACTACTGGACCGAATCAAATGAAATTTGGCACAGAGATAGTTTGAGACACTGGGAAGGACATATGCTACTTTTTGTCGCGATATAAAATCATCAGGGGGTGAAATGGGGAATGAAAATTTGTATGGAAAATCCGACTTTTGGCGCGGGCGAAGTCGCGGGGAACTGCTAGTGAACGATATTTTAGGAGCAGTTGTGTTTTCAATAAACATTTTAATCATCATTGGTATCTTTCATATCCTATTAAAGTACCTTCTCACTGAGAAGTTCTCAGTAGATGCATTGAAATACTGTTTAATTCAGTCTTTTAACAAACCTATAAAAATGTGCTTTCAAGTTCATGAACATTTTAAAGTTTATTTAGTAATTTAAATTGTACATTATTATTAATTTGGACCAGTATATTCAATGTCACAACGCAGGCTCTGCCCATGACGTTTGCGTGTCGGAAACCAGTTTGCCGTGCGCGTACATCATCATTCATGTTTTCCTCATGTATAAACAACTTTTACGGCAGAAACATATAATGGAATCTCAGAACAAGCTAGTGTTATGGATGATATTCATCATGATTTGTGGATAATATCTGTCAATATTAAGTTAGTATGGTAACTTTTGGATTGGTAACAATGTTGTCGAACTCAATGGTCGTACTGATATAATCTATAAAGTACAACCGTTTAAAATATCTGAATGAAAATTTCCTCTCACTAACTATACCAAAATGTTGTAATTTGAACTAAAATAAAAACCTATAAAAAGCGTCTTCTCTGAGACAAAAATTACTCAAGAATATTAAAAAGTTTAAAAGGAGTCAGTGATCCGTATTCAGATACAAAAATTATATCGTACAAACGAGCGTATATATAAAACCTGATATTTGCTAGTAAAAATAATTCTCAATTAGCTATAAACAAGTTGGGAGTTGTTACTATGCTTGATAATAATCGAACTAGTTTTTCTCGGACAAACAGGGCAGGGCCCTGATCCCTGTACCCAAAAAACACATTCAAATAAAAGTGTCACAGATGCCAGAAACAGTATTTCCCTCTTGTTTTCGCGTTAACAACTTTGACGGAAAGAACGTCAATTCAAGGAACTGCGATGGCAATCGAGTGAAATTAAATATGAGAATATGACCCTAGGCTACAATCTCTTATTCAAAATAGAATAAATAATAAATAATCCGCCTAGCTAGCTATCACCACACACACTATTTGTGTGTCTACGTGTAATAGTACCCAATTACCGGAGAATCTCACTTCCAAACAACTAGACTAGACCATAAAGCTCTATAAATTCTAAGTCTCTCCTAGCCGAATTTCGGATATGTAGGCTAATCACTACTCAGGAGATATTTTTGTAAATAAGTGTGTGCGGAATACACAGATGCACTCTCTGTTTCTTCACTCTCATCGCATCGTTCGGTGAGATGGCAATCCAATGTAACCGCAGTCACTTTACTAATTACCCGTATTCGGAAGGAGGGTTATGTTTTTCGAGAGTATGTTTGGATGTATGTATGTATAATTGTTTGGCACGGCCAATAGCCCGAATGGCTGGACAGTTTTTGACATATGAGGTGTCGTTGAATTCGTCAGAATTGTATATTTTAAAATGGTGCCCGCAAATAGAAACCAAGGGGGAGGAGGGTTGATTTTTCCTTATTATAACAATATGGGTATTAAATGAAAGCCAGTGAAAATACCATTTCAAATATACAATATTTTTCGCAGTGGTGTGTTTTGTTAGTTCAACAATAATTATGTTTGCGTGTTAAATAAATAACAAAATATTTATTTTCAGATTCAAGAGATCCTCGAAACGCTAGGTCTCTCAGAGCACCACAAGACCATGACGTCGAACCTATCTGGTGGCCAGAAGAAGCGGCTCTCCATCGCATTGGAACTGGTCAACAACCCTCCCATCATGTTCTTCGATGAGCCGACATCGGGACTCGACAGTTCCTCATGCTTCCAGTGCATCTCTCTGCTGAAGACCTTGGCGAGAGGGGGACGGACTATCATTTGCACTATTCACCAGCCGTCTGCCAGGCTGTTTGAAATGTTTGACCATCTGTACACGCTGGCCGATGGGCAGTGCGTGTACCAGGGCAGCACGGGAAGATTAGGTTTGTACCTTTGTATCTTCAATTCTTCATCTTCTTCACGTGTCTATCTACACTGGTGATATTTTTAAGAAGAAACTCAGCGAGTATCATAGCTTTTTCAGTAAAGTTGTACAAGTTACCATATTTTTTGGATACACCGCATTTTGGTCATACAGTTACAGCGGTATCTGTAACTACTATTGATGCCATTGCTAATTACATTAGTAATGTTACCTGTTTAAAACTGCAAAAACAGGCACTAAGGCTTTTACTTAAATTTTTATTATACTATGAAAATAAAAGTTAAAGCTTCCGTGCCTCTTTTTGCAGTTTAAGTTTAAGCTTTTTGAAATAGGCTTTGAGCAATAAGTCATTAAAAAATCCATACTATATCTATCACCCCTCTTTACAATTTTATCGTTGAACCGGTTCAGATGAAAAGTATAGAGATAGTTCGTCTCCCAGGAAAGGACATGTTATAGTTTTTATCCAAGAAATCATCCTTTAGGGGGGTGAAAAGTGGAGTGCAATTTTGTGTGGAAAATTCGACATTTGGGCGAGCAAAGTCTAGGAGAACCGCTAGTTATAAAAATAACCGCACTATCAGATATGCCATATTCGTAACTTACCCAAACTACGCGATACGAGACGCAGCAGCCAACCGCACTATCAGATATGCCATATTCGTAACTTACCCAAACTACGCGATACGAGACGCAGCGGCCACGCAATGCCGGCGCACGCGCATATGTCGCAACGAGATAGTTCCCGGCGCGTCCGTGACCCGCTTTAGGCTGGCGGAATTTTTGCTCAAACTCGCGATCTTTTTGGTGATATACGGGGTGTGTCATGTCATATCGGTGGGTGTAGAAAGAGTACTGGGGCTTTGTAGAAAAAGGACTTGCTTTGACAAAAGAGATAATAGCAAATTAAGAGTAGCTCGTAGCATTTCATCATACATGTGTTTTTTTTCTCTACAAAAGTTTATATTTATGAAGTCAAGTGCTAAATAGGTACATGCCTATTAAAGTAGGCTGTATTTTTTTTTGTAGAATCACTATTCTAAACTTTATAACGATATCATTAAATCGTAAAAAAAGCAATATGAATGCTGCTTGCATAAGTCATTATTTATGCACGTAAACACATGCACTTACACGTCTAAATATAGGCCCTACCACCATAGAACCAGTATTGTTGATGAGAAGAAGCAGCCCAGAAACTCAGTCTGTTTATTTTTTATTTCAAATAGGTTTGCTCTTGACTTTAGACTAAGCCAGACGAGGCGAATGGAGCGAGCTCACCCAGAAGGTTCTGGCACTCCTATTTTCTGACGGAACACAGCAAGCTATTTGGCTCCGGGCTCCGGTGGAAGGGTGGTAGCTACCAAGTTACACTGACAAGAGGCTACCACTGCTCTGATAGTAATGTCCTCCTAGCCCAATTTCGACTACAGTGGCCAATCTCAACAGAGATTAGCCGACTGCGCGGGAGATATTATAGTGCACAAGTGTGTGCGCATTACACAGGTGCACTCTCTGTTTCTTTACTCTCATAATTAGGTGAGACGGCAGTCCGATATAACCGTAAAGAGTGGAATTCGTTGCCGGCTGAAGTATTTCCTAAACACTGCGATTTGGATTCCTTTCAGAAAAGAGTGAATAGGCTGCTTCTAGACACACATGTCACATCCTCGACCGCATCGTCGCTTACTATTAGATGAGATTGCGGTCAAATGTCTGCGTATTAATTCAATAAAAAAAGGGAAAGCGCGGGACCAACGGCTTAACGTGCTTTCCGAGGCACGGGGGTGTTAACACCACCAACTTCCTGGCTCCGGAGTGTCTGAGTTATTTCAAGACAGAAAAACTCAAACACTTTCGGCCCAACCCGAGATTCAAAATCGGGACCTCGTGGATAGTACAAACCCAGCGTACTGACCACTTGATCAACGAGGCAGTCACAACTGATAGTATTGTTCAGCCGACACCACAAACTCCAGTGTGCCCGGGGTGGACCACTAGGGGGTATATCCTTCGCCACCCAAAGTGTATAAGTATAATTTTGAATAACACAAACATTACTTCCAGTGGAGTGGCTGGGCAGCCTCGGGCTGCAGTGCCCGTCGTACCACAACCCGGCGTCGTTCATCATCGAGGTGTCGTGCGGCGAGTACGGCGACAACACCGGCAAGCTGGTGCGCGCCATCGACAACGGGAAGAACGACATCAGGTATGTGGTGCCGAGTCCTTGATCTAGCAAATCCCATCAAATCATTTTTATTTCAAGTTACAAAGACTCCTCTTTTAACATTTACATTTGCATTAGTCACTTTACATTAAACTAATAAATTTAAACATTAAATTACACAATTTTAGTGTCATTGTTATAATTAAATTGAAATATTTATGAAAGTAGGTAATTATTATTTATTATTGAAATCAAAATGCTATAAGGCGGGAATACTGTGTGCGATGTGCAAGTTGCAGCAGTGGTTGATGTAGGGGCATTCGAGCCTCTCCGCAAGCGCGGCCACTGCCGCCGGCCGTTCCTATTCAGTCCCGAAAAGTTTATGCGAAACGAAAGAAGTACGGGGGCGAGGCATGCTAGATGTCAGCGGGGAGAGGTGGTGTTGAAGCGGGGATAATTTTCGGGTATGTCGGCCAATTCCAGGTGCTCAAGTGTGTGCGCAATACACAGGTGCAGTTTCACGATCATAGTTTGGCGTGACGGCAATCCGACATGACCGGAAATAGATCAGGCACAGGGTCAACGGCTTGTGCGATGCCTGGAGCGGTGTCTGTTTATACAGTGTGTCCAGGTTTTGGCGACATTACTCGTAATTCATCAAATATTATCGACAAAAAATCCCCATCGACAAAAAAATTTGAGTTGGTACTCCCCTCTCCCCAACCCTCTCGAAATGGTATCCATTTTTTTTTTAAATACTATTTCTATGAATCTGGAAGTCCTAAAAGTTATGAAAATGGTTAATTTAAAAAGATAACCCTATCGCCTATCGAGTGAAATAAATATCAATTCAAAATTTATTAACTGTCATAGAAAAGAAAAGTTCTAAGAAATCTTGCTAAATATTGAAAAAAGTGAAATAAAGGACTTGTCCTCTTTTTGTATGGAGGCTGGTTTTTTATTCTAAGATATCACCAACCACTAATAAACCTATATTTATCTTTAAGCTACAAAAATATGAAACACGTGACCATAGAAATCAGAATTTTAAACGCCTCCATTTCTGAGAAAAAATATGTTTTGTAACAGGCATCATCCACTGATCACTTACTTGTATTTTCTGGCTGTATGGCTATATACCATTGCTTTTCCACTGGTGGATAAATACTAAAAGGTACTATCACAGATTATATAATAGGTACTACTGTCAATGGAATGTCAATTTTGCTGTAATTTTTTTTTCATGCGTTAATTGATATAGGCGAAGGTGCGGTTTCTGTACAGACAAAGAGAAAAATTAATTTAAAATTTTCTCTAAATCGGTGGCCTTAAAAAATATATTAATTATGCAGAAAGGCTAGTTTTTGTGAACTCTTTAATATAATATTTAGTTTATTCTGGTTAGAAATATTGACAAATAAAAAACCAATAATGGACAAGTCATTTTTAAACCTTTTACAAAAGTAAACCCAAAAATGTTATTTAAAAAAATATTTTTTTGTTTTTTTTTTAAACGTAATAACAGATAACAATTAAACGTAAATGAATCAATAAATCCATAAGGTTTACTCGAAGAGTATTTAATTCACGCGATAGAGGGGCTCGCACGTCCGTGCCTGCGTCGCTCCACGACCCGCGCGCCTCTCAAGGCCCCCTCCGACATCCAGACACCCACACATAGCCGCAAGCGATTTTACGTGCACACAGGCTTAAGTGTCGCTTCTTTTTGCGTAGTGTATTGTATATTCTTAGTCAATGGAGAACAAAATGCCAATTCAGTTAAAATACAATACTGTGCCTACAGGCTTAACGCCAAGGCTTAATTTCAAGGCACGGAGGGTCTTAGTTACTGTAAATTGTGATACTCATTTATCATCATCCTTCCAGAGACGGCGTCCCGTTCCCCGACAGCAAGATCCCGGACTACAACAACAAGCGGGACATGGCCGCGTCCCTCGCCGCGGCGCGCGACAAGAACGACCTCTCGCAGCTGCAGGAGAAGTTCCGCGACGCCAACGGGAACGGTCACGGGAACCTGCACAACGGGCTCCTACAGTACGCCGTCAGCGAGGTCGCTAAGGGAAACGGTAAGACGTGGAAGCTTTTTATAGGTATTTATAGCGTTTTTCAGAGGAGAAAACTTGATTGCTTGAATACGGGTTCGGTGGAGTCGCCAAGAACAGTGTGAGAGATAGTTTAAATAGTTCTTAGTCCCAAGGCTGCTGTTTCACCAGAGATGTGTGAGGATACTTAGCACTTATGTGTTTGTTAAATCATGACCCATCCTCGGTCGCATCGTCGCTTACCATCAGATTGCAGTCTAATGTCTGCTTAATGTTTAAAAAATCTGATTTGCTTCATTTACCTAGCCTTGGTTAACGCAGCTCTTGTGGAAACAGCTTGGCGTAGAGGCTTAGGAAAATTAAATTCGAGCTCGCTAAGGGGAATAGTAAGACATTGGAATTGTTTATAGGGTACAAAGAGAAGACTATAATGTTGCGAGACAGGTTCAGTGGAGTCGCCAAGGCGTGGGAGAGATTTTGAGAGGTAAGTAATTTTATTTGTTTTTAAGGTCCCGTATCGTCAAGTGTAAAAACGGATGGTAAGACATTGGAACTGTTTATAGGGTACAAAGAGAAGACTATAATGCTGCGAGACAGGTTCAGTGGAGTCGCCAATGCGTGGGAGAGATTTTGAGAGGTAAGTAATTTTATTTGTTTTTAAGGTCCCGTATCGTCAAGTGTAAAAACGGGACCCAACCACTGAGTCTCCACTGTCCATCTGTCTGTCTGTCACCAGGCTGTAGGTATTTTATTTAGGTAAAAAAGGACATTATGTTCCAGCTCTCATCATTTTACAGTCATATTTTGCGTATTTATACACATCTAGACATAAAAGTGATCTGGTAAGGAAATATTTTAATTAGCCGTTGATCAATGTCATCGCGACGCATAGCAAACAGGAAACTCGGCTTATCTTTGCCCTTTTACATCTCTCTAATTACGATCTGGTAATGTCTGCTAATAGATACAAATAACTTTATATTAAATGCTGCTAATCAATTTCCTAATGTAATCAAGTACGAGTAGTCAACCGACCTTATGTACTCTCTATACTCTAAAAATTACATAAATTTGTATCGCCATAACAAGGCAAATCTGATCAAGGCCCCACTCGCCTATTGCGTCGTCGCTGCGGAGATTACGCACATAAAATGGGTTTTTGGCAATTTCAGGAATTAAATATTAAACAAAAGAAATTTTTCGTCTTTGTGTACCGAGTAACAATAAAAGAGAATGCTCAAAAATTTTAGCACAAGCAAACATATTAATTATGCGTCCAAGCGTGTCCCGTATGTTACCTTCTACCGCTTAAACCGCTGAACCGATTTAGATAAAATTTGGTATAGATAGAGATTGGTTTAAGACCCTGGGAAGTACATAAGTAATGCTATTTTGTCACAATATAAAAACTTTAATAGTGAAAAAGGGATTTCCCAATTTTTTGCGATATAAAAACACTAATAAACATTAATGAAAAGGGGAAAATCAAAGATCATGAGAAATCCGACGTTTGCGCAGTCCCAGTTGCGAGGAACCGCTACTATCTTTATACGACTCACAATATAGACTTAAGTATCTCTATCTCTCTCTCCCCAGGCGATCCGCTCGTAGTCCAGATGGAGACAGAGAAGCAGGACAACGCTGAAGTGGCCCTGCTAGGCGACGAAGCGTCTCCTAGAAGATACGCCACTTCGGAGTTCAAGCAGTTCTGGGTGGTTCTCAAGAGGACTCTGCTTTTCAGTAGGAGAGATTGGGTGAGTCATTTTACTTTATTTTTCAGTCTGTATTTTTGTCATAAGGTTGAAGGATGGGTGTCGTAGATTTTTAAACTGTGTTCGTTTAAAATTATTTTCCGGGTGACTTTTTTCGATTATACGTTTTACGTCTATTTCGGTTTAACTATTTTTAATTGTGTATCTGTCTATCTATTAGATTTTTCTAATTTACTTTACTTTACTCTATTTACTATTATTATTTATATTATTATTTTTTTATTGCAATATGTACCCGATTATAAGTTAAAATAAGAAACCGAAAATGCGCACACGGGTAGAATTGAACCCACGACCTTTGGCTAACCGGGCCAACGCTGTTACCATCCAAGCTACCGTGTAGTTAATCCACCCGTGCGAAATTCTTTGTCTCTTTTGAATACGTCATTGCTTGACGTCAGCGACATCGACACGAGTTGTATTGCAACAGTGTGGGCCAAGTAATATGTCGGATGGTAAGAGCGTTGGCATAAATTGGGATTGGGATTAGGAAAATTAGGATTCTAAGTAGGAATTTAGTTAGGATGCTACAAATAGAATGGTGTGAATTGTAAAAGAAAAAACCGTTTGTTTTCGGCCAGACCTTGATGTACCTGCGCCTGTTCGCGCACATCCTCGTTGGGTTCCTGATCGGCGCGCTGTACTACGACATCGGCGACGACGGCTCCAAGGTGCTGTCCAACCTCGGCTTCCTCTTCTTCAACATGCTGTTCCTCATGTACACCTCCATGACCATCACTATACTTAGCTGTGAGTATGAGAGGCTTTTTGATTTTGACAGTGGTTTCGGCCTTATGTCAGGATTTAGAATATTTTTTTACAGGATTGCTACCTTTTTATTTGTAAGTTTTCGATATTTCGGCACCGTTGCAAACGCCATGATCACGAAATAACTGAAGGACTTAAAACCTTGTGTCACAGAATAAGTACTAGTACTCCGTACAGAAGTTTGACTTTGCAATGAAATTCAAAGAAATATTTACTCAATGTCGTCAAGTATATAGTGTAATTTAGTTCGCCTCAGAGTCAAGCATATTTTCGTTTAGACACCTACAGAAATCAGAAAAAATTCTGGAATATGATTCATAATACACTTAACCTATTCAGTGACGTATTATTTTGCGATGCTATAAGGTTGACTGCTACAAGAAGCTACTATCGCCATCTAGCGCATCTTTCTAGCACTTTATTCATGTTCGTCCAGCCAGCAACATACTGCCGCGCGCCGCCTGTAAATAAAACACTTGCGCATGTCGCTGCTCGCTCGCGACACACAAGTCGATTAGCCCACCGCGGGGAGTTTGTGTAACTCCCCGGCCTGCTTGTGTTTAATAAATATTACACGAACAGCAAGCAAAACAGTGACCTAGCCTAGTATAGAACATAGTACATTACTATCTTTAAAAAATACATCTTTTGCAAACCATTGATTTTGCAATTAAGATTAAATTAATAAAATTTAAATTTACTGTAACATCACATTAGTCATCGCATCCAAAAATTTGACAGTCAGTTTTACGTAGTTTCAATTTTTTACTCTTATTTTTATACATAAGATCATCATCCTAGCGTTATCCCGGTTGTGCACACGCACGCGAGGGCCCAGGGTCCCTTAACCATGATCCAGGATAGGGTAGATTAGGTACAGTGGAACTGTCGCCACGTTTAAGGTCGTGGATGTTTAAGGAACTGTATGGCGACATAAGAATAATCTTATTCTTTTACTTACAATATGATGCGCTATAGTCTTCTTTTTGTTCTGCTTCGCTTCTATTAAATTGCAAACCTGTTGTCGCAGTAGATAATACACTTTAACTATAATTAATGATTATTTAACATTAAGATATCGAGGACCACTACAGCTACTTCTCGGTGTGTCTCTTATGATCTTGTTAGTAGTCCTTGTCCGTATTGCCTCTAGGTAATAACAGACATCTCTTGGTCTTGGGGAATTGCCCCTTCGAAGGTCTCCTCCAACCCCTTACAACCTTCCCATACGCCTCGCATCTCTATTATTCTTACTCTGATATTTCTGAGGGTAGCGTAGTGGTTCTCGTCTGGATTCTTTAGATAATAATTAAGACACTTACAATATGTATCTCCTTAGCGTCTTCTCCTGCTACCGTTCCTTACCCTTTACAACCTTTCTTCTACGGGGTAGTATTTCTTATCTAATCGCACTTAATTGCTTCATATTCCTATAAAACTAACTTTCTTCCGCCATTGCATTGTTGTTGGAAAGCTTATAGGCTTCCTCTTTATCATTAAAAGTGTGGAAAAATTCATCTTCCTCTGTCAAAGTCAAAGACAATACAAAATGGGATCGCTCTATCATCCATAAAGTATGGACCAAGGTCCGAACCCATACATCCATTCGCGAGCTCCGAGACACGAGCGACTGCCATCTTACCACCGTGACCCTGTTAACATTTTATTTATTTATACATAAGATCTTAGAATAATAACACCTAGAAGCCTAGTCCGCGCGCGTAAACTGAAGCATATCAATAATAGCCCATTTGGCCACTATTTGACCTTGAGTCCTTAGTGCTCAAGGTCACGTGGCACGAGTAACAGCTGCCGAATTATTGTTAATAATGACGGTTTGTGCAGTCAATGGTAGCCACAACAGATTTGAAAAACACAAAAAGCCTAACAACATTGTATTCCACGCGTAAATTATTTCTTTAAGCTTATATTTATACGTAAAATACTAAAAACAAATCTCTGTAATTAACAAATGAAATTTTGTGAGAATGTTGCCAGTATAGAAGAAAATAATAAACTACCTATTTAACGTTAACGCGATCGTTACGTAAACGCAAACAAAAAGTGAAAGTTAAAAAATTAAAAAGTTAAACCGTTGGTGACTGATGGTTATTAATAATATTTTGTTGATTTGAAAATAGATTCAAAAGTGGGGAAGTGGTATAACTGACCTGTTCGTTCAACAATGTAAGCGTATTATCTTTATTATGTTTTATGATTTCTAATTGATCCAGAACGGACAATTTAAAACTTTTTTCACATGTGTGTAATATGGAAAAGTATGATTATTAGGAATACTATGTCCTGAATCTAAAAGATGTTTGGCGAAGTGTGACTTTTCAGGATGGTTGTTTCGATACGCGGAAATATGTTCTTAATAACGTGTGTTGAAGCGCATGCACTACAGTTAAGCTTGTAAATACCAGATTTTTGGTGTTTATCAAGCTTATCCTTTCCGTTACAAATTAATCTTAAAGAGTTATTAGTGATAAAAGCTACGCGTACGTTGTGTTGTTTTAGGGTTTAGAAATACGTTCCGACACTGTCCCTAAGTAAACTAAACTAATTATACCTGTTAACCTTTTCATTAGGAACAGAGTAATAAAATAGTTATTATTTTATTTTACCTATTTCTAACTACCTATTGCACTAGTTCTGAAATATTGTGTGGATTTGAAATTGAGTCAGGTAGTGATTATCCAAATTACAAAAATTATATCGTTGGTTACATGGCTGGAAACGTAGCAAGATATTTATCAGCTAAAGTAAAATGCAAATAGTGGGCTCAATTCCAAACTTCCTACTAAATTGTCTGTGGGTTCTCTAATTGCCTTAGCAACGGACAGCTGTTTAGTCTGACGTTTCTAAATTAATATAGTCTGTCTCTTTTCGTTTGTTTGGCAGAGAAAAAGAGAGACTGAACCTAAATTTAATCTTAGACAGGGCGCATTGGAATTGAGCCCATTGTTTTTGTACCTAACCTTTTTGCAACGAAAAGAAAATGGTTTTATATATCAGTTTGTATGCGAGATAATAGTGGATTAGAGAAAAGAAGTGTACTCTATCTGCAGTGTAGCGGAGCGTTTGCTTGGAATTAATTTTAAAGAACATATGAGAATTAACCCCGAAAAAGACCTGGCGTTGAAATAATGACAAAATATATAGAGAGCCGTATTTTCTTTTTTAACCATATTAATTCCCAGCACTACGACACAAACTTGGCGCGTCTAATGTGTCGACCGCTATTTAAATATTCGGTTTTTCTATAAATCGAAAAAAGAAAATTTTAAAAGGGTTCTTTCATCTAAACAACAACTTTTTATAAAGCAGTTGTAAATACAAGGATTTTAGAAACTTCTTGTTGGTTTCAGTCAACAAGGTAAGGTTATAAATAAATAATAAATAATTAAAACTGTATATCAGTCATTATCATTCCCTTTTATTTAATTTTGACTTTAAACTTATACTGTAAGTAAGTTAAGCTACATATTTAGTTTGCATATAGCATAGGTTTGCGTACAGGTAAATAACGCTGAATAAATATGTATTTGATCAATATTTTTTTTAGTTCAACCCCAAAATACGACTGGCTGTTAAAAATAAAAAAGTAAAGGTAGGTAACTAGCTGCATCCATATTATTTAAACCTTATTCTAGTTTAACTTTGTTCTTAAATTTTTAAATTTTCTACCATTTAGTAGAAAAAAGATTTGCTGGTAAAGAAATAATATTTCTTTACTAGTGTGCGTGTCGTACGTGTCTCTTACGCACACATAGTTTTGAAATGTGCACGCTTTTGACAGCGATCTATTTGGGGAACTATCCTTCTAGGTGTTATTATTCTAAGCATAAGATATGAATTACTATTTGTTGTCTTTTTCAGTTCCACTGGAAATGCCTGTGCTGGTGAAAGAACACTTCAATCGGTGGTACTCCTTGCGGTCATACTACCTCGCGATCACAGTCTCTGACATACCATTCCAGGTAAGTCAGTGTAAATTACTTTGTATATGTTTTATACTATATGGGACTAAAAGTAGTAAAAAGATAAAATATTATTATTCGTTACCTATTTTCTTCGCTCAAAAATAACAGTCCCTTCCGTGAGCTTGTGTAGTTTATTTATTCAAATAAAAAGTAGTTTAAAACTAAAGACTAAAATGTTAGAGGAAACTACAAAGCTGTTTTGTAGGTACAAAAAAAGCGATTTGTGTTATTTTTACTATTATACGAATTGCAATGGGTACTGTACTGTACTGGCTAAGGACTTGGATTCTGATGTTATGTTTATGAGTAAAAGAAGTATCCGTCTAAGGTACTGACCTCTATAATACAAATACGCTGGACTAAACATTCTCTAAGAAATGACAGATAATTTTTGTGCCGAATCAAAGCGCCCCCACCGAGTGTCTAAAGAACTAAAATAGAGTAACTTGCATATGTTTACGTCAACTCTCATTAGTTCCGTGGAGGGTCACCACACGCTCACTACAGCCGTCAGCGCCAAAATGGCGATAATCAAATTGCTTCATTTTTAGGTTGACAGTATGCAGTCTAGCGTACTTGTATTATAGAGGTCAGTGGTCTAAGGCAACATATTATGCACCTGGATAAAATAACAAAACTTACACCAAAAATTATGGCGATTCCTGGTTTCACCGGGCATAAGTAGTGGGCTTATAATTAACAGGGCTGCCACAATAGACGATGCAGGGTTACGTTGCTAAGGGGTGCCAAAATAAAAAAATCAGAACAATATAAAGAAACTAATGCAATGATTTTATTAATCATTGTATTTTTCGAACTTCTACTTTAAAATATTCGGAAATAAAGTAGAGAGATAACGCAACTTGCGCGCACCATAATGACTATTGATTTATTGCACTTTTCAGTTGATTGAAGATTTTATAGACCCGTAAGATTTTTAACAGCGTATAAGAACAATTAAAAACCGGCCAAGTCCGAATCGTATTCGTGCACGAAGGGTTCCGTACCATTACCTACTTCATCTTAGTTATAGTTACTTAAGAGAATTAATTCTAAGATTTTTTTTATTTGGTACAAAATTATCTAACACCCAAGTTCTACCAATATTACTGCTAACCTAATAAAGTTATCTTGAACGCTATAGTTTTACTTTAAAGTTTATGGAATGCAGACGGACGGAACCCTAAAAATGAACTTTTTTTCCTAAAGATTTGTTGGTAGAGATTTTTCTTCATGTGGCCCTAAAACAAAACAAATAATAAGAATAAATGTTTGGTAAAAAGTTATAGCCTTAAAAATCCAATTGTTCCTATGTCCAGATTACGATTATACCTACCAAATAAATAAACGATGAATGGTCAATGACTAAAATTAAAGGATTCTTAAAAAAATATCAATTTTTCCCAGGCGATATTCTGCGTGATCTACGTGGTGATCGTGTACCTGCTGACGTCGCAGCCGGCGGAGTGGTTCCGCTTCTCGATGTTCCTGTCATCGTGCCTGCTCATCTCCTTCGTGGCGCAGAGCGTCGGGCTCGTCGTCGGCGCTGCCATGAACGTGCAGGTACTACACTACACTATACACGACACTATACTAAACATGACACTACACTACACACGACACTAAACTACACTACACACGACACTTCACTACACACGACACTACACGACACTACACTACACACGACACTACACTACACACGACACTACACTACACTACACACTACCCTTCACACGACACTACACTAAACACTACACTACACACGACACTACACTAAACACTACACTACACACGACACTAAACTACATTACACACGACACTACACTACACACGACACTACACTACACACGACACTACACTACACACGACACTACACTACACACGACACTACACTACACACGACACTACACTACACACGACACTACACTACACACGACACTTCACTACACACTACACTACATACGACACTAAACTGCATTACACACGACACTACACTACATATGACACTTAACTACACGACAGTACACTAAATATGACACTAAACTACACACGACATTACACACACGCTTCACACTACACACCACACTACACTACACACGACACTACACACACGACACTACACACACACACGACACTACACACACACGACACTACACACACACGACCTACACACACTCGACACTACACTACACATGACACTTAACTTCACGACACTACACTACACATGACAATAAACTACACTACACACGACACTACACTACACCCCACACCCCACTACACACTACACTGCACTACACACGACACTTAACCTGCACTACACACGACACTACACACACACAGGCACTACACTACACACGATACTACCCTACACATGACACTACACTACACTATATACGACACTTGTCGATGTTCCTGTCGTCGTTCCTGCTCATCTCCATCGTGGCGCAGAGCGACGGGCCTTATTTAAACTTGCAAAATTACGTGAGAAATCGCATCACTTATTTTTAAAAACGTGTTTAGAAAGCCCTTTGGAATGGAGCCCGTTATAAAGTAAACAAACACAACAAAATCGATCCTATAACAAAACATTGTATCCACAGAACGGCGTGTTCCTAGCGCCGGTGATGTCGGTCCCGTTCCTGCTGTTCAGCGGCTTCTTTGTGTCGTTCAACGCGATCCCGAAGTACCTGCGCTGGATCACGTACCTGTCCTACATCCGATACGGGTTCGAGGGGACCGCACTCGCTACATACTCGTTTGACCGGCCCAAGCTGCAGTGCCACCAGGTAAATAATTATAATATTTTTTTGTTATATTTTATGTTGATAGATGTCGCTAATTATCTAAGTAATATAAACATTGCGTCGTAATGAGGAATTTTCTGACAGTTAAAATTTTAGTTTTATTTTATGTTGATAGATGTAAGTTCTAAGGCTTTCAAACCACTATCAAAAATAAGAAACCTATAAATAAATAAATTGTTTCAACAAACACACCAATTACCTAGCCCCAAACTAAGCGTGAGCTTGTGCTATGGTGACTAGGATAACGGATAGAAATACTTAAATACATATAAACATCCATGACTTAGATACAAATGCTCGTGCTCATCACACAAACATTTGCCCCTTGCGGGATTCGAACCCGCAACCGCCCGGTTTAGAAGTCCGGTGCGCGAACGACTACACCAAGACGGTCGACATATTGCTACAAAGTCTTAAAATTAAAACCTATAGAGACAGAATACTTACAGAAAATACTAAATAAACAGATAACTTATAACACAAAAATTTAAGTTCTGACAAAGTCACTAAAGACACTTCAAACAGCAGTACGCAGGCGCCTCGCCAGTGCGTCCTTAGAAAATGCGCATCAGCCACTCCGAAGCCCCTCAGTGGCCTTCATTTTTGTGGGTCCACAATGCAAGTCTCCTCTTTAAATACAGCTTTCATTTATTTACACGCACACAGATAATTTACTTCTTGGCTACGATCGTTCAATATGCTTAACGAAGTTGTTTATTCTGTATGTGAGATCCATGAATTGATTCAAATCAATAACATTCAATGCAATCCCAGTATGCTCAATTACATGTATTATTTCGGCCAAAAGTTATTTATTTCACGGAGTGAAAGATCATCGCTTTCATTTTTTTTAAGTTCATTTAAGTTATATAAATATTGCGTCGTATCATGGACGAATATAATTCGTCGCAGTTAAAAAAAAACATCTTGATGACCACTAAATTGATAAAAAATACCTGTCAGTACGCGTGAATCTAAAACATGCTTAACATTAGGATATTTAGGGTTAAAAACAGCTTTTTTCTTAAATAAATATCTATCTGACTTAGGTAGTTTAACGACATCTAGCGGATTTTTAAGTACTGATTTTTGACACTAGGAAAATCGTTCTTTATCTAGCCTCGTTAGACTGCCTCGTTCGCCTGTTGTCAGCGCGCTCGGTACTATCCACGTGGTCCCGGATCGGGCCGAGAATGTTGGGTTTTCTGTCTTAAAATAACTCTGACAAAGCTCCAGAGTCAGGAAGATGGTGGTGTTAACTCCCTCGTGCCTCGGAAAGCACGTTAAGCCGTTGGTCCTACGCCTGATCTCTCTACGGTCACGTCGGACTGCCGTCTCACCGAATTATGAGAGTAAAGGAACAGAGAGTGCGCCTGTGTGTTTGGTACACACTTGTACACTATAATATCTCCCGCGTAGTTTGCTAATCTCGGTTGAGATTGGCCGCCGCGGTCGAAATTTGATTTTTGATTCAGTGATTAATTATTTCCTCTGCAACGGTGTGATTTCCTGGTTGGAAAGGGATACCGGCAAAATCATCCTCCTAGCGTTATCCCGCTTTGTGCACTCGCACGCGAGGGCCCAGGGTCCGCTGACCATGATCCAGGATGTGGCAGATCAGGTAATTTGAATCATGGTTACACATGCAGTCGCCTGAATGTGCAGGTTTCCTTACGATGTTTTCCCTCACCTTAAGGATACCGGCAAAATCTCACTCAAATACTTTCTTTCCAGACGTACTGCCACTTCAAAAACCCGGAGATAACATTGGAAGAGTTAGACATGAAAGACGCGGACATAACTCTAGACATCGCGGCGCTCTGCCTTATATTTGTGGTGCTTCGTGTCTCTGCCTTCTTATTCCTGCGCTGGAAGCTTAAGTCCACTAGGTAAGTCGACAGATTGCCGTTAGGTAGCCAGGGTTTGTCACGAAAGAGAGGGGTATATTAGATTTTAAAGTGGGGAAAAAGAATGGAGAAAAAACGGGACGGAGTAATATTTTTTTTCTCTGTAAAACATTTTTGAATGTAGAATTGTGGACCAAATCGTAAGTCTTTTTTGAATCGCCTTAAAAGTGCTTATTTCTATGTAATCTTATGAAATACGAGTAATCATTGCCAAATATTGTGATTTCATACGTAATTATTTAGTAATCAAAAACCTAGTGTGACGTAGCTTTAAAGGCTGACCTAACGGCTGAATTTGATGTTAAAAAATTAAAGACTAAAATTAAACAAGACAGGTTCTATGTTTAAGAAACCGGTTGAAACTTGTTCACTGATTTAACGTACAGTCGACACCAAAAACCATATGCAATTATAAAAGTTAATTGTTTTCGCTGCAGACTGTACTAAAATATTGAAGTAACAAGTTTCAATCGGCAAAATAGTATAATTGTGTTACCTTTATAAATATAATTGTGATAGTTGGTGTTAATTGATCGAATTATATTGATGACTTAGTTGGTATTGTAGATTTCACTATTCTATTTAAAACATGACATCAATATTGGTGCTAATCCTAAGACATGAAATTGAACCGCATAACTAGAAACCTAAAAATTTGTCGCTACTCTTGTCCAATATGTGTACTTTGCAAACAAATGCATAGAGGTTATAAATACTAGCCACAATTTAAAAGCAAGTGGTACTTACATGGTTAGAGAATATTGTATTTTATAGATAATTCTTGATTTTTCATTAACTGTTAAATGTAAGCTATGGTTATACTATTTATTAAAAGTGCCTTGGATTATACTGAATTGTGATGTCCAAATGAAAACATGGACTCTTTAGAGCATGAACAAAATATAAACATATAAACGTAATTACATTATAGTTGTAAGAGTATTGTTTTAAGTTCATAAAAAGGAAAAATTGATCCCCAACATTCCTATTTAGGTATTAATTTAAAATTGCCACACTAAATCATAATATCATTACAGTATTTTGGAAAAGCATGAATAATGTCTCGACAAATAGAACTAAAAGTATTGGTCACAATAATTAAACCTATTAGAATACGCGTTCTAAGTCTAAAGATCTGAATTACGTCAAAATACTGAAGGGCAGACCTACCTGAGTGCTTTCTAATTGCAATAATTATATCTTTCAGAAAAGCAATAATAGCTTTCAAACTAACATCAAGAAAGCAATAATAAACTAATATAAATAACTTCTAAAATGATGTGATTTCACGTGTCATTTGGAATCGTGATACTATCAAATGAGATGGTAGGCCTGTGGGTCATCTTAACACTAGACCAGAATTTGGGCAAGGAATTGAAATACAAGAACAAAACCTTATATCCTAAGATGGCCCAGGGTTACCGAAACCAAAATGGTGGTGTAAAAATAAAAATACTTAAACATTTTTGCTCATGTTGCAAACCGTCTTGCCGTTCTGGCTTGCCTATTATGTCCAATAATAATTATATTCACATTAGTTGATAATAACTTAAAATAATAACTTCAAATATGCATTAGCTGTGTGGTAAAAATAAACGAATACTTGATTTTTAAGCTGAAATATCTTTTCGAGTTTATCGTTACCACATTTCTTATTATTTAGGCGTAATAATCAGGGATCATGGTAATTACTATTGTTCATAACTATTATTCTACAATTGATTTATATGGTCCATTATAATTAAGTGGTAGCTGTTAATAGGTGTAGAATTTATGATGTTTTGTATAGTTTTTTTATTAAAAGGTTTATGATAAAATAAATGACTTTATTTATTTAATTGACGAATTCCTCTTTAGGATAAGTTCGCTCTTGCACGTGTGCATGTTAAAGCTTGTGCATTGTGCAAGATGAGATATAGACGAGCAATGAAACTTGCAGAAGTTGACTTCAAATAATCGAAAGTTATCAGTCAAAAAACAAAATGTGCTTGCCTTGCCATACATGCTTACACTATGGAAATTATTAAAGCAAGGTATGTAAACAAATTTTATTTCGCTCACAAAAATTAATCGACTTGATCGATGACACTGTCGATTAATTTTTGTAAGCGAAATTAAATTTGATTTCGTAAAAACTTACAAAATAATTGCTAAATTTTTAAAAATAATTATATGTTAAGCTGATTTCATCTTAACTGATGGTTACATTTTTGTAAAAATATTTCCATCGGATACATTCCCCAAGTATTGATGAAATCGAACGCCGGCTCACTGGCGTAGCAAGCACTTACAAAAATTCGTCGGCTGACTAACGTCGGGCCTGTGTATCTTCCCGCGTAGGTAGAAAAACCGTACCTACGCGCGGCGAACCCTTGGTAAGGGACTAAACAAGTTGGGTGTCGCTAGCCGGCAGCGACACGCTCTTGCGTTTTATTCACCGGCGGTGCGCGACACTAGGTTGCTGGTTGGACGAGCGTGAATAAAGTCCTAGAAAGATGCGCTAGATGGCGTAAGTAGCTTCTTGCGGCAGTCAACCCTATCGCGTTGCGTGATAGTACGTCACTGAATAGGTTTAGTGTATTATGAATCATATTCCAGAGTTATAAGAATGAAATTATCTTGCAATGTATTTTTGTGGGTGTCTATACGAAAATGTACTTGAGTCTGAGGCGAACTGAAATACACCATATCGTTGACAACATTGAGTTGATATTTCTTTGAATTTCATTGCAAAGTCATACTTCTGTACGGAGTACTAGTACTTATTCTGTGCTAACGTCCTCCGTAGCTCAGTTGGTAAGAGCACTCGCCCGGATAGCGAAGGGACGTGGGTTCGAGTCCCACCGGATGACACAGTCAATTAATTTTTGTAAGCAAAATTAAATTTAGCTTAAGTTATACAAATAATTGCAAGGTATGTACTTAGACGCAGACTTGTGCAAGTTTTGACACTTGTATATTTCTGACTTTATCTTATCTTGTACTGAAAGTATCGCGAGTTAGAAAATGCCATCCTATCGGTCGTGTTACCAGGTGGGGCATTCCACGCGAAGCGGACAGCCAAAAAAATTTGATGTTTCCGATTTCAGTAATATTTGAGTATGTTTTACCTATACACGTCCTTGATACGTGTACCAAATATTTTTGTTATATAGTGCCTAGTTAGCGAGTTAAGGGACTTTGAAATTTTGACCAACGAGTGGGCATGCAGTACTTCAAAGCCGATTACCGAGTCCTAAGATGATAGATTTAATTAATTTAACTAATGTCTTTATTACTTAATTAAATGAGGTTTTTATCTGAATTTTTGGATATGAAAATAAATATATTTTTTATTAAGAAAAATGCGATTTAATTTTTTAACTTTGATTTCTACGAAGTTAGACCGTTTCGATTTTATTAATTTTTTTTCTGAAAATAGATAATATTGTAAGAAACATTCGTGCTAAGTTTTATAATGGGCGTGAAAGTGGTTTAGGAGCTAGACTAGAAACACTGCCGAATAGTAGCGTCCTGCCCGGCACCGCGCTTAGCGCCTGCCACTTGCGTGAGTTTAATTAAATTATCATTGAAATAAAATATCTTCTGACGGAATGTTTTTCATATTTTCAATAATACTAATACATTTTTAATACGTAGTATTTAATATACTATAATATGTAACATTTACATTTTTGTAAATATATTTTTTTATTGAGTCTAATAACCTAGAATAGGTCGTACCAGGCACAAAAAATATCATGCCTTCATACCGGTTACTGAAGGTATTATGGTAAAACGCACGAGTAATAGCGAAGCATTTAAAATTGTAAATAAACATGTAATTAATTTAAAAAAAACCTTTTAATTTAAATATCATAATATATCCAACTATCTTAAAGAAAAACTGTAATCTCCAAACTCACGCAAGTGGCAAGCGCCTAGCGCGGCGCGGCGGGGCAGGAGTCAGGGACGCCACGCTTCAACAGTGTTTCTAGTCTAGCTCCTAAACCACTTTCACGCCCATTATAAAACTTAGCACGAATGTTCCTTACAATATTGTCTATTTTTAGAAAAAAAAAATTATAAAATCGAAGCGGTCTAACTTCGTGAGAATTAAGGTCAAAAAATTAAATCGCATTTTTCTCAATGAAACAATATTTTTTTTCGTTACCAAAATTTCAGTTAAAAACCTAATTTAATGAAGTAATAAATACATTAGTTAGATACAGAATATAAGAAAAGAAAAACAAAGACATGCATGAAATTAAAATAAATAAACTTAAAACCTACTTAATCAAAATTAAACCCGTGTCATTGAGGCAAGGAGGCGAGGATGCTGGCTGCGTTACCGCGTTGGATAGCTATACTTATCATTTGAGTGAGGAACGAGCCAGCTTTACATTAGTTAAATAATTATATCTATCATCTTATGACTTGGTAATCGGCTTTGAAGTACTGCATGCCCACTCGTTGGTCAAAATTTCAAAGTCCCTTAACTCTCTAACAAGGCACTATATTACAAAAATATTTGGTACACGTATCAAGAACATGTATAGGTAAAATATGCTCAAATATTACTCAAATCGGAAACATCAACTTTTTTTAGCTGTCCGCTTCGCGTGGAATGCCCCAGGTGTAAAATAAAACTGCCAGCTCAAGAGTCAAAAATGATTATTTTTGTTTTGAACTTGTACACGATACATTTATCTTTTACATTTGTCCGTCTTCTAAATCGAAAATCAACTACTTATAAATATTAGATGGAAGTTAAAATGTCAACCAATATTTTTTTATTAAACTTGCAATATTTCACATCCTATTATCTACATCGTTTATACAAAAGTATGGATTTCATTGATATTTAGCATTCATAACAAGTTACAAAACGTAACGTAATAATATCCAATATCGATTTACTTCCTCTATAAAAACACAAAAGACAGAATTACATAAATCTAATTAAGAATGTATGTAACCCTGACTGAGAAGAAAAACTATAAAATCAGGTACAAAATAAGAAATACAAACGTATGAGAGACAGCTTAAACATTGAATATAATATTAATATACCAAGCCAGTCAAGATTACATTTTTTGTACACTGTACTTAATAAAAATATACTACTTAAACATATTGTTAATAAGAGAATGATTCTGTTGTTCCGGAAAACGTATCCAGGCCTTGTCATTTAAATACACAAATGGATTTGTTTTTTATGTCATAAAAATAATAAATTTTATCCTCGGATAAAACTAAATTAACACAATAATGACTATTATACATTGGACTCAATTCCAATGTGCCCTATGGTTAAATTTAAATTCAATCTTTCTCTTTAGTTCTCTGCCAACAAACGAAAGTACTAAACAGCTGTGAGTTCCTAAGGAAATTCAAGAATCTATAGACAATTTTATAAGGATGTCATTCGATGAGGACTAAAGATAACGGCAACACACAAAAACTTGTGAAAATACGAAATCACATTTACCTAATTTGACGTTTACTCAATTATTGTAGTCTGTCTCTTTGCGCTTGTTTATTTATGGTTGTTGCGTAGAAAGAGAAAGACTAAACTTAAATATTTTAATCTTAGACAGGGCTCATTGGAATCGAGTCCATTGTATCCTGAAAGTAAATTATGCTCCTTATATTCCCTCCTATCTACTATTTTTTACATAATTCCATTATTTACATCAATTGCACTATTACTATAAACTATTTGAGATCTGTGAAAGAACTGTGTTTACAATAAAGTGATACTTAACAATATTGGAAAGCACAGAAGAAGCGATATGATCACAGATATTTGATACTTAGGTATATTTCTTAGGTACTAATGATTTCAAATAAATAATGCATGTTAGATATGGTTAATGAGCAACTTAAAATAATTAAAGTACATTTCATAATCTAAAATAACGTCTTTTCAAATATATCAGTAACACACACTAACATTACATTTTGTCCCATTTTGACAGCTAACACACATTACGTAACATCAAATATAAACATGACAATATTAAAGATCATTCAAAAGCAAGCAATATTTTAATAATTGGATAGTACTTTTTTATCTATTTTTTAGGGGCTTTTGTCTATATGACATGTCAGTCCCATTGGATAGTACTTAAAGTTATCTATTAGTACTAAAATGCCAAAGTCGAAATAAATGGTTGGGGCAGTGAAATAACTTGATGGAATGTGCCAGACTGGCAAAAGTGGGTATTTTTATATTTATTGTATTGCTAATTTTAACTCATAATGCAAGATTCTGCAGTGCTTAACATAAATTATTTAAATCCCGGTGCAACCACATAGTACCAGCCTAGTGTTGCCATCTTTCTTCCCTACCTAGTGCTGCCACTAATTCCCTTGTAGTCTGAACATAAGCTTACTAAAAACTTCAATAGCGACGTATTAAAGACCTCAACTGTAATTTTAGACATATCTGAACCTTATCGCCTAACAATACGGTCCTCGCTTTTATTTATGTTTTTTTTTTTTCAAAAATAGAACTCAGATCATTTAAAGTAGTGTGTAGTTGTGCCTTTAAGCAGTGGAGGATTTGGCCTAAGTACCCAGAGCGGCCAAATTCGATGGCTATATGATATGATAGGTATTAAAAAGGGCTAGGCGATATGATGGGTGTTAAAGGGGGGGGGGGGTTCTTACTACATAGCCTGCCTTGTTGGTTTAGTACTCGGCACGCTATTCGGTCATTTGCTTCTGGGTTTTTCTGTCTTTATAATTACTCAAAATCAGCCTCGGAGTCAGACAGAAAGTTGGTGGCGTTAGCACCTCTGTCAAATACACATGGCGCACATATTTCTGCACTATAATATCTCCTGCGCCGGTGGCTAATCTCGGCTAAGATTAGCCGTCGTAAAATTCGGCTAGGAGGACAGCACTACATGGCCTGGGCTGGAGCCTAGGGCCAAGACTAAATCCGCCACTGCTTTCGAGTGTTGCCATTCTCTGGTATAGAAGCCAGGGTCTACAGCAGACGAACTAGCAGCATCCCAACGGCGGCGCCGACTGTGAGGCCCACGGCCAGCATGGTGGCGATCACCGATGACGCCTTTTCACGCTCGTGTAGTTCGACGACCCTGCAAGAGATTTACGACTTTATTATTGTTGTATTTAGGTACAATTAGCTTTGTAATTGTTAGAAGTGGGCGTATTAAAAATGAAATGTGCAATTAGCGCCCTTTACTTGTGATTCCGTCAGTTCAGAATTTTTATCTGACGGAATAAAGTTGCACAAACGTTACACTTTTTTGGATATATTTTTTAAAATTAATAATAGACAGATATTTTACCGCAATCTCATCTAATGGTAAGTGACGATGTGACTAGTAACAACCCATTCTCTCTTTTCTTAAAGGAATCCAGATCATACAAAACATATAATTACATTTGTAACGAATAACAAAAAGTAGAGTAACGAACAAAACTACAACAAGTTAATAAGATAATCTTTTTCTCACTTTAAACAAGTCTCGAAAGTGGCTAATAATAATAAACGTAGCGATAACCCAGTTTTGACGCAGAACATCCTAAATAGGTTAACAAACATGTGCCGTGATATCTTTATTGCTTGCAGTTGCATGCCTTATCAGGGATGCAATAGGTCATTCGTTACTCATCGTTTCTTCTATTAGGAGAATAGAAATTGTTTGTATTGCTAGAATGATGTGCATACAGGGTAAGTATAAAATTGTATAAAATAAGTATAAAATTGTATATTTTGGGAGTATGTGGTAAACAGATATTCGAATTGTATGTAAGCCTATTTGTTTTAATCGGTTACAAAAGTACACAGTTGTCCCCACGCCACACGTCCACTTTTGACCAAACTGCTGAATTAACATATACGTATTTTTGATTAAACTTACTCTTCCGGGTAGTGTAAAACTATTATCAAGGAATACTTATCTGGGTTTGTCTGGCTGGATATAACTCAGAAACAGCCTCGAAGTCAGGACGGTAATGGTCGGGTTTCTGTCCTAATATAACTCAGAAGCAGCCTCGGAGTCAGGAAGTTGGTGGTTACCACCCCAATACTTTGGAAAGTACGTTAAGGCGTTTGTCTTGCACCGGTAAACGGATTGCTGTTTGACCGAACTATGAGAATGAAGGAACAGAGTGCACCTGTGTATCCCGCACACACTTGTGCACTATAATATATGTTGCATGGCAACATCAATTATATTGGGTATTTTAAAGATATGTAGTTGCAACACTTTCTCATACACAATAAATCATACGAAGGCAAGTACGTGCCTCTTTCAGTTATAAAATAAGTATCCAGGAAGTAATCATCCAGCCCTATGCATTCTACATAAGGCAGCTGCAGGTGAATATCTCCTAAGGACTTGGTTAGCCTGTGTTGGAATTGATAGCAATAATTATAGTAAGATCTCACCTGGTGGAGTTGATCATGACGATGTTGGTAAGGTACCCGTAGGTGAAAGCAAAGGTGAGCATGACGGCGATGTACTGACTGAACTACGGATCGGACCAAAAATTTTTGCCGGGTTTTTCTGTCTTAAAATAACTCAGAAACCGCCCGAAGTCAGGTAGGTGGTGTTAACCAATTTGTTTCTGGGTTTTCCTGTATTGACATAACTCAGAAAAAGCCCTGGAGTCAACGAGTCAAGAAGTTGGTGGTGTTAACACCAACGTATGTACCTCAGTAAGGACGTTAAGCCTTTGCTCTTGCGCCTGCTCTGGCTCCGGTCATGACATATTGCCGTCTTACCGAAATAAGAGTGAAAGATAAGTAGTGAGTGAGAGTGCACACACTTATGCACTATTATACTCCTGTGCAACCAGTTGGCCTGTGTTGTAACAGATAGCTATTATTATAGTAAGATCTTACCTGGTAGAGTTGATCATGACGATGTTAGTGAGGTACCCGTTAGTGAAAGCAAAGACTAGCATGACGGCGATGTACTCCCAGTCGCGCGGCAGCAGCACCGGCAGCTGGTGCCGCGGCCGCGCGTTGCACAGCATCAGCAGCGGGATCCCGACCACTCGGAGGAGACTCGCGCCGGCGATTACCCACTCGTTGTCTGGCTGCAATTGTTTAAAGAAATTAAGAATTGTTTTAAGAAATCAAATTGTTTTAAATAAAGTATTTATTTTGGTATGATTTTTGTATGCTTTGCCTTTTGTTATTATGGTATGGCTGCATAAGTATCAATGTCTTTGCCACATGCTGATTGACAACTAACTAGCACGCAACATTCATGACAGCCAATCACGTTCAACATTCCGGAGATTTGACAAATCTCGCCATAAACAAAAGAAGAAGAAGAATAAGAGATTTGACAAATCATATACACACACACACACACACCGGAAACACACACATGCGTAGTTTAGTGGCGGATGTGATGTCAATGGATGGTTTCGGTCTGTTTAGATGTCATATGAATGTCAAATAATTGTGTACATTTTGGTAAAAATAAACCACCCCATCTTTTATTTCCGCGTAATTCAAATAGTGAAATTGTGTTTAAAAGCGTAAAATCTCCTAATTGTTTTGGAATTAGCATAGGTTATATTTTACTTTACAAACCGAATTCCAAGATTTGTCCTTTATTCCGTACTAAATCCGACAAGGTTCGTGCGATACTCCTTCGGGCGAGAAAGCGCCAATCGCACGTATCAAACCCATACAAACTTCCACCCACTTATTTCTGAGATTAAAACTATCTTATATCTTTTCCCGGGATATGTAACAATCATCTGTGCTCGGGAGTTAAACAATCTCTGCACGAAATTTCATCTAAACCCGTTCAGCGGTATATGCATAAAGGTATAACGGACAGACACACTTTTGCATTTATAATATTAAAAGTATGGATTTGAGAGAAACATTGTTTTCATAAAAAACTTTTTTTTCTATATTCTATTTTTTTTTTGGATTAAAACGGGACCCTACCACTAAGATTCCACTGTCAGTGTCGGTATTTCTATCACCAGGCTGAACCGTGGTAGCTAGACAGTAGAAATTTTCGCAGAGGATGTATTTCTGTTGCCGCTAAACAACAAATACTAAAAACAGAATAAATTAAGGGGTTCCCCACGGGCTCTATAGGACAAACTTTATTTTTTTTGCCATTCTTTTCCTCGATATTAATAACGGTAACAGGTAGATGCTTGAAATATTTACAAAATATTTAACTGTATCTATACTCTTCGCAAATTATCCTATCTATCTACTTAATGAATTATGTACTTACCACTAAGAAGAATCCCGCAACCAACCGGCCAGAATAGTCACCGCAGTTGAAAATCAGATAATTGACGACGGGCACGAAGAAAATGGCTGAAACAAAAATATTAGTTAACAGTTCGACAGACTAGTAATATTGATAAGTATTAATAAATAATTTAGGTACATGACAAAATTTGAAAAAAGTGTGGATTCATTAGGTTAAATCCTTAATTAATTAAGTCATTTGAAAAGCAGAAGGTATCGAGATAGCGATCCAAATGAGCATTGTCATTTGTCAGACGCTTAATTCTTGTGGCGGCTCAAAAATTCGCAGACACCGGCTGCATAAGCCATAATGCATACATAAATATTACCTGTTAATGAAGTTGATAAAATAAGACCTATAAAAATGAGGCAAGCAGACGTAACAGGCAATATCACTTTCAAGTGACTTCTAAACTTGATAACATTACAGAATTAGTATCTAAACATTGCTATCGGATTTGACTCAACCCATTAGGTGACACAAGGAGTGGACATAGGGGTCAGTCTTGCAATGACATTAAAATATACTTGAATAAAGTCCAGCAAAAAGCGGCCTGGCATGCTATAAGTCTGTTTTTTTATGCGTCATCATTAGATATTTTACACTGAAACATGATTCAATTATTTTAATTCAACAACAAATACAAACTGATTCAATATTAATTAGTGACTCAATGTTTTATTTGGTTTGTGTATACATTCCAGGCAATTTGAACAGTTAATGTTATTGGACCTTTTTATTTGTTGATACTTATGAGTAAAGTTATGTTGGAAGTTATTACATCCCTTATAAGATAGTAATTGAGCCGTAATAAGTACATCGGGAGATACAGGCTGACCTCTTTTTACCATCCGACATGGTACAAATAAGCATTCCCGATCACTGGACTGGATATGAGTCATTTTGTATCTCTCAGTGAGATTTGAGTTATTTCGAATTGTCGCGGGCAACAGTATTAAACAAAAATAATTGTACTCACTATTCCAATCCGTCCCTTGCGCTTTATTCTGCGACTCGACCAGCACAGTCACGCCTGGGTACACCGCCATACTGATCGCAAACACCGCGAAGATACTAAACGCGTACACCCATATCTTCTTCAGAATCAGAATCATTGACACTTCTCTATGCCTGTTAGCCGCCATGCCCCCGCAACCGCGCAGAATGTGGTGCGTGAAGAAATCTATCTTGTACAGCATTGCATAGGAAATCAGCGAGCTGATGACCATGATGTCTGCTATGATGAAGTATATTAGAGCACTGTGCAGGGGCGATATCTTGAAGGCGAGCGATATGATCTGCGCGATGGCGGCAATTATCCCGCCTAGGGATTGGCCAGCTACGACCGCGGCCATGTACTCTTTGGAGAAGCGGCTGGCTATGCCCACTAGGCCACCTATGAAGACTGCACTGGCAGCTGGAACAAGATAACATACAAGCCACATTATTGGGTTGATATTGATACCTAAAATTATTTTTTATGTGGGGGTGCTCAGAATTCAAAGTCCAGAGTAATAACATAAATAATTTGCTAAGAATGTACCCCTCACTTCTTTTCTATTCTAAAGTGAGTAATCTAAGTATCATGCCCTTTGTTCTCTTATTCAAACAATCTCTCAATATTGTTTGATAATAATGAAGTTGATACACTATAGTGTACTTACTAAAAGTTTACTATTTAAAAGTGATAAGAAACTATCCTACAATGTTCCTAAAAATGTTTATGTTTTATATGTGCATCTATCAATACATGAAAATATTTTGCTAATATTATGCTTTAGGTATGTAACATCTGTCGTAACAAATAAACATTAGTTGTATCTGTTTGGTCAAATTGGGGTTCATAAATGAGGTCAAACAAGTCTTTATCTTTATCTTGAATGTTAATCATTCCAACTTTTATAAAAAAATAAAAGTTGGAATGATTAACATTCAAGATTACACTCTAATCTTTATTAATTTTATTTTGTATTAGAGATATCAAATATTGCAAGAGACATTATCAAAGGTTGTTGCGATAACATACAGAAGATAAAACATCTGGCATTGCTCATTAAAATATAATCAAACATCAAACATTATCATTTTGCGGTCTAGAGATCAATGCTAAGACCATTATAGCAATGATCTGTAAAATTACTTAACGGATTTTCATGTGGTTGCATCTATCAACAGAGTGATTTTTAGGTAAGATATAGGTTTGTCCCACCCAGCCACATGAAGCCAGCGCCGGTCGCTGTGAGTTTACATTATGTATACATTCTCTACGAAACAACTCGGTTCTCATTTAATCTCTACGGTTTAGCAGTTACAGATTAATAATATTAATAGGAGCAAGTTAACTCACCAGTCATGATGACCACAGTAACCATGGTTATTATGAAGAACAAGTTCTGCCACTCATCGGTGTCAACTTGCACTAGTGCCGTGGTCACCAAGAATGCCAATGTAACAACAATCAGAGATCCTTGCAGTCTACTTTTGAGTGACACTCTGAAAACATGTTTTTAGCTGAAATACCTAACTACTCAGACTTGTTATTTACAGACACAGGCTGTGATTAACAAAGGTTTTAAATCTGCAAGAACTCTATTTTTAGCTGAACTCTTGATAATACATGTTATCCATGTATCCATATTAATCACAAGAAAGTAAGTCTCTTTTTATATTTTTCAGCAAATTTGCATTCATCATCATCAAATTTAAGAGCTAGGCTCTTGTCGGTGGAGTTTTTTCCATTCCTCTCTGCTTTCCGCCCTTCTCTTAATCTCCTGATACGACCCGACATTTATCTTTTCTTTTATTTGCTGCATGTAGCTTATTCTTGGTCTTCCTCGCTTCCTTTTTCCTTCTATTCTATTCTTCTATGAAATGTATAAAACAGGCAAAATACCTCAAGATTTTAATTTAAGCAAGACTGTAACACTACCGAAAAAAGCAAACACACTCAAATGCGAAGAATATGGAACACTAAGTATTATTTCACAGGCAAGTAAAAATTTAATAAAAATAATTCAGAACAGAATAAGACCGTTAACAGAGTGCTTTTTGGGACCGGATCAATATGGGTTTCGGCAAGAGAAGGGAACCAGAGAAGCGATACTAGCTTTGAGATTGGTAATAGACAGGAGACTGGATTTTGACATGGACACACATATAGCTTTTATCGACTTAGAAAAGGCGTTCAATAAGGTCAATTGGAAAATAATGATGGAAGTACTCAAAGAAGCTGGATTGGATTATAGAGACAGAAGGATTATTTATGAATTATATAAAAACCAAGAAACGGTAATAGAAGTAGAAGAGGAAAACGGAAAGGCAAAAATAAGACAGGGAGTTAGGCAGGGATGTCCACTTTCACCGCTAATTTTTAATTTATTCATAGAATGTGCGATACGCAGAATAACGGAATCTAAAAAGGGGGGCGTCAAAATTAATGGGGACGTATTTAAATTCATTTGTTTTGCCGACGATATTGCAGCCATTGCAGAAAACAGATTGGAGTTGGAAGAACTGGTTATAGAAATGGACACTATTTTTAAAGAATTTGGTCTCAAAATTAACATAAATAAAACAAAAACACTAATTGCTTCTAAAAAGGAAAAATCCTATCTTAATAAATAACACAAAAATAAAACAGGTTAAAACCTTCAAATATCTAGGTAGCTTGATAACTAGTGACTCCAGATGTACACCAGATATAAAAGCAAGGATAGCGATGGCGAGACAAGCTTATAATGCAAAAAAGCACCTGCTCAAGGCCAGAATATCAAGCAAAGTTTGCAAAAAACTTGTTAAAGTGTACATTTGGAGTATAGCACTCTATGGATGTGAAGAATGGACATTGACAAAGAGGGACAGAGAGAGACTGGAAGCCTTCGAGATGTGGTGCTGGAGGAAAATGGAGCGTATAAGTTGGATGAAGAAGAAAACAAATGAAGAAGTTTTGTCTATGGTTAGGGAAAAAAGGAGACAATTTTATTAAAACGATAATAGAAGGAAGAATAGAAGGAAATTTGCATTACCTTAACATAATATTAAAACATTTTATACTTACAAATGTCCATAAAATGAGTTAAGAATGAGGAATATCAAGTTAGGTATGGCAGTGGCCACATTGAGGTATGAAGTGAACTCTGCCTGGAACTGGGTCTTCTGGAGAGGTACTTCCATTGTGAGATTCTTTGGGGTGACATCTCGGAATTTGTACATCCAATACTAAAATGTTAAAAATATACAAAATAAATAAAGGCCAAGTTTTAAGTCTAAACAAGTGTGAATAGGGTTTTCTTTACTTTATTTACTGAGAGGTAAATAAAGTTTTTTATTGTTTATTATTAAAAAAGTGTGAATAGTTTATCAAATGCTTAGTTAAGAAACTAATATTATGTACTAACATGAACTGCTAGGTTTAGTACCTAAAAAGTTCATGACTCATGCATGATGAATATAAGAGCTAATAGAGTTAATTTGATGAAATGCTTATCAGTTACCAAGAATAATCTCAAAAATTTGTATTTGAATAAATTGTATTAAAATCTTTACTAATTAAAGGACACATAAACAGTTATTTATAAAATAAGTTAGTTGGGTTTATTGACAAAAAAAACAGCTTGATGCAAGTTCAGGCAGTCTTAGTCATTGGCACTTACATCATTGGCTGTGATCAAAAAGTTCCATGGAACTAATGAAGTGATACCGAAGAGGTAGAACAGGAAATACACGATTCGGTATCTATCAACTGGCAGCTCTGATGAATCCAAAACCTTCGTGGAGCACGAATCCGTCACCAACTCTCTTTCTTCGGAATCGTCAATTATCTCTTCCTCATTTTCAATTGTGTCCACACACACCTCATTGTCATTGTTAATAGACCCCACAGCATCCATTGTTGAAACAATTTAAACACAAAGATATTAATTAAAAATCATTTCATTTCGATCGAGCCTCCGCGCGATCTCGTCAATAAACACTGTTGTTATTTTTAACAAAACCAAAATGTAACCAATCGGATTTAAAGTGGGCAAGTAGAACTCATTTGTTTATTTGTAAAAGTTTGTAAAACTATCGTCAATTTTAACAACAAAAAACTAGGTAATACTTTATCACCAGCCAGCCCAGCTGTTCATATTATTGACGTTTCTCTGTCTGACTGACGAGTGTGAACTGACAGACAGAGAGAGGTTGCGTGCGTGACAGAACTCATGTTGGTGCTTTTTTTTATTATTTTTCTTGGCGTACACGGCTTGTGTATTGCCACAACGGAGAGGAAAAAGGTAAGGAAACGTTAGAGAAAAAACCCGGGATAAGGAAATTATTATGTGAATTTAGGAAGGATAAAGGTAGTAGGTGAGCGCAATTATCAGGATAATAAGTAAATAAAAAAAGGAGAATTTAAAGGAGGAGGAAAGGATTTGCTATTACAGCTTAATATTATTTTTGACTATATATTTAGAAATACATTTATAAATATCATTTTTAAACAGATAGAGTGGACAGAATATAGATGTCGGGAAAGGGACACGGAGGGATAATAATGAGGAAATGAAAAAGGAGCGATCATGGTTTTCACAAGCGAAGAAGATGTAATTTAAATCACCTTCTGCAGCACCACATTCACACACATCACTTTCAATAATATTCAATTTTGCAAGATGGACTAGGGTGCAAACATGACCCAGTCTCATACGAATAATAGTTGTTGTAGAAATTTTATCTAAGCTAGGTTTAAAGAACCAAGGCTTTACCAGAATAAGAGGTTGTACTTGCTTGTAAGATTTCCCTTTTATCTGACTACTGATGTCCCACTCTTCCTGCCATCTCTGACGCAAATAAATTTTGGGAAGGGCAACTAAGTCTTGGCAATAATTTTTGTAAGGGTATATGTCACCTGAACTGACTGCACTATTAGCTAAGCTGTCTGCTTTAACATTACCAGAAATATTAGTGTGTCCAGGAATCCAAACTAAAGATACAGAAATACCTTTTATCGAGCATTTATGTAAAAGTTCTCTACAATGAAAAATAAGAGGAAAGTAAGTATTTGATTTGAATGGAAATCTTTTTACCGCTTCTATAGCACTTTTAGCATCGGAAAAGATAACGGCTTTATGCAGATTCATAAGTAACACATATTCTAACGATTTGAAAATGCCAAGACATTCCCCAGTGAAAACAGACGATTCGGGAGGAAGTTTAACCATCTGATGTATTTTGAATTGGAAATGGTAAACACCCACCCCAGCATGACCATTACTAGAGTGCTTTGAAGCATCACAATATATGTGATGCCAGCCATTCCAATCGTTTTCTAAAATCAAATTAAATTTAATACCTGCATGACTATCATTTTTAGAAATATCAATATCAAAGTTAGTATTTGCGGACAGAATTAAAGAATCAAAGTTAGAGCAAAAGATAGGGAGATACATAGATTTATGAGTAGGAGCTTGAAAAGATAGGATTTTGCGGAAACTAATAATAAGACATGGAGGGGATTTGTGTGACCAATAGGGAGAATTTTCAATTTTTTCATTAAGCGCTTCCAGTTTTAGAAATAAAGGATGGGACGAAAGCTGAAAACTCGGAATAAGAATTTATCGCACAAGTATTGCCTTCGAAGCTTTAAAGGTGGATCTACACACTCGACTTCATTGCGCCTACAACTATGCGTAGAGCTTTTGTCTGAATAACATCAAAAAGCTTGATGTTATTCAGACAAAGCTTGATGTTATTAATACCTACCAAATGACAAGGCTCTAAAAATTGGGTGCCATAGTCCAGTAAGCTTCGAATGAGGGCATTATAAATTAATTTTAAATTAAAGGGGTGAGCACCCCACCAGACTCCAGCTAAACATCTTAGTATATTAAGAAGACGTTCGCACCTAGTAGTTATATGATAAAAGTGTGAAGTTCCAGTTAATTTAGATTCTAAAATTATCCCTAAAAATTTTGCCTCTTTATTTACAGGAACAATAAAGTTATCATAATGAACTAAAATAGGAGGGGGACGTTGCATTCTAGAAAAAAGAACAACTGAGCTTTTAGCAACTGACAAAGTTAAACCATTTATATCAAGCCAAGATTTCAACATAGTAAGAGAAGAAGAAAGAGATGTGCAAAGTTTTGCTATGCTATTATCAGAAAAGTACAATAGAAGATCATCTGCATACTGTAAAATATTAACATTATTGGTAATAGAACTTCCTAAATCAAATGAATATATATTGAATAAAAGGGGACTTAAAACCGAACCTTGAGGAAGTCCGTTCCATAAAATACGAGATTTTTTGGAATCTTCAAACATCACATGTATACTACGTTCCGTCAAAATATTTACAATTAAGTTTATTAAAATAATAGGTACGTTTAATTTTACTAATTTATCACGGAGTATAGAAAGAACTACTTCGTCGTAGGCAGATGAAATATCTAAAAATGCTGCTAATAAATGCTGATTTTTTAGAAAAGCTAACCTTATGTCTGTGGTAAAAATTGCTATACTATCTGATGTAGATCTCCCCTTTCTGAAACCAAATTGGAAATTACTTAATAATCCTTTGCTTTCTACACACCATTCTAATCTATTTTAAATTAAATGTTCAGTTATTTTCAAAAGAATTGAGGAAAGAGCTATACGCCGGTATGATGCAGCATCTGATGGACATTTGATCGGTTTTAAAATCGGGATTACTTCTTGTTCTTTCCATGAAGGGGGAATCAAGCCGGAAATCATAATAGAATTAATAAGGGAAAGATAATATTTCAGAGACCAATCACCTAAATGAGCTATGAAGGAGTAATGAATTCCGTCTCCGCCAGGAGCAGAATCTTTTACGTAAGAAAGAATACCTTTAAGTTCAGTAAGAGTAAAAGGGGCGCCTAAGCCTGTTTGATCAGGAATCAGGGAATTGGGTGATTCATTGTAGGTAGTTAAATTAAGAGGAACGAAAGAAGGAGCTAGTTTGTCCAAGAAATGCTCAACTGTTGGTTCAATAAGGGGTGAATAATTAGACTCTCTGTATGCTGATCTAAACCGTCTTATGTTAGCCCACACTACCGATGGAGAGGTATCAGGGGATATAGATTGACAAAATGATCTCCATCCATCCCATTTCTTTTGTTTTAATAATTTTCTAGTACTATTTATAATACTAGAGAGGGATTCAAATTTTTCAGAAGTTGAGTGGGAAATATATATTTTTTCTGCTTTTTTTCGCCTCTTAATGGCTTCTGAGCATTCAGAATCCCACCAAGGGGGAGAAGGCAATTTATTTCTGACATTAGATTTTATAGGAAATACTTCATCTGCCACATTTAATATAAGGGATGGTAGCGCTTTAGCACAATTATTTATGTTATGATTTTGAACCTTTGGTAAATTATTTAATTTTTGGTCCACATTTTCCTTGTACAAATTCCAGTCAGCATTTTGAGTCTTATATTTAAGTCGGGGAGGACGGGAAGAGCGATCGCTTTTCAGATTAAGTATATTATTTGGGAAGGTAATAATTATGGGAAAGTGGTCGCTTCCATATGTTGAAGGGAGAGTGGACCATCATAGAGTTGAGGCAAATCTTGCATTACAAATAGAAATGTCAGGAGCGCTTTGCAACTCATGCGGTTGAGTGCGACGCGTAGGGGAACCAGAATTTAAAATACATAAATTGTTATCATCTATAAAATCGAGGACTCTATTTCCGTAGTAGTCTGTGCGTGAACTACCCCATGACAAATGGTGGGCATTAAAATCACCCATGATTATAATAGGCTTAGGAATGTTGCTAAGAATTATTTCAAGTTCATTATAAATAGCAGTTGAAGGATGTGGAATATAAACAGAAACAAAAGAAATATTATTTATTGATACTGCAATTAAAGAAAAACCGATATCATGTGATGGTAAAGGAATATGAATAAAGGGAACAGATTGGTGAATAAGCAAAGCTACTCCAGCATAGCTATCACTTCTGTCTTCTCTGGCACATGAATAACCAGAAATTTTAAAAATAGAGTCTGGCTTAAGCCAAGTCTCTTGTAAAGCAATTAAAAAGGGTTCTAATTTATTAATTAAATATATAAAGTCACTTTTCTTATTACTGATACTTCTACAGTTCCACTGAATTACACGGGAGAGTATTCCCATCAACAGTAGTATTATGAACAACTACTGTCATTTTGTGTGTTTTGGTTTATTAGAAACGAAATAAGTTAGTAGATAAGATTGTAAATAACGTAAGGTACGAGTAATTCACACGCTTTCTATTTGCATATAATTTTTATTGATTGTTTTGGCAAGTTTTTAGTCTACAAAATTTCATTGTTTGTTTACCTAGGTTTAAATTTAATTTTATGAGTGTTTTTATAACTCCCGGTTCCCACTCACAGCCGGAGTTTTATCGCTGTCACATCTGTAACTCAAGCAGAACCTTTAAAGGTAAAAGGGGCCTAAATATCCATATATCAAGATGTCACAGCAATCCCAGGTTACAGACATCTCTTCCTCTACCCTCTCTTCTAAATTCTCCATCTACATCCAACCATTCTTTCGAATCGCATATCTCTCACCTCCACCAATCAACTCCAGTGGTCAAAAGAATTCCTAGGGGAGCGAGAATATCTATTGCTAAATCTCTTTCATCGTCCATCGAAAAATGTCTTCTGAACACTGAATCAAATTGGCAAAATCTTTTTACTTTTTCCTATACCTACCTTCATGTCAGTACTTCATCTAAGTCTCTAACTTGCGCTCTTATCGACAACACTATTCAAAATTCAACCCCTCCCACTTTAAATCCTTGTTATAATAACAAATTCTACAACTTATTCCGCACAGTAGAAAATAAAGTGATGGACGGTGATCTGAAGAATGCGGCTTGTATCCTTTTCTCTGATGATACACTCGCTCCTCGTAATCAGGAAACTCTCGACAGTCTTCAAAATAAGCATCCCTCACGTCCAGACTTTCCTACTTTTCCTTTTCCACCACCTCACAACATTCATCCGTTACAAGTCTTTGACGACAGCGATACGCTTGCTGCGATTATGTCTTTCCCGTCTGGTTCTGCCGGGGGCATCGACGGCATCACTCCTCAACATCTTAAGGATTTTGTTAGTGCATCCGCCGCTGACGCCGGCAGAACCTTACTTTCCAACATCACGAAGCTTTGCAACCTCCTCCTGTCAGGTAAAGTCCTTGATAGCTTTCTTCCACTATTATATGACGCAAGACTTTGTGCTTTTGTAAAAAAAGATGGCGGTGTCCGCCCAATCGCAATTGGCTCTACGTTTCGACGCCTAGCGGCGAAATTAGCTTGCCGTAATATTTTTTCTCCGCTCAAGAACATTTTTCAGCCCATACAACTTGGCTTTGACAGTAGAGGAGGCTGCGAAGCTGCAGTTCATGCAGCCCAGCCCGAAATTTTCTCGCCTGTAATGAATCGGAGGTATTTCTGAACGTTGACGTGAGGAATGCTTTTAACTCTATTGATAGATCCGCCTTGCTGAATGAAGTTCATACCCATACCTCCCAAATTCATCCTTTTGTGTTCCAATGCTACAATTGCCCATCCAAATTATTATATCTTGACCATTGCATTGATTCTGCCGTGGGCGTTCAGCAAGGTGACCCATTAGGTCCTGCACTTTTTAGTTTAGGCATTCACCCCATCATTTCGTCTTTAAATTCAAAATTTAACGTCTGGTATCTTGATGATGGGTCTCTCGGAGGCAAAGCTGATATTGTGTATCAAGACCTCGTTCGGATAATTCAAGAATTTAAAAAAATAGGTTTGGAGCTCAATCTTTCAAAGTGTGAACTTTATATTAATGACCATGTTTCTGCGGAATCCCGTCAAAATATAATTGAAAGATTTAACGTCCTTGCTCCTAACATCAAAATTCTAAATTCTGAATCACTTTGCCTTTTAGGAGCTCCTCTTCTAGATGCCAGCATCCAACCTTTTCTCGACAAAAAATTTAATCATTTCACCCTGTTAGCCCCCAGATTAGAACATCATAACTCTCATATTGCCTACACCATTCTAAAATCCTGCCTTTTCGTTCCAAAATTTACATATTACCTTCACGCAAGTCCAATCTGGAAAAAACTACATCTTGTAGAACTTATTGATACCACTTTTAGAACATATCTTGAAAAAATTCTGAATTTGCAGCTAAAAAACGACTCTTGGTTACAAGCAACGCTTCCTATTCGGTTTAGTGGTATCGGCGTTCGCAAAATTTCTAGTATTGCCCTCCCCACTTTTCTCTTCTCTCTTCATAGCACTGCTGGTCTTGTAGACAAAATCTTTAAACACCCTCGCCAGCTAACTGAGTTGAGAGAGGCGGAGGAATGTTGGCAAAGTCTCTGTACTAGTGAAGACATCCCAAAGGAAACACACAACCAAAAACTCTGGGATGTCCCTCTAGCAAGAGATACTTTTAATACCCTGCTTCAAAATTCAGTCAGTGATTGTCATCGTGCAAGGCTCTTGGCAGTTTCCTGTAAGGAATCAGGCCACTGTCTTCACGCCCTCCCATCTAAAAATATAGGTACATTTTTTGACAGTGAGACATTCCGGGTGTGTGTGGGTTTGCGAATCCGGGCCCCGGTTTGTGAACCATTTACGTGTCCCTGTGGCAAGGAGGTCGACAAATTAGGTCTTCATAGTCTTTGTTGCCAGCAAAGTGCGGGGCGTCTCGCCCGCCACGCAGCATTTAATGACGCCATCAGAAGAGCTCTTGCCAGCATTAACGTTCCTTCCACATTAGAACCTCGTGGGTTGGTCCGTGATGATGGCAGGAGACCTGATGGCCTCACGCTCATTCCCTGGGAGCGGCCCTTGGTATGGGACGCAACTTGTGTTGATACTTTGGCCCCTTCTCATCTCAGGGAAGCTTTTAAAGCTGGGTCTGCCGCTGAGTCGGCAGAAAACGCCAAGCGGCGCAAATACGAGTCTCTTGCAGGTGATTATGTGTTTGCGCCGTTTGGCGTTGAAACTTTTGGACCGTGGGGACCTAACGCCAAATTACTTTTTAGAAAAATAGCCTCTAAATTAAATACAATTCTGGAAAACAAAAAAGCTGGCTCGTTTCTCGCTCAGAGGCTAAGTATGGCTATCCAACGCGGAAACGCAGCCAGCATTCTCGCTTCCTTGCCTCATGGACACGGTTACATTTTTGAATAAGTAGATTTTAAAGTTTTTTTTAAATGTACATATTTAGTTAACTGATTATTTTTATGTGATTTAATAAATAGTACTACGGGGTCAATATTATGAGTGGCAGCGATGGACGGTGACAGTGGAATATTATATTGATTTAAGGTTGAGATAAGGGCAACAATCAGTTCTTTAATAGACATATTTGATAGGGGACTATTTTCACTATTAATTAACACACTTTTCTAGGAGCAAAAGGAGTATTATAATCTTGAACCAAAGAATTATGTTCATCACGGTCATAACTTTTTCCAGGTTTAAACGGAGTTCTGGGCTTTGATAAAACAGTTTTTTTATATGAGTTCCAACCAGGGTTATTATCATATGTGTATTTAAGTTTAGAGTTGGACAGCTGAGTATCAATAGAATGTTTTTGTTGTGTTGAATTACTAGAAATTAATACATCTGCAAAGGATTTTCCTACAGGAGGGTGAAGCTTCAAGGCCTCAGCATAAGTAATACAGCTTTTAGCCATGGTTTCTTTTATGTTTTTTTGACGTAAAAATTCAGGGCCTTTTTTGTTGGTTGCCATATAGGGACCTGAACACAAAAAACACACAATATTTTCTTTCTCTGTATCACATGACTCACCAGTGTAGCCAAGCCCACACTTAAAACATCTAGGTAGGGACCTAAACTGGCTTTTTACATGCCCATATCTGCAACATTGAAAGCATTGGATGGTTGGGTATATATATAGATCCACTGGTAAGGAGTTATAACATAAAAAGATTCGCTTTGTTAGTATCTGACCATCGAAGGTCAGAACAACAGTCTCAATAGGAACAAATTCAGGTTTGCCGTTTACTTTTTTTTTTTCTTTAGTCGTCTCAATTTAAGTATTTTGCCACAACCTATAGGCGCTGTTAAATTATTCAAAATTTCATCATCACTCCATTCAACCGGGACTCCTCTTATAACACCCATACGAGTGATATTGAATGTTGGTATGAACGTCTTGTAATTGTTTGACTTCAGAATATCATTATTTAGAAATGCATTGGCATCTTCAAACCTAGAGAATGAAACTGAAACTCTATTTCTGCCTATCTTTTTCAGACTGCCATTTGATTGAGTTCTTTTTCAAAAAATAACCAATTGTTACTGGATGAAGGGTACAATTTTGATTGGGAGTAACTGGTTCTTTCTGGATGTGGACAACATAAGGGGCGACATCAGTAGCCTGATATAAGTGTCTACCTACCGTGGTTTGAGAAAAGTTTGAACTTGAAAGTGATGTCTGTGATGTGACAGGAGCCGAGGAGGAAAAGTTTGTATCACAAGTTTGTTCAGAACTTTTACTATCATTACCGTGTTCAGCATATACTGTGTTGACACACCGACAATCAGTATCATTTTCAGGGTCAATTAACGATTTACTGTGACTGTGACGGCTTCTTCGCTTCTTATTACAATGCTTACAAACTTTGCGGACATGTACTCTTTTCCTCTTAGGGAGGTTAGATACAATTTCACACTTTTCACCGTCCGTATCCAAAATAGAACCCTCAGTGTCCATTCCTGACTGGCATTGTGAAATCGTAATTGAATGAGAAGGCTGGGGAACTACATTAGGAGACACAATACTTAAATCATTGTTGAAATTTTCAGGCGGCGTCCCCCCGCCTGGATCGGGAGGCTCATTCATGCAGTGTTGCCAACATATGAAATAGCAAACCGCCAGATAAGGCTCTTCAAACCACCAGAAAACCACTAACAAAAATATGTCACCCTATGATGCTAAAATTTCCACTAAGATATATAATCTCTCTAGTGACTTCTTAATATTGTTCCACAAAACTTGCATTTTGCTGCTTGGCCAGTGGTACTTTCAACTGTTTGAAGCCATTCTTTTAAATCGGGATCTTGAAGCCGAGAATCCCTAAATTTTTGGGAATATTGAGTTTTCGGCATAGCGTCGTATGAATAATAATTTCATTTAAAAATGTGTAATCGCGAAACGAAACAACAACGCACTGCATCAGAGTGACCGAGTTCAAAAACATTGGTGGACTAATTATTTCTTCTCGACTACGCCGACGTGTGTTGTACGAATATCAGTGAAGCTTTTCTCAATAAACTTGACCGTCTCCTCAACAATGGTATTCGTTTCATCTTCAGTCTCCGTAAGTACGATCACATTTCTGCTTACCGTTCAAAGCTTAAATGGCTTCCCATCCGTCATCGCAGAGAAATAAGAATCCTGTGCACCCTCTTCAACATACTTCGTAGCCCTCATTCCCCAACGTATATGACGCAGCGCTTCAGCTATTTGGCATCCACAACTTCGCGCAACCTTCGCTCTTTCCATAGTCTCAATCTCCACACACCACTTTTCAAGTCCGGCTTTATGTCGAACTCTTTCACAATCTCTGCGATTCGACTTTGGAATTCTCTCCCTAATGAGATCAGAATGTCACCAAACAAATTTTCATTTAAAAAGTCACTCCGTGCCCACTATCTTCACCTTGGCTCTCTTCAGAACTAACCTTTTTTTTGTTCATTCTTTTCTTTTCGTTTACCTAGATGTCGTCAATATCTTCAATTTCGTTAATTGTAAATTCATTTTTGTGTATTTTATGTATGTTTATCATTGTTTTATATATCTTTTTATTTATTTGTGTAATATTAGTATGTATGTTTATGTTGAAATATTAATGCATTTTATAATTTATTTTATTTAATTGCAAATGTTCCGCCACTGATTCAACTTTCTGCATCTCCAAGCGGTTGACTGGTAGAGAATGCCCTAAGGCATTAAGTCCGCCAATTGTACAACTTACAGTGCAATAAAGTTTAAAAAATTATTGTAAAATGCTGTCAAAAATAGAATAGAAAGCGGAAATTATATCCCTCTCAACTATTTAGTATTCCGTAGAGCAAGATACAGATAGATCTTGCTCTTGCATTCCATCATTATTTATTAGTCGCCTTATACTAAAAATATACTATTTATAGCCTGACCAGGAATATATGGGACTTCGCCATATTGCGGAAAACAACTGGAACTAATTTCTTTTACTGGCAACAGAAACCTCAAATCGTCATTGACGTGCCAACAATTGTCATAACGATTAGTGTCAAAGTGGACGTGTAATCGAATTTTCGACCAAGTGCAATTTTTATGTGATAAAAATACCTAGAACTATTCGTTTTCGTAAAGAAAAGTGGTTTAACATGGTGTTGTAGTGTTTTTCGACAAGAAAGTCTATGTGATCACCACAATTTCTTTAAATTAATTACTTATATAGTTGTCATAACGAATTTTTGGTATGTCATATAGTGCAAATAGTGAAAATTGGCTACTGATGGATACGGAGAATATTTTAATAACGATTTTGAAAAAAGACTTTAATAAATACTTGATTTGAGTTTTATTTTCTTTATTTCTTTATATTTTGACTAAAATAGTTCGAAGAGTTTTCCATGGTTTCCTATACATTATTTAAATTTTATGATAAAATTAAAAATAATAACATTTAGAAAAACAATGGATTAATGTTTCTTTTACCCGTTAGTGGTTTTGCAAAGTTAATGTGTTTTGGTCCAAAATTCAAGTCCAATATTACAAAGACTTACTGAATTTAATAAGTACTTAATTTGCGAGTGTTCTGTCGTGTTCTTTCATCGTATAATCTGTTATCATTATGCAGCAGGCTTTATAAAATAACATGAATGTAAACATATAAAAAATATGTTTTTTATGTTAAGTTGCCAATCTACGCGGGTATGATTATACAGAGTGTTGTCATATAAAGTAGATTCGAAGCGCCCTTAATTCAGGTCCCATATATTCCTGGTCAGGCTATAACGGAATCCCCTAAAATATAGGTTTTTATTTTGAAAGTATAAAATATGGCTTATTAGTCGTTTCTTATAATTTTTGATAACTCTCCTAATTCGCTAAAAAAAACCACTAGCCACTAAAAGCAAAAATTTGCCACTAAAAGGAGATTCCAAACCACCAGATTTAGTGGAAAATCCACTAAGGTGACAACACTGCATTCATGTCGACGAAAAAAGTGTTTAAAACTCACCCAGGCCGGATGTACAATATATCACACTATTAAATAAATTAAATATGAATAAAATACAAGATAATTATAGCACTTCACCACCAATTTGTCCCTTTTTTCAATTAAAACTTTAGAGCAAGAATAATGACGTCCCTAAAGATCGACGTTTCCCGCGCTTTTTTTTTCTGTTGCTGCTTTAAGAACTTATTTTATACCGTAACTTTAATTTACTCGACTACACGAAAAGAGGAGGCTGTTTTTTCCCGATTTTCCTCTATTATGCGAAATAATTACTTATCTGGAAATATACCTAAGATGCAAACTTAAATCTGTTTATTTAAACATTAAGTTGTGAGTAAAATTACAAGTTTCAAAAAACCCCAATAGCGATGGGCGATTGTTCGAAAAAAAAATCGAATGAATCGATAATCGACCATTCGAACTATCGAATGTCGATTTAGTAATTCGGAAAAAATAATAATCGACAGTCGAATGATAATCTATACTCGGCCCTTTGATCGAATTGCCGCGACTGTGCGCACAGGACAGGCAGCAAACGAATGATTAATCGACGCGACGATAGTCGATTCATTCGTTCGTTAGTAGTACGGCTTGCGCACCGCGCGCTCCGGTATTGCTTGACGCATAATCAAAGGATAATCGAAAACCTAGTTGCTTATAGAATACATTCGATTACAGAGACCATTCGAATGATTCGATTAATTTAGTAATAATCGCCCATCACAAAAAAGAAAAAGCTAAACCCCAACACAAAAAAGAAAAGCGCACATTTAAAAAAAAGTCAAAAATAGTATGACACATTAAGGTTGGGCGCTATAATGTCGCGGCGGAGTGCCACTAAGTTTAATTCAAGCAAAACTAAAGAGGTATTCATATATATAGCAAAATTTGTTGAGCCCTAAAGCACCACCCCGTGTATCTCTAAAGGCAGTTGACTATCTTCATAAATGGCTGGATGGATTTTCATCAAACATGGTTAAGAACCATCTCGATTAATATAGATTTCAATTTAAAAAAAACCGCATTAAAAACGCTTGATCAGTTTAGGCGCTACGAATATATAGCCTGACCAAAAATATATGGGACCTCGCCATATTGCGGAAAACAACAGGAACTATATCTGTTACTGGCAACAGAACCCACAAATCGTCATTGTCATGTCATTATTTGTCATAATGATTTGTGTCAAAGAGAACGCTTTAAATTAATTACTGATTTAGTTAGCGTCATATCACAATTTTTGGAACCTCATATAGTGCGAACAGTGAAAATTGGCTATTGATGGTAATGGAGAATATTATAATAATGATTTTGAAAAATAACAATTATTAATACTTGTTTTAATAGTTTTATTTCCTAATTTCAACCCTGCTTAGATATTGTGCTCAAATAGTTCGTAGATGTTTAAAAAAATTATATTCAATAATTTAATTGACTAACGTTCTCTGAAGCTCAGTTGGTAAGAGCACTCGCCCGGATAGCGAAGGGACGTGGGTTCGAGTCCCACCGGATGACACAGTCGATAAATTTTTGTGAGCGAAATTCAATTGATTTCGTAAAAATTTGCAATGTTCAGTAGCCAATCTACGCTGTTATGATTATATCAAGTGTTTTCATATAAAGAGGATTCGAAGCGCCCTTAATTCAGGTCCCATATATTTCTGGTCAGGCTATACGTCACAGACAGACAGGCACAGGCTTCAAACTTATAACATCCCACTTTGCGCTGCGTCGGGGGATTAAAAAAACCTATTTGCTTAAATGGCGAGCTAGTCCAGAAAAAGCCATTCCCATAATAATGTATAATGATTATGACAGGGATAAAAGAAACAATATTCTTTACAAAAATACCAATTATTTTTATTAGTTACAGGTATTTCGTTATTTGTTTACACGTTTTGTCTTTCACGTTATAAAATTACACGTAATGTACATACGTACGTTTTTACAATTCATAATAATAATATAGTGTCTAGTCATGAAGTATAAAAAATAGGTTTAACAAAAGTAAGTAAAGAAAAATAAGTTTATTATACAAATTAGAAATAAACAAAATAAATGAGCTTACAAAAAAAGTGATGTGTAATGTGAGGATATTATCTAAATATTTAATTTATTTATGAAGTAAAACTAGAATTTGAATGGTTTCAGAATAATTCATCTTAACGTTACCTATTAAAATGTCGGTATAAGTAGAATTAGTTTGGAGATACCATATTTTATTTTAATTAACATAACATGTAGGTAATAATTACGTGTAAAATAGAATAAAAATATTTTCTATGGTAAATCTATGTATGTAAATATATTTCTTACAATCACTTAAGGACGGACAATGTATTTAAATTCTAGTAAAAGTAATAAATAAAGATAATAATTATGTCTTGTAACGGTACTTCAAGGGATCATACTCATAGTAGAAAATTTGATACAATAATTTCTGTTTTTACACCGATTGCACAAAAGTAACATGAATAATATTATATTACTTATAATATAAGAATAAAAATTTTAAACAAACAATAGTCGATAACCAATACAACATTCAATATTTCATAAATTGTAAAAAAGTGATGATAATAGGTATGTTCCTTTAATAGCTATTTCGTATAATGAGATCTTGCATAATTATCTTGTATTTGTATACAAATACATCACTGTCATTATACATACATCATAACCATGATTGAAAAACTAGTATGCCTACCTATCTAAAACTATGCTTACGTGAAAATTGATAAGTTTATTTGACCAATTTCCCAAAAGTGCACAAATGCAATTCTTTACATTAGGACAATTCCCCGTTCAGTCTTTTCATGTCTTGGTCACTAATTCATAGAATTTATATTATCTAAATTATATTGCCATGATTGTATAAATGTAGCCATATACAGGCAACTAGCCTTGCATGGTGGGACTTGAAGGTCTTACAATGTAAAAATTAAAATCAATTCTTAACGCTAATACTCGGTACTGGCAGTGGTACAAGGAATAAAGAGTATGCACGCAAGGAAACGTAAATATAGAAAAAATAAGATGTCAAAACTGTTGTCATTGCTAATACTAATGATGTCTTTAAAAGTAATAGGTAATTAGATACAATAAATGGTACAGCCTTGACTGGACTTAGCATACTAAACAAAGATCCAGTTTTAATTTAAGGCACTATTTCCGTCATTTTCCATTCAAACTTCATACCTTAATACATTAAGCAGTCAAACGTTAATTGCGATTGGGATGCGTTGAATTTCACTTTTTTTCACTGACTGCGAACTTTCAAACAATATGCATCTGACATTTTGATCATACCTCACAATAATTTATTTTCCTATCTTAATTCGAACTACATAGCAGTCTCTAAAGGTTGACTATGCGATCGGTGCGCTTCAGAAATCGGAAGGGGACTGGATTCTGAATCATCGAAGTCGAAATTCGTTTCAAGAAGCGCTTCGGACTTCGACCGCTGGTGCAAGTCAGGCGTGGGGGTGTCAAACTCTCTGCTGAGGTCACGGGGACTGGAGTCGTAACTGGGTATATTTTCTGAAAGCGTGTTGTCATACTGATACATTGGTGGACTGGAAAGGTTATCTTCGTAATACTGCTGTTGGTCTGTGAACAAAATATTATTTATTAAAAACGACTATACAAGTTACTACCACTTTAGCACTTTTGTAGTATTTATAAGAAGGCAACACTGGTCACTATTTCCGCCGGATTTGATTAGGCACATCGATTTGAATAGAATTACCTTTTAAATTTTAACCAATATCTGTGTTAAAGGTACTAGTATTTATTGTACACACATCAAAAAAAGTTTGAGATCACTGATCACTAGCATACACTGATATAATTCTTTAAATTTAACTTTATCAAGAAAAATGTTTTGTTGTGTGTTTTCTTTAGATAGAAAAACCCTGTTTGAAATTAAGAAATAAAACTAGTTTTAATTTTTTTAATAACAAAAATTGAGTAATTAACCATAATGTAATTGTAAGAGGAATTTGATATATAAAAGAAAATACTGTTTAACAGTTTAACCAAACTTATACAACAATCTATACATATAATAAAACTGTAAAACCGATGCGTCTGTACATTGAGTATTTTTACCTAAAACTAATTGACGGTGATGTTAAAATAGTAACAGAATAGGAATCTACAACTTTTATTTTTTTTGTCTGTTTGTCAGTGTGTCTGTTTGTCTGTTTGTACACGCTAATCTCCGGAACTACTGAACGGATTTAAATGAAACTTTTTTATTGTGTAGCTATTGAGTCTGGGCAAATACTAGGCTATAATTTATTTTGAAGATCGGAGTACATGACGTGGAACCTTAGCAGTACACCTAAACTAAGAGAGATATGAAAGAAGCGCCTTAAGAAAAGTTAGTTAGCGTGATGAGCATTTTCTATTGACGTACACAAATTGAAGGTCTGGAGCAACTGATATGGAACCCAAGCAGCTCAGCTTAACTATAAGAGATATGAATAGAGCACCTTAGAGTACATTGTTCAGTGTGATGAGCACTTTCTATTGACGTACACAAATGAAAGGTCTGGAGCAACTGATATAGAACCCTAGCAGCTCAGCTCAATTTTAAGAGATATGAATAGAGCGCCTTAGGGAACATTGTTCAGCGTGATGAGCACTTTCTATTGACGTACACAAATTGCTGGAGTAACTGATATAGAACCTTAGCAACTCAGCTCAACTTTAAGAGATATAAATAGAGCGCTTTAGGGAACATTGTTCAGCGTGATGAGCTTTTCTATTGACTTACACAAATTGAAGGTTTGGAGCAATTGATATGCTAAATTACTTTAGACTGATTTTCAAACTCCCAAGGTAATCCTATTGTCTCCAAGTTACGATCTGATGACGGAACCTGAAGAAATCGAGAGAATCCTTCAGATTTTATAGGCATTTATACCATATATGCTACAGCATTAGTTTAGGTATATGTATAGCGTTTACATTCAGGAGTTGATGGTGCTGACCTTAACGCTAAGTAGTTCGTGGATACTTTCACCACAGACGGTTTGTCAAAATTTTGTTGAATCACTGTATTAGTAATGAAAGATCAAAGTCAATTGACACTATTTTATACTACTTATCACTAACTAACGGAAATTGAACTACGAATATAAGAATAGTATTACTTACTTTACGTTATAGGAGAAAGGGTAGGGAGGCCTTTGCCCTGCAGTGGGACACGACAGGCTCCTAATAATAATAATAACTTTACGATAGTAGTAACTTACAAACCGACCTATGAGTAGGCTAGGGACACAAATAAATGCTAAGCCGCATTCATCCATTGCGGAGGACGGTTTGAGTCTGACTTTTTTCTGATCACTAAAGCTAAGGTTACCTATATCTTTTTTACAAACGAATTAAACTGCCTTCAATAAAGTAAACTAAAAAGTAAAAAAAATCCTTTACACTTTTACTAAGAAAGATATACGACAAAATTTGGTTTTGGACGGATTAATCCGACCTTGGCGGTGAAAGGGTTAAACCACCAATCTGCTTAAAAACTTACCAGCGAAATTGCTCCGCTGACCAAACGTAGTAGGCGCGGCAGGAGGCGGCGGCTCCGGCATCCGCGACCGCAGTTCCATCAGGAACGACAACTTCGGACCGAAGCCACTCCCTTCCCTCCTCCCCTCGTCACCCCTTCTCAAGGGAAGAGTATCTGACGTGTAGTACTGGTCGCTGGTCGGAGACAACGTATCGTCCTCTGGCGAAGTCAGGCCACCCGGGTGGTGTATGATCGGCATCTCCTCGGTTGTCATTGACGGCGCCTCACTAGCTGGGGCAGAGTTGTCTCTGTACCCTTCGTTTCTGAACGCTATGTCGAGCGGCTTTTCGAACTGTCGGCTCGTTTCGAAGTTTGTTTCGAACGACTTTTCGAACTGTTGGTTCTCGAACTGATTTTCATAGGGACGGTTATTATTTTGAGGCACCGAGTACTGTGGGGAAGCCGGTTTCTTCATAAACGTGCTGTGTTTGAGCGGCATGACGTTCGCGTTCGGGTTATGCGCCTCGTATATGTCGAAGCTCTGTGTGTCTTCGAGCGAGGAGTTGAACTGGCTTTTCTCCATGGATTCCATTGAGGTGGTCGACGCGAGCATCTTGCGGTAGTCCGAGCCTTTGGTAAGCGTGTCGGTGGAGCGAGCACTCTGGAAATAGAACATATCTTTTTTAGTGAATCCTAAAAAAATTGAAAAAAAAAAAATTGAATCAATCAAAGTGCCAAGTCAGAAAACTAATAAGCGTTGCGCGAAAATGCCACGTGTAAGGACAGTAATTATTACGCAAATGTTTTTTTTTCGATTGAATCCTGAATCTTACCATTTGAGCAAGTTTTCTTCTATAAGCTGTGTCAGGGAAGCTACCGTTGATGCTGCCGATAGACCGCACTGAGTGGAGCGACTGCCTGATAGAGTTCCTTCGTTCAAGCCGCTGCAGATGTCTGCAAAAAATAATAGGAAAAATTTAATAAAAAACAATTAACTGTCTATCTCGCGATAACGGCCAACGCTAGATGTCGCCGGACATATCTTTAGCAACAGTTACATCGAAGCGTGAAGGTAACCTATACCCCACCTGTGCTTAGACTTGGAGTACCAGCAGACCAGTGCGGCCCCGACCAACAGAACTGTGGCTGCGAGCACACCGATGAATCCTACAGCCAGCATGTCGCCGCGCCACGACATAGGGTCGATTGATATCTTCGGGTCTGGTGAAAGTGAAAAACTAGTAGGTAAATAAATCAATAAACAGATGTCCAAACCTGCTTAACAATCTATAAATGAAGTCTCTATTAATGCAAGAAAGGTTTAAAGATCTACATCAGAGTACAGACGACAACAAAGTAAGCTAAACACTGCGACACCTTATGCGGTTGTAATTGGGATGCTTTTGCAAAGAAAATGTATAGTCTAATATGCATTTGACTGTACGTTCATACATGCAACAGTACAAACCTATCCTATGCTAAGAATTTGACACATCTGTAATACATGAATCATTTTATCCGGCTCGAAGGACCATAAACTATTAACCAATCAATTTTGACCGTTAAGTCAGGTAGGTTAATTTAAAAAAAAAACAGCCAAGTGCGAGTCGGACTCGCGCACGAAGGGTTGAGTACCATTAACTTAAAACATTAGACAGTATAGGCAAAAAAAATATTTATTTTTATTTTATTTATAATTTCACAAGTATTCATCACAGGATACCCAAAACAATTTTAAACAAGAGTTTCCGCGCCTGTTTCTTTACGTAAGTGATTTGAAGTTTATAGGTCCAAGACTTTAGAAATTACAGGGGGGGGGGGGGACACCGTGTAAACGACATTGGCGGGCTATATCTCGCAAATGGTAAAGCTGATAAAGAAGTGTTGTATGGAAACCCCACACAAGGGGGTGCACTCCAAAAAAAAATCACCCCTATTTTTACATGTATGGGGAGGTAACCTTAAAAAGGGGTAATTTTTATTTTTTGTATTTTTAATAATGAGATCTATATGTGAAGTATCCTCGAACCAAGTTACATGCAACTCAGTCCATAAACGTTGAAGATATTCTGCTGTGACAGACTAGGACGGACGGACTAAACGACCTTATAAGGGTTCCTTGTCGGACTACGGAACCCTAAAAACGTAACTGTATTCACTTGAAGTTGACTTACCGATTTCACAAATGAAAGCATTCTTCTGGTTGCAGTCAGTTATATCGACGGTGGAGAAAGAAAACGACGTGCACTGAGTGACGTAGTCAATGTGGTTGACCCAGACCCTGTCTCCGTACTGGAACCACTGGTTCTGTCGCTGGATGAACTCGTAGAGCGCGGCGTAGTTGCCACTCACATACGGCATTGATGCGTTGTCCGACTGCAAGTAAATTATATTAAACGCTTAGTAAAATGTGCTGCTGGGTAAAGGTAGGCATCTAATAAAAAACGGTAATTTAAAAAACTAAAAAACCCGACTGCGTTTCTGTGTAATTGAAAATTAAAAAAAAACCCTAAAACAAGAAAGAGGTCATACCCGGGTTAAATTGGTACCCATATTAAACATTGTATAGCAGCCGGGACCCATTCTAGAAATGGAGGCTCTAAGCACATACTAACCTCTATATTACATTGCAGATTACTCCAATCTACTGACGAAACGGCTGACTTTCTAACATGGGTCCCGACTGCTACAATTTTTAATATGGGTGCCAATTTTAACCGGGTATGACCTCTTTCCTGTTTTAGGGTTTTTTAATTTTTAATTACACAGAAACGTAGTCGGGATTTTAGTTTTTTAAATTACCGTTTTTTATTTTATTATTTTTAGTTTTACTAATCAAAACAAAACACCAGACTGCAACAAAAATTATATTTCAGAAATAGTATCTTTACTGGCTTTCATTTGACACCCATATTGCTATGCTAAGGAAAAAATCAAACCCCCCTCCCCTATTTCCATTTGCATGCGCCATTTTTAAAATTTATATAGCCTATGTCACTCTCACAATATTGACAAATTCAACGACACCTCATATGTCAAAAACTGTCGAGCCGTTTGGGCTGTAGGGCGTGTTAAACAATTATACATACATACTTACATACATACTCTCAAAAACATAACCCTCGTTCCGCAGTCGGGTAAAAATAATGTCCACCTAACGGAATATCGATCACGGTCAATCTCAACTGAGATTAGACATCAAATTACAATTCGCTCACAAAAATTGATCGACTGTGTCATCCGGGGGACACAGACGATCAATTTCAGTGAGCAAAATTTAATTTAATTGCACTCCTGTTCCTTCACTTCCATCACTCTCCGAAATTCGGTGAGAGAGAGGGCAATCAGACATGATAGGAGAGAGATCAGGCGTAGGACCATCGGCTGAATATTTCCGGAACAGGCGTGTTATCCACCAACTCGTTGACTTCAGAGCTGTTTCAGAGTTATTTCAAACAGTGAAGGCCAGAAAAAAACAGTCTGACCCGCGACTCGCACCCGGGAACTCGTGGATAGAAGCCAGCGCGCAGCGTGCTAACCACTAGCTAGATCAACGAGGCAGTCAAATAGTAGAGGTAGGTATCTATAGTAATTGCGGGACGTCAGTCTATGCAGTGATCGGAAGGGGGAAAATCACTGCCTGATGTGTCAAAATTTTTAAACATATCTTTACCAGCAAAAAATCTCACCAAACAGAACAGTCTTGCTTCTTCGTACGTCATAGGCGCGCCGACATACATGTAACAAGTGTCAGCCACGGTATCCCAGCCTGGAGGACACTTTCCTCCGCCTAACACGGTCTGATTGTTCATATAAAATGGCCGGTAGTCCACTTCTAGTAGTAGGGGGTTGTCAGACTGGTCTCGAATTCGACCTGCTACCGCTAAGGTCTCATTGTAACTCCAGAAATTGTGTTTAGCATCTATTCGAGTTCGCCAAAGATCAAGAGCGCTGAAAATATGGAATTCTATTGTGAAAACACTGTTCTGTTTATACGAGGTATAAATAAATCAATGCTAATCAAAATGTTTAAATATGTTCAAACTGAAATTATGCCTTACCTCATGAGATTTGGATTATAGTCAAGAAAGCTATGGTCCAAGGGCAGCCATGCAACAAAAACATGCAAATAAATAATTAGGATTATCAAAACAGCCGCTATTCCTATTTATGACGGTATTTTGGGATGAATGTAAGTCACTGTTTCTGACTATTGTTACTTACCACAAAATTAACAATAGTAAATGTTTTTTATAAAACCCAATTATGCATGCAACATAACCATTATTACATAACAATTGAAATAATAAAAATATCATCGATGTAGGTTTCATTTCTTCAATCATTTAATTGAAATGAAACATACTTTTTTAAGAATTCTAAGTCACAGGAAGATTTTAGAGGCCAAACGTTATCATTGTATGTAACAAATAGCACCATTTTATCCCATTAACACAAAATACTTACATAGATCTGTTAACGGTGATCATTTCGTAGTCATTGTCTGGGTTAAAGAAAATGTTATCGACGTAATGCTGACCAGCGGTACCAGCCACGATGGTAGCTCGGCCTTCTCTATCCAAGGCATAATTTCTAGAAAATTAAATCTGCATTAGGTAGCTAGTAAGTACGTCACAATACTAGACTCCTAGAGGTTATAAGATGTTTATAGCCATAAGTCTGCTGCTTCTAGTAGGGCTATTTACCGCGGCGGGTGAAGCCTGCCTGACAAAGATACAATAAGAGGAATAACAGAGAAGTAGAAGACTTATTTTCAGTAAGCATAATGTTTAGGTGGAACACTCACTTGTAAAATCCGTTATGTGAAGTGGTCTGGTAAATAGGCAGCCTGACTTTATCAAAACCTGATACCTCGAGGATCCTTTGACCTGAGTTGGCGTGCACGTAATTGAAAGTAAAGTTGGAGACAACTTGTCGCAACACGATCACATCCTTGAATGGTACACGGTTGCGAGTAAAGTAATTGCGGTAGATTGTCACTTCTTGGTACGGGGACGATTGACGACCTATAATTTGCAAAAAGAAACAATTGAAAAAAGGGTTACTGAAGTCAATCCGATACGAAAAGATGATAAATTTATAATTATCTTACCTTCAACTTGAAGGCAGGGTAAGTCGTGGTTACCAAAGAAGAGATTGTTGTGTATCCAACCACGTAGTGACGTTGCTGATCCCCGAGAGTCTGCTCTTACCAATAAACCGCCAACATTTTTACGGATGAGGTTGTTCTATAATTTACAAATATTGATACACTTAATTGGAATCCAGTCTAAAGTATACAAGAAATTGTCAGCTAAAATTTTAAACTTACTCTAAATACCAAAGTTTGAGTATTTTGTACATCAACTCTGATCGCAGCCTGACATGACGTGAAGTTGCCATACAATTTGAGACAGTTCCCCGTTATCTCATTTCGTGTGATAGCAACCAAAGGATTGACTTCGCCAACGGATTGGTACGTAATGGCACCATCTCTGTTGTTTATGAATTCACTGTTGGATATGTTGTGCTGAATATCACGGCCTGAAGAAAGAAAAATAATACAATCACAAATAAGAAAAGAGTTAAACAATAAGACATTTTCTAGAGACAACTGATTTTAAAAACTTACTGATTCCTATAGCTGATATTGGTAAAGTGACGATCTCAGCAATAAAACCATGGACAGCTGATGCACCATTAGCGAAAAGTTTTACGCTCAAGCTCCCTCCATCAGTTCTGAAGAGTTTCTTCTCATCCGGTGATCCGTTCTCTAAGTAACCAATCATTGGAGCCGTAATGTTGTAAATATCGCCATCGTACAGAGTCAAGGAATCCCGCTTACCGTAATCTTGAGTGTGGTTAAACAAATTAAATTGCAGCAACCTGAAGCCAAATGGTTTGACTCTGAACATGCTTTTGAAAATTTTGACACAGTTTACCGGGTTATTGTCGTATTTATAGTAAAGCAGCACTCTCTCTTCGACGATGATCATTTTACTGCTATCACAAATATTAATGAGTGAAAACAAATGATACGGGAGGTTCAAGTCTTTCAAAGGTGTGAAACTGGATTCCTCTGACTCCCTGCCTTCTCCGGTTAAGGATATTGTGTTTACTCCTTCTCCCAGCATGTCATTGATGGAAGTAAACCTCATGTCGATTGTGTCTGTAGGCGATACGAGGTTAATACCATGGTGAGCACATCTGGTTATATTTACGTTTCTAATACTGGGATTCCTTGTGATGCTTTGAATTGCTGGCGACTTTTCATTGTGTAGTATACCCGCCCCAGTAATTTGTACGTGTACAAGTGAACTCTCGACTTTCTTCATTGTGTCATGAGTGTGATGGTCGTGGATTCGGTGCTCGTATAAAGAGTATTCAAATTCTGGATTTGCAAATCTCACACCACCCCAATAATCTAAACTTTCATCCAAATTTCTCGTTCCACAGTGAATGAACACGAATTTCGAATCCCATCTGCATTCATGTCTGTGACCGTAAAGTTGACCGTTAAGCCTAATAGGACAGTCTTCATAGCGATCTTCAGTTCCCGCGCACTGCAAAGGCTCAGGCCAAGACCAAATTCTAGATAAGGAATTGCTGTGGTATTCTACTCGACGATCATGAGCAAAAAACACGTTGATTGGGTCAAATCCCAATTCTCGACACACCACTTGAGCATTTCTTTCTGTAAATCTATTATCACACATTGGCACCCATTGGAGGGTAGTTCTATTATAATACTCTAAAAAGCCTTCATTCAGTCTCTCAACCAAGTTATCGCCAATAGTGCAATTTCTTCCTGTACATAATCTAATTGAATTTTGAACAATCAAGTTTTCTATTTGTCGCCTTTGCTTATGATGACTTGGCGAGTATTGTCCGATTGCCCGTTTTTCAATTCTATTGAATTCAGCATTTTTTGCCAATTCAATGGGTTTCATAATAATAGGCGATTGACTGTGTCCGATCGCTTCAAGTCTACCCATTACCAGTATACCAACATTTGGTGCAAACTCCAAAATCACGCCAGGACTTATTGTAAGCGTAACATCGGGCATTACTGTGATATCAGCTTTCACTGTGTAAGGAGCTAAACGGGATTCTAAAGTAAAATCCGATAGAAGTCTTCCACCGAGTTCATTGATATCCATAACAAAATCCGTACTAAACGTCGCTGATACGCTAGAATCAAGGTTTTCTTCTAGTAAATAAGGTAGGTATGTAGCAACCGCGTGATTGTTCCAGTCATCGAAATCGAAAATTTGCTTCTTTATTTCTTTCTGGACATTACTCCCCCACCAATTTTCAGTAACATCTAATAGATTATTAATTTTTGCTGTTCTGATACCAGCTACTAAAGTATACTGTAAGTCGTTGTTTCCAAATAAATTCCTGGTTACTTTTACTTTCTGTATGCCTTTGAAGCCAATGACGTAAGTTGGGTCGATGCTTCTTATTATTGCGCCTCTATTCATGAGCATGCTTTGCCTATTATTTTTGACTTGATTGTAAACAAAGACAGCATAGACAATCCCCATTATCTCGCTTTGGCTGTCCATGTTAAATTGAACCATGTATTGACCATAGTTCTTCTCTATAAAATTGGAATCTATTCTCATTTTCTTTTCCATCCCTCTAATGGAAATTAGTCCGGTTTTACAATTATTATCAGTGAACACATTTTTGGTAATGTTTAGTTCAGCGAAGTGTCCATCAATAATCACGCCAAAGTTTTGATTATTACGCCAAGTATTATTGTGCATGTAGACGGAATGAGTGAAATTTTCATTGTATTGCCATACGTATGGAAGTGCTACATCGAACCCTCCCAGTTTATTTCTTTCTATTGTATTATCTTGTAGAACATAGTGATAAAGATTATTAGCACTTCTTAAATCTCTTGCAAAATGATAAATTCCTTTTCCATTGTCAGTAATCAAACTACTATTGATCATGATAGTGATTTCAGTTATGTTACTAGCGTGGATGTCCCAGTATGGTGTGTTAACATAAATTGCTTCTTCTTTGTTATGAGCAATTTCACAATTTAATATTTTGATAGTTTCATTGGCTTTCCGCAAAAAGTGATCTCCAAGTTCATTTAAGAATCGGTTATAATATAGGGCTTTAACGCCAATTTTATTTCCTTTGATTTTAGAATTTATCACCTGTAAAGTAGGCACAGGACCTTTGATTATTTTGTTCCTGATATTTTGTACTGGAGCTGGAACAGTGCTGACTACAAGTACCACAGCTCCTAAAGCCGCATTGCCACTTTCGTACGTCAATACCACTCCAAAACTACTACTCGTTGTTGGGAACGTCGACAAGTCACGGTCTAGACACCACTGTGTACTGCGTTCGTTTATATTTTGAGAGTCGTATATGCAGATACTCTCAGTTGAGAAGTTATGGATAGGATTCAACAGCTGCAGACCAAGAACGAAACCAGGATTGCATTTTATATTGTAAGTTCTCGCAATATTTTCACCATAGTGTTTACTGAAAACTAAATATCTTGTTTCTCCGTTCACAAGGCTTATATCAGTTTCAAACGCAGGTATAAATATGGGGCGGTAGCTTGATTCGTCCATATTAAATCCGGGATCTAAATTAAACCAGCCAGCTAACTCTCTTTGCTGCTGTCCCGTCAAATGTGGGTTATGGGATATTCCAGCAACTTCGTTGTTCTCAATAACAGAGGTGTATACTTTTAGGCCCAACTGCTTGAAGCTTATACCACTTCCCCGATTGTTACTGAACTCTGAATTTCTAACGGTATTGACAGCATCAGCACTGTATAGGTCGGAATATAGTATACCCAAACCATCGTGGTAATTGTTTGATATTTTCACACTCTCAAGGCCATGCCGGGCAAAGTCAACCTGAAGCGCTGGTTTAAAAGCATTTGAGGAATAATCAAGCAGTCCAGCTTTTTCCACAGTAATATATTGTAAATCTGTTCTTTCTGAAATTACACTAAACCTCAATCCAGCCCAACTCGTTTCATAACATCTAATGCCAACATCATTTTCGTGATCACATGAATTTTCGAAATGGTCTCTAGTTTCGGCTTTGCATTTAGTGATGTCAGTATCAAACTCTGTACACACAACATTAGAAAGAATAGTATCTTCATTCATACCCGCAGTCGGTATTTCATTAGGTTCTAAAAACCAATCATTTGGATTTAAGACTAGACCGAGTTGGTTACAAACAACAGCAGCGTTGATGATGTTCCATCGATAGTTACATACCGTGCCCCATTTTTCGTCTATTCTTACTTGTAGTCTACCTTCATGCGGTGTACGCCCCCCCAAAAGTCTTATAGGCACAATAGGCTCAACATAGCCCGGTGTAGTTGGTTCCAGTTCTGTATCAGTCTCATAAACGCTATCATTGGTCATTGTCACTTCTTCTTTCAGGGTGAATGTGATATCATTTGGACGTTTTCCTCTTGCTTCAAGTTTTCCTGCAACCATAATACCGATAGATGGTGGGAATTTCAGTGTGACTCCTGATTGTAAAATGAGTTTCCCGCCAGGTCTAATATTAATATCTTTATCAACGTCGTATTCTCCTGGTCTTAGAATTTCAATGCCTTCTACTTCACCGCCAACCACTAAAGTACCCGGCACATTAAATTGAGGAACAAAGAGCGAATTGTAATTTATTTGCGTGGCGCCCGGGTTACTGCTATGCAAAAGATAAGGCATGTAAAGTATCTTGGCCAAATTATACCTGTCTTTCCTATGGAACAATCTGTTGTAAACCTTTTCTTCCTCACCGAAGCCAAGCCAATTGTAGGTGCAATTAAGAAACTTACTTTGGTCTTCAACATGTGAACCGATTTCGTATTGAGATTCTGGGTTATTTATTATATTCCTAAACACATCAATATTACTGGAGGCAAGTACGATTGTAGCTGCGACTCTACTTCGAGGAATAAGTCGTGAAGAAACACCTTCTAGTGGCTCGAATGGTTCCCTCACTTTATTTTCTCTTAGGAAGTTTCTTGAAAATAATATGTATTGAATATCACTGTACGGTGAGAGGCCAAGATTGACAACAAATGGACCCTTGTTTCCAGCAAAATAGTTATGCTGTATCTGGAATCTAGCCGGTAACATTTCAAATTCTTCTATGTACTTGCCCTCTATACGATTCATTATCACAATTGCTCCGTAGCTACCGTGTTCAAAATAATTATATTCTATCCGTCCCATTACGTTTAACGCTGGTTGGATTTTTAAAGGCACTTTCAGGTTTTGGTAGAATCTATTGTGACCTATTTGTAAATTAAGTAATTTTACAGGATTATTAAATCTCCAACACGTTGATATTTCTATTGTGCTTTCCATACTAGTGTTGAACCAATTTCCAGTTATATTTATCCAGCTATCACCACAGAAATTGCCATGTAAAATACCAACATCCAGATTCTTAAATATTTCAGAGTATTCTACAACAGTTGTTTGGTTTATTGGTACGTATTCAGTCTCTTGGGAGTTGTTCAGCCACACTGCTAAGCCGAATCCTTGGTTTGAGCTTAGTATGCTTCTTGACACGTTGCGATTTCCGCCAGTCATTGTGATGTTTATCCCATCGCCCTGATTGAACGATATTCTGCTCTCGGTTACGTTAACATCTCCTGCCCCACTGACAACATGAAGACCCGCGACATGATTATTATTTGAAATTGATGTACGGTGAATGTGAATTTGTGACCTTAGATTCTCAATGGCGACACCTCGACCGTTGTTATCAGATATAATGGTATCAGTCACATTCAAATCATAAGTCTTGCTCACTCCTGACGTCAATCTCAGAAACCCAACAATATCAGTTCTAGTATTCGCTCTGAATCGTACAAACATTCGATTTCTAGTTGAAGTAACACTCTGAGGTCGAGTATGATTTCTAATGCTAAACGTAAGTAAAAGTCTGTCGTCTGCTGTTAGGCCGTCATAGACAAACATTTCTCCAGTATCATTCTGATTTGTTAGGAGTTTGATAAAGTTTAATGTTAGAACGTGATCGGATCTGGTGAAGAATCTTTGACTGCAATCTCTTTCCATGTTTGAATACCGGGACTGTTCGATAGACATCTGCAATGGAAATGTCTGACTAGGCGTGGACGCCAGCGTACAGAGGTCGAATATTTCGCTGCGATCGAGCCTCTCGTCAATATTCATTTCGTGCACCACGTATTTGACCCCGTCGCCGCCATTATCGTGAATCAGGCAATTCTCGATCCTGGTCATGCCGTACGTAGAGTTCACATACACGCCGTAGCCTCTATTGTTTTGAATAGTGCAGTTGTTTATAACGATGGGAGCGTTCGGTGACGTCACGTTTATAGCGTTAAACGCAGAGTTAGATATCTCTATGTCTTCCATTACCGGCGGCACGCCGATTATGTCTAAGGCGCTCGTTGCATTGTTATCCCTGCCAAGACCTGCGTTTTTTATCGTAACGTGCACAAGTCTAGACATCGATGTGGGTACGTAGAGAGTGTTTACTGCAGTTAAGATTCGTTCGAATACGGCGTGTTCGAATCGAATGCCTCTCCAGTGTCTCCCAGAGCTTCCTAGTTCGTTGTCGTCGTGGTGAGGAAGGCACTGAATGCCGAGATCAGGGTGGAAGTCGCAGACTCCGGAGCCGAGTTGACGGGAGTTCCAGTCACATTGGAAGAGGTCGTATTCGGTGCCTTTGCACCGAGGCTCCTCAAACAAGAGTCGCGCGCGGCGCCCGGGCTGGCGATCCATCCAGTTGTAGAACGATCCCCCCATGAAACCGAGCTGTCTGCAAGCTGTCTCCATATCATTGACGGTCCAACTGCAAAAAATAAAATGCCCATTAGCTTACTCACCGCAAATATAAATATAGTTATGAAAGCCTTAATGAGATAAATTGTCTTCACTAAGCTTGTAACGATGATTTATAATAGAACATTAACAAGATAATGTACAGACTCATTGAAAATTTATTCGTAAATTCTTTCCATAAACATTTTACAAAAGGCTGTAGTAAAGAGTAAATAAAGGCTGTAGTAAAGAGTAAATAAAATAAAGATAAGATCATAAGAGATGATGATGTCTGTCTTCTGGAATGAATTTCGGTAAAATTTATCCATACTAAGTACTAACTAAGAAATATATTATGTAAATTCTAAAGTCAGATTCTGTCTGTCTGTTACCTTTTACGCGTCAACCTCTTGATACTGGTTCGAGTCCTAGGAAAGGACAGTATTATCCTAGAAATCATCCTCATGGACAAAGACGGGATAAAGTTTGAAAAGAAATCGGCGCGTAAATTCGGGGGGAACCGCGAGTAAAGGTTTTTTAACTCACTTTCTCGAGTTTGTGCAGACAGACCGCCACTGTCCCCGGTGTAACAGCTGGACCCTCCCAGCCAGGATCGAGGGTCCGTCCACCAGCCTGATGTCAGGGAACGGCTTGTCCAGCTTCAACGGCTCTTCGGTGCTGGTGAACGTGATCCCGCTTTGATGCTTCCCCTGGAAACAAATAAGCAGAGGAGTTAGGCAATAGTTTTTTGATACTTTTACTATAAAAAGAGTAGGAAGCCTTATCTTATGGATCATTGAAACGCTAATAACCATCTTCTAACTATAATATGAAATACTATTATATTAACTTTTATTGTTGTTTTTCCTGTGGTTCATTTCATTATTATCATCAACAGAGATTTACCTAAGTAAAGAGGTTACTTCTTCTAACCTATGTTTTATACTCCGAGTTAACAATAGTTAGGTACCTAGTTATTTCCATATTTAAAGCCCGCTTCAACGATTTGATCTATGACTCGTTGGCGCCTATTGTAAACCATTTGTAGTTCCCATTTCAATTGGTGTTCCTACGCTTACAATTCTATTGTTATACATTTCGCAAGAAAATCGATTTGCTTGGCAAATTGACCAACAGACACCGGGGGGCGAGCTTAGTGAATAATGAACGGACGTGTGCAACGGAAAGTCAGAAACCGGGGTTTTGGCAATATTGTTTGTTGCGATAAAATCGTAGCGTAGCTATTCTATTCTGCAGGGACAATGCAGGTGAGGTCTTCAATTTATTTTTAGGGTTTCGCACCCAAAGCGTAAAAACGGGACCCTATTACTAAGCCTCCGCTGTCCGTCTGTCACCAGGCTGTATCTCATTCATAAATCCTGATAATTATAAAGTTGTCACAGATTATGTATTTCTGTTGCCACTATAACCACAAATACTAAAAAAACAGAATAAAATCAATATTTAAGGGGGGCTCCCATACCAAAGTGAACCAAAAAAGCTCATAATAATATAGTGTCTAAAGTCAAATATTATGGAACCCTTCGAGTTCGCGAGTCCGACACGCACTTGGCCGGTATTTTTTTAACTTATTTTCTTGCCCAATGGGATTCATTGGCCAGTAATAATCACCCATGACGTCACAATGGTTGCCGCGACTACACGCGCCCTTGCACTTCGCCATAGCTTCCTGCCTTTTGAGCCACCCCATTCATTCATGCCGTCACGTTCTGCTAAGCGGCATGCCAACTGACGGCCCGGCCGCAGGAATGTATGATATAATGTAACACTATATTTTACGCGTGAGATCTCTTTCAAAATAAACTCGTGGTTGGGTTGGCTCTCTTTTGGATTAAGCGATATCCAAACATTTCGAAGACCAAAATTAAGGCTGTATGAACTTAATTAACTTGAATGAGAGAGAGATGAGACGGATGGCATCAAATCTGTTTATTCTAGGTTGTCACCTTTAATTATTAATAAATTACTGAAAGCGTCATGGTATCACGCTAAAAATTCTTACGTAGACAAAGCACTATGTATGATGCTCAGTAAAACGCAATACAATACAATAATGCAAAAGAAGATGGCATCTTTACCAAGCTATAAAACAATCAAAGGAGCTCCTTTCAATAGATAGATAAAAGGCATTGGCAATCAAAAATCTCTACGAGTCAGCAGGACACATAACCACACTATGTTAGCCACATAAAAATTCAGATCACGTCATAACACAAGCAGTGTTTTGTGGCAGGTCCTCTGTCCGTTAAATAGTCACGCATGGGCGACAACAAACGGCGTGGATCAACTTACAAGACGCATAAAAACTTCGACATCTTTGTCGGGGTAAGGAGACGACCGCGCAAGGACGCAGTCGCCAAAGGGTGACTCAGCAAGTTACTATGCAAACCGGTCTCAAACGTCATCGAATATGTAAAACACGGAACGACGGTCACTTGTAAGAAGAGGTGCTGACGTGCTGTAGGAAATCGCTAGCAGATAAACTTTAAGGCTAATGCGCCTTATTTCACTGTGCACATGTTAAGGAAAATTTACAGCCCACTATCTTTCACTTTGTCTTCACCGTCTATAAGGCAACGATTATGAATTGTCAAAAACGCCAGCATGAGAATAACCTAACATTGACGACCGTCTTGGTGTATTGGTTCACGGTCCGGACCCCAAAACTAGAGGTTGCGGGTGAAATCCCGTAAGGAACAATTAATGTTTGTGCGATATTTATAAACGTTGGTATAAAGTATGTCTATCCGTTATCCTAGTCGTAGCCTAGCACAAACTCACGCTTTGTTTGGGGCTAGGTAATTGGTGTGTTTGTGAAAAACAATTTATGAATTTTAGACGTTACAAATCGACGAGTACCTTCTTACTTAAGCAAACATCAGTGTCAGGTAAGGAGTGCCTAAAAAGCACATGTCATTCATCCTCACTGTCTTTACAGTATAAAAAATATCGGGGCACCTAAAAGCCTTAAAATTATTAACTCAAAAACGAAAACTGATATAGCTACATAAGCCGTAATTGAGTGAACGTACGCTTCAAGGTTCACGAGACAGCTGTGTCTGCGGGCGGCACATTCGTGCCATTTGGCTGAAACCTTTGCTGAACCGAATCGATTGCCACTTTCTACATGGATTATTCTCGTCTAGACTTCACACAACAACCAACCATAATGGTATAATAAAGTTTTAGGTCAAGCAACTTAAAAGTTGAATATTCATTTTAGTCCGCTTGTACGACAAACACGACGTGCACCTTTACCTATTTTAAACCAAAGCGAGCTAAACAAACCTCTCTCCTAGCTACACTAGTCCAACAGCTCTACATTGCTTTGCGCGTACTTACACTGTCATTATCGTGCCTACGAGAGTAGTATACCTTCTTTAGTCCACACTGCGGAGTAGCATTGCTTTGTGTCCCAGCAAGACATTAAAATGCTCGTTCACGGATTCCTGTGTTATGGCCAGTGCTTCCTGTCTTTATAGAATCTAAGGCGAGGCCCCTACTCTCTCAGTCAATATCCGTATTTTCGACTTTAGGCGTCCCTATTCCATGCCATGACACATTGGGCTCAGTTCCATAGTGGCCCCTCTCTAATTGTAAGTTCACTCTGTCTCTTTCTTTGCTAAATAAATGCAGACAGACTACAGTAATTAAGAAGTCAAACAAAACATCTGTAAGTTGCTTAAGAAGTTAAATAGTCCATAGTCTAAGCTTTAGCAAGAATATTATCACGACTAAAGTTAACTAACTAAACACGCGAAAACTTGTAAAAATACGTGAGAGATCGCATATCTCAATTAACGTTTCAATATCTTTATTTTAATAATATCTTTTTCATTTAGTACCTAGATATTTTTTAAGAAGTATTTTATGGACAAGTCACATACATTGCTTTGATCCCAAAGTAAGTAAGAGCTACTTGTGCTTTATTCTGTGTTAGCTAAAGCACTTGTGTTGTGGGAATAAGACACAATGGTGGTACCACAACACCCAGACTCGAGATTACAAATCTGGATGGATCTCTATTATTGACACAATGCGGCATCGAAACCTTCGAAAAATCGGTGAGCTTTTTGATTTTGACCACGAAGGTCATCGAAAGAAAGAGAATATATGGACAAACTTTATTTCTTAAAATTAGATTTAGAGAGGGGGAATGGAAACTATGGAATCGAGCCCAATAACATTGCAAGTGAGCTAGCTAAGGACGAAACTAATGGACGCGTACAGAGTAGAGCCTCTGACTGATAGGTATGTGTATAGAATCGTTAATAGGCGTATGTATGAGTTCCGTATGTGGAGGACACATGCCATTGTATTATTTTCCTTGGATTTTAACCGATTTTACGAACGGTTCGACAGGAATTCTAATTGAACGTAGCTAATGTGCGACGAAGGTAAATCTGTCAATAACTATTACAACTTTGCGTGTTTTCGACACGCAAACGTGTAGTAGTGACCAAGAGTTTTTAATAACACGTACATTTCACAGACAACAAAACAAAAATTGTGTACCTACCTCCAAAAAGACAATCAATTTTAGAAGTTATGTTAACGTTAAAAAAATAGTTAAATCTAGATTGAATTAGCTATTCACACAGCACAACAATAATAAACACAGTGAATAAGAAGAGTTAACATCTACTTCGGAAATCCCCGCTTAGTTAGTATTAGGTCATCTATCATTATTATAGATAGAATACCTAGATATTGTGGGAGCTTTACACGTATGTAGATGTTTTGACGACCGTCTTGCTTAGGTGTAGCGTTAGCGCTCCAGACTTCTATGCCGGCGATTGCGGGTTCGAATCCCGCAACATATGTTTGGGTGGTTGATGATGAGTATTTGTATTTGTTACACATGGATTGTTATAAAAGTATAATATACGTACATTCGTTATCCAATCACTAACCAATTTACCATAGCACAAGCTTATGCCTAAAATTAAGGTCAAAGTAGGTTAATATTAATGTGATTGTTGAAAAAAAAATGTATTTAATGTTTCTCTTCGTGACTCCGTTAAATAAGTTACAACACAAATTACTTTGCGGGTAACGTGTTAAGTAGGCTCAGAGAACGTCGCGGAAGCAATCAGCTTCGAAAGGAAGTTTTTTTCAGACAAAAAATCTAGGTTGACTAGTAAACATCTGGATATAGCACTTACTTATTCTGTGGTATAGCATGTCTTTTTTCCGAAGGGTGACCCCTTATGACTTATGACTAAGTAGAAAAAATTAAGCACGACATATTTATAAATAACTGACGGAGAGCTGGGGCTCTATTTTTGAATCACTCGCCTACAGATTACTACTGAATATCGTTCGTCATCTAAAAATCCGTATTTTTGAATCGCTCGATCTGTCATTTTGTGTGGCTGTCAATATGGAATAAGTCATGTGACTAGGTAGACGATTAAAATTAAGTCGCATTCGCCAGCAAAATATCATACGAGTGATTCAAAAATAGAGCTCCTGCTGTTGTTTTCGGTAAATACGCAGATGATTAGAATTATGGAAGCAAGCAATTTTTATCCACTATATAGTCAACCTCTGTTAATTGTTGGGTGTAAACACTAGTCTCCTTGACAATCAGTTAGCAAAATTTACGTAGGTAGTCGACTATTTCGAATCCGCCTTTGACCCCTTAAGGAGGCACAGTTAGAGTTCACTGTTCGATACAAGGCCGAAATATAATGGATACCAAGTGAACTACTGTGAAATTTAATTTCGAAATTGCCACAATACATCATAGCTGAAACAATGCGATTCTCATGTCACAATTTCCAGGAAACAGCACCGTGGTGGCCCAATGCTTAAAATTTGAAAACAAAGAGTTGCGAAAGTTGCTTATTTTTTAGATAATTTCATATTATCAACTGCTAAAAGTTTTGTAGTTAGGATGACACATAATGAGGCGGTAAGTAAAGTGTCTAGTGATACTTAAGGTATGACTGGTAGAGAATGCCACTAGGCATTAAGTCCGCCTTTTGTACACAGTTTTAGTTGTGCAATAAAGATTGAATAAATAAACAAATAAATACTTTACTTACCGCCTCATTATGTGCCATCTTATTCTAACACGTATCTCATTCACTTTGGAGAGTCAGGAATCTCATCACATCCAAATATTATTATGGCTCATATCTCTAGTAAGCTCATCAATTGTCGATAAGTTGATAACGGTTAATTTCAGTTTTTTTAAATCTGAGGCTCCATTCCGTTCATCATCATCATCCTAGCGTTATCCCGGTTGTGCACTTGCACGTGAGGGCCCAGGTAATCACAGTGGAGAGACTGCTATCTGACCTCCGTGACCCTGTTAACAGGGGAAACTGTGGTCAGTTTCACAGAACTGGTGTTCTGGTCTGGATCATAGTTACACATTCAGTCGTCTATATTTGCAGGTTTCCTCACGATGTTTTCTCGCACCGTAAGAGTAAATAATGAACATAACTTAGAAAAACTCATTGGTACATGGCGGCACGTGGGATCGAACCCGGCTCTTCCCGCATGAGAGGCAACCCGCTAGGCACTGCGCCACCGACTCTCTTCTTGTGCGTATTTTATTTAAATCAAATCTCGATATCAGTGCAGTTTTTGACGTTCTGTCTCTGTCTTTGCATACGAGAGAATGCGAGGGAAATATCATTAAGGTATTTTAACACTTAAGATACGGGTATCAGGGCACAGGGCCCGTAGACAAGATGCAATCTATTCTTAAGCGAAGTTCGCTATCGATAGCAAAATGTATGAAAATAACATTAGCCATTAAACCATCACGTCGTGACTTTTGCATAGGTACATTTTGTTGGCAATAGTGAAGTTCGTTGTAGAAAGATTAGTATATTTAGTGATTAGCTATAAAATAGTGAAATCTTGTCTAAGGATAGGCCCTGAATTTCGAGGTAGCACCGAGCACATAACCTATAGAGGCGAAATATCATTAATTTTGTATTCAGTTTCCGTCAAAATCCCTTGGAAATTAATGCCTCTGTTTTTTCTTTAACGCCTTTTGTTAAAGTAATTCACTTATTTCTTTACATATTTTAAAATAAAGGTGCTGTTTAAAAGATTAAAAGAAAAGATTATGGGTCAATCTTGAAAGCCAAAAAAATATAAGTTATTTTTTTTCTGTTACTTTAATGTTTAAATTAAATGGGGCACAACAAAAACGGTGTTTATTTTAGCTTAAAACATCTGAAAAAAATCTTCGAAGCCTTGATATTTGATTCCCCTGGGCTGTCCCTTAGTCATTTTTTGAACAAACCATTAAAAATTTTCCTATCTATAGTCATAAATTTAGATTTTTTTGTAATTTAGGAGAAAAGGGGGAGTTGTTTAATGATTTATTAAATACACAAAGTCGGTGCCAATCACTGTTTAAAAAAAAATACTTTGTGTTTGTCCGAGCTCAACAATTGATTCCCTTGGCGCGTCACTAAATGCCACCTGCCTTGCTATTATAAATGTCTACGCCGAAGGCGTGCACATCGGCAAGGTGGCTTTAGTCGCGCTCTGAACATCGCGAGGAGAGGTCGCGTCTCGACGTTTCCAAGCCAGATTTACGAAGGTAAGAATTTGATTCCCCTGGTTTTGTTTCACTAGGTCATTGATTACCCTGGCCACTTTTAAAATTGATTTTTGATGATTAAGAATTTCCTTACTAGGATTAACAGTAAGGTATATAGGACTATTAATTGTTTTTAAAATAATCATTGGCAAAAATCAATCCATTTAAACAAAATCGAAAGAAGAATAACTTTTCTTGACTCCCCTGGCATCGATTCAAAAAATCAAAGCGTCCTTATTTTCCATACTTTCATATTATGATTATGGGTCGAAAATCTGTAACCATTAATATAGCAAAATGAACTTACTAAAACACAGATCATATGGTAATAAAGTTTATTCAAAATGACCCCCGCGATTTAAAATACAGGTCTTCAATCTGCGCGGCCAGTCGTCTATCGCAGCACGAACGAGGTTCATGTCAATATCGGTGGCTGCCTTAATCAAGGATGCCTTGAGTGACTCCAAATCAGGATGAGGCTTTGAGCAGGCCTTTTCCTCCAAGTGTTGCCATATCTTGTAATCTAACGGACTCAAATCTGGACTGGAGGAGGGCCAGTCTTCGTGCCGGATGAAGTCGATTTTACGCGCCGCCAGCCAGTCTTGTGTGCTTTTCGCTCTATGAGCTGGCGCAGAATCTTGTTGGAATACCCAGTGCCTGTTATTAAACATGGTATGAAAAACAGGTTCCACAAGGTTCTTGAGGGCTGTATTTTGATACACAACTGCATTCGTTTTTACGCCTTTCACACAAAAATGTACCTCAGTTAAGCCCCATTAAGAGACTTCCAACCAAACCATGAGCGAGGATGGAAAATGACCTCGTTGGACACGCGGGATACGGTTGCTCGCTTCTTCACTGCTGTGTGCGTACACCTACTCATTTTGTTTGTTGTAGCTCTCTTCCACGGTGAATTTTTTTTCATCTGAAAAAAGAATTTCCCGATGCGTTTTTCCCGCGTACCGCTTCAACAAAGCGCGGCATCACTTTAGTCTCAGGTCCATTAAACGAGCGTCCAAACGATGTCTTGTTTTTCTTCGATATGCCCTAAGCCCTAAGTCTTCATTTAACACCCTTTTCACCGTGGTCCTGCTTAACCTCATCTGAAAGGCCAACAGTTTCTGCTTACGTATGGGATTTCTTTGAAATCCCATACGTAAGCAGTTTCACCTTCACTCCAAAAGTGATAAAAGCTGTGAAGCTTTTATCACTTTTGGAGTCCTAACAGAGCGAGGGTGACCACTTCTTGACCTGTCATCTACACTAGAGTCTTCATTGTATCGTTTTATGGTACGATAAACGAATCTTTTGGTTATATCCAAAAATTTTCAGTAAGCCGAAAATCTGAATTGGCGCGTAACCGCAACGATGCAATGCAATAATCGCGACACGGTCTTCTTTAAGTGTCCACTCCATATTCAAAAATGAGGAAAATTTAAAAAGTAAAAATTTTTATTTTCATGAAAAATTCTAAATTCGAATTCAATAAACTTTTTTGTGGCCAGCATTCTAAATTCAAAAGATTCTATTGTGTGAGAGAACTTATGACCTGACTATGTATATTATCCTAGCGGCCGCCAGCGAATTCGTCCGCGTGGCCTCTCGGGGTGGAATTTAAAAAAAATCCTCACTTAGTTCTTCCTTACACTCTCAAAGTAACATGAATGCCAGATTTCAGCTTCTTGCGTTTAGTAGTTTCGGCTGTGCATTGTCTGTCAGTCAGTCACTCAGTATCGGAAGAGTTTTATTATGTAGATATTTGATTAAAATTGAATTAAAATAAACGATTATTCTATACATGTTTTATTTTGATTCCCCTGGCATCTTATATTGATTCCCCTGGCATCAAAATTTTAAAGTCATATATCTTTATATCTAATTATGTGACAGTGATGCCTTTTTGTGAAATATGTTTACAATGATGTGATATTTAGCCTTTTGTTAGTAAAAGTTTAAAAAGTGCCAGGGGAGTCAACCGAATACGCCCAATTTCAAGATTGACCCTTATACGATCACAACCGAAATATCTCATATTTCATAATATCGATTTGAAAATACATACATGCTTCAATTGACACTTTTCGTATCAGTGCCAAGCACTGATAAGTTTCGGATAGCGATGGGCGAGGGAAAGAAAAAATTGGGATGGAAAAGAAAAATACGGAAAAGTATGGGAAAAAACGGAAAGATTGGGAAATATTCCAATTCGGCGGGAAAATACTCAGAAGTGGACTTAAATTAATAAAATGCAAGAATTTAGCTACTGTAACAATGGTTTTACGCCTGTAGCACACCCTTACATAAAACCATAACAGCGGGACCACGCTAGTTTTGCCTGTTTGTCAGTTTTATTACACCAAACGTAAACTGCATGTTCTAATGCTTAGATTTATCTGAGTCTTTTTTTCTTTGAGATTCGACGATCCTGTAGTACACTTTCTATTACTGTGCTCACGATGTCGCGAATGGGTGCAGAAATGTGCGTTTGAGAAGGATTGGAGAAATCTCGACGTAAAGAAACAGGGTCATAGTAAAATCTCTACATTAGAAACAGGCAGTTTGGCTTCTGTTAAGTTTAAATATTTGAGACAAGTGATGATAAAGTTAAATCTTCGTTATTAAAAACAAGAAATTCAGAAAACAAAACGTGTAGGTTTGTTTTCTTCGAGGTGTCTAGGTGAACATACTTAAAGTCCCGAGTGTGGTAAGTGAGCTATCAACGGAATAGTAAAAGAAGGGCGCCTCTTTTGTTTATATTTTTTTGCTTGTAAACTCGAAAACTGCTTGTTTTATTTTAAGACACATTCATTTTGATTTTTTTCTATAGGTCCAAAAGTGAACACGATATTACAAAGTATCTGATTTGACAAGTTGAAAAACTTAATTCCAACTGCGGACAAATCACTCAATACTAATTTTTTTAAAAAGAAAACACTTCCAAATGTGGTAAGATATCTTACTTAAAATTGTCAAAAAAAAAACTAAATTGGTAAATTCAGTATAGTTTTTAAATCACTCATCAAAAAAAGTTTACGATCACTGAAAAATCGAAAACTTTATTTGTTACGGTAGATTATATTACGATTTCATCTTCTTTTAAGATTCTTTATTTAAAATATATACAATTAGAAGACAAAACAATAAATCAGTTCAATTGTTTTTCCATGTAAAAAGGCTTTCAGTCATAGCTTACGCTCACTCAGAAATCTGATTTACTCAATTTTGACGGATTTTAAATATTTTTTACAAAAAGTTGTGATTGAAAAAATGCCAAGAGGATTATCAGAAGTTTTACGTGAATGGTAACTTTGAGGGAAGAAGGATATAGCACTAGAGATATAGCACGCAGACTTGCTATATCCCAATCCTGTATCGTGACCACGTTGCCATGGGGTAGGTACGACGGGATGGGTAATTTAGCTGACCGACCCCGAAGTGGTCACCCAACTGTTTTAACTGCTGACCAAAAGCGCTATATTAGATTGCTGGCAGAAGTTAGGGCCGCCTCTGGGCTTGAAGTTAGCACTCAGACCATTCGGAATTGCTTGCACCAGGCTGGATTACGAGCACAGAGGTCTTGGAGAGCGCCTCTGAATTCCCAACAACGTCAACGACAGAGTGTTGGAGTTGGAGTTGGAGTGGGCTAGGCGTCAGCAGAATGAAGAAGATGAAGAAGAAAACATTTGGCAAAACTGTCTCTTCGTTGACGAATCGCGAATTAGTAGTCATCCAGATAACCGACGTGTCCGTGTCTGGAAAAGACCAGGAGACCGTGTAAGGCAAAGAACTGCCACAGGAACAGTTCAGCGAGGCGGGAAATCGGTGTCTTTTTGAGGGTGGTATTATGATTGGAGTTACAACACCTTTGATCCCGTATCGAGGCTTCATGACAGCAGACGTGTATAAAGCAGTTGCTATTGATGAAATTGTCAGACCATTCCAAGTAAACCATGGGCATCAATTTGTACTGGTCGATGATAATGCGCCCGAACATCGAGCTCAACGAGTCAATGCTGCTCTCCGAGAATACGACATCACAAGGTTAGACTGACCTGCCGGCTCGCCCGACTTAAACCCAATAGAGCACGCGTGCTCTTAAGAGAGCTGTTTGGAAACGTCAGCCATGTCCCCAGACAGTGCCAGACCTCAGGGAAGCCGCTATCCAAGAAATGCTTAATAACTTGATCCTCAGCATGCCTAGGAGGATCTCCGCATGTGTTCGAGCCAGGGGAGGAGTTATATTATATTGAATAAAAACATTTTATTTATACATGGTCGTTAAATTTGGTTAAACAGTATTTTCCTTTATATCAAATTTCTCTTACAATTACATTATGGTTAATTACTCAATTTTTGTTATTAAAAAATTTAAATTAGTTTTTTTTCTTAATTTCAAAGGGTTTTTCTTTTTTAAAGAAAACACACAACAAAACATTTTTCTTGATAAAGTTAAATTTAAAGAATTATATCAGTTTATGCTAGTGATCTTAAACTTTTTTTGATGTGTGTATAGCACATTTCAACATCCGCAAATATAACTTAGGTATTCATACAAACACAAAAAAAACTTACAATTCTCTTTAATTACGAAGATTTAACTTTATTATCACTTGTCTCAAATATTCAAACTTAACTTCTGTTAAGTTACTAACTGTTAAGTTAGCCAAACTGCCGTTTCTAATGTAAAGATTTTACTAGACCCGGTTTGTTTATATCGAGATTTCTCAAATCCTTCTCAAACGTCTACATTTCTGCACCAATTCGCGACATCGTGGACACAGTAGTAGGAAGTATACTACAGGATCGTCGAATCTCAAAGAAAGAGAGACTCAGATAAACCTAAGCATTAAAATATGCCGTTTACGTTTAGTGTAATAAAACTGACAAACAGGCAAAACTAGCGTGGTCCCGCTGTTATGGTTTTATGTGAAGGTGTGCTACAGGCGTAAAACAATTGTCAAAATAGCAAAATTCTCGCATTTTATTACTTTAAATGCACTTTTGAGTATTTTCCCTATTTTCCCGGCGAATTGGAAATATTCCGCATACTTTCCCCGAATTTGGGAATAAACCCAACAGTTGGAAATATTCCGGGGAGTAAACCCAACGCTAGTTTCGGAGAAAAATCGCGCTTACTTCGCCTTTATAGGTTACGTGCTCGATGAGAGGTAGTAAGTACTGAACTAACTGAGCCGTGGTATCTATCGACTCCATTCTCAACGAATTAATACATGTAGGTGGTACCTATTATAAAGAAAGACAAAATTATGAAGAGCACTTTCATAGTTAGAAGTACGAGTAAAGGAATAGGAGCACTTACCCAAACTACCGAGTAACTGAGTTCTTAAACAAAGTGAAATATGTAACTAGAATCTTTAGCCTAACCGTTTATGGCTAAGCAAACCATAACCATAAAAGCCTTACTTATTATTACCAACTTTTTATCAAGCCCTAAGTGAAAATCCAAAGTAGGTAGGTACTCCAATATATTTCTACTAGCCCTTCGTGTCTGAAGTAGTAATCGTAAGCTGAGCTCGTAGGGGTCTTTGTGCCTTGGGTCACGACATTCACGACTTAAGTGATGAACTGCCGTGGAACGCCGAGAAGGCATGGGGGTATCTATTGGGCTACTTATTGGCGGCTTCGATTAAAAATTATCGTCAAAAAATCTTCAGAAACTTTAAAATTAATGAAGATTATCTAGCATCGATGAAAGCGCCCATTTAATTTTTTCATCATAGTTTTGTATGTTATTGAAATAGGATAGCATTTAAGAAAGACAAAATTACGAAGGACACTTTCATAGTTAGAAGTAATAGGAATAGGAGCACTACCCAAACTACTTGCTGCCATAGACGACTTATACTTCGTCCATGTTGCTACTAACCCGATCTTGAAGTGTGAAATAACTAGACCTAGAAATTTCATTTTGTAAAAGTATTGTATAATATATTGTATACCTGTAAACAGGGTGTCAAGTAAATCAAGGATAATTCTTTAACTACAGTAAGTCTATTATTTTAGGGGTTACGTATCCTTTTTTACTGGACTGGATATGTGGACTTTCACTGAAAATTGTGAAGAGGTGGGAATAAAAATTATATATTCAGGTTATTAGTACGTATTGACATGATTACCTAGGTAATAATACGTCAAGTCCCAAAAAAAAAACAAAGTCAACGACAATGAAATTTTAATATATCTCTATCTACAGTGTTGCAATACCTAGCGACCTTAAGTAAACTCTATTGCCTAATCTGTGGATAACGTAGTGGGTTATACATTTACTAATGTATTTAGCTAAGACATGGTTTAATGTGAAATGTGTAACTGTTTGTTGTTCCTTATAAATAAATAAATAAATCAGAGCAGCTCCGTCTGCTAATCGTTACAGGCGTGATCTCCACAATCTAAAGAGACAATGACAGCACTTAGCAACTTTTACCGGGGACAGCAATTTTTTATGCCCCTCGAAATGAAGCAGTAGTCGATTTTGTCACGCTTTTCATGAACACAAACAGAGCGTAACGATGGTATCTCCCGTACCAAATGTTGTTGGGCTAGGTTTTTGGGTCACGTTGGACGTCGGTTGCACGATTCAGTGCTTCGGATGTACCTAAGTAATCCTTCAGAAGACAGCAGATTAGTCCCTTGAAGTTAACTACCTACAACAATTTCGTTAAAGGGGATATAATATGGCGTGATGGCGCACTGTTGGCATAGATTTTAATGTTTTTATTTTTCAGAAATCATTAATATGAGTTGCTAGGTTCGGGTTTTATGTATTTATTTAATTACAACAGCTTTGAAGTAAACTGGTCCAAGTAAGTTATGTATTCTGGTTCTGGCAGCAATTTTTCAAAAGCAGTCATTTTATTCTGACCTGTTCTCTGAGTCAACGATATAAAAGGGTAAAAGGAAAACAATGAAATGGGGTTTTGACTGAAGTGTTTGGTATTAACAAATTTCTATAGTAATAAATAAAGAAACTTTCTTCTTAATTCAATGACACTTTCTTCTTTAGAGGCCAGAAAATTAGATCTATTCTGTCTGTCCAACTTAGCGTATAGATCCACAGAAGATAAAAACAATTAGACGCTACACAATTATCATCAATCTTGTTCGGTGCAAGATATCATTGTAAAAGATAAGGTTGTACGTTTTCAGATCAGAAATGGTTTACCTGGATACTAGTTTTACCTTGAATTGTTTTTATTTAAAAAATAAATACGCTTTCATTCTTGTAGAAGCAAATGATGTAATAATAACATTTGATGAGTGGCTTTGTGAGTAAAAATAGAAATAATGTCGAGATAATCTAACTAACGAGGATCCCTTATGCTGTTCGAAGCCGAAACTGTAAAGGCAATGCCAATCCTATGAAAGATGAGAACACGCACCTTCCAAGACTAGCAAGTTACACAATCTAGGTATATCGTTTGCCAGTTAGCACTTGGATTAAATTAAAACTAATCGCTATGGGCGCTCATAGCAACGTGCACAGACTTAATTGCACAATGCTCATTGTCCTGCACTCGTCCACCACTGGGTATTACAAACGATCATCATTACCATTCAAATCTCAGGATATTTACATCGCAATGACTAACAACTCCAACGTACACGTCGTCGTTGCACTTGCAAATGGCTTAAATAACCGTTCTCTTTCTTATGATTATTCTTTTAAGTCTCTTTTTGGCGTCATTATGCAGGCAACACTGAAATTTCAATTTTAGTTTTGTGTTCATACCTAGTCAGGTAGGCTCGCACGCTGTAGGTTCATTAGTCTTCTAACCATAGTGTATGACAAAACACAGTCGTTTACCAAAGAAGTTACTGCGAGCTGCAGTAATAAGTATAATGATACAAATAGCTAGAACGGTGTTGCGCAAGAAACTGCATTAACGTACTACGGTCTCTAGCTCGGGTGAAATATTGCAACTGCAAGACAAGGAAGCCATATAAAACTATTTCTAGTTCTGCATCTCAACCGCACGCAGTATGAATCAACTAGGTCATCCTTTTGTACAAAAATTTAAGGCGTCTGGTGCACCAGTGGTTCGTTAATCACTGCCGTATTGCTGTTTGCTGGCAAGATATTTAGTCTGTAGATGTGTTCAACCGTGTGAGTAGTAAGTGAGTCGTATTCAGCGCTACTTCATTGCATTACAGAGAAAGGTATGGTATTGTAACGTCAGAAAATAACATTTTCATCTGCGGTTAACGAGGACATGAGGTTGGATAACATAAGTTTATGAATAAAGAACCACACGCTGCATTCACCACAAGCAATCGGTACAAAGTGAGTCATTTTATTGCGCAAGTTTTGACTTGATTTTTAATCGATTTCGAATACGAAGTGATCCAGCAAGAACTTTTGGGTAATTCCGAGATCGTGCGTATCGGATAACTTGCAGAAAATGAGGCGTGGCGAGCAGTAGCCAACTTACTTTAGTAGAATCTACAGTAATTTCGGTACAAGAGTAAATTCGACAGCGATTGTGTTTAGAATTTTGACAAATAAAACATTGATAAAAACTTTAATCATTCGCCTCGACGATCATTCACTTTTACGTGGTAGATCTCATTCATAATGTCTAGATAGGTAGTTACTCAACTTACAGTTACTTAACTAAAACTAGCTGGTTCTAAGATGAAGAAGGTAGAATGATCAATGAATGAGACCTAACCGGATTTTGAAATGACCAGCTGTTCTCTGAAAGTGGTTTCATACGCATTTACAAGCAGGTTCCAATGAACAAATAGGCATTATACCTACTTATACTGACAGATAACAAAATACCTGCACTACGACGACAGGTAAAAACTTAAACTGTAATATTGTATAATGTTCTTTGTTTCACTGTTTTTATTCATACATGGTTGATGCACTTGTCAACCTGGCGACACGGCTATTACTTCACGCTGTGCGCACGGACACAGCACTGAGCACCACGGTCTGGTGCCAGCACCACACTTAGTAGATCCACATTATCGGACAACGAACCGACGAAACTGAGGCCTGAGCCATAGCGCTATACCATCCATTTTTCGGCTAACTGCACTTTCGAAATAACCAATGATTGAGAATCGCCGGCAAACAAAGAGTATTTTAATCCAGAGTAATTTGTGAAGAAACAAGAATAACGCAGCTATAAGTCTATTTGAACAAAACAATTGGTAAATGAAATACTTATTTATTTATTTATTTTAGGGATTACAAACAAATGCGTTACAACAATACGAATACAAATAACAACGAAGAATGAGAGGCAAAATAAATCGTCCTAAATTAAATATAAAAGCTTGGAATACGAACTATAGATGCACGTAATAGAGCAAGCTTCAGAGGATACAGAAATTTAAGCTTATAACTTAAAAATATCTTGCAAACTGTAACAAAACAAGCTATAAAGCATTTCGTGAACCGTATCAGGTGTAGGGCCAATCTGAGCAGAGACGAAGCGTGCATGACGAGATCGCACCGATACGCAGGCATTGAACCCGCTCCCACCTGTACTTGTTCCCAATCCGTTCTCCTTAACAGCGTTTACAATAGATATTCTTGACAATTACATTACTGTCTTTGTCTTGACTGTAATGAGGTATTTTTTTGTCGACAGAATAATTCCAGTACTTATACATTTCACATTTAGGGCTCTTGATAATGAAACGATTTAATAGTTGTCAGGTAGTGGAGAAATAAAAAAAAAAACAATGATCTGTGAGTAGCTTTAATATATCAGTTGCACTTGAGTCATATTTAAACACCAATTAAGAATCAATATTATCTTTCTGTGTTTGGTTCTTGTAGATTACCACTCACCCACCCACGTTCATTACTATGTGTGATGTGAATCTGATATTTAAACAGAGTCGCAAATGTGTATAAAAATATTTTAAAATATCCTAATATCCTACTCCTACGTAGCAGTCATAGACCTATTAATAGCGACAAGACTATTTGACGGGAATTCAGTAATAGTGCAGATTTCTATCTTCAATCAACTAAATCGTTTAACGTGGAGGCAACCTCTCTTGATAATAGCACCGATATCCATTTGCGGGAACTGGTAACAAACAATTAGACCGCTCAAGCAAGGATTCAATGATCTTCAAGGTCCTCGGTATTAGCTAGATCACAGCGATTTGCACTGACAGGCTTGGGAGAACGGGAAATAAACAGCTATGAACAGATATACGAAAGTTTTCAAGAATCATATTTATTGCCCGTTCTTCTCGCTTGTTATGTACATATGAGCAGATATTGCAAAAACTACCAGACTGATGTCATTCCGGTTTCGGTTCAGCCCACTTTTATCCTTTTTGAAGCCAACTGCACCCACACGCCTGTAAAACGTGACTTACGTAAGGCTAAAGGCCGACGAACAGCGACCAAGATGAAGCAAATCCGATACTTTACAGTTACATTTAAATCACGACCCCAAAAAATACTGAACAATGTTCGAAGAAATCGTAACGTTTTGCGATCCGGAACAAATGCTAGCGCCGCATCAAGTCCGAAACTCGGGTGCAGTCTTAAATTAACTTTAAAATAATTTAAACTTTATATACATAAATGCACATAGAGAAAGATCTCTATGTGCATTTATGTATATAATAACGAAGATAACGTTGTGATCGACGTATCGTATAGTACGGAATGTCATTCTTTGATTATGATCAAGCAGGTTAAATGTATCCAGTAATGACTTTGATATGTGTAGCGCTTATTTAATATGGATACTAATGAATAACTGTTTACTAACGCCTTTGTTTTATCTTGTAGTAGGGTTCGTGTTGAAGATGAGCAATAATTGTAAAAAAAATACATTAGAATTGCAAAGATTTTATGAGGAAAGAAATCGGGAGTTCTGCAGGACAATTTCGGGCTTGGGACATTTTGTTCGTAGAGATACGTTTTTGTTTTAGGATTTTAAACTGAATAATACATAAAGGAGATGAGGATATGAAAGTACTTAGGTGTTCATAGCAAAGTACTCCTCATATGAAACACTAATGTTAGCTTCGGAGAATCACATACGTTAGGTCCGGGAACTCCTTGATAAGAATGATAAACAATAGTTTGTAACGGAAGCAAAAACAAGTCAGTTATCAAGTCTCGTGAATCAATGTTTATATAAGTATCATGTTTTAATGAGCATGATTCATAGATTCAGTTTTATGTGACTGCTAAGCCAATGACCTGATGCAAAATAAAGATAATGAAAAACTAAATAAATGCAGTCAGGCAAAGTAATATCGTGTCTGAGAAACAAGAAGTTCCTACTACTTCTTAGCAGTTTTAGATACATACAATTATTTTCTTAATTTCTAGAATTTATATTATACAGAAAATGTAACGTTGGTGCTTTGGCACTTAATGTTCAATGTCAATGACTCACGCATACAGGTATAAAATAATAAAACTGATAAGTAGGTATTGATCGCTTAATTACAGGAAAATCATACTGTGGGAAATACATAACTTAATATGATTAATTAATTAATGAGCTCGATTTAAATAGTCGAACAATACACAAGGTAGGAATATATAAATAAAATACCTATAACGTTAAATTAATGACAATGCACACTAAAATAATATAATCGACCAATAAAATTACGTAAATATGCATGTAAGTAGATCTGATTTGGACCACAGCTTGGACACAGTATATCGGTCAGGGAATAGCTCAGTAGGTAGTAAAAAAAAACAACTTATTTCCTTGATGTAGAAATATCTAGTACATGTCTGCTGTTTTGTGATGTGATTCATTCAGCTTGACTCATTTATATGACGTTGATCATGCGTGACATTGAAAGTAGGTGTAAAATCTATTTATAACTACTCGTAAATATCTACAATTGAAGAGTATCTGCCTATTGCTATCAATTTCATTAATGTCAAAGAGATAAGTTAAAATCACATTTTAAAATACACAACATAGACTTTTACATAATAATTACAATTGCAGTAAGAAGGAAAACGGATTCCTAATAGATAAACCACGGTAAGCTACAACAAGACGGTACGCTACCAAACAAGAGTTGGGCTGACACGGTATGCTACCAAACAAGAGTTGGGCTGAGAGGACAATAAGGAAGTTAAAACCGTTACATTAAATGCACCTCTATTTCCGATGACTCAAGACAAAACTGTTGTTTTACACTCAAGGTTGAGAAATATGGTTCGTTAGACGACTTGACGGTCAGTCGACCGCAGCTCTAACTGTATCTAAGTAACTGCCGTAATGAGCCGCTGTAATGAATGAACTAATGAACTTTGAAATAATAGGCTACAACCAGGTGCATCATACCCTATTACCCTCACAAGTCACAACTATCCCGCCTTTTCTAACATCCCGCAAGTCATAGAGAAACAAGATAAAGATGCTCGTTTGCTCAACGTGCCGCCATCGTCGAAATGTTATCATTGTTTACAGATCTTGACATAATTTTGATAGCAGTCCTAATTCAACAAAGCGTCGAGGTGTGTGCCCCTTTTTTCACTTTTGTAATGTTGTTTGTAATGATTCCTGCTTAGGACAGAGATATTACCGAGCACGTCTATATTGTTGAATTTAAGTTTGACAATTAAAATTGGTTAGGACATTGCACTATTGCAGGCAGGTATCCGTTCGACCGAATAAAAAAGCATCACATTCAGTTACAGTGCCAGTTCTATGGAGACATCATGCATGAAAAATGTCTGGCCACAGAATTTGTCTCTACATCTTACAACATCTCTACAATCGCGTGTTTTCAGACACGGTCATTATAGTGGAATGACCCACTTGCCAGTTTGCAATAAAATTGCTCATCCCAATTTAGTGAAAGCGACCGCAGTGTCTCACTTTTCGCCATTTGTCACGTTCGGTCCATTTGCTTGTGGTATTTTTAGCGTACTGCATAACATATTGGAATACTGAAACATTTCCTCAGTTAAGATTTTGATAGGTAATAGGTAAAATTCCACAATTTCGATTTAGGTATTTAGGTCATGTTATGAATGACAGCACTTGAAAACAAGTTCTAGATGAAATTAGGTGTAGGCACTATTGGTTGTTAAAATACTATATCATTTGATCTGGGATCCTCACAAATGTTTTTTGGCCATCAGCATTCAGCAGCAATGCCTGTCCTAATTCAGACTCAAAAACTTTAATCATTTACAGAAATATATCCAAGCAACGGTTTCGTTCATTCGTCAAATATTAGCATTGGTCACAAAATGAAGGATTTTTGTAATGTTGTTTCTTGTTCTGTCAGATCAATAATATTTTGTTTGGTGCTGGATGACAGATAAACTAATTTACCTATTTAAATAGAGTTGGCAATGTAAAACAACTAGGTAGACCTTATAATTTTTTCTTCACCTTTATTTTACGTACGTGTTCTAGTTCTTGTATTCGCGAACGCGATCATCCGCTCTACTTGGCCTACGGATCACTTCCTCTCGAAGGAAGCCAGCTGTCATCTCGTGAGGGACTCCTAGTGATTTGTGCGTGCTGATTGGCCTAACGAACAGGGGTCGCAGGGTCAGGACATCGGCTCCTTTGTACCAGCTGTCTTCATTAACACGTGTACTCGTAATGTATGATTCATGGCGTCCAAACGTGAGATGGAAAAATGTTACAGTACTCGTAAATGATTAACGAGTTTTTTCTTTTCATTATAAACTTTTGTTTGTCGAACACAACATTTTATTCTTGACTTTTAGATCTTGGATTAGTAACTGTTTTATTCCTGTTTTGATGTAGAATTCGTGGAAAGGTTCTCAGTAAAATGTTAATGTGAGTAATTTAAGAGAGTTTGAGTGTAGTTGCTGTGAAGGGGTTACACCCAAGGATTACACGGAAGTAAATTTTTAATCTTATCGATTTTAACCTTGATTACTTGCCGGTAATGAAATGCTAACATACTGTTATCATCGACGATTGTTTATTCAATTGTTCTAATTGAATTTAACTGTTTCGTAAAAAAAATATAGTGATACATTTGCTATATCCACTGATCATGACGATTCTTTGACGATATCTCATGTCTGCTGTAATCTTTTCTCAGAACTTTCAGAGCTATAAACAATAATGTATGTTATGAGTAGGACTGGACGATTGCGTGCTATGTTCTATTTCCGTTGTGGACTTTCGTAACAAAGCAATATTTGCCATACTCCAGCAGGTGAATAAATCAATATCATGGCTCAATGATTACGATACAGTTATCGCTGCGCTATCAAAGGCATGTGGACTTTATCTAATATTTGTTATCGACAAAAGGGAAAGCTAAGTACACAAGTCCACAAGTGCTGCCCTAATTTTGAAACCTTCATTTTAGTTTTGTTATTTCAGACAACTGACAAGTCATTAGATGAAATTGGGAAATAGAAGGAAGAAAATTACCGATTAAATGATCACAAGAATCCATTGTGCAGGACCGCTTAGGTACAAGAAGTTTCTAATTTATACCTACTTAGACGAGTATCTAAATATCCTAACTAACAACAACTAAACGTAAAGTTGTTTTTTGGAGGACTATTCAATGGTTGATCCCCGAAAATTACAAACAGTTTCAAAGCTGGCTGTAGAGCCAGGAATGCGTGACATGACGTAATTTATGTGGAGGATAAGGATACGCCTTTGCAAGGGCAGTAAGGGCACGGTATATGTAAAAGGGTACAGGGGCTCTATTTTTTAATCACTTGCGTGACGCGTGACATTCTTATGGGGAATGCAACTTATTTTTAATTTAATACAGTCAATTTAGCGTTTATTCTATCGTTCGCCTTCTGTAACGATTGGGTAGAGGCACTCGTTGCGGTTTCGAGCGATTAAGTGCAGTCGATCGAGTGTTTTAAAGATGCGGAGTTTCAGATGACGAACGAAAATCAGTAGACATCTACACGCGAGTGATTCACAAATAGGGCTCCAGGGCTACAAACAAACGACGTTGATCCATCTACGGCGTAAATCATATCAAAACTCGTTTTGTTCTTAGGCCTGTTACAAAAGGATGTAGAAAATAATATAGGCATCTCTTTCTGTGAGGGTTCGTTTATTGAGTGTGAAAATAATCATATTCCCTTTTAGATGATGGAAAGTAGGTACGTATGTGCTAAACAGTAAGAGTATAAAGAGTAGGATACCTAGTTTTGCGACTGTCTTCTTCGTTTTCTTTCAGATTAAAAATAAAACATTCTTAGCAATGTAACTAGCTTTAATAAAAGATCTTTTGATTTGAATTCAGCCCATCGTCTTCCTGGGATTTCTTTCTTATGAGAATCCTATTGCAAATAATTGCAATGATCATTCTGGTTGAGAGAGCGATTTTATACTACGAAGCAACTGTACTAACTACGATTTAACAACCTACATAGCGGCCTTTGTTTAGGAATATAGCAATACTACTAAACCAGCATAGCAATTGAGGACTAAAGAGTATAATTATTATCTTAATAAGCTAAGGTTATTTTCATTCAGAAAATTAAACTTTCTACTCACAACAGCAACTAGCTTCCCGCGGACTGTGATCCCGACCATAGGAGCGAATCGGACCTCAACACCGGGCTCAATCACGAGCTCGGCATCTCTTTCCACCAGCAAATCATCTCTCAGGAGGTATGGACTACTGTCAGCCTTCCAGACTGTCCGCCCGCCGGCGATCACACCGCCAGGCAGCTCCGTCAGCCCCAACGACTTGTTCAGCAGATAAGGATCCGCATCGCCGACACCCATCAACTCCTGTCCCACGCACCCCCTCACACAACACAACAACACCACTACCGTCCTCCACTTATACTTTGTGTCACTGAATTGACTATGTCTCTTTTGAACCCCCATGTCTTTACTGCACTCCAATATTCACTAACTAAACACAAAAATATTCATTTCACTTTTGCTAAGGCTTGCCTGCAACCTATTTTACCACCTATCCACACACAGGTATTTAGTACAATCAGAACACTGAACATGTCGCTAAATTATTTTCTAATAACACGTCCGGCGAATTTGTTTCGATTAGACAATTTGAATAAAAACAATTCATAACGAAACAAAGGTGGGGCAGTTAGAAAGAAAACAAGCAAAAATGCGCGCTACCGCGCGACCGTTGGACGAAGTAGTTTGGCCGGTTTCGTGTAGTTCGCTTCCTCACCCTCCTCTCTGCCCTCCCTCCCCACTTGTTTCAAAGCCTCCTCCCTTCCAAGTTTTCAACGACTTCACTTCCTCACGTAGACGCACACTTTCATAATCACGCTTTCATGGATTCACTCACTCATAGATATTTACATATTTTCGCTCGTTCAGTGTTTCCGCTTTGCGTTTTTAAATTTTGGTTTACGAGTTTGAATAAGATAATTTAATCCAATGATTTTTTATATCAAATCCAAATAAAAGAAAATATAAAATCAGCAAACATGCATAATAATATTGTAAAGCTTTGTGATGTGGAAAGGTGTAATATTTTAATTTTTCCAACCAACAATAAATAAAACAAAACTTCAGAGCTTCTCTTTGTCATGCATTTTTTTTATAGTGGTAACACATACGTGCTGTCAAACTTCTTCATGCGTTCACTCATTCATAGGGAGGAGGTATGATTGGATGTACATATTTTGAATTATCTGTGATTGTAATGGAATGATGTATTACTTCAGGTTTCAGGTTTTCAGTATAGATTTCGAAACTTTTGTAACTAGTAACATATTTTTAACTGAACGATACAGGCGACAGTGGCGTTGGTTGGTGCTCTCTGCGCCGAGATTTGCTTAATATTACAAGCATTATTCAAGAGTAGGTTAAGTATGGACCATAGTCTCTTCTACAACATACCATTTAGAATAGTAGAAAGAGGTGATACTTGTTTACGAAAAAAAAAGCCATTAAGATGGTGAAATATAAATTCTGTTTCTTTTCGATGCCTCATGCTGCAAAAGAGATACCTACTTGCACAAAAAGCAGGGTGAGTATCAGCTGCAAAAAATAACCTCCATGTTCGTCGTCTGACTAACGTCCTCCGTAGCTTAGTGGTTAGAGCACTCGCCCGGATAGCGAAGGGACGTGGGTTCGAGTCCCACCGGATGACACAGTCGATTAATTTTTGTGAGCGAAATTTGATTTAATTTCGTAAAAACTTGCAAAATAATTGCTTAAGTTATAAAAATATTATAAGTTAAGCTGATTTCATCTTAACTGATGGTAAAATATTTGTAAAAATATTTCCATTGAATACATGCGGGTACATTCCCCAAGTATTGATGAAATCGAACGCCGGCTCACTGGCGTAGCAAGCACTTACAAGAATTCGTCGTCTGAGTAACGTCCTCCGTAGCTTAGTGGTTAGAGCACTCGCCCGGATAGCGAAGGGACGTGGGTTCGAGTCCCACCGGATGACACAGTCGATTAATTTTTGTGAGCGAAATTTGATTTAACCTCCATGTCTAGTTTGATTATTTAAATGATTGTTTCCTTGTTAAAACAATCATTATTTGTGATTATAGTTTAAATCACAGAAATGATGATATTGCAAGTTTTTTAAATACATACTTTACAGATAATTAGGTTACAACAGCTTATGTTTGTTAAATACAATTATGTAATAATGTTTTAAAAGAATACATTATAGCTGTTACTTATCATCGATCGATGTTGGTACATCTCTAATGTACAATAAAAAACGATATCATTATCAGTCACTCAAACCGGTCATTCGTTCATTCATTCAAAAATTTCATCGATTTGTTTCATCTTGCATGTCTGTTGAAATTTATTTTAGAATTTAGAAAGAAAATAAGGAAAAAACTTAAGTAGTTTCAGTGCAACTTACTAATAATTAAATAACTACATAAAACACGTAAGTACGTCTTGTATTTTCAGGTATATTGCCTAAAATTGTTGTACGTTGTCGTGGCATCAGGCGACATTTTGTTTTATTCGGCCCCTTGTATCTAATTATTTATACTTCTCATGATGCTTTTGATGCGCACATTGTTTTTTTATACCTATTTTGGGGTTAGAATCCATATTTATAAGTGCTTTTAACTGCGCAACATCGCCAGAAGGTTAAACGGCGGTCTCGTTTAGATTTCAGATAACCAAAATGAGTTCTGGAGGAACACGCGTTTACGTCGGCGGACTCGTAGAAGGAATCAAAAAGGAAGATCTCGAGAGGGAATTTGACAAATATGGCAAACTGAACTCAGTTTGGGTGGCGCTAAACCCGCCTGGTTTTGCTTTCATAGAATTTGAGAACATGCAGGAGGCGGAAGATGCGTGTAGCGCCATGAACGGCTTCGAAATGCTAGGCGCGACTTTAAAAGTGGAGTTGTCGAGAAAACGAGATGGCGCGCGTAGGAACGGTAACTTTAGAGGCGGGCGCGGTGGTGGCGGCGGCGGCGGCGGAGGTGGCGGCAGCTTCAGAGGGCGCCCATTCGGCGGCTCGGGCGGTAACAACCGGCCCTTCAACTCGTACGGAGGAGGCCGCCCCTACAACCGCAACGGTCAGGGTTACGGGTCGGGCAACGGCGGCGGTGGTGGCAACTTCAGATCGCGATCGCCTATCTCTCGATTTTAATTTAGTCATAGATTATTAATTAGGTTAGTGTTATCGTAATCTGAAGCCTTCCAAGTGTTTAAATTCAATGTTTGATGACACTAGAGGGTTTAATGCTGGGAAGAGTTCTGCTATTGTCTCGGAATTAGAGGTAACACTTATTTTATTCTTTATTAGTTATAGTATGACGGCCAGATCTGCACCCACTGTTGTAATGTTAATAGATTTATTACCATTTTGACACTACTAGCATTTACAAAAAAATGAACACCTCAAGGTTCTTAGTCTGCAGGTGTCCCCGTAACAATTCATTGTGTATTGTGTTTGTAAACATGATATCTGGAAGATTAAAGGGTAATATTTTAAGAAGGATTATTCTTATTGTCATAAATAACCACTTTGGTCATTTGCAAAACAAAATATTATTTGTAACACTTGCTGTAGATGTGGCTGTTCAGCTTTTTATGTGTTTAAATAACTGTTTACACTACTATAGTAGCAACATCATATTCTTAAGTTGCCAGTGTGGACATTAAAATCATAGATGCCTTTTTGCCATTATACTTAATGTTTAATGTCACATGATGCATGTATTTGAACATCATCAATAAATAGCTGTTTGACAAAATATCACTCTTTCCTTTGTAAATCACAAGTAATTTTTGTACTGTGATTTGTACCCAATCTACGTAGCAAAAAAAGGTGTAGAGCCCATTGTTAGGTGAGGTTTTTCTCTTATTGTGCCTGTCTGGTGATGAAAAACAGTTCAATCTGGTTTCGAGTATTAATTCAATGTTTTTATTTCAGATTCCATGGCATTTAAGGTCTCGAGTCAAATAATTCATTGAGAAGAATTTATGAACAATCTTCAGTGGTTATTTAACATTTTACCTAAATAATTATTGCTAAGTTTCCTTTATAATTAAAAATATATTATTACTTCAATCATGTTTTATTCTGTTGATATAAAAATGACAGATTACAAATACATTACTTATTGCTAGTTCATACATAATTTATGAAAATTTAAAAATTTTTATTTTAAGAGGGACTACTTAGACAAGCCATGAGTAATTCCATTTTATTGAGGAAGTTTTTTCCTTCCATCTTGTCAAGTTTGATTTCTTTGAAAGCTCCTCCGAGATTCTCCCATTTCTTGTCTTGAACTAATTCACTGGAGAAGAAGTCTTTCCGTGGAGATTGTGCAATGAAGACTTGGATGCCGACGGATGGTTCACACCTTATTGCTATCATTCTATCACCTGAAGCAAATGATAATGGTTATTAGTAGCAAAGATTAGAGGTCATTGAACTATGACATCACAAGATAAAAGTATGTACAGATTTGGTTGAAATTTGGTTGAAAGAAAAGTAAGCAAATAAAAAATATGATTTTGAAATGTAGTAGGTAGGTATTTACACGTTTGCTTATTTATGGATGGAAGAGTAAATGCCAATCTTATAAACAAAATAGTAGTTGAATTTCATATATTTTCAGGTATTGTCTTGCATGTAATTTGCGTCATTTCAAACGATTCGGTAACTAAATTCAGTGAAGTGAAAAAGCATATTTATTTTAGGCCTTAAGAAAGTCATCTCAACCAAATATTGGTCTATCCTGGCAGCCCTTATACAGGGTGTGGCGTAAATAGTGGTCCAAAGCAAAGGTGTGGATACACTGTACAAGAAAGCACCACATACCAGTATTTAAAAAAAAGTTATGTACAGGGTTTTCAAAAAAAATTTTTTTTTTAAATCGTTACCTTGCCTTACAAATTTGGTTATAATTTCCAAAAATTACGGTATTTTTTTATGCAGTTTTTTTATTATTATTGCTGATCACATGTACTTAGTATTCCATTCGTTTTTTTTTTACAAACTGAATTTAATTTAAAAAAAATTAAGTTTCTTTCAAAATTCAATACTCACTGCTAGCAAATCGTTTGACTTTCAATGCTTTTGGTGCAAAAAAATGTACCACACTGTCAGTGCCCATTGTTTAAAAAAATGCCCATCTTTTGCAGATTCTAAAATGGTGCATCAATAAGTGTTACTACTTACAGAAATAAAGTTATTACTTTTCGAAACAAAAAAGAGCCTAGTTAAGAAAAACAATTTTTTTCAAGTTAGTTACATTACAAGTGTTGTTTTATTTGTACCAATTATTCAGTTCTTTCTTAAATTTTAGGTTACTCTAGTGACAAAAAAAAACGGTGTACTGAAATCATCTTTATTAAAAAACAAAAGTCTTAACTTAAATCTTAAACTTAAACTAACAAATTAAACTTACAGTAAACCATAAGGTGTACCATACCAGTAAGGTAGTCATTTTGAACATTTAGTTTAGGCCCTATACTAAATGTTCAAAATGACCACCGTTAGCGGCGATGCAAGCTCTGCACCGTCTAATAAAAGAACGTTTGATTCTGCGTGCATACCCGCTAGTATTTATTTCTTCGGCCGCTCTTCCGATTCTTTGTCTCAGTTGATTTACTGAAGTGATTTCTTCATGATATACCTTTTCTTTAAGGCACCCCCAGTAGAAAAAGTCGAGGGGGTTCAAATCAGGGGACCGAGGTGGCCATGTTATAGGCCCTAGTCGGCCAATCCATCTTTGAGGAAATGTCGCATTTAAAAATTCTCTTACAATACAGCGTAATGGGCCGGACAGCCGTCATTTTGCAGCCACATCACTTCCCTCACCTCCGGATCGATCCCTCCGAGCAATTCCGGAAGTTCGTTCTGTAAAAAGTTTAGGTACCTTTCGCCATTTAGAGTTTCAGGTAACTCGAATGGGCCAATTATTTGCCCACCAATGATCCCAGTCCATAAATTGATTTTAAATTGATACTGGGATCTGTCTTGTCTAATTAGGTTGGGATTTTCAAGTTGCCAACTGTGTAAATTATGCATGTTAAAATATCCGTCTTTTTTACACGATGATTCGTCCGTCCATAATATTTTATCGAAGAAGCTTGAGTCGACTCGCATTCTGCGTAGCATTTCTCGGCAAAACTGAACCCGGAGTGGTCGATCACGGGGCAGTAAACTTTGCACTCTTTGATAGTGATACGGGTACAGTTCATGCCTTTTCAACACCCGATGCACCGTTCTGGTAGAAATTCCGGTCCTCCTTGCTATGGCACGAACTGAAGTGGTAGGGTCTTCATGTACCAGTTCTAAAATTTGATTGTCATCATAGACCATTGGGCGTCCCTCACTTGCGCCGCCAACGCCTGTACCTGGTATCCTCCCTTCAAGGTATGCCTGATGCACTCTAATAAACACCCGATGATCAGGGTGTCGTCGATCAGGATACCTTTCTCTGTACAATCGAGCTGCTTCTCTACCATTGCATCCGCATTCGCCGTAAATTAAATACATTTCGGCGTATTCTCGCGGCGTGTACTGCGACATGGTTGATTCGTTACTGCCACAAACAGGTTCCAAGTCCAAATTGTGTAGCCAAAGTCGTAGGGATCACCAAATCAACAAATCCAAATCACGAAGCAAAACCAATCTGGTTTCAAGTCCAAATAACGTAGCAAAAGTCGTAGAGATCACCAAATTAACAAGTCCAATTCAAGAAGCAAAACAAAGTCCAAAAACAGCAATTTAACGGCAGAGATAGAAACCACAGGAAACACAAATGATAAGCGCATGCGACGTACGAAATCGCACTGACTCTGTCATCTATCATAGAGACGTGGTCAAAAATTAAGGAGAGGGAGGGGCTGTAAGCAGCGCCGGCGCACCAATCAATCATCCGGTGGTACACTCGGATAGTAAAATAACTGCTTCACGCGCTCGCATGTCAGCAGTCGTTTTCTATCAACATGACTCATCAATGTGAAGACTCACGGAACAAGAGCAATAAGCGGAAGCGAGACAGAAACACTCGCTATGAATTTATGACCCTAACCCGACTGAGACGACGGTACTGCTTTTATTGTTTGAGTTGCTGTCTCTTTCCTTTTTAAACTCGACCTTGAATTGAACTGTAAGGTCCCGTCGCATTCCTTTTACTTTAAATGAAAGGAAAAATTACCACGCGACGACAAATTACCACAAAAATTTCATAACCTGACACAAGTCGTCGTGGTAATTTTGAAAATGCTTAGAACATTTTTATGGATCCACGTTCTAAAAATTTTAAACGCCGTTTGAATAACCAAAATTAAAGAAAAACTAAATGATTGGTTAGAAAAAAATTACAACCCTTGTAAACCCTTGAACTTCAAATAAATTGTTTTTCTGAATTGGGCTCCTTTTTGTTTCGAAAAGCAATAACTTTTTTCCTGTAAGTCGTAACACTTATTGTTGCACCATTTTAGAATCTGCAAAAGATGGACATTTTTGTAAAATAATGGGCACTAACATTGTGGTACATTTTTTTTTGCACCAAAAGCATTTAAAGTCAAACGATTTGCTAGCAGTGAGTATTGAATTTTGAAAGTAACTTATTTTTTTTTTTAATTAAATTCAGTTTGTAAAAAAAAAACGAATGGAATACTAAGTACATGTGATCAGCAATAATAATAAAAAAACTGCATAAAAAAATACCGTAATTTTTGGAAATTATAACCAAATTTGTAAGGCAAGGTAACGATTTTAAAAAAAATTTTTTTTTTAAAACCCTGTACATAACTTTTTTTTAAATACTGGTATGTGGTGCTTTCTTGTACAGTGTATCCACACCTTAGCTTTGGACCACTATTTACGCCACACCCTGTATATTAGCATCTCACTGCTCGTGTCCGTTGAATCCAGGTATCGCCAGATTTTTAGTTCCCATTTGGGTGCTGCTGCTGCTGCTGCTGCTGCTTATAAGCGATCCGCATGAGCAGAGTATGCAGAATCGGCACATTACGTCCTCAGTCAACTTCATTCTAAATAGCAATTAGGAAGGCAGATGGAATAGCAAGTGTCACCGTTGGGCGAGGCGAGCAGGCACGAGGAGGCGTTGGCGAGCGGCTCGACGGGCCCGGAGCCGAGGTGCGCGCTGCTGGCGAGCAGCTGCCAGCCCATGCAGCGGCCCACCGCCTGCACTGCCGTCATCTGGTGCTGGTAGATCTGCAACGAGCGAGAGGCACAGCTGGATATGATACCGTATTATTTATAGGTAAATAGCTGTATAATCACTGCGCAGAATTCGCACGTGAAAATAGGTTTTTGGCACTCATCAATGAAAATTTAAACAAATCTGTACTGAGGAACAGAATGAAAGAGAAGGCTCCGAAATTCAAAGCACCAGCAAAAATATAAAAGAATATTGAATGCCACGGACACACCTCGCGTGTTCAGGTTAATCTACGTCTCTATGCCAAGAACACGCCAGGCGTGTTTTCATTCAAAACTCGCCTGGCGTGTTTTACGTTTCCTTAATATTTCTCAAACTAGGCCAGATTTTCTGTTCAAAATATTAGTGCATCATTTTTAAGGTATAAGCTATGGCATATTGAAGCAGTGGGGATAGTCTGTTCTATGCGTAGTAGGTATTATTATCTACTAGTAGTTCCCCGCGACTTCGCCCGCAAGAGTTGAATTTTCCATATAAACTTTCATCCCCCATTTCACCCCCCTTATGTTTTTATATCGCGACAAAATGTAGCCTATGTCCTTTCCGGGGTCTCGAACTGTCTCCATACCAAATTTCATCTCAATCGGTTCAGTGGTTTAAGCGTCAAGAGGTAACAGACAGACACACTTTCGCATTTATAATATTACTAGGTGTTGCCCGCGACTTCGCCCGCGTAAACTACTATTTCTGTATCCTACAGGAACTGTGTTTTTTCCGGGATAAAAAGTAGCCTATATGTTATTCCAGACTATAATCTATAACTGTGCCAAATTTCATTCATATCCGTTCGTTTTTGCGTGAAGAAGTAACAAACATACACACTCACAAACTTTCGCATTTATAATATTAGTAGGATAGTATGGATTCTGCGGCACTCACCTGGCAGTATATGAGGTCGCGCAGCTCCTGCAGCTCGTAAGACAGGTGGCGCACCTTCCCGTCGCGGCAGATGCACTTCAGGGTCTTCTCGCCCACGTGCACCACGAGGGACGTGCGGCACACCACGTCGTACCTATTTGTAAAACAACCGTTTAAAACGATCTCAAAATCATGAACAACGGTTTTAAGCCGCAAAACAACGGTTGATTAGCGACTGCGTCATAAAAAAACCGGGCAAGTGAGAGTCAGACTGAAGGTTCCGTCAAAGGTTTTTTTGTACGATCATCATCAGTTGTTTGCCCTGTTCCCATTATATTTGGGGTCGGCGCAGTTTCTCTTCCATACAATCACAAATTTTCTTTTTTCTTTATTTGTGCTAGAAGACCTTCCTTTTTGTCAATTTCATGATTCTAGGTCTATGGGAAGCAAGTACCCTATAGGATTCGTTTTCTCTGCGAAATGTGAATTACGGGTACGAGTAAAATGACTGTATCTTTGGAATGCGTTAACTTAGAAGTTAGAATTTTTACAGCTTCAAGGGACCGAGAAGGCACTTATAAGTATTTGATGTTAAATTCAACATGATACCTCCACTTTTCCTAAGAAAAAAGTTCTTATTTACAGACAGCCTGACGGACACCAAAGTGATACTACAAGGATTTCTTTTTTACTCCAAAGGTACGGAACCCCGAAAAGGATGGGATATTGTACCTTCAAATATTTAGTAGTTCCTACAGAGATCAATTCTATAAGTACAGTCGGCAGCACGTCCACTTACCAATTTGACTACGTAAACAGCTTTTATTACGAAGGGAATAGAGGCGGTCTTAAGTGGACTAGTCTGACGTGCGGCCGTGTGTACTTTACCTCTTCATAATATAATAAGTAAGTATAGAATAATAGTACAAATAATAATATTACTGAATATCTACCTGTTTAAACTGCAAGCAATTTTAAATACTATGATTATCGTGAATTTATTAATGCTGTGTTGTGTCTGTATATGGAACAGTTATAATTATTTTTATAACTTAAGCAATTATTTTGCAAGTTTTTACAAAATTAATCAAATTTCGCTAACAAAAATTAATCGACTGTGTCATCCGGTGGGACTAGAACCCACGTTCCTTCGCTATCCGGGCGAGTGCTCTTACCAATTGATTCGTTCGAGTTCGATTAGCTCGAGTCCCACCGGATAACACAGTCGATTAATTTTATTACAATACGAGGGTCAAACTGAAAGTTCTTAGAAAATCAAAAACTGATTACATTAGCCAGTTATTAGTTTTATTATATCTTTTCAAAATATTGTCCATTGACGTCAATACACCGCTGCATGCGATGGAACCACTGGGAAAAGCACTTTGCCCACTCGTCCTTAGGGGTCTCTTCAATGGCATCGCGATACGCAGCCACCGCTTCTTCAGCATTCATAAACCGCTTTCCTTTAAGTTTTTCTTTAATTTTTGGAAATAAATAAAAATCACAAGGCGCGAGGTCGGGGCTATACGGCGGGTGACCCAGTAATTCAACGTTTGATGTCGCCAAATAGTCGATCGTTCGCTTGGCGGTGTGCGACGAGGCGTTGTCGTGGTGAAGGAGGATCCTACTGCGAGGTCGTTTCTCTCGAACTTTTTCCAAGACAAGTGGCAAACAATTGGTAGTGTACCATTCTGCAGAAACTGTTTTTTGATCCTCTAACACAATTGTTGCGAAATGACCTATCCTTCCAAAGAACGAGGCCACCATTTTTTTTCCCGCACTTCGATCTCTCTTCACTTTAGTTGGCAACTCCTCGAAAGGAAACACCCACTGAGCAGATTGTCTTTTGGTTTCAGGATCATAACAGTAAATCCAGCTTTCGTCACCTGTTAGTATGTCGAACACAGCATTTGAGTCACCTCCGTTAAATCTTTCAATCATTTTACGGCACCAATCCACACGATGGAGTTTTTGAGCCTTAGTCAAATTATGAGGTATCCACCGGGCGCAAAGCTTCCTGACCGCTAAATGTTCGTGGAGGATTTTGTGCACTTGACTCATACCGATGCCTAAGCTTGTCCGAATCTGCTGATAGGTCACTCTTTTGTCAGTCTCTATCATACGCCGCACAACACAGATGTTATTTTCAGTCGTCGCCGTAGAAGGCCGTCCCTCACGTACATCATCAGTGAGATTAGTGCGACCACGTTTAAACTCATTAAACCAGTTGTAAACAGTCGCACGAGATGGGGCTTCATCGTGAAAGGCCAATCGTAGTCTATCATAACTTTCTTGTTGACTTAAATGACATCGAAAGTCATAAAAAATCATTGCACGAAAATTTTCTCGTGTTAAATTCATTTTGACGTGACACAGACAATTTTCAATTTGCCGCCAAGTCGTAAAACAAATGACAAATGAATGAAATATATACTCAGTAATATTGGCAAAGAGTTCTATTTTCAAATTTTAGAATATTTTTTTTATTATATTGTTTATAAGTGGCCAGTTCTAAGAACTTTCAGTTTGACCCTCGTAATTATAAGTTAAGCTGATTTCATCTTAACTGATGGTTAAAAATTTGTAAAAATATTTCCATTGGATACATGCAGGTACATTCCCCAAGTTCCCGATGAAATCGAACGCCGGCTCACTGGCGTAGCAAGCACTTACAAAAATTCGTCGACTGACTAACGTCCTCCGTAGCTCAGTTGGTAAGAGCACTCGCCCGGATAGCGAAGGGATTTTTGTTAGCGAAATTTGATTTAATTATGGAACAGTTATTTACTGATCTTAACCAAATGAAATATTTACTGACTGTTTTATATTAATGAGTTGTAGCCATGGTTGAAGACAGCAAAGAATACTAATATAATATTATAGAGAAAGTAACTTACCCATAGGCCATTATGTTGATTTTGACACAGGATTGTGTGGGACTATTTAGTGCGTTCCAATGTGACACTATTAGTGGATCCTTTACCTGTGAAATACAATAATTATTGAGTATTTATCTATCAGTATAAATATATCTATATCCATCAGGCAAAAACTCATATTCCAGCTAGTCTACTACTATTTATCAAACTGAGTAGTCCTGTTCGGAGGCACTTCAAAGGGATGATTTTCATAATTAAAGCATCTTATAAACTTTTTCAAGGTCTCAAACAAACATTAAATAATTATTTTTATAATTATTTGCAAGTTTTTATGAAAGTAAACTTGTTGTTGCGACCGTGTCGTCTTACCGGAGGAGAAAAACATCATATGTCAATCAAATCAGTCAGCGGCTAAGTATTGTGCATTGTGTGTTCCACTTCCCTTTTCACATTGCATATTGAGACAAAAGTGTCACATGTTTTTTCCAAGTTTTCAATCTCCGAACGAAATTTCATCGAAATCGGTTCAGCGGGTTATATTTTCTATAGCAAAGTTCGCTTTGGCTAACAACATAACGTATAAAACTGACATAAGCCACCGACATATCCACTGGACTGTCCGCGGGTACTACAGTGCCATTATTTTTTTTACGGTAAACTGTCAGTGGCACTACTGTCACAGATTTTATTTCACAGCTTCATTCTTCAGATATTATTAACCAGGTAGTCCCTTAAACCTGCTAGGCGACTTCGCACATTTTTTAGACTATTTATTTAATTTTAAATAAAAAGTTCCATTTATTGAAACATAAAAAGATGCTTTTTGACTACTTACTTCCTATCCCCTCCTATACGGCCCCGCGCGGTGGGACCGGCCATAATTGCTACAACTCATTCCTTTTTCGTGCGCGGCGACGAACGCACCTTCTCTATTAGGTACAAAGTGAAAATGCCAAAGCGAAGTGCTGACGATTTAATAGCTCATTATGAGAGGAAAATCGCCAAAATTAGAAGAAAAGAAAACACACAAAATATTCGGAGTGAATACACCTCTGACGACGACAGTTTTCTAACAGGTATGTAGATTGCAATAATTTGCTATCAAGTGTTTTTTGATTTTCCCCTAAAACACCTCGCATCATGCAGGCGTTGACCCAGAGTCAATACTTTAACAAGATTGACCGAGAGTGGCTGATTTACAGCATTTATTTTGTACTACACCCCAGAGCCACTTACAGATTGGCCGAGAGGTAGCATAAGAATGCGTATATATTATAATCTATTTTCTTTATGACTGACCAAATTTCGCGTCATTTACTTTCACTGGTTTTTTCCTTTTACCTTACAATAAAATAAAAAAAAGGCATTTCAAACCTAACTATACTAAAATATTCAACTTACCATCAATAATAATAACAATTCATGTCAACGCATCACGCGTCGCTATTTACAGTATCGTAAATTCCTAGATTCACATATCGTGAGTTACCTACCGACATGAATGCCTTCATCAATGATCAATGCCAACCTACCTACATTTTTGGCTTACATTTTAATTTCAATTCCTAACACTTAAGATTGGGTGGAGATACCGTTTAAATACCTACCTGTTTCTTTTTTAGTAACTGACGACCAGTCACAACATGAAGTTATTGAAGGCATTGTAGAAGCTCCTTAGCATAACAACATTGTCGAAATTCCTTTTGAAGAAACCGTGTCGGTCCCACCAGACACAAACGTTGCAGTAGAACTTACCTCTGAGCTGACACCAGAAATACCATCTGCTATAACGTCTATTTCATTAAATGAAAATGTCACGTCAGAAGCAACGCCAATTGCACAGGAATTGGACCCAGAGCTGTTAGCAGCTTTAGCAGAGCCGACAGATGACTCTCCTGAATACGGAAGTAATATACATGAACGACTGGCCAAACTTTGGCAGCCACTTCTTAAAAAAGACCTGACTAAAGAGGCAAGAGACAATATTTACAAAGAATATATAATTCCTAACAACTGCCGGCTTTTACAAGCACCTAAAATGAATCCCGAGATCGCAGCGGCAGTCACAGATTCTAGAAAAACAAAGGATAAAAGATGGGCCACAAATCAACAACAGATAGGCGCGACTATAACAGCGATTAATAGGGCCATGGAGTCCTTAATGACAAGTGACGACAAAGTGACCGCTCTGAGACACTTAAGCAATGCTTGTCGCATGCTTTGTGATACCCACGCATTGCATACCAAAATAAGGACCCGAGTAGTGTGTGCTGGATTGGACAAAACCACCTTAGGCGTTATAAACAACACGGAACGAGACGAGTTATTGTTTGGTGCTAACCTCGCCGAAAAGATAAAAGCGGCTAAAACATTGGAAAGACAAGGCAACCAGATGAAAAGAAACCAAACGCAGCCAAAACAACAACAGCCTTCCACGTCCCGTGCTTCTTATTCGGAAAACTGGCAAACCCCTCCTCGTTACCCATCACTCAGGGGTCGAGGAGGATACAGGAAGCCTACTCCCAATGCTCGACGACAAACATCGATCGTAACACCACCAGGCCCACCCCTTCCAAGGGGCCTACGGCCAGCACATCAAATGAGACCTCGGGCACCACAACAATAACTCAGGTACATGCTGGTAGATTATCAATGTTCTATGACCAATGGTTAAATATCACATCTAATAGCTTTATATTGAAGTGGATTAGAGATGGATTTCGTATACCTTTTTGCAAAGAAGTAATTCGACCCAATATGCCCTTACCAAACTTGTCCCCCACTGAGTTATACGATCTTAATATAGCTATAAACAAGCTTATAGGTTTGGGTGCTATATCAAAAAGCACACCCAGTACTGACCAATACTTATCAACATACTTTCTAGCGCCAAAACCGAATAGCGACAAACGTTTTATACTAAATTTAAAAGGTTTGAACAAATTTATTTCGAAGTGTCATTTTAAAATGGAAGATCATAGAACGGCATCTAAACTTATTCCAAAAAATGGGTATTTAGCAACAATTGATTTAAAAGAAGCATACCTTTTAATTCCTATTAACCACGACGATCGTAAATACCTACGTTTTCAATTCCAAGCCAACCCCACTTCAAAGGTCCAAACATATGAGTTTACAGCTATGCCTTATGGATTATCTGTCGCACCCTGGGCCTTCACAAAAATTATGAAAGAAGTCATTTTTTACCTCAGAAACCTTGGTTTTAAATCAGTTATATATTTAGACGACATTTTATGTGTCGGAGATGATTTTCAGGACTGCAAAAATAACATAAACGAGACGTTAAGACTTCTGCAAGAGTTAGGGTTTGTAGTAAATTTTGAAAAGAGTTCTTTAAATCCAAACCATGTTTGTCGATTTCTAGACTTTAATTTTGACACTAAATCACTAACTATCGCATTACCTGAACAAAAACGGAACAATATTGCTCAGTTGGTTAAAAAATTTACAACTTTACCAAAATGTACGATTCGAGAATTCGCACAGTTAATCGGAGTACTAGTTGCAGCCTGTCCGGCCGCAAAGTACGGTACGGTACGGTTTACACAAAAATATTAGAGAGACAAAAATACCTCGCTTTACTTAAAGATAACAGTTTTGAGAAACACATGATACTCCCCAGCGTTATATTAGATGATCTTAAATGGTGGTTGATTAACATATTTACAACTTCAAACCCTATGCGGTATTCTAAATTTGATATTGAAATTTATACCGACGCGTCCAACATAGGTTGGGGGGCCACGTGTGGCAACAAAAGTGCCCACGGACCTTGGAAAGCTGATGAACAGCAAAAACATATAAATTACAAAGAATTATTAGCCGTCTTTTTGGGACTAAAAGCATTCGCAAGTCAAAAGACCAACTGCACAATATTGCTTCGTGTAGACAACACAACAGCTATAAGTTATGTTAACCGCATGGGCGGCATTCAGTTTCCACACTTAAACGATTTATCGCGTAGCATTTGGCAATGGTGCGAAGAACGCAACATCTGGATATTCGCATCCTACGTTAATACAAAAGACAATTACGCTGACGCTGCATCACGACTGTTTAATCCTGATACAGAATGGCAACTATCTCATAAAGCTTTTAAAGAAATAGTAATGCGGTTCGGTCAACCTGAAATAGACTTGTTCGCCTCTCGCACAAATGCCAAATGCACAAAATTTGTGTCGTGGAAACAAGACCCTGATGCCACCGCAGTAGATGCGCTAACTCTTAACTGGCAAGACCTCAACTTTTATGCCTTTCCTCCATTTTCTTTAATTCTGAAACGTCTAAAGAAAATTGTTGATGACAGTGCTTATAGCATATTTGTGTTCCCCTATTGGCCCTCGCAGCCGTGGTTTCCACTTTTGCAGAGCCTCACAACATCCGATATACTATACTTCAGTCCAAGTAAAAATCTATTACAATCTCCTTTCAGAGAACATCACCCGTTATACAAAACTCTTACCCTGGGTGCCGTGAGGCTTTGCAAGAAGCCTTTAAACGAAGAAGAACACCAACAGAAGCTATAAATCTTATGTTAGCTTCATTATCTGATAGCACAATAAAACAGTACAATGTGTCCTACAAGCTTTGGTGGCAGTTCTGTGAAACTAAGCCCATATATTTTATGAACCATCAAAACCGCATATTTTGTCATTCCTAGCAGAACAATTTGAAAAAGGTAGCTCACATGCATCTTTTAATACCCATAGGTCTGCATTGTCCTTACTATTGGGCAATAACATAGGTACCGATGATTGTGGTTAACGTCTGATTAAAGGAGCATTTAAGTTAAAGCCCAGCATCCCCAAATATACACATACATGGGACCCCCAGTTAGTATTAACACATTTATCAAAATTATACCCGAACATTGAACTGAGCTTAGAAAACATTACCAAAAAATTAGTAACACTCTTAGCAATTAGCACAGCTCAAAGAGTACAAACTATCTCACTAATCCAATTAAAAAATATAACTATATGCAAAAACTTCATAAAAATTATAATTAGTGACATAATAAAAACCTCTGGCCCTGGTCGTGAACAACCAATATTAACGTTACCTTACTTTCATGAGAACATTAATATCTGCCCAGCAACCACCTTAAGAGATTATATGTCCTTGACACAACACAAGAGAGATTCGAATTCCGATAAATTATTATTGACGTTCAAACCTCCCCATAGACCCGCATCTACACAGACAATCAGTCGATGGATAAGACAAGTGCTGGCAGAAAGCGGGGTAGACATAAACACCTTTACCGCACACAGCACGCGCCACGCAGCTACATCAGCTGCCAGTCGAGCCGGTGCTAGCATAGAAGTGACCAGGAAAGCAGCAGGTTGGACTAGTGCTTCATGTACATTCGCTCGGTTCTACCACAGGGAAATCCAAGACGACGGATTGTTCGCGAGATCAGTGTGCCTACCCAATCAATGATTAATGGTAATGTAGCTACTAATAATTAAATATAGATTAAAATAAACAGAACATAAAGAATAATAGCAATAATAAATAATTTATTAAAATTAAGTTATAAAAAACAAGTCATACTATTTTTATATTTTATTAAATTGTATGTATTAAATGATTACAAAATACATGATGATACGTTCGTTTGTAAACAGTAAATATCTATTTAGTTACTTTGATTTACTAAGCTGTCTTTAGATTATGTTATCTGTAGTACTATGTGTACGTACTTATTTGTTTTATTTTAAAGTAGTATTGTAATGCTTATGTTTGATTGCAAAACCTTTCTTTACTCTAAATATCTACCTGGTTAATAATATCTGAAGAATGAAGCTGTGAAATATAATTGATGATTAAACGAACTTTCAAGTGAAGTTCGATCATAATTATATGAACAGCTTCATTCGAAGATATTAACAACCCACCCTCCCAAATGCCCAATAAAAGGTTTTGCAAAATACTCTGAAAGAATGAGTTGTAGCAATTATAGCCGGTCCCACCGCGCGGGGCCATATAGGAGGGGATAGGAAGTAAGTAGTCAAAAAGCATCTTTTTATGTTTAAATAAATGGAACTTTTTATTTAAAATTAAATAAATAGTCTCTAAAAAATGTGCGAAGTCGCCTAGCAGGTTTAAGGGACTACCTGGTTAATAATATCTTCGAATAAAGCTGTTCATATAATTATGATCGAACTTCACTTGAAAGTTCGTTTAATCATCAATTATACAATAGTTACTACGTAACAGATAAATCACTCCAAGGAAAATCGTCCACACCTACTCTTATAATAGCCTACAATTTTTTGTCGCAGACCGTTGCGCCCGAAAATGTGCCTTAAGTTTCGAACATTACATAATTATTCCTCTAATAAACTCAGGGTTGCCTCTTTCGGTACAAGGCCTATTTTATTTGTAGCTTGGTTTGAAATGTTTTACAATGATGTACAGTGTTTTATAAAATGTTTACCTGTGCAAAATTTTCGGTTGTCCCGAAAAACAAATCGGATTCGTACAAACAGTTTTAATAAGTAGTAATGTAGAAAACAAGATCTAAGATGTTGTTCTGTGCATTTTTTTTTCAAAAATGTATTCATACATAGTAATAAAAAGCATCTGTAGGAACTTTCAGTCTGCCGTAAAATTATGATGACTTATTAAAAGATTTAAAAAGTTCAAACATTCGAGACTCTGATAAGTCCAGAATTTTATTTAAATCTGAGACTAATTCACTAATTAATTATGCTTCTGGTTGCATTTGTATAGTAAATACCAGATGTATAAATCATAGTACTTAATTAGTTTGCATAAAAACGAAACGACCGTAACACAAATAATTCAACAGTGCGTACGCGCGCGCCCGTCGGTTGTTGGCAGCCTACTGATTTACGCACCGCCGTCGGTGCGCTCGAGAGAGGCTATTAACGCGCGCAAGTACATTGAGTGAGAGATGCCTGCTACTGTGCCACAAACTCGAAGCGTTTGGAAACACTTGTTTATTAAGAATCGGTAACTTATCTGTGCCACAGCTGTAGTATTTAATCTTAAGAAAGAATCATATATGGCGTTAAAACCTAGTTCTATCCATTTTGTTGCGCTGTCTTATCAATGGAACGACTTGAAAAGTGACATATTTTCGTGGGCAACAACTGCTGGAGAAGAATGTCGTAAGTACTTTCATTTTATTACTTAATTCTACAAGTGTGATGTGTTATAATTTTCTAGACAAAATTCTCTTTACAGTGACGTATACATATCATAGCGTTTCATTCTCCAGTTAATAAATTTTACAAACAATATCGTCAACTAATGTTGTCAGTAAACATGGCTGTTTTTATCATATTTTTTTTATATAAAATTGTAAGTTCGAAGAATATATTTTCAACTTTATTGATGCCTTATTTTATTACCTATCTACCAGTATTTTTGTTTTCGTAATCACAACTATACTTTTCTTTCTACAAACATTTTTATCGGGACAAGTCACGCGACTTTTTTTAAGCAATTATCGAGCGATAGCGCCGGACGATTTCCCCACATCATAGTCTGCTAACGCGGACAGTCAAGTGGATATATGACTTTTGCATACATTTTCACTTTTTGTTGGCGATAGCGAAGTTCGCTGTAGAATAGTTTGCATGCTCTATAGGGGCCCAGGTACTTTCTCATTTATAATTAGTGAAGTGGGGTGTTTATAATTATGGGGTGGTGAAGGATCTACCTCCTAGTGGTCCACCCCGGACAACGAAATCACAAACTCCAGTTTGTTATGGCTGAATGATTCTAACAGCGGTGATAGGCTCCGTTAGGTGCCGCCTGGTAGTACCGGAGCCCGGCGCCAAGCAGCTTGCTGTGTGCTGCGCCACGTCTGGCCGAGTCTAGAGTCAGGACTGTGTAACTTCCTGCGTAGGTAGCAAAAACGTACCTAGGCAAGGCGACCCACCGTGGTGGGTTTATCAACTTGGATGTCGCGAGCGAGCAGCGACACGCTCGCGCGTTTTATTCACCGGCAGCGAGCGGTACTACTTTGCTGGCTGGACGAGCATTAATAAAGGTGAGCTAGATGGCGTTAGTAGCTTCTTGTAGCAGTCAACCCTATCGCGACACACGATAGTACGTCTAAATAGGTTTAGTGTATTATTAATCATAGTCTAGAGCATCGAGGACATATCCTACTAGAGGCGAAGTAGAAACTATTTTACTCCGAAACTTTATCTGCTCTGACAACCGCAACAGAAGGTGTCAGTTCTGTCAAAACCGTATGACAAAAACCAATTGATCTGTGTGGTATGTCAACGTGAATACTTGAATTGTTACGAAAAAATTAGATTTGAGAAATAATTAACATATGTCGTATTGTTCTATACTGTGTTGTAAGAAAAAAAGCAAAACATCGAATTTTAAAACGGATGTGATGTCATTTCATCGGTAAGTAATAGTAATTATGCAATTTTAAAAAGTTCATAAAATTTTCCTACGGCTCAAGATAAATCGGTCAAGCGTACTGACGTTTAAGTTTCATCTTGCTCCCACTAAGTGGTTAGCACATAATGTCATCTCATTCTATTCGTTAACACTCGTTACTAGTGTTGCGCTGAATTGGTTATACGACTTATCGACATTTATGTGCACAGTTTACACAATAATAAATTATTTTAGTACTTTGGCAGCACGGAGGTATAGTGATATAATCGATAATACAAATATTTACACTCGCGTACTAGAATCAATACCTATGCAAAAATGACATTAACCTACCTATACCGAGGAAGGTTTTGTTAGAATTATTGATTTTCTTGCAAATAACAAAACTCTCACACTTGACATGACGTTTGATAGTTTTCTTGGTTTAATGGATTATGAACAATGAGATGCGTAGTGAAAGCAAAGAGTATAGATGTTTGCGTGTGTAAATATATATGTATCGATTCTATTACTGTAAGGTGTGTGACGATAATAAAGGAGATGAATGGATGTAATCAGAAGCGAATGAGGAATTGGAGCCTTCAAATAGATAGAAAATCTTTATGGCAAACCATACCAATAAAAGAAATAAGGCAATTTACACAGAAAGATGTATAATGTAGGTGGTTTTATTGTTAAAACGATCCCTTCCAGACAAAATACCAACCGTATTTACCTACATGCTCATTCACTGAAAAACCTGAAGTGACTAAGTGACTATGAAGTAGATAATGGTATAATTTCGTGTGCGAGTTCGCACTCAGCCTGTTTTTTCAAAAAAAAACCTTGTCTTGCTTTAAAACTTTGAAAGTGATGCCTCTGTTCTTAGGTAAATAGGTAGATATATATCGGAAAACATGATTTTAAGAAACTTGTTTCCTGTCGTATATAAAGTATGAGTGTTCCGTCATGATTCAACGGTTTAAAAAAACATGACCATATATGGTAATGATTCACCCAACGCAGGCGACGATGACGTAGGCGTCCTGGATTGGTTAGCGCTGCTTCCTTCGGTGGGGGCTCGGCGGCAACGACGACACTGTTTTAAAAATCTACACTTCCTTACTTACGTGTCTATTACCATCAAATATTGTACTTTAATTTCTAATAAACCAAATTTTCAAAGTTTAAATCGTCGCAGTAATTTATACGCCAGTTCCTCTACAATGAGCCTTATTCTTAATTTATAGAAATTAGAACACAATAAACGTATTTTAATAAAAATACTTACTGTATTTAGAGTTCAATGTAGTTTCTCTGTAATTGGCTTTTAAATTAATGTTTTTATAATTTAAGCAATTTATTTGCAAGTTATTATGGAAGGTAATTTGTTTTACAAACAAAAGTTTATTTTTTATTATATACTACCTGACCCGACAGACTTTGTCCTGTTATTTAGTTTTTTTTTAATCCTCTTTGACGATATCTGTCAATTCTATGTCGAACGCACTGACCTCTATAGTACAAGCACGCTGGACTAAACATTCTCTAAGAAATAACACATAATTTTGTGCCAAATCAAAGCGTCCCCACCGAGTGTACAGGAAACTAAGATAGAGTAACTACCATATGTTTATGTCAAATTAGTTCCGTGGATGGTCACCTCACGCTCACTATAGCCGTCAGCGCCAAAATTGCGATAATTAAATGGCTTCATTGTTAGGTTGACAGTATGCAGTCCAGCGTAAGTGTCCAGAGGTCAGTGGTCGAACGTCATAAGGTTACATTCAAAATGTTTTAACGTCCAAAGCGCTAAGGTTTGATTAGAAATAATTGTATATGGTGGTTAAGTATTCCTGAATTTAATAATTTTCCGCGCAATTTTCTTATATTTTCTTTCATAAGAACCTTCGTCTGACAATAACAAACGACAAAAAAAGAATTAGTGAAATCGGTCCAGCCGTTCACGCGAGATGGCGAGACCAAGGGAAATAGGGATAGATTGATAACAATTTTGATGATTCATACTTTAAATGGTTATTTTTGATGACTAACTTAAATTTCTTAGGAACAAGAATCAGATATTATATTTAGGATATTGCACATTAGTGAAAAGTTTAACCTTAGGTGTAATAAAATAGTGTTCCCATTAAATTAAAGAATAACATCGACTATCGATACTAATGTCTTATTGTTAAGTCAGCCTATTAGATCCCACTGCTGGGAAAAGGCCTCACCTCAACTATGAGGAGGAACGAGCCATACTCCACCACGTGGGCTCAGTGCGGATTGGTGGAGGGGTGTCTGTAAGGCAAGTGACAAACCTTACTGTCAGATGTTATCAAGCCGCCCTAGGGCCTCTGACTAGGCTTAACGACTAATACCAAGAGATATTAGCCGGGACCAACTGCTTAACGTGCCTTCCGAAGCACGGAGATGCTTGTCATGGTCGTCACTTTAATGGTCGGAATGGTCACCCATCCAATCACGACCGCGCCGTGGTTGCTTAACTTTTGGTATCACTACCAAAGCGCTGCCGCCACTGCGCCACAAGCACGCAATGTCTTATTGACCATCACTAATACGGTGTTTGACATTCAGTTCATTCGGAATCTTTCGGATTTGGCGGAATTTTTCTGGAACAAAATTAATGCCATTTCCCCTCTAGTGGGATATGTCCTCGATGGTCTAGAGTTATAAGAATGAAGTTATCTTGCAACGGATTTATGTAGGTATCTAGGTGCTTGACTCTGAGGCAAACTATATTACACCATATCGTTGACGACATTGAGTAGATGATTCTTTGAATTTCATTGCAAAGTACCTGTTTCATGTAGTTTCTGTATGGAGTACGCTAGTACTTATTCTGTGCTAGAGTCAAGAGCGAACCTATTTCAAATTAAAAAATAAAAGTACGTTTGCATACCTCCTTGGCGATGGTGTCAAGCACGTACTCGCTGCGTCGGCGCATGAAGAAGTGCTGTGCTTGCTGGATGATCTGTTCCAAGAGAGATTGTTCCTTGCTCATCTCCAGCAGCTCGTAGCGATCCGCCGCCATGGGGCCTACAGGCAAAGGGGGTTAACAGATGGTCGGATAACGTGGATCGAGGAGACCTGTGTCGATCGTGACCCATTAGGGCGTGATCGGGTCATAATGATTCGAGCATTTCGATTATTCAGGTCTCAATTAATTTTAGTATAGGGTGTGGGCGTCGCACGGGACTTTATATTTTCAGGGGTGGAAACTGATTCTATGGTCAAAAATACTGACCATTAACAAAAAAATTACATCGAAAAACGAATGTCAGTTTTTTATGGTCAGGTGTATATTTAGGGACCTACCGAAATGAAAAAAGATATGTTAAGAGGCTTTTTATCAAATGCCACTGCAAAACTTTTGTGGAAATGTATTCCCAAATCTTCAAATACTGACCATTTTTCGAAAATACTGACTTTTGGTCAGTACCAAAGCCAAAAATACTGACATTACTGACCATTTTCACCCCTGACTTTTTGAAGGCATATTGTATGGACTAGTAAAAATGTTTTTACATAACCTGCACAAACAGGTTTCGTAACGTAAAAACTACACGGGAAAGAAGTTCGGGTTAGAAGTGGTTAAGCTATACTGAGCGAGTCTGCATTGATGTGCGGTATGTGGAAGCGGGAGGGGAGGTAGCGGCCAACTTGAACTACACGGCTAGTATTAGTTGTTTCACTAACCAACTAATATACTAGCCGTATGCACCGCAGCTGCCGTACGTACGCACGCAATGCACCGTAAGAGTATACGGTGAGGGAAAACATAGTGAGGAAACCTGCACATCCAGGCGACTGCATGTGTAACCATGCTCCAAATTGGTCAGATTCCCCTAGTAACCGGGTCACGGAGGTCAGATGGCAGTCGCTCAACTGTAATTACCTGATCTGCTACATCCTAGATCATGGTCCAAAGCTGACCACACAACCAGGATAACGCTAGGAGGATGATGAATCAATTTTCCTTTTTTAATATTCAGATGTACATATACTGACCGGCGAGGCATCGTCGCTTGGAGGGTCCGAGCGGGCCGGTGGCGGGGTGCGGGAAGGGGTGGTGCGTGTTGGCGTGGTGCACCGCTCGGAGTAGCTGGTGGAGCGAGTGCTCTAGCACGTGGTCGTGGTCCGACTTGCCCGCCGCTCCCTCCGGCTGGGGTGAGATGGGACTTCAGTTGTTTGGTATAATGTTACCGGTAGTGTGGATAATGCACGCATTATATACAATACCCAAGCAGTTTACAAAATACCTGGCGCGTGCGGGCAATGAAATATTATGCATGTGGTCGTCCATTACCAAGCAAAGATACCGTATACCTACAATACCGAAACATACAGATTGCCGGTAATATACTTATATATTATTTTATTACTAGCGGTTCCCTACGACTCCTTCCGACCGAAATGTCAGATTCCTCATACAAACTTAAACCCCCCTTTTCACCCTTTTTAAAGGATGATATTCTGGGATAAAATCCTGTGTCTTTTCCGGAAACTCAAACTAGCTCTACAACAAAGTTTCATCTAAATCGATTGAGATTATTTAAGCGAGAAAAGGTAACTAACAGACAGAGGGACAGACATTTCGAGTTTATAAAATTAGTATGGATTATTACTATGAGGTCGGAATTTAAATAACTTTTTCATCATAAAACAAAAAATAGTTTGAGCGCACGTTATTTGCAGCTCAGTTTTTCAACTATCGGGTGTTATGTAGACCATAGGTTTAATACCTTGCAAATTTGTGAGAAGCTGAGTAAGGAAGGAGCGCGTTGAAACAATTCATTTTTTGATAAGAACTCCATTGACCGTGAGACTTTCAAACTTATTTTCCCAGAAACTTAAGGACATCGAAAGGTTAATTTATGGATCTCGAAACACGATTAGAAGTATTTGGTTGGATAGAAAATCTCTCCGAAGTTTTTTCTAACTTTGCCCTTTCACATATTTGCCTGGTGCTAAAACTACGGAGTCCACGAAGACGAAATTAAAAATAAAATTTTGTTTCGTTTAAATTTCATTCATAAAATTGCCAAAAACCTATTTTCATGTGCGAAATCTGCACAGCGACGACGCAATGAGACAGTTGGGCCTGAATGTAATCTAATAATACTGGTTAGGATGACGTACCTTAACACCTTCGGTTCCATTGTTTGTGTTGTTTTGTCCATTATTGTGACACAGTCCGATCAAAAGCTGTATACCGGGTAATACCTGTAAACAAATTATTTTTTAATAGGCTAGTCTAGTATGTTATGTATGTATGAGTTATTTGTCAAGTAGAACGCTAAATACCACTTAGGTCTCACTTACTACAACATAATGGAATAGATAATGTCATTTAAGTAGGACCAAATCTAACCGTGGTCATAATATCTGGTTCCCAAAATCCATCTTGCATGAACCTTCAAACTGTCTAATAAATGTAAAAAAAAATTATTAATTGAAGAATGACATACAAAAGGCTAGAGGAACAAAGTTTAGCAACCCACGGCGTGGTCGTGATTGAATGGGTGACCATTCCGACCATTTAAGTGACGTCCATGACAAGTATCTCTCTGCTTCGGAAGGCACGTTAGGCAGTTGGTCTCGGCTAATATCGGTTGATATTAGTCGTTAAGCCTAGTCAGAGGCTAAGGGCCGGCTTGATAACATCTGACAGTAAGCTTGGTCACTTGCCTTACAGACACCCCTCTACCAATCTGCACTGCGCCCGCGTGATGGAGTATGGCTCGTACCTCCTCAAAGTTGAGATGAGGCCTTTGCCTAGCAGTGGGATCTATGTAGGTCAACTTTACTTTTTTTTATACAAAAGGCACGACGACTGTGCTTTTAAAGGCTTACCGTAGCCATAATCTGGTTGCCAACAACCATGTGCGATATAAACGCGTCAAGCGAGGATCGCGACATAAACAGAGTTTTGTAGAACGACAAACCGAGTCTCGCTATAAAGGTCCTGCTAGGATCGCCAAGTTAGGAAGAGCGTATGATTGATAGACCGTGAGCCAGGTTGAAATTTTTTCAGTCATTTCCTCTCAATTGATAATTGGTGAGCAGGATGAGACAACTGTATAATATAGCCTCGTGAGCGTCAGCTGCCGCTCCGTGGGGGAGATGAGCGGTGGTGCCCTTCTACGCACGAAGAAAAAATAAATTTATTTAGTCATTTCCTCCCAACTAACTTAGATTATAGCCACAAAATAAGTACTAGTACTCCGTACAGAAGTATGACTTTGCAATGAAATTCAAAGAAATATCTACTTAGTGTTGTCAACGATATGGTGTAATTCAGTTCGCCTCAGACTCAAGCACATTTTCGCGTAGACACCTACAAAAATACATTGCAAGATAATTTCATTCTTATAACTCTGGAATATGATTCATAATACACTAAAATTATCCAGTGACGTACTATCACGCAACGCGATAGGGTTGACTGCCACAAGAAGCTAATTACGCCATCTGTGCATCTTTGTAGGACTTTATTCACGCTCGTCCAACCAGCAACTTAGTGTCACGAACCGCCGGTGAATAAAACGCGAGAGCGTGTCGCTGCTTAGTCTTTTACCATGGGGTCGCCGCGCGTAGGTACGTTTTTGCTACCTACGCGGGAAGATACACAGGCCTGTTATAGCTAACCCAATATCTCGAAGAAAAATAATAATCAGCTGACTATAGCATGGTGGATTATACGTCAGCTGGTCGCTCAAAGATGAAAAACAAACTTTTACATCATACTATTATCTGATGGGTCTCAGCAATTATCGTTTGAGAGGAACTTGCTCAAGAAATCTGTCGCTGGTTCACGGACTATGAACTTACCGTAGCCATAATCTGGTTGCCAACGACCATGTGCGGTATAGACGCGTCGAGCTGCACAGCCTCAGCGGCAAGTCGCGCAAACAGTTCCTTACAGAATAGCACGTTCTGTGCAGCTTCTAATTTCTGTTGCCAATGCAGCTCCGCGCCGTCGCCCGGGAGTGTGCCCGGGCAGTTCAACGCAGAAGAACTGAGGGTGGCTGTTACTACGTCCTCTTGCTCTGGAAATAGATATTGTCAGTTACCTTTTTGACAGAGCGTGGTGCCAGTTACATTGCTGGCAGAGCATGGCTAGTACAATGCAAGTTACCTTTCTGACAGAACATAGAAGGTATAGTGTTAGTTATCTTTCTAATAGAGCATGGTTAGTACAGTGTCAGGTACCTGTCTGACAGAGCATAGTTAGTATAGTCACAGATTATATAATAGTTACTATGTAACAGATAAATCACTTCACGGAAAATCGTCCATACCTTCTCTTATAATAGCCTACAATTTTTGTCGCAGACCGCTGCGCCCGAAATTGTGTCTTAAGTTTCGAACATTACGTTATTATTCCTCTGCAGCTACGCGACCTTGGAGTAAAACTAATAAAGTCAGGGTTGCCTCTTTCGATACAAGGCCTATTTTATTTGTAGCTTGGTTTGAAATGTTTTACAATAATAAAGTATTTTACAGTTTTAATACGTTGTAATGTGGAAAACAAGATCTAAGATGTTGTTCTGTGCTAAAAAAAATTCAAAAATGTATTCATACATACATAGTTATAAAAATCATCTGTGAGAACTTTCTGTCTGCCGTAAAATTATGATGACTTATAAAAAGATTTAAAAATTTCAGACGTTCGAGACTCTGTAATAAGTCCAGAATTTTATTTAAATCTGAGACTAATTCAGGGCATATTATGCTTCTGGTTGCATTTGTACAATAAATACCAGATGTATAAATCATATTACTTAATTAGTTTGCATAAAAACGAATCGACCGTAACACAAATAATGCGCTCGAGAGTAGGCTATTAACGCGCGCAAGTACATTGAGTGAGAGATGCCTGGTATAGTGTCAGTTACTTTTTTGGCATAGCATGGTTAGTACAGTGTCAGTTAATCTTTCTAACAGAGTGTGATTAGTATACAGTAAGTTACCTTTGTAGAAAAGTACAGTTGTATAGTGTTAGTCACCTTTCTGACATAGCACTTACCTATAGTGTCAGTTATCTTTCTGGCGGGGCATAGTTCAGTTACTTTTCTGACAGAGCATGGCTAGTACAGTGTCAGTCACCAGTTCTGACATAGCATTTACCTATAGTGTCAGTTATCTTTTTTGCAGAGTATAGTTCAGTTACCTTTCCGACAGAGCGTGGTTAATATACTGTCAGTTACCTTTCTGGCAGAGCACGGAGATGAAGGCGACGCCCTGCAGCTCGGGCGGCACGGTGACGCGCAGCGCGGAGGGCGCGGGCCCGGACGCGTTCATGCTCATCGCCGCCATCATCTGCTCCTCGGGCGCTTTGGTCACCTTAATATTAGTTATACCTTTAATTTATTGGGACTTGTGGGGAGAGTGAGGATTGTCTTAGGAAAATACTGTATTTGAATAACCAATCGTTGACTTTAAAATCAAAACACAATCATCAGTGTCTTTTTCATGTACCCCTTCATAAAACCAAATATGCCTGTAACACTTTTTTGCCTCGCTCTTGCCGCAGTCATAACGACAAGTTTCAATAAGTGGACATTTTTGCATCATCCATACACAAGTTAAAAAAAAAATATTCATGATTTGTCTGTTGGCTGCAAATAGTGCGCTTGCAATTGTTAATCTTTTCCCATGTATTTTTTTTTATATTTTTTAATAATATGTAGTTTTACATCCTTTTTGTTTTTGGTCTGCTCTGAATGTTAAACCTAAGAGAGGAAACTTAATTGGTTTAAGTGTTACTGATTTTGTAATTGTATTTTATCTTTATACTTGTAACTGTATGTTTCCCAAATATTAATAAAAAAAAACAATAAGGGTAAGCTATGAATGAGCGAGAGGATAAGAAAACAGCAAAATGCAGACTGTTATCAGTTGTTTTTGCAGGCTGTCTGGATAAAATATTGACAAATAACTCAAAATCTCCCAAGAATAATTGTTATTAAATGAAATGTGTTACTTGTGAGAAACAGGGTCTTTGAACTTTATTTTATTTAAAATGCTGTAAACATACCGTCTATGTATCTTAACTATAACTTGAAACAGATTTAGATTTATTTATTGCAAGTTACATTGGTAACTTTTTAGTGGTTATCTTAGTCAAAATATATTTTAGTGCTCATCTACACTATAAAGTGGAGGTTTAAAATTTCTTATCCTAGTAGTTGAGTTGTTTTGATATGTCAGTCAATCATTGAGCCAGCTTTCCTTTTTACACATTGAGTTTCTCAGGCTAATCAGATATTCACCTCAAAAACGCCAGTTTGACTGAACTTGGACCCGGCCGTTCTGTAGCTGAGATCACCGACTATAGTATTGGCCACTTTCTTCAGCCGCCAGTTCTGTCTCAGTCTAAGCAAGTCGATGTGGAAGTCGGGCATGTTGCGGCTGACCCGCATGGTCTCGCTGGCCCTCAGACGCTCCACTCCCGCCAGGAGTACAGCGGCGGCAGCGCCAAGGGCCTTCTTCCGTCCGTAGACTTGCACCATCGGTCGGTTTTCTACCTGCTCTGGTTGCACTGGGTCTAACACCTTAAAGTATGAATTATACATTAACCCTTTTAAAAAAAAAATATATATATATATACCAGGATTAACTCAAGACTAAATATTAGCGGACCAATCAGAAAAGCGTTTTTCTAATAGGTAATGACAATGTCACGAATGTGTCATTCATTTCTAATTTTTCTGCTAAAATTTAGTCCTATAGGGCGCGATAGGTGTTTACGCGCGTTCGCTAGATTGTATGCGCATAGTTAGTGACATGTCTACATTCAGAACTTGTGAGATACTGGAAGTTCAAAAACGCGTCATCTGGATAAGTTCTTAGCTGGGACGAACGCGCGTTCTTCGATAACTCTAAAATCTAAATCTACTGTCGCAGTTCGTCGCATACTTCGGTGTCACGACGGCCTACATGACATTCCGCAAACATCGCGCCGTAAACCATGGTTGGATTAAGATGTTCCAGGCTACAGGAAAACGGCACCTAATCTCTAGTCTACAACATCTTAATCTGTTGTGTGTGTGTGTGTGTAAGAGATAAAGCTGTTTTAAAGCCTTGACTGTCTGTTGGCCTGTTGACCTTTGTCATTCTAATATTTAAGTTTTAATTTACCTATACAATTTTTAGGTTTACAATTATTTGAAGTGAGTTTACATATCATCAAAGTAAATCAATATTTCAAAGGTCACAGAACATGGTGTCAATAATAAAGATATGTTTTATCAAATTTTGGGTGGTTGTCCTAAGGTTTTACTCCAGATGTTGATGTCTGTATCTTTATTTATAGTCATTCCTGTCAATCATGCCAGTAAGGCAGTACGAATGGATGTGGATGGATGTCATCATCTGGAGTAAGGCAACTAGACCAACAAAGGAAAAACAACTCCACTACTTTATCTCTGTAAGTAATAAAAAATAACAAAGACATTAATAAATAATAAACAAACCTGATAATAATGGCATTAGTGATAACATTAAGAACCTTTGCACACAGCATTTTATTTACGCACTTACAACACGTGTTTCTAATGTGTGTGTCTTCTGCGCATTATCAATTTGCATTGTCCTGTCTTGCGTTGGCTGAGCACCTGATTGTGTTATACGCATGTCAACAACGTGGTGTGCAAAGGCCCTAACATTTGGTTGTCATATCTAAGACAGCAGTCAAGTCACTAACACTAAAGAAGTGTCTACAAAACACTGTGTAACAAAATTATTTGTGGAGAATCCAAGGTTAGTCCTTTTTACCTAAGTAGAAACCTAAATAGTAAATAAGACATGTAATATTACAATTATAATATGTAAGTTCAACACATATAACTTCAATTATTTATTAAGCCTGTATTTGTTTATTATACTCTACAGAGCATGAATAAAAATAATCTTTATTCTAATCTTCTCTCATGCCAAAGTCATGACAGCTATTGGAATTAATATGATGCCTATTGTTTAGTGTACTAATATCAAAATTAATAGACATTTTAAACTTAAAAATCCTCACTGTCTTTTGAAGTTGAAATCAAACCTAAAAATTCAATTTCTTTAGAGAGCTTTGCTATCAGTGTCGTCCTATGCATTTGCTCTAATTTGCAAGAAATTGGTTTTAAAAAGTTAATCATGCCACTCACCATGTATCTCTTTTCTTTTGCAATATTGAGCACATCAGCCAGTACGCACACCTCCGTCAGAGTATTCCTTAGCTTGTTTCTCACCGACTCCCACGGCCACTGGTTAGACTGATACCCGGCGTCTTTGTTATCGTCGTCGGGCTTAGGATCTGAGCTACTTTCACCCTCCTTCTTGACATTGCAATACTCATCTTCACTCTTGGAAAAATCAATTTTCTGTGCGAGACGCGCTAGGTTCTCCGACATAGACAATGGCCTAAAAATATACAGTTTAGAAGCAAAAGGACTCTTTCCTGATCATTGGTAAACTAAAATGTAATAAACACTTACGCTTGATAGATCTCTTGGCCATCATAGGTTATTTCTTGGATTTGATTTTCTATTGGTGCTTCAATTGATATGTTCACTGAATTAGCCATTTCTGTTGAAAACAATTTGAGCATAAGTACAAGCAATGTATGGAATACTTTGCAAGGTGCGAGATACGCTTACTTCAAACCGTCCTGCGTGTACCAACTATGAAATTAGATACAAATGAGCAATTAAATACTGTTCGTAATAATGTTATCCATTAGCTTTGCTTTATTTGGATTTATACCTATGGATAGTGCAGAGTTCTTGCAAAAACTCTAAAAAATACAAACAACAATCGAAGTCATTTTTAGTGCCAATTTTTTGACATATAAGACTGACAAATATTTTTTTTTGTTCAATTTACCGATTCTGGGTAGGCAGAGGATCAAGTCGATACAGCCACGTCTTCAGTATATTTTTAATTTTTTTATTCTTTTCATCAGTATTTTACTTCTTTTACAACTACTTCAACACTAAACTACAAACTAACCTAACCTCCTAACTCATTGAAATGCGAGGATGGTTCGCATTTCAATGCTCGCAACAAAATTTTTAGCGGGAACATCAAACTGGTTCATATAGGAGCGCCTTAGTTTGTTTCGTACTTTTACTTCATTAGTTCTCCTCTGCAGCACATTATTTAGATTATTCCAGTACACAATCACAACAATGACCACGAAAAACTTAAGAAACGAAGCCCATTTTGACCGGCTTGTTAGTTACCCGCCAAAAACTTCCTGACAAATGACAATACTCACATGACAGCCAGCGGATTTTTCGGGCGGGAAACGAGCCGAAAAAGTTAGGCTTCATTTCTTAATTTTCTAAATTCGTTTTCCGTGGTCATTGTTGCGATTGTGTGGTGTAATAATGTACTGCAGAGGAGGACTAATGATGTAAAAGTGAGAAACAAAGTAAGACGCTCCTGTCTGATCCGGTTCGATTTCCCGCTCAAAATTTCCGTGAGAGCATTAAAATATGAACCATCCTCGGATTTCAATGAGTTAGGTGAGGTTAGTGTGTAGTTTAGTGTAGTTGTATAATAAATAATGTATATAATAAGGAGAAAATGATACAAATAAAAAAAAAGACGTAGCTGTATGGACTTGATCCTTTGCCTGCCCAGAATGGTTAAATTGAACAAAAAAAATGCGGCAGAGGTGGTGTGGTACCATGCCCATCGATATAAATAATAGCTCCTATTTTTTCCGGTCCCTCCTGAATACAATTATAGCTGAAAATAAATTATCGGACGCGGGCGGGCTGCTAACAGCCGCACTATCAGTTGCGGCTGTGTGAGTTTTTTTAATCCAGTGAACCAGCGCCAGATTTCTGTCAGACGTCACACAAAGTTACGACTTACCTCCGTTAGTTTTCAGTCAGAAGACCTACTAAGTCGTGGCTGTCAGCGTAGTAATTTGTTATAAGTTAAGTTGGTTGAGTATAACTTGCGGGGCGGCGGCGCACTATGTGGCCGGGAATGATCAGACCGGACATTCTGAACAAATCTTATCATTAGACTCGGTATAATATCACATTTAAGACAATTAAACTCCTGCGTGGATATTTTAAATGGTCACTGAGAAAACAGGTCCCGGAGTAGGGCATTTTGAATTCTTGAAAAAATACAAAGACCTCAATTTCAATGAAACTATAGGTTACAAAAGTTATGCTCCTCTTAGTATGTTTTAAATACCCATTTGAGACTGTATTTATATAGCTTTAAATAATTTTAAAAATATACACGTTTATCAATAAAATGCAAAATTTAATCTAAATCTATTTAATCTTTAGGGTTCCGTACCCATAAGGTAAAAAAGGACCCTATTACTAAGCCGTGTCTGTGTATCCATCACCAGGCTGTATCTCATGAACTGTGATAGCTAGACAGTTGAAACTTTGACAGATTATGTATTTCTGTTGCAGATAATTATAACAACAAATCCTAAAATCAGAATATAATAAATATATAGTAAATACAGGGTTACATTGCAAAGGGGTGCCAAATTTTTAGGAGTGACTCAGAATCTAAACTAAATCGAACTATGCAAATAAACAAAAACATAATATTCCTATCCGCTGTTAAATATCCAATGGCGGATAATTTAACTTATTAATAGAAAAAAACGCACGCATGATATCTGCGTAACGATGAACTTAAAAGTGCAATACATTTATAGTCATTATGATGCGGCAAATTTGCGGTATCTCTCTATTTACTTTATTTTCGGATATTTCAAATTCGATTTCATTCAAAAAATACGATCATTAAAAATAATTGCGATAAAGTAGTTTCTTTATATTGTTCCCTCAATCTTATATTTAAATTTTGGTACCCCCTTTGCAATGTAACCCTGTAGGTATATTAATAATAACAGGTTGACGCTTGAAATATTTACAGAACATTAAGTTGTATAAAGATAATGGTGCGAAACCCTTCGTGCGCGACTCCGACTCTCACTTGTTATTTATTCCTATTACTGGTTAATTTATTACTCTCCAATGTTTAAGGTTTTGCATCACTGCTGTTCCACGTCGGAGTCCTATTGAAAATCTTTGTAATACATAATTTGCTCCACCAAGTCGGCGGACGAGTGGGTAGTGGGTACCGCTCTACTGGTGCGCATCCCTCGTGTCTTCGAGGCGTTATTTATTAAATAATACTGATAAAAATACACAGATATAATATATCTGTGCATTGAATTAAATAAATAAATATGCGCAGCGCCCACGCCGCCACCGCCACCCCCACACTCGCTGATTTCGGGTCTCGGGCCCCAGCTCCGGAAGAATACTTAAATAGGAAAAAACATTTTAATTTCAGAAAAAAACATCCATGTCCCACACAGTTTCACGAGGTCAACCAACAGCTAGTCAGCTACATCTTGACTCGATATTAGACGTTATTATAAATGAACAAATATATTTTTGTAATAAACCTAAAACAAGAGAAGAAGTAAATCTGGGTGAGATAATTCATCACAGTATGAAAAATCGTATTGATGAGATTTTCATGGTTAGTCAAAAGAATATACTTTATTACTGTAATGTCGTTAAATTTTAAATTAACATGAACACAATTCAATAGTTATACCTACATTTTTTGCTGTAGCTAAAAAGATGCCATCCTTAAGTCAAGCATTAAGTTAATACACCTAGTGTAAAGGAATATTAAATTTATAAATAGGGTCAACTAAAGTAAATGTCTCATTATTGAATGATAAAGTATAGATAAGGAGGGAGGGGTAATTAAACAAAAAAATCTAACTACCTAAGTTTGTATTTAATATTTTTGTGTATGATTAATTTGTGACGACGAATGGTAAAAATTTTCAGGTAAATGGTTCAAATGGGGAAGTAATTACCAATGGCTATATTCTGCAATATGCAATTCCGCTTGCTAGAGCATTAAGAGCTCACGATGGGATAGATAAGAATATCATTATCATGATGAGAAACACTCAATAGGCTTGCATATATTATACAGCTTTATTTGCAGGTGTAGTTCCATTGATGATAGATTCAAACTCCACAGTGTGTAAGTCAAAAGTAACCATTTTGTTATTGCCAGCACAATCAAATAACCATGGTTCTGATTACAAAATATTGTTTCAGATGAAATACGCCACTTTATGGATATAGTATTACCACACATTATTTTTTTGTGACCATGACAGGTTTGATGACATCAGAGCAGCTGTTGAAGATAGCAAAAACTTAGAAGTAAATTTAATTGTAGCTGATGGTGTACAACATTTAAAATCAATTTATGAGGATTACAATGAAGTGACTAGTTTTGAGTAGGTTTTCGGCTTAAGTGTTAAGTACATTTAATTTTATGAAACAAATGCGTAACTATGATATTATGAAATAAAAACCGTTATTTTTTAGGATATCTGATGTATTTCCAGAATCTACTGCAATGTTGTTGCCCACGAGTGGTTCAACCGGCTTACCAAAGGCTACAGTGTTGAATCATAGTGGTCTCATAGCACAACTGCCTGTTCTTTGGTAACTTATAAATATATTACGACTAGAATATTCTAATAAATTATAGAACTTAAGTTAAAGATAAAAGCGTATAATTGATATATCCTTTCTTGTAGCGTACGTTTCTTGATATTTGCAAATAATCCCTAAATGCTGGTTTTATCAAAAAACTTGTTTAAATAACCATTTTATTTTTGTACTAGGATAAAGGCCAGAAATAAAAAATACCTACTACACTTAATGATGATGACGATCTTTGCTAAGAATAGAAAACCAACCATACCACTCAAGTACCTGCTTAATAAAATAAGCTGTTACTTAATTACTTTGAAGTCAAGCCTCAATTAAATTACATTATGTTTTTAGGATGCATCACAAATCCTTCCCAAAACCAACAGAAATGGCACTGCTTGTTTCTTCAGCCCAATGGATGACACATACTATCCTGATGACCACATGTCCTGTTTTTGGAGTTAAATTGTTGATGACAGTAGAAAAGCCGACGGCTGAACATGTCTTAGATATCATAAACACTTTTCGAGTAAGACTAATCACTAATACGAGTTCTTAGTAAGATAGAACTAACATTCCTCTCGTCTATTCATTCAAAATTATTTTTAGCCTACGTGGGCTCTGTTTGGTCCAATGTTCGCCCAGTCTCTAGCACATAAGGCATTTTCAAAACAACTGGATTCTTTAGAAACCATTGTTTTAACTGGAGCGCCTCTTACGCTGAGCATTACGACTGTTTTAAAAGTAAGCAGTACCCAACAAGTTTTTCTATCTATTAGTTTTAAGTAACTATTACCTTACCTTTATTAAGAGCGATATTAATTTAACAGGATAAGCTACCAGCATCTTGCTATTTTGGCAGTGGCGTGGGTATGACAGAAACACACGGTTTCTTTACCATGCCAGGTCTAAATACAGCTTGGGACTCTAACGACAAGATAATGAACACCTGGTTCTACAAGGTATTGTTATTATTTATTAATTTTTCTAATGATGTCCTCGACACATACGAGTAATCTAAGTCGCTATCGATCACCGAATATACATTAAGCAATCTGTTCACAGCTAATAAGTAACGGTGGTACAGAATCTAATGAAAAGGGAGAGCTACTCTTAAAGAGTAGGCTTAGTTTGTTTAAGGTAAGGGCATAGTTTCCACCTGCTTACTTTTACCTTACCCACATTTCACCTACTAAAATACATAAATAATAAGTAAGTGAGTGTATATTATGGCCGGTGATTGGTTGGAGATTTGATCATAATATTTGTCTTTTTTAAGGGCTACTATAAAAATGCTCAAGAAACCCGTGACGCAGTAACTCCTGATGGGTGGCTTATGACTGGAGATTTGTTCTACATAGACAATAATGAAGAAGTGCATTTTATTGAGAGAAAAAAGTTTTGGTTTAAATATATGAATTATCAAGTAAGAAAAATACAACAGAAGTTTATCAATAGTTAAGGAATTAATTCATCAACTAAATATTTTTTGGCAGATTTCTCCAGTGGAGCTGGAAAACGTGATAAGTTCGGTAACTGGAGTTCAGGAGTGTTTTGTATGTGAAAGCCCGAATGGTCCTGCTGCAGCCAGGTAAAGAAACCAGGTTGGAGCACTACGCTCCAACCTGGTTTCTTTACCGACGTGAAGAATGAAATAAACAAAGTCATAAATAGTATGTAGCGTTTAGTGGACTCTTATTCACTTCGATTATTTTCTAAGAAATGATTATGATAATAAAAAATCGCCCTTTATTTCAGATACCTTGAGCAATCACAAGCGACTTCGTGGAGGCATTGCTTTTGTATCATCGTTGCCACAGACTCACAGTGGAAAAATTAAAAGATCAGAGTGCACCATGCTCATTCAAAACCAAATAAAAAGTGGTACAATTTTTCACTATGATTGTTTGAAATAAAATTGATGTAATGGTATGAAATAAAACTTTCACAAATTAAGTACATATTTGTGATTTCAATTCTGTGCTGTTTCATAATCTACTACCACATTAGTTAATAATACGCAGATGGTGGAAACCGGTATTCAGAAATTAAAAATCCCATACCTAATAATTTAAACCATCTAAAATGATGTAAAATGCAAAAGAGCGATGCCCGCAACGAAGCCGGCAAAGCAATTTAGTTAAAGACCGTGCGTGACGTGATGTGAATGAATATAACGATACTTTATGAAAATATTATAGTATTTTCACTGTGACTTGCAATGCAACTCTAGAAAGCACTCATTTAAAAATCACATCAAAAGACATCCGCCCCATCTCTAGTACAAATACCTAATCTGTCTGTGACTTCAAAACTCCCCAACACGCCTTAGAAACGTCTTAGACTTTGACAGCTACTTAGTGGCTGACCATATACATGCAGAGTGAAATCATAAACAAGATAGCGTGGGGTTACGTAAATTGCTCTAGACTAGCTATTTACCAGTTTTAGTTTTTTTCGAAAGACCTGTCAGCTTCTTTCTTTGGCTGATTGACTAACTCCAAGGCCATAAAATCACTAAAAAAGCATCTCTCTTCTTTTCGTATTGTCAGATTTCGAATTCAGCAGTTTGATTATTTTGTAAATAAAATAAAAACTGATTCATTTTGAAATCAACTTTTTTCTCCAAAACTTATTAATTGCTAGTTATTGTTTGTTCGTGCGTTGTCCCCGGCTGCCCCTCAACGAAGCCACAAATCATGATAGTCCGCCGATAGTTCCATAATTAGGATTTCTATTTAAAAAGCAACCAACCGATAAATTGGTAAGTACCTAGCTCCCATTCATAAGATTATATGTTTTCTCAGAATTCCTCCACTTGCCTCAACATAAATAACCTCAAAGTGTTCCTCGTAACCATCTTGAGATTGTTCACAGTAGTCACCTCTTCAACTCAAGTTTCAATAGTGGTATGGGTAAACCTTTGTTGTTTTCCTTTTGGTTGTAATGTGTCAATTGGGTGCATTAAAATATACGCTCAAGTTGATTAACAATAATGGTACCGTGTTCAAAATTGATCTTTGTCATAAAACTTGATTTTGAGCGTCTCTCAAATATCGCCACTCTTCGAAATCACTCATTTTTTAGGGTTCTGTACCTAAAGGGTAAAAACCTTAAGAATCTACTGTCTGCTGTTTCTCGTGGACAATCTGTTACCACTATAAAAACAATAAAATCAAAATTAAAGTGGGGCGGAAACGGAAAATAATTATGTATATATAAATGTTATGTAGTATGGGAATACAACAAACATAATTATTTTCCGTTTTTAATAATAAAAATATAGGTTGTAGCAATGATAGTGCCTAATGTTGTTTACATAATGCTATGGAACTTTTCGTGTGCGAATCCGACTCAACCTTGGCATGTTCTATTATTTATTATATAATCAGTTTCTTCAATCAATTTATTTGTGGAGACAGTTTGACTGTTGATTCCTCGACACTGCTTGTAAAACTTTGTTTATATCTTTAATTAAACGTAGTGTCTTCTTGCATATTCCTACTGACAAACTAAGCTTACACTTTGGTTCAAGGCTTAAATATGCAATTCACACTAAGTAAACTTTATAAATAACAATATTTCCAGGTCAGTGCGAGTCATTTTGAAGCAAAGTATATTAAAAACAACAAAAGATTATTGAGATGTGGTCCGACATTACTTACAGAGGAAAAAATACAGTCAGGACATCCAAAAACACAATTTTCTTCATTAGGTAAGTTTATTTATTTATTTCATTGTTATATGTGTAGTCAATGGAATCCCTCTGCATACACTGCTATATTCTGTGATAACTCTGAGCTGTAAAATTGAACCTATTATTCAGACTATAGCACGCCGATGTCGCCATCTCTTAGGTCCCGGTTTGATTTCAGTCAGGTCATTTGGACGTAGTTAAATAGAAAGGACTCAATCCACACAAAGTCACTTTTGAGTTATGAGCGTTTGAAGTTTCAGCTGTAATTTATCGAAGACAAAGTATTTTCTTTGTTTTTATTTCCGCATAATTCATTAAAAATAGGGGTATATTTTACTTGTCTATCATATATGGTAACATATTTAAAATAGGTTTCGAGAAATTAAGTGAAATGTGGGTTGAGTCCTTTTAATTAAATGTAAGTGCGTCAAGACGGGTATTTTTTTTAAATTTCTTAGAATGGGCTCAAAACTACTGTTTGACTAAAAATTTAGTTATTATAAAAAACTGAATAAGTAAAATTATAAAAATTTTATTTATTTATCGTCCTTGGACATAAATGTGACAAAATTAAGTGAATACGCCATTAAAACATTCAAAAATTGGAAAAATAGCGCAAAAATGAGCGCGCATATCAATTGCCTTCATCTTACTCCAAATCAAAGTCAAGAGTTGGTCCATATTCATCAATATCTTCATTGATATTGCTGTTTCCCTTGAGGTTATTATAAAATACATGACAGTTATCAGGTATCAAGCTACACATATATCTGAGATCTTCGAGCTTGGCTTGAGGAATAGATTTTCCCTGGGGCCAAAGAACTTCAAAATCTTCTTCTGTAAACTAGATTAAAACACCTTTGCTTTTTTTTGACAAATCTAACGTTTGAATATCTCTACTCTCTGACGTCATATTATTTCAGTATTTATCTTCTTTTTTCAATAAAATCTGCTTGGTTTTCAGCCAGTTTACTTCTAATCTATTTGTACATATTTTGCGGTTAACAATTCTTTTTTTAATTTTTTTTGTACTCAAAAAATCTTGTGTTTACATTCTAGTAACGTGAAGGGGGTTTTACTTTTGACTGATTTTTTATAATATTTATGTAATCTTCTGGGGTGTAAATTCACTCGTGGCGCTTCGAGTTCACATTCAGTCTTGCTGAAATCCGTGTCATTTAGCAAAAAGAAATGGCCGGACTCTAAATATTTAAAAGTAATCGTTTTTAGGGTTGCTAAGTATAATTTTAACATTAGGATTATTTTAATATTTGTGTTTTGTCCCCCGCAGCAGTCGCTCAAAGGACAAAATTACGCCATTCCTCAGACCTTTTTTAATGAAATTAATGAAGCACTAGCCAACTTCTTGGGCTCCTCGTCCGGCCTCACCTTCAACCCAGATAATGCATCGTCCTTGATCGTTAGAGCCAACGTGGATCTCAGCGTTATAAACCCATAACTGTCATTTATAAACAACGATGTTAGAAGGTATACGGTGCAAAGGCAGGGTTTTTTCGGGGTTGTAGGTAACACATTCAAATGCGGGATCTGTTTCGTGCCAAGTCTTAAGACATTTGATCACGAAGATTTTCCGCTTTCATTTGATGTTTATCTCTTTGTTGGATCAAAAGTTCTTTTTCTTCTGGTAAAGTACACTTCTTTATTGCTAGGGCTAATAAATCACATTTCTTGCAGGTATCCTTCTTCAAGTATTTACAGCGGAGATTAAAACGTGTAAAATACGCGCTTCAGTATAGCAAAAGAGACACATTTCTTCTTATCTAAAAGAGTCGACATGTGTTTGGCGGACAGAGGAAACTTTCAAGGAGAGAGAACGAAACAATGGCACGCAATTTTTTAAAACCAGGTATGACTATCCAAAAAAATAATGACATCTATCGTACAGAATTTAAAAAAGTGTACGGCAGCGAGAAGAAATGTGTCTCTTTTGCTATACTGAAGCGCATATTTTACACGTGTTTTAATCTCCGCTGTAAATCCTTGAAAAAAGATACCTGCGAGAAATGTGATTCATTAGCCCTAGCAATAAAGAAGTGTAATGTACCAGAAGAAAAAGAACTTTTGATCCAACAAAGAGATATACATCAAATAAGAGCGGAAAGTTTTCATGATCAAATGTCTCAAGACTTGGCACGTGCTAAAACAGATCCCACATTTAAATGTGTTACCCACGACACATTCAAACTATACTTAGCAGTCCGGCCATTTCTTTTTGCCAAATCCGTGTGGAGTCAGCAAGATTGAATGTGAACTCAAAGCGCCACGAGCGAATTTACACCCCAGAAGATAATTTATATATTATGAAAATCTGTAAAAAGAAAAATCCCCATCACGTTACTAGAATGTAAACACAAAAATTTTTATTTATTTATTTGTAAAAGGGGCAACAACAGCTTACAGAAAAAGAAAATATTACACAGATTGATTTCTTGTATAGCCAATTACAGTTGACCACGAAAATTTAACATTGTTATGATAAGGAGATGGACAAATCGTTAAGGGTAAGCAGAACATCAAGGAGATGAATTACCATATATAGTGTATAGGTATGTAACTAATGAGTAAACATGTAATACTTGATGTCGTTATTCGTACGTATAACGGTAGTAAGAAGTAAAAAAAATCAAAGATAAGATTATAAGAGTAAGTTCAGCGTAGTTGCTGGTGCATGATATGAAAATTTCAAACTTAAGTCAAGACAATTGACCCCAAACCATGGCTACGTTTTGTAAGATCGAAGTGTCTCCTCACCGAACTCAAGTTGGGTGGTACCTATAGTACGCAGAGTGTGGGAACACAAAAAAAAATTAAATTCAATAAGGTAAAAATCATTATAACCGGTCCACCCGTTCTCGAGTTAAGTGGTGTAAACATCACGACTTTCTTTTATATATAAATAAAATAAACCTTACTATTGTCTTTTCAAGATTAATTCTTAAACCTTTCTTTTGAAACCAGATTTAGTCTCAATAAAAATGTCAATAGAGTGAAAGGTTGTATTGTGAGTACTGACTAGCCGCGATACAATGCTGTTTCGCCCGTAGTTAGTTGCATAACGTGATATGTGAAACATACGGGAGTTAGTGTGCCTAGTTCTTTTTTTTGGTACGTTGAATGAGATTCTGGCAAGCAGCTCTGGGCAGTCAATGCGATTATGTAGCAGATCATAAAGTAAGCCCATATCCATCAGCGACCGCCGTTCATATAACGTTAAAAGATTGTATAAACGACAGTTGTCTTTGTAATCAGAGCTAGAACGCTTCGAACGATAGTTAAGGTGTGAAATAATTTTCTTTTGTATTCTTTCGATGCTATTTATGTGAGTCTCATAGTACGAAGACCAAATTTGTGAGGCGTATTCCAAAAGGCACCGTACGTATGCAAAATAAACCGCTTTCAAGGTAAGTATGCTCTGAAAATTTCAACATGTTCGCATCACAAAACCCAGATTTCGGTACGATTTGCTGGTAATAGCGTCGATATGCTCACGCATTGACATTTTAGCGTCCAAATGAACCCCGAGGTCACGCACGACACTCACCCTTTCGATAACAGTACCATTGAAGTTGTATGGATAGACAAAGGGTATCTTTTTCCGCGTGAACTAGATACATTGACATTTTTGACGCTAATGGTTATATTATTTAGACGATAGTAGTTGAACAATAGGTTTAAGTACAAAAAAAATGAAAAAAAGCAAAATATATCCAAATAGATTAGAAGTAAACTGGCTGAAAACCAAGCAGATTTGAAAAAAGAAGATAAATACTGAAATAATATGACGTCAGAGAGTAGAGATATTCAAACGTTAGATTTGTCAAAAAAAAGCAAAGGTGTTTTAATCCAGTTTACAGAAGAAGATTTTGAAGTTCTTTGGCCCCAGGGAAAATCTATTCCTCAAGCCAAGCTCGAAGATCTCAGATCTATGTGTAGCTTGATACCTGAAAACTGTCATGTATTTTATAATAACCTCAAGGGAAACAGCAATATCAATGAAGATATTGATGAATATGGACCAACTCTTGACTTTGATTTGGAGTAAGATGAAGGCAATTGATATGCGCGCTCATTTTTGCGCTATTTTTCCAATTTTTAAATGTTTTTAATATCGTATTCACTTAATTTTGTCACATTTATGTCCAAGGACGATAAATAAATAAATATTTTATAATTTTACTTATTCAGTTTTTTATAATAACTTAATTTTTAGTCAAATTATAGTTTTGAGTCAAGAAATTTTTAAAAAATACCCGTCTTGACGCACTTACATTTAATTAAAAGGACTCAACCCACATTTTACTTAATTTCTCGAAACCTATTTCAAATATGTTACCATATATAAGGTCGCTTTTTAAAAAGTGGTGAAATTAAAAGGGCGATTACAAAAACATAAATGAAACATTTTCGTTTAAAAAAACGAATTTCTTTATACGCTAGTTTTCGAGAAAATCGCAAAAAACTATTTTGATTTAAACGTAAAATAAAACACCCCGTGTAGCTTGCGTAGTACGTTTGGTGCGCAGGTTCGGTGTATCAATGAATTCGATAAGGACGCCACTATGCTCTCTCGCACTCCCACCTTACACGTGCGACTGGCCGGCGGTTGGCCTCACTCGCGGTCTGTCGGCGTAGTCAAACACGCCGACAAAGGTGCCGCCATGCCGACACACGGAAACACGCGCCGCAGCTAACACGTGCCGAGCCTCACCCCGCTCCCGCTCACTGCTACCCCCGCGACCCCGCCGCAGAGCGCACGCAGCGCGAGAGTTCAGTCCACATAAAACAATTCACTGGGTTGTGCGCGTGCGCTACGTGCGGAACATTTCATCATGGCGTATCGGTATAACGCCCAGGAATACCTGAATATGGCATTGTGCTATCAGGAAGCGAGAGAAGTTTTGTTGCGGGCGCGGCAGCTGTACGCCGAGCGATACGGCTCCATTGTACACACACGCACAATACTCGGAGCTGTGCAGCGTTTTCGGGAGAGTGGCAGCTTCGAGCCACGCCTCGACCTCGTGCGTCGGCAACGACACCCGGCCCGGCTTAAAGAAGAAGTAATTGATTTTTTTCATCGGCACCCATTGGCGAGCATCGCGGATGCCGTTCGTGTATTTGGAGTGAGCAGATACTACGTGTGGCGGCTTTTGCGCGACGAAGGCCCCCACCCGTATCATTTTACTCGGGTCCAAGAGTTGCTGCAGCAGGACTACGCGCCGAGGGTCGAGTTCTGCCGCTGGCTGATACGAAACCGGACCTACAACGTGCTTTGGACCGACGAGTGCACATTTACGCGCCAAGGACTTTTTAATGTGCACAATGCGTATTATTGGTGCGAGTACAACCCGCGTGTGACTCGTCCGGACCATTTCCAGCATCGCTTCAGTGTGAACGTGTGGGCAGGAGTGATAAACGGAACGTTGCTGGGGCCCATGTTACTGGAGAGACTCAATACGGAAACGTATTTAGAATTTCTCCAAAATGACCTCCCTGAACTGCTTGCTGATGTGCCTGCGTGGAGCCGGAGGTACCTCTACTTCCAGCACGACGGCGCGCCTGCGCAGTTCAGCCTGCGGGTACGCGCCTACCTGGACGAGGCGTTCCAGGGCCGCTGGATCGGGTGCGGCAGCGCTATCACCTGGCCGCCGCGATCACCTGATCTGACGCCAATGGATTTCCACGTGTGAGGTCCCTACCAAGGACCTAGTTTACGGGAACGACGGTTATACCATCCTTTCAGTGGAACAATTGCGTGCGCAAATAATTAATGCGTTTGATGTGATGGCCAGTGAGCCCGATGTGCTCGCTTCATTTCGGAGGCATTGCCTTGATCGGGCTAGGAAGTGTGTACAAGAACAAGGGCGTCACATCCAGCATTTAATGTAAATTTTATTGTGTAAATAGGAACTTGTAAACTATTTAGATTGTTAATATGTAACTGTGATGTGATTGTGTAAATAGGAACTTGTAAATATGACTGTAAATATCAATGAATTCTGACTTTTAAACACGCCAAGTTAATAAAAAAATAATAGCGTCCTATTTCGATACAATTAAATTTAATACAAGGTAGTAAGATGATTATTAACGGTTTGTATTAACTTGTCAGTCCAAAGACTGAAAAAGTGTGATGAAAAAAAATGTACCTAATAAACTAAACTTTGACGAACGAAAACTGCCTTTTATTCAAAATACCAACACAAATCCCATATTAGGGAGCATCCATTGAATCGAAGCGAAGCAATGTTAATTTGGTATAACATGTAATAATAACGTTAGGTTTTGTGAGGGTTAGAATGCAGTCAGGTTGTTTTGAAATTAAAATTGATATTTTTAAAATGTTTACTTTGATTTGAGCAAATCAGCTTTGATTCTATGGAATTATCCTAGCTATTGAACAAGCTAAATACGCTTAATTTATCTGCATAAGCATTAGGTAGATTTTCTGTCTCAGCAGAGAAGGAACCTATGCAGGTAGCATGCGCAGCGTTCAGCGTAGGTAGATAAGACTCGGTTTTTATGCGCTCTAGTGAGTGAGTGGTGCGCAGCCGCGATCCCCCCGCGCACCGCGCACCGCGTAACATGAATGAAATGAGGGAAGAGACGGGCACGATTGAAATAAGAGAGAGCGGCGATGGCATGTAGGGATGTTTCAGAGTAGACAGGATGCTCTTAAAAATATATTTTTTTTTTGTTAGGAGAAATAAAAATGAAAACTAGCACGTTTTTAAAAATGAAAATCATAGGACCCGGTTTATCTAAAATATTTAGAAGTTCTGTTAATGTTTTACCACTTTATAAAAGGCGACCTTATATGATGGACAAGTAAAATATACCCCTATTCTTAATGAATTATGCGGAAATAAAAACAAAGAAAATACATTGTCTTCGATAAATTACAGCTAAAACTTCAAACGCTCATAACTCCAAAGTGACTTTGTGTGGATTGAGTCGTCTCTATTTAATTACGTCCAATATACAGTTCACTTAAACCAGTTCTTCTAAAATATCTCAAGTGTTTTGAGCCGTTTCTGTTAAACAAAAGTAAATATTTTATTTCAGTAAACCTATAACACAGAAACGACCTAACCTGTTTGAGTCGATTTAGATATTTAAAAAAAATAATATTTTGAATCAAACTATTTCTTAGAAATAATCGAAAGACCAGCCGGAGAAAATCTGTGAGTGTGACTTATTTTCTAGCTTTTTTGCGTCTGTCTATGAATTTGCTGGTAGTGGGTCTTATTCTGAGACCACGCCTATTAGTGAGAACTGTGACTTTATTCGCAGCGACTTATACATACCAAAAGATGTAATCATTAAAAACCTTAAATGTTTAGATGTCACTAAAGGTCCTGGACTTGATGGGTTGCCTCCTTTCTTCCTAAAATGTACTTGTAAAACGATCGCTGTGCCACTGCACATTTATATAACAGAATGTGTTGTTCCCGAGGTTTGGAAGACTGCTAACATAACTCCCGTCTTTAAGAGTACGCTCAATATCGTTGCTGTCCACCTTATCGAAAGTCCTTGAGCGAATGGTACATGATAACATTTATGGTACATCATTGAAGAACAACACGGATTTGTCAAGTATCGATCAACTATTAGCAACCTCGTTTTATATACAAACTTTTTATTCGAATCTTTAGATGCGCGTGCGTAGGTAGACGCGGTTTATACTGATTTTTGCAAGGCGTTCGATAAGTTGGACCACGATATGCTTCTGAGTAAATTAGCATTTAATGGTATCCGCGGGAACTTGCTCAGATGGTTCTCTTCGTATGTAAAAAATAGATCTCAGAGAGTGGTTGTAAACGGATTCAGATCAGATATATTTAAAGTAACCTCTGGTGTAGCGCAAGGTTCAATATTAGGGCCCTTTGTATTTGTTTTATTCATAAATTACATTAAGGACTGTTTTAAACACTCAAAATTTCTACTTTACGCCGATGATAGTTGGAACTCCAGTAAGCAGCGCTATGGGGTTCACCAGAGGTGATGCTGTTCTTCGACAGGCTGTTTGACGGCGATGAAGATATTATATGAAAAACAAATACAACTTTAAAAAATCCCTAACGCAAAAAATAAATGCTATTTAAAAAGCCAAATTAGTTACGGCTCGATAAGGTTTGTATGTTAACTTGGCGATACAAATGTCACGTTGTGGGGTACCGTTTATGCATTGATCTCGTATCGTAGCCTACTTAAGATCCAATTGGTTCCTACCTTCCTAGTTAGGATCCTAAGTAGGATGGTTTAATAAGTGCTTTAAGTAAGTCTCAACAACAACAATAACAGCAAATCTCCTTATGTAGCTGTCGCAGCAGCCATATCGTATAACACGTTACCCTACAAGTAGGTGCGCTGGTTTGAAAAACGTCGCTGTAATGTAATGGAGCTACTATTCGGCTGATATAAAGTTCACAGTATTGTATGATCATTTCGCGTTCGTCAAAGCGACTTAGTAAAGTCAACCTACATGCATCCGATACGCCGCTTTAGAATGTTTAGTTTCAACATAAAAATGGCGTCACATTCATAAAAATGGCGTCAGATAGTGGTGTACAAATTGTACAAAAACGGTTCTAAGTTGTAGTAAATAAAATCATTATTAAATTAACGATAAAAAATACATTACAGCCAGGTTTTTCAATCCGGCGCGCCCTCTTGTAATACAGCTAATTATACGGTACACCTGCGACATAGCTAACCATTTTAGTTATTGCTTTAAACTTTGCGATATTATAGCGCCATTTAACGAGCAAACCTTATTTATCTTGCTGTATCATTTTTGACTTAATATTCGCTTTTCTTATTTGCGAAGGTGGTTAGGTAAATGTTTAACCGGATGAACCGATTTTAATGGAATAGTCTAAGCACCATCGCTAGAAAACTTGCTTTCTAATTTAAGGTTTAGCCGTTTAAGAGCTATGGCGCCACAAACAGACAAAAATACATAATAGATAGCGGTGTTGTATTATACAAGACCCCTTTTCTGTGTCGTTAAAACACTCAAATAAAGTCTGTTCCGTATTTACAACAGCCGGAAATGCACAAAAAGATAAGCCCGGGCCTATAATACAGTTTTTATTTGCTTGGCTAATACTTTGAACAATATTTTTATGACGCGTTACGTCATTTGGTATGACGTAAAATTATTTTACCTATAGATATGAAAAGTTTTATGTGTAAGACGAAAAATTACCAGAGTGGTTTGTTATTTTTGTGTTTATCTTATTATAAAATAAATAATTTCTATAAAAAGGAATGTCAAGTCTTGTTTACAATATTCGCCATGCAATAAAGAAACAGACTTCATGTACAGCAGGCTTTGCCAACGTCTGGTAAGCCGAGTGGTCTAGGCAATCGCCTAGATATGTGATGAACGTTGGTTCGATCCCCGCGCCTCAGGTGGTCTTTTTTTTTCAAGTTTAATACCTATCTGATCTTTAGATGTATAAACTTTATGGAAATTGCCTTATTAATTCGGGTAATTTACACAAACCTGTAAATATTTTGAATTGCATTAGGTGGATACGTCATTTCATGTGTTTGATTTAATATTCATATATAGTTGATAGTTTGAAGGAATGCTTCAACACATAAACAACACTTGCACACAATAATGCTATGATGAAAAATTCATTGCAATTATTTCTTCAATAGACAGTGAAGCAGTTAAGGCATTCTTTTTAAAATTAAATAAATCTAAGCATGGAGACTTGTATACTACAGTCGTTTGCAAAAAATTAAGAATGCTTCATAATAAAATTTATTCCTTACTTAAAACTATAACTGTTCAAATTGAAAGTTTATTTTGTTTATGTAAAATATTATGAATGTGATTTAATACAACAATTTAATAGAGTTATTTAGAGGGTTAACTTAATTATCTCAACTATCTAACTCATAATAAGTTAAATAAAATTATTTGTCCTTTTTGATGGTTAGGCAAGTAGTGTACATTCATGTGAGCTTTCTCAGAACTTTTATACTATATATGCATGCATCTTAATGTATTGAAAACAATAAAAAAATATTTAATTTGTTTTTCTTTTTCATTTCAGGTGCTTCCTGCAGGTGGTGTTTGCCGGAATGAAGGGCCAGTGCTAATCGGCGAGGCAGGAGAAGACATTAAGAAGATAACAATCTAAACGAGACAGATTTTTTTACATATTTCTTCATTTTAAATAATTTAAATAACATGAATATTTCTGTCTTGTTTTAGATAGTTTTTTTCTTCTTTCTTTCTTCTTTTCTTCTCCTGTTTCGCTAGATTTGCACGGGCCCTTCACTTCTGCAAGTACCACCTGCAGGAAGCAGCAATACCGTTGGTAGTTAATCGTTACTGTAACGTTACCTGGTACGGAAACGGAAATTCGTCATCTCAAGATTGAGAGGAGAGACGCCATATTGCTCACTATCGCTAGTTCTAGTTGTCAACGGCGGGGGCTACCCGTAACTTTTTAGAAAAAAAAGAAATCACTATCGTTAGTCCCGCCCTAGGGCCGTTGCGCATCTGCCTTTAGGCATACTCTTTATAATTTGTGCTCCCCAACCAATGGTTGCCAATTCATTTTATTGATATTTTAGCCTGGTTTGGAACTCGAATTTTATTCGAAAATTCCAATATAGTTGTATGTTATCTATCTGAGATAATAAGACAAAATTTATTTAAATTTACTGGGAAGCCGACTGCTAGATATGTGAACAGAAAGAAAACTAGCGTCATCATGACCGATCGTTCAATTGTGCGTTCACAAGCGGTATGTGTTTATTTCTTTGTTTTCGAGATTTCAAGATAAAAGGCTAAGTAAACTCGATGTTAGCTACTATGCATGCGGGTGCTATGTCCTCTACTCAGCTTCACATACTCTCTCGTTAAAGTTACGATTGGATCTTACCATTGGTTTTTATTCAATGTAAGAAAATATAACTTAGTAATAAGCCTTCTGCGTGCTGAAACAAAACCTTTTTTCATTTTACCTCATTTTTGTGCAACTATATTTTGTATGTACCTATTAACAAAATCAAAGATAATATATGTACAATTATATTTACAGTCTTGGCCTAGTTTGGAGCAGGTGATGGCTATAGTAAACTTTATGGAGAAGCACCCTGCTCTAGGCCTAGGTCAGCTGCACTGCGTGGAAAGCCGTGATGAGTGCAAGAAGCTGTGGAATGAGTTGACAATGATTGTCAACAACCTCACTGGACCTACTAGACCTATGAAATCTTGGACAAAGGTAATAACCAGGTTAATGCAAGCTGCAATTAGAACTGCTAATACCATGGTATTGGAATGGAATGGTAGTTTAAGGGTGCAAATTTTACCCAAAATTAAAATGACAATATTCACTGTCCTGAGAGACCTTTAAGAAAAAATTTTCTTGACTCTGAGCTACCAATTTTTTTTGTAAATATTGTGAAAAAATTATGCATAGTCACCAGGTGCATAGAGCAAGAGCTCCCTAGTTGTTGTTATTGTGAAATAATTGTTTTTCATATTAATTTCAATATTAATAAACTACATAAACTTGTTGCAGTTTTGGACATACAAAAAATCTACAGTGAGGTCCAAAGTGCAGTCAAATGGAGGAGACCCCAACAGCCTATGTTCAAATATTGAAAAGAAGATTTGGGATCTATTTTTAGCAAATGATACTAGTAGTAGTAGTAATAGTGTCAGTAAGTATAAGCTATTTTCTAATTTAAAAGAAAATCAATAAAGCAAAATTTTTGGTAAGGAGATTTTTGGATTATTCATATTTATATAATTTTTCAGAACAACACAACAGTTTTGTGAAGCAAGAAACTCATTTTCTGGAGGAGCCATTCTTTAACGAAGATAGTATGGATCAGAATCATGTTGAGTCTGACCCGGTTCCAGACCGGTCCCCGTTTGACGAACCAATAGTTGACATAGAAGACCGAAAAATGGCTATTATGGATAAACTGGTGTGTATGATTTGTTTGCACTAAAATGAATGCAAAATGGCATGCTGGACAACAGCAGGTGATAGGTGATGTTGCGGGGAATGGATTTGCATTGATAATCGCGTGTGATTGGCGCTTCCTCGCCCCCCGCACGTCTTGCGGTGTGTAGGGAGGGTCGCGCAAGATCTTGGACCCTATTACTTAGCCTCTGCTGGCTGTCTGTCAGTCTTGTCTGTCTGTCTGTCACCAGGCTATATTTCATGAATCGTGATAGCTAGACAGTTGAAATTTTGACAGATGATGTACTTCTGTTGCCGCTATAACAACTAAAAACAGAATAAAATAAATATTTAAGGGGGGCTCCCATACAACAAACATGATTGTTTTAGCGTTTTTTGCTCGCTAATAGTAACGGCAACAGGTAGACGCTTGAAATATTTACAGAATAATAAATTGTATATTTACTTTAAAAATTAATAATTTAATTATAATAATAATAATATTTGAGGGGGGCTCCCATACAACAAGCATATTTTTCGCCATTTTTTTCTCGATATTTATAATGGCAACAAGTAGACGCTTCAAATATTCACAGAATAATTGTTGCATTTCACTTTAAAAATAAATAATTAAATAAAATTAAATAATTACATTTCAAAGTCAAAGTCAAAGTCAAAAATTCTTTATTCAATTTAGGACACAAAATGCCACTTATGAACGTCAAAATATCAATCAATTATGGCCCATATGGGGCAGAACATGTCTCCTTATCTTTTGGACCCTACTAGCGCTTCGAGACAAGACACAGACAATCTGGCAAGTGCTGAGAAGAAACGCCGGAACAAACTCAGTCACCACTAGCTGCCACAAAAATAAAACAAATCAAAATAAACAGGTAGGTACATCAGTTTGGTGCAGGCTGGACTGTCCATACATTCTCGTCATTAAGATAGTCTTGAATTTTATAATACCCCTTCGACATTAGGGTAGTTTTGACATGTAACTTAAATTTATTAATAGGTAGTTCAATAACATTATGAGGTATTTTATTGAAAAATTTGACACAATTTCCCAAGAATGAATTAATTGTTTTGGCTAATCTGAAGTTTGGAATGACAAGTTTGTTTTTATTTCTTGTGTTATACGAATGAATATCACTTTTTTATTTAAGGGGGGCTCCCATACAAACATGTTTTTTTTGCCTAGACTGTCTAATATTGTAAGTTAATGGTACCTATGGAACCCTTTGTGCACAAGTTTGTCTATCACTTGGCCAGTTTTTGTTTTTGGTCTTCTATAAATGTTAAACTTAAGAGAGGAAACTTAATTGGTTTAAGTGTTTTTATTTTGTAATTGTATTTTATCCTTATACATGTAAATGTATGTTTCCCAAATATTAATAAATTAAAAAATATTTATTTTTTTCTAGCTATTTTACTCCTTCCCTTCGCTCTGTCCCCGACATAGTCGGTGGAAACTACGCACTCCCTTATATAATTTATATCTATTTCAGTTGAAAGTGATGAACGAACAAACATCTGCGCTGACGCAGCTTGCCCACGCGTCGCATGCCAGTTCGCAGGCCATGGAGCGGCTCGCAGACGCCTCGCATATTCAGGTTAGCGACCTTATTGCAAAGGAAATATGACTCCATTTTCTATAACAACTGTCTATCGTCGCACGCCAGCTCGAAGTCGATTCGCACATTAAGGTTAGCTCGAAGACTGCACATTCAGGTTAGTTCGAAGACTTTGCACATTCAGGTTAGCGGCCTTATTGACAAGAAAATAAGACTACATTTGCTATAACAGCCGACAATCGTCGCACGTCAGCTCGCAGGCCATGGAGCGACTTGCGGACGCCTCGCACATTCAGGTTAGCGACCTTATTTCGAAGGAAATAAGACTCTATTTTCTATAACAGCTGTCTAGCGTCGCACGCCGGGTTGCAAGCTATGGAGCGACTAGTGGACGCTTCTCATATTCAGGTTAAGGTCCTTATTTTGAAGGGAATAAGAGTCAATTTGCAATAACAGCTGTCTAGCGTCGCGCGCCAGGGCCCTATTTCACGAAAATATTAGTTTACTAGTATATTAGCTATTAGATACTAGTGTAAATATTACAAGTCCTATTATTTTCTGTTTCTCGAAAACATGTACTACACTTATAACTAATAGCAGCAGACTAATAGAAAATATTAGGCTAGCTTGGATGTTCATACACATATTTTTTATCCATTTTTTTTTTAAACCGGGCAAGTGCAAGTTCGACTCGCGCACACTGATAGCGGACATCCTTGTTTTACGCCTTTACCTTTGGTAATAAAGCTGGTTTGCTGACCATTCCACCTGATGCATGTCGATTCATTCATACACTCTTTGATAATCCTATTGGTAAATATCTTATTGGTTCTTTTTTTTTCTTTGGTATCGGAACTTGAATTGTTTGTGTCCATGTATTGGGTATTATATTATTTTCCCATGCTTTCCGAATATGTTGCGTAATTTCCGCGAAGATTGTATAAGGCACTCCTTTGAATAGTTCGGCAGTTACGCATGCTGTTTATAATTGTTTTATATTTCTTCAATAGTAGGTGCGGCGCCCAGCTCTTCTAGGTTTTCATTCTTGTTTAGTTCAATTGCTGGTCCCTTTTATAATTCCAATTCAGTTTCCCATTTTGAGATTGGTATATACTTATTTTTTCTTCTGTATTTTTCCGCCATTTTATATCTCCTGTAGTAATGGTATGTAATCCTCATCCGCTGAGATGGATGCTGGCTGTTGAGGTCCTTAAAAAAGAGCCTGGTTTCCTTGACTTCATTTTCTTTTTCAATCGTGTTTAATCTGTTACGACATTTTTTTGAGGTAAGCTTGAGTTGAGGAGTCAGGAGAAAATCGGTGTTTAAATTTTTGCAAGTCCGCTAAGACAAGTCTGTGATCTCGTGATAAATTTCTTTCTAGTTTTAGTACGGCGGATGCTGATGTTTTTGAGGTTTCTATGATGTTATCCTATGTTATAGGCCTATTAAGCTGATTAGCATTCTTTATTATTTCGTTTTGATACAACTTTCTGTATCGTTTTGTAATAGCTCATAGTTTAGATGCCTATAGTTGAACAGATGTTTGGCTTGATTCTCATTGGATTCAACTTGCTAGTTGGACCTTTACTGTTATTGGTTATATTGTATGTAAGCTCCGCTATGATTAGTTTATGGTCGGATGTTTGATTGTGTAACTTCTCCTTTGATGTAGTTAAACATGTTATTGTCATTAGCTTTTGTCAAAATATGATCTATTTGTAATATTTTGGTTCTGGATTTCCAGGTTTTCTGACAGCTCGGTCTGCCGAATGAAGTGTCAAGCCGGAGCCTCTCTCCGAGTATTGTATCGGTGACGATTATGCCCGTGGTATTAGATTCCTTGTAACTATTTGAGGTCCTCTACATTCTTGTACCCTATGTGAGCGTTCAAATCGCCCAAAATTAACAGTGCCACACTGTTAACTGTCAGTAGGTTTTGCTCGTAAAATCCGAAGGAGCTTTCATATTGTTGCAGTGGCCTCCGATGTTTTGTTGGGTAGATGTAGAGCTACTGTGAGTAGTTTTCTATTGTCGTATGTTAAAGTAGCGGCCATTACGTTAGTTTGACTTATGATATCTATATTATACGACTATTTCTGCCTTACACACTGGTTGACTGGTAGAGAATGCCTTAAGGCATTAAGTCCGCCATTTGTACTACTCTGTTTGTGCAATAAAGAATAAATAAAAATATCTGTATTATCCTGTGTTTTTTAAGGCGAATGCAAGGCCCCGGTTTTTATTTTTTCCTGAAAGAAACCATTAGTAATTTCTGGATTTATACGTCCCGGGCGCATGTGTGTTTCTTGCAGGCATGCAATATCGATATAATGCTAGGTTGTCTATGTCAGATTTTTCTCTGAAGTCTGCGGCGCCCCTGACATTCTTTGTGCCGATTCTTAGTTTGTGAGGCAGTGTTTTTTTGTCCTTAATAATTTGCCGTGGCGCCTAACAGGCGGTACCCGGTGTCACCTGCATACTGTTCTAAGCTTGTGCAGGGGCTGGCTAATTCTTTGATGGTTTTCCCTATTAACGGTTGGACATTGTTGCTGTGGTGTTTTCTTCATGTGTCTTGTCGTTGTGTTGGTCCGCTGAATGTAGGTATTAGACTATCGTAGTGGGAGCCGTTATAAATGAGATTAATAGTCCCGACCTTATCATTTGGGTTCTTTGGCCTGAAGACTATTGTAGAATCGTTAACTATTTGATGAACAATAATTTCCACGAGGTAGAAGTTTGCTGCAGCTAATATTATGTCTGACACACCCCATTCACTCTCTTTGTATTGGTTAACTTTCATAGTTTCGTCATTTTGATTTTCTTCGACGTACCGTGCGAGATCCTGTCTCTCCGCACTATGGTCTAGGGTAAGGTAAAATAAATTATTTATTTGGTGAGCAATTGCCCTAAATAGGTAGTTTACCTATGGCTTGAGTGAGGGCTAGTCAATTGTTTTTATTATTATGCTCTCGAACAACCCGCGCCCGAGTTTTTTTTTTAAATCGAAACTATGGGTTGTTATAAAAGAAACCGTAGGCTAAGATAGACAATAACACCTAGTATTGTTTCTAAATGTCTTTGTGTATTAAGTTAGTCTGTTTGGCTAATTTTATGGTAGCCACATGTTCTTGTTGCGCTGGCCGATATTTTTTAATTTTACGCCGGTATGCTATATAATTGTACGCCGGTAATATTTTCCTTATGAGCTGGTATGTCCTATATAGCACAGGGGCTCAGTTTATTGCGAGTTCTGATTTTCTATTTGCTATGGTTCTGCTATTGTGCTGCTAGTAGAGGAGGAGGTTTGCATCTAGATAACATTCCGGTTGTCTTTTTGATGGTTTAGTCTTATTTATATTAAGCCAGGAAAGCAAGGAACGATCTCACCAAAATCTCGTTCGTTCTTGTCTTTGTTGCGTTGGACAACGTGCTGTATGGATTGTCGCCGGGCTGTCGGCGATGTCACGGGGTTGCGGCTGGTGTCCAGAAGTTGTTGTGTACTTACTGCCTGATAGCACTTAACATTACACATAAACACTATCACACACGTGCTTTATCGAATAAACTACGAACTTAATGCGATCCGGTAGGCGTAAGAACTCGCGGGTGTATTAGGAGAAAACGCTTGTGGTACTTTGCTATTTTTACGAGAACACCCTTTTATATTACACTATTTACACCTTACACCAAACACTTTTTGAAAAGAAAAACAAAGCACGCTATGGTTTGATTTGATCACATTTTGGAATTTAATTAATTCTTATTTTGCTATTTGACTACGTTCTTTTTTTGTCAATTTTATTTTGATTATGAGGTTATTTTGTTTAATTTTTACTCGAAATTGCAAGTTATTTACGAGGTTTGCGGAGAAATTCACAGTATAGTTGCCTTTGCGCGCACGTGTAAAGCTTAGAGACAATAGATTTTTTTTGGGGTGCGGCCGTTTGCAGAACACGTGTTGAACACGACCACTCGCTACGGCTGCCCGAAAAGAATCCATTTTATTTTAAAAATCTGTTAATTTTATGTTTTAAAAAATATATTATTATTAATATTTAAAAATATATTAATATTTTACAAGCCTTCTAAGACTAATAGCTTTATCAGTGTAATTTATAAGATATTTAAAAACAAATTTTTTCGAGAAGCAAACTTGAATTTACTCTTGTAATTTTTGCTAATATTTATTAGCTGGTAACTAGTAACTAATATTTTATTACCGTAGACAAACGCACACTAGTAAACTTGTAAAAAATATTAGTTCATAGACTCATATTACAATTAGTCTAATAAGTTTCGTGAAATAGGGCGAGGTCGCAGCCATGGAGCGGCTTGCAGACGCTTCGTATATTCAGGTAAAGCTATCAAATTCAGTAACCTTATTGTGAAGGTTGTACGACTTAACTTACTATCACACTCTGTACAGGCAGGGTTACCTTTCAGTCAGTTGCCAAATTTTAAAAATAATATCATAATGAATTATTATTATCATTATATCTAGGGAATATAAAAAACGACTGCATCACAATTATTTTTAGTCTTCGTATTTTTTGAATAATATCTACTTTCGCTTTAAGATTTTTTATTACAAGTGTTTTATTTATTTTATTTTTATGAGTATAAGAAACCAAAAATTCGCACACGGGCAGGATTAGAACCCACGACCTTTGGCCAAATGTGCAAATTGGTTTCTTATTTCAATATCTACTTTAAAATCCGAAAATAAAGTAAATAGAGAAATAACGCATCTTAAGCGCGCCATCATTATCTGAACGGACACATTTATGTTTAAATATGAATTCGCCTGTACATACCTGTATCAACTTTGTTTGAATATGAATTTGTCTGTACATACCTGTATCAACTTCCCTTCATTCCAGGCGCGAGCGTTCGAGCGTCTAGCGGGGTCGCTCGAATCCATCGGTAGCGCGTCGCACGACGTTCGCAATGCCATCGTAGACATCGACGCGAGTCTCAAGCGCTTCTACACCGCTTCACCCACGTAGCACGCGATGCATTGACGCATTCTGACTTTTGTGTGACGTCCCAGTGATCCAAGAGGTATGGAGTCATCATATTAGCCTATTGCAGTCCACTGCTGGACATAGGCCTCTCCAAGACGGCGCCAACTTTCACGGTCCTCCGCTTCTCGCATCCAGCCACCACCGGCCACCTTCCTCAGGTCATCGGTCCACCTAGCAGGGGGGCGTCCAACACTACGTTTCACGAGACGTGGTCTCCATTCGAGAACCTTCCTACTCCAACGCCCGTCGGTTCTGCGACAGACATGACCAGCCCACTGCCACTTCAGCTTACTGCACCTCTGAACGATATCTATGACTTTCGTCTTTTGGCGGATAATCTCGTTCCGGATTCTATCCCTTAGCGAGATCCCCAGCATAGACCGTTCCATAGCTCGCTGAGCGACATGCAGTCGGTGGGCCAGCTTGACTGTCAAGTTCCACGTCTCGGCCCCGTAGGTCATGACAGGTAGGACGCACTGGTTATATACCCTGCTCTTCAGGCATTGCGGTAGAGGCGACGAGAAGATGTGACGCAACTTCCCAAATGCTGCCCAACCTAGTTGCACCCTTCTGGCGATTTCGCGGTCGAAGTTGTCTTTACCCAGTTGCAACACTTGCCCGAGGTAAACGTATTCCTGGACAACTTCGAGCATCTCGCCGCTGACTGCTATCGGTTCCGGGACAATATGTTCGTTGAACATGACCTTAGTCCAGAAACCTTAGGGGCCAAATGCTGGTCAACTTCCTCGACATGCAGGGGCTGTTCTGCATGAACATGTTCTTTCAAAAGAAGCCCTATAGGAAGTGGACCTGGTGGAGCCCGGATGGTAAGACGAAGAACGAGATAGACTTCATCTTGACGGACAAAAGACGTATATTTAGGGATGTCTCTGTGATCAGCAGGTTTGACACCGGTAGCGATCACCGACTGGTAAGAGGCATCCTAAATATTAATTTTGAGGTCGAGAGAAGTCGGATGGTCAAATCCGTTGTTCGTCCGACTGTGCTCCAAACCGAAATTGGCACCGAAAAGTTCCAGCTGGAACTTCACAATCGCTTCGCAGAACTAGCAACCACGGAGAGCGTTGACCGGGACCTCGAAAGCGTGACTAGGGTGATCCACGAAGTGGGAAATAGGCACTTTAGGAGGAAGCGAGGTAGCCAGAAGTCTAAATTATCGGGGGAAACTCTGGAATTGATGAAAATTGACAGAGCAGCATTGACAAGAGGTATGGAGTATGCGTTTACAAAGTGATGTGTATTTGTGACGGTATCTTCGAAAAGTTATAGGCAGGTTATGGGTCAAAGAAACGTTCGCAACGCTGCAATACTGTACATCGACGCTAGTTGCAAAACCATCTATAGCGCATCGCCCACGTGGCCTGCAATGTATTAACACATACTTGTGGCATTTAAGGTCTGTGCCCACTACATCTTACCATACCCTTAGGGTGCAAAGACCGTATGATAAGTACCTATTTAATTTTCGACCTAGCTTAAAGTAAAAGTTCAAAATGTTTGAGTTTGTTCTTCATCGATGCACCGTTCTGGCACTGAGCTCAATTCCAATGCGCCCTGTCTAAGATTAAATTTAGGTTCAGTATCTCTCTTTCTCTATCAAACAAACGAAAAGAGACAGATTACAAAATTTAGAAACGTCAAATTAATTGAAGCGATTTCTAAAGTATTTGTACAAGTTTTTGCGTGTTTTCGTCTAACTTTTGTCGTCATCGAATGACATCCCTACTACATACATCCCAGAAATGGACAGCTGTTTAGTCTGACGTTTCTTAATTAATATAGTCAGTCTCTTTTCGTTTGTTTGGCAGAGAAAGAGAGAGACTGAACCTAAATTTAATCTTAGACAGGGCGGATTGGAATTGAGCCCACTGTCTAAACGAACAACGCGCTTTTAAACTTTGAACCTTAACACCTCTGCTTAGGGTTGAAAATCAAACATGTATTTTAAGCGGTCCTAGCTAGGTCATGGTATAGTACATTGTATTGGGCAGAATGCTTTAGGTACGGTATGCATTAACAAAATGAAGTGGTAGTGGATATTGAAAAATATTAACGTCACATTACGATCTCGTTTCGCACATGCGAAATAATGACGGTAGAGCTTGCGCTCTGTTATATCGATAAGACTATTGATAGTATCGATACACGTAAAATTGATGACTTTTAATGTAAAATGATTGTTATGAAGAAGTCGGCTTGACATAAACTTTTAGTTGTAAATAGTTCTGGAAAACTATGGGGAGTTAATAATACGTATTTCGTTGCTATCTTGTATTCCTTTGTTATTAAGTGATGTCAAACTAGTGTTGTACTATTGTATATAAGTATGAAATGAATTGCAGTCATTAAATTGTAATTCCTCATATACATATTTTTAAGATAGGTATTAGTGTTAAGCATCACAATATTTACACACGGCAGCACGTCAGGTTACCCATTATAACTACGAAAATAGCTTTTATTACGTAGGAAATAGAGGTTAATATGTTTAGTCTGACTTGCGGCCGTGTGTATAAAACATTTATATTCTTACAATGAAAGTATATTTTGTACAAATTATAGTACTTGAATGCTTTTTTATCTCAATGACCTAAGTAAATATAATTATAATAAGTATGAGTATTGTATCTAATGTCCAAATCAAATGAAATAAAAAAAATATGGTACTTGTAACTTTTTATTATTCTTTAACCTTAAACTACATTTATCACAAATTAAAGCCTTTAATATAAAACTTTTCTTAGCCTAGATAATCTAGCGAGTATACATAGATACGTCACAACAAAAATCTAAAGATTACCATGGAATACTCTAGAGTCTAGCATATGGCTTTTCTTATCTTTGGTTACCAATTGGTTATGTATAAACGCAAAATAATTTCTAATCAAGAAACTAAATTGTAAGATTTTTTCTTATGATTCAGTTTCAATTAAAATTGGATTTTACACATACTTAATGAGTTAGGTAGCTAACTTCTATATTTTACAAATCTCTACACAATAAGGTAGAGATTGAATATTTACTGACTTACTGTTACTATATAGATGGAATTTCCAGCACAAAAACATTTACAACACCATTCTAAACTATAAGCTTAGTTTTACTGAAGATACTATAGTTTAATAAAAGTTGCATCAGCTTTACATACGCGCACGGATATTGTCGTTCCAATTTCCGATTATGTTACATATCACAAAGTGATTTGCCACGACGTACCACGGTCTAACGTAATGGTTATCAAAAAAAGCTTTTGACCTTAGTACACCTTGAACGACTGTCACTCAATCGAACATAGTGCCTTAATTGCAGGGTCAAGTTCTAAGTTAGTAAGTCTATGAGAGTAAGTAAGACCTTGGACGATTATAATTCGTCCTCGGTAATACGCAGTTTAAGAATTTGAAAATATTATAAATTCTTAAGACTATGGGGCATTTCGGAGGTTCAATATCAGGTAAGCTAAGTCAACTTAGATTTAGTCTTTTGGCGTTCATGCAAAAAAACTACCGCCACTGTTGGGCCATATGCAAGCCAACTGACCAGTGGTTGATCTATTGTGGCAGCCTTTTTGATTATAGCTCACTACTTATGCCCTTTGAATCCAGGAATCGCCAGATTTTTCGGTGAGTAAGTTTTGTTATCTCATGCGGGTGCATTATATGCTGCCCTAAATGGATATATTTTTTTGTTTTTAAGTCAGCATGAGCAAAACCGCCACTAGGTATTAATTGCGTAAAATTGCCAAAAATAACCTTTGATCCTATTAGAACTCGTACAAGGTGCCAACAGTTCAAGTATCTTAATGAAAAGTTAATAACTCTAAAATCATTCTGACAGTTCTCCTAGCGTCCTCCCACCTGTCACGCAAGTATCACCGAAGGTACTTGAGCAGGCGAGTGAGGGTAGTTGACTGTCGCCGCCGCCGCGCTTGGTTGTCGTCCGGTATTAACCCTTCGAGGCCCTTTCCAAAGAGAGGCGAGGGGTTTGTTGTCAGGTAGTAGTTGCCTCGAGCCCTGAAGATAAAGTTTTGTAATTATTTTATAATTAAAAAAAATCTTGTCAAGTTTTTATACCTTCTTTTTGCACAGCTATACTATCTGTAATAATATTCTTCTAAAATCATTGACAGCTAAGCAGTAACTTATTATAAGCACTTCTTAGTCTTAAATCATTGCTAACCTATAGTTCATGGCCACAAGGCGTAAGTGGAGGTATGTATTTTAAAATTACATTACATTACGTTACGTACTTAAGTGCTAGTATTTTGTTCAACTTGACATTTAGATATGGAATACGAAAAAATACTACCTAATGGTAGCGGCCTACGTAAAAATACTTTTGAAAAGTGTTTTGTGGCCGTTAAAATAAACGATACCTCATTGAAATATTCTAAACTAAGTAAGTACACCTTGTTAACGTTTTTGCTGTGGCATTCGCGAATAATGTAACCACAAAGTCACAAGAGACATTTGATCAGTAGACTTCCTTCAGTGCTATACGGTTTTTTTTAACAATTACACCAATTTCGTAGTCCCAAATTAATTAAGCGTTAGCTTGTGCTATGGTACTATGTTACTGATTTCTATATTTTTATAAACATCCATGACATAGGTACAAAATAATGCTTGCTCTCATTCCTACACATAAAACTAAACAAACACCCATGTACCATGCATGTGACGAAGAAGGCGAGACGAAAACGATTAACCAACACTAAGATTAATAGCTATTAATTGCCTACAAAACTCCTACTCCTAGTTGGTTAATTTCGATGTTGGTCCTATAGAAAAAGTTGTTCGAATAGAGCAGCAGAATGACCACCCGAAAGTATGTAACTAGTATCACTAGTATTTATGCTGTGCCGAAAGGAATTACAGGTTATTTTGTTACACCCTATATAACTTATTATGTAAGATTTTGTAGATGTACTTATTAAGAGGAAACGCGGTCTAAGTGACATTTGAAAAATAGGTTATTGAATAAAATGTTGCTGTCTCGATGCATGCTCTGGCTGGCTCTGGCGGCCACCCCCTCACCCCGCCCTGCTCTGTCCATGTGTGAGTAGCGTAAGTTTGTATGTGTGCGCACTGGACCTCGCGCAAAACTCGCTTAAATAAAGTATTTTCAAGAAACATGACGTACTCTTTGATAAACTATAACCAAAGATACAGTACGCAATACAAATAAAGTCTATGTATACACAATTCTTTTTGGTGGAAAGTTTCTTAAAACTATAAAAACAAAGAAGAAAAAGTTATTCAAATTCTGGCTACGGTAGAGTCAATATTGAATAAATTCGTGTTTTGATTCCTATATTAACGTTATTATATCTGTATAGCAGGGCATTATGCAGGATATAAATACGTTGCTATTTATATAGGAGGCTTAATATGATACATCTTTAAATTAAAAGAAAAAAATAAATGTAAATATGTGCTGTGGCGTTGTTTCACGATTATATCCTTTAATATAGTTTATCAAAGATATACCTAGAAATACGGAGGAGAGGTGACAAATGACGTTTTCCGGTTCACTCATACTACGAGTAGGTAACTAAATTAATATTTTACAAAAATAATAATTTATGTATCTTTACAAACATACTATTAAGACACGACACGATAGTCTACTTTTACAACAAGAATGATTTTGCAAAAGCTTAATATTTATGAAATTAAAGAAAAAAACATTTTTTTAATTTTGTTCATACGTGTAACGGAACTTTTTACTTATGAAGATTGATCGACAACAATGGCAACACCTTTCAACAAGACATTATCTAATTGTGCAACAATAACAAGTTGAAATCCAGAAAATGAAGCAAATGTTGTTTATTTATGATCGCAACACGGAAGAACATCATATTCGTATAAAATGCAGGGTTCATGAATACTTATAAATATATTATTGCACTTGAAAAAATTGACCGCCAGAGGCGGGAATCGAACCCGCGTTCCTCGCATGCCGGGCGATTGCATAACCTCTCGGCCACCCTGGCGTTGGCAGAGCCTGTCGAAATTTTCAAGTGCTTCTTAACGCTGTAATGCCGCGTTGCTTTCATCAATGTTATTGGGATTACACCCTCAACACTCGAAAGAAATACTTTTACAAGTATTTTAACAATCGAAAGATGAAGCTTGCAAATACGATAAATTATTGTTTTTTAAGTGATAAGCATTCACTTTGCAATCTAAATATATTATTGCACTTGAAAAAATTGACCGCCAGAGGCAGGAATCGAACCCGCGTTCCTCGCATGCCGGGCGATTGCCTAACCTCTCGGCCACCCTGGCGTTGGCAGAGCCTGTCGAAATTTTCAAGTGCTTCTTAACGCTGTAATGCCGCGTTGCTTTCATCAATGTTATTGGGATTACACCCTCAACACTCGAAAGAAATACTTTTACAAGTATTTTAACAATCGAAAGATGAAGCTTGCAAATACGATAAATTATTGTTTTTTAAGTGATAAGCATTCACTTTGCAATCTAAATATATTATTGCACTTGAAAAAATTGACCGCCAGAGGCGGGAATCGAACCCGCGTTCTTCGCATGCCGGGCGATTGCCTAACCTCTCGGCCACCCTGGCGTTGGCAGAGCCTGTCGAAATTTTCAAGTGCTTCTTAACGCTGTAATGCCGCGTTGCTTTCATCAATGTTATTGGGATTACACCCTCAACACTCGAAAGAAATACTTTTACAAGTATTTTAACAATCGAAAGATGAAGCTTGCAAATACGATAAATTATTGTTTTTTAAGTGATAAGCATTCACTTTGCAATCTAAATATATTATTGCACTTGAAAAAATTGACCGCCAGAGGCGGGAATCGAACCCGCGTTCTTCGCATGCCGGGCGATTGCCTAACCTCTCGGCCACCCTGGCGTTGGCAGAGCCTGTCGAAATTTTCAAGTGCTTCTTAACGCTGTAATGCCGCGTTGCTTTCATCAATGTTATTGGGATTACACCCTCAACACTCGAAAGAAATACTTTTACACTATTTTTTTTACTTTATTCTTTATTAGGCTCTGCCAACGCCAGGGTGGCCGAGAGGTTAGGCAATCGCCCGGCATGCGAAGAACGCGGGTTCGATTCCCGCCTCTGGCGGTCAATTTTTTCAAGTGCAATAATATATTTAGATTGCAAAGTGAATGCTTATCACTTAAAAAACAATAATTTATCGTATTTGCAAGCTTCATCTTTCGATTGTTAAAATACTTGTAAAAGTATTTCTTTCGAGTGTTGAGGGTGTAATCCCAATAACATTGATGAAAGCAACGCGGCATTACAGCGTTAAGAAGCACTTGAAAATTTCGACAGGCTCTGCCAACGCCAGGGTGGCCGAGAGGTTAGGCAATCGCCCGGCATGCGAGGAACGCGGGTTCGATTCTCGCCTCTGGCGGTCAATTTTTTCAAGTGCAATAATATATTTAGATTGCAAAGTGAATGCTTATCACTTAAAAAACAATAATTTATGAATACTTATGTTTCATATGCCCATCACAAATAGGTCAACCTGCACAAAGATCATGTCCTTTATGCGAAACGATTGCAGCAAGAGAAGAGAAGATGCAAATTAATTTAAATGCTGGCGTGGACGGAAAATAACGGAATCCCTTTTATAACAGTGGTCGGAGATGGATCTTGGGCGAAGAGAACCGACAAGAGTGGATACAATACCCTCGGACAATTTCATATCAAGTGCAGGATAATGCTGCGTGTGCAACACGTATAACCAAGGGTTCAGGGCTCTGCTTGGACTTCTTCGTTACTGTAGCGCATCCGCGATGTTTGCGAAGCATAGAACTGATGATCTTTACTCGATCATTCGCAAGAAAACGGGCTCAGTCTAACCAGAATGTTGTTGTTACAGTTTCAATGTGTTCGTGTAACGACATTCATAATTGTAACAATAACATTGTTTTTCTTTCTTTGTTAATAACCCTAGTTTTGAAGATAATTGTATAATATACTAACAAGAGGTTCGCAGTTGGCGCAATAAAAACAATATTATGAAACAATTTGTTTAATTTTTCTTATGAGATTAATTAGTCACTGTAGACAATCTGCTGATGCAGATCATCAGCAGATTGTCTACAGTGAGCTTATAAACCATACAATAGATTGTGTAATTTATTAGACGTTTTGGTAGTTATTACAACAAGCCTTCACTCACCTCATCTATACTAATATTATAAAGAGGAAAGATTTGTTTGTTTGTTTATTTGCAACGAATAGGCTCCGAAACTACTGAACCGATTTGAAAAATTCTTTCACCATTAGAATCCTGCATTATCTGCGATGGACATAGGCTATATTACATTATCAAACATATGGGTTCCGTATGAAAACTTCGATTATGTAACCAAAGGTGTAAAAGAAAAATCATTAAATTGCGAACGCTGCGAAAACTATTGACAATAGAGCAAAGTAATGTTCTACAGTTTTGTAGAGGACATCATTATCTACAATAAAGTCCGCGATAACATATGTCTAACTTTAACAGTTAAGTCACAATAACTCCTTTTTTAGGTAAAAATATGAAATTTTTGCGGCGGCAAAAAGAAAGCCACAGTTTCAGTATGTCGGTATTAATCTTTATCCAAATAAATCACGTCATATTCAAGGCTATATCAGTACCTGTAAATTACTTTTTGAATTATTCAAATCGGACATACCATAAAAAATTTATCACGAGTAATATAATATTGTATCGAAGTTAGGACGGCAGCAAAGTTGGCCTTTTGCTATATCGTCAATAGATTTACTTTTTTATTTAAAAACTTTATTGCACTTAGAACAGTGTACAAAAGGTGTACTCAATGCTAAAAGTATTCTCCCCCAGTCATACCTATAAGTCATGCAGAAAAATTGTAATGGGTGCAGGATAATGTAGTCGAATAGAAATTAAAAGACGCAACAAAATATTATAATGTAGATATAGATGGCGCTGTACGTATTGAACTCGCGGGTCAGCTTGAGTTTTTCCCAATAACTTAATAAGTAAGTAGGTAATTACTAGGACGTACGATGTGTTGAAGTTCAAGCAACGAGGTCTCTGCTGCCTGCCTTAATTACACGCACCTTTTGTCGCTTGCACACGCAATACGACAAGACGCAATGCTCTTTCTTTGGCCATCGTGGTAAGGTGGTGGTGACCAGGGGCCTAATTACGTAACTCTGTTGCTAACAATTCAGGATTGAAATCGCATGAAAATGTCACATTTGATAACTTCAGTTACCCTGTTAAGCTGGCCATTCACTGTCAGTTCAAAATATGACTCCACTCACTTACATAAAAATAATCTGAAAACTGACTTTCATTCAGTGCTGCTAGAACGTGGACAATTCCCTACGCAAAGGGGACTTTTAGTTTTTTTAATTTAGTAGGTAAAATGGGCGAGAAGGTCTTAGAACCGGTAAAATATAGGCAATTGTGGAAAGTAAAATGGGCGAGAAAGTCTTAAAACCGGTAAAATATAGGCAATTGTGGAAAAAAAATAACGTTAAATTTTTTGTTATTAACACAGTTTTCAAAAAATACTCCGTTCCTAACAATGCCCACTGGAAATCCTAAATTTACGCGAACGAAGTCGCGGGGGACCGCTAGTCTTCTAAATATTATACAAAAATGAAAACTTACTTAATGACTGACTGACATATTATAAACCCACAGCCCAAACTGCTGGGTCTAGAGACTCCAAATCAAAGGTTCCATAAGAGGTCTAGGGGTGCACTAAGAAAGGTTTTTTGGAAATTCATCCCCTAACGGGGTAAAAAAGGAGGGGCAAGTTTGTATGAAACTCAGTCAGTTATGCAGCTAAATCGATAAAATGTTGTATTTAACTTTTTGGTTAGAAATTAAGAATGACATAACAGGATTTTTGAAAACTCATCCTCTAAGGGGGTGAAAATGGGAGTGGAAGTTTGTATGGTAAATTCGACATGTGCGCGGACAAATTCGTGGGCAACCGCTACTAAAATCCATTACTTATAATTAGCTTCCACCGTCATCATAAATCAGCTTGGCTACAATCTATCGAATTGAAATGAATCTACCTACGTTACGTTCTCAGTAAGTGCTTACATCACATGTATGTGCACAGTCATTCTAGGAGTCAGCAACAGAATACCTACCTGTTTTTCTTTTATAGGAACACCACTGAGGAGTAGTAGACCTTTAAAAGCCAGAGTGAAGAAAGCTAATGATATAAAATATTAAAACAATTATTATTAAGACAGTATATAACTTAATAAATCGATGTCGATTAGGCCAACAATGGCGTATCGATATAATTATCGACTATGAAGCATCACTATACGTATACGTATTTGTTATGACATTACCCACCCCCAAAACCTCTCCTCTTAAAGCAAGAAAGGGACAAATGCAGCTCAGACCAAAAGTCGCTTCATAAAACTGACCAAAACAGCATTTCGTAGTCCCCTGTTTTCTCGACGAAAACTTTACCAATGATAATATTGTTTTCATAAATAATTTAAAAAAGGATGGGACTATGCTCCTATGTTTTAGTTTTTGTCTTAATGTGCGTAGATTTTATTTGGCGAGCGTCTTAAGTTTGAGGTTGAAATTTGGCAATTTTCTTAATGTTTGAAGGCCCATATTTCCTGTGTTAATTCGAATATGGGAAAAAACGAAACATAGGAGCATAGCGGTAGTAAATGCAAATATTATAGCAAAAAAAAATTTGATTATAGTCTATATCCAGGGAGGAAACAGGGGACTACGTTTGTATGAAAAAATGGTGCTATTCTTTCGTCTTAAGATCCGTGTGAGTGACGTCGATCGGCAGTGTACAGTAAAACCAAAGATGGTTATTTCTTACACTGTCTCTGAATGTATGTAGATTAAGCTTCTGATGTATGGTTTCAATAAATAAATATACCTAAGTAAGTGAACCAGTCACAGAATAGTTTCGACCTGCCTAGTCTAAGGTGATCCTACCGATTGCACTTGTATTTCTTTCATAACCTCCACAGGCCAAGCGAGCGATGATTTAAACTTTTTACCATTATGATTATGGATTATGCGTTTATTTTCGCTGGAGCAAAACATCACCGTGACTTTGGGTTTCATGGCCTCGTTATTTGATTACGGAAATTCCGCTGATGTGATTTAAATTAATAGACTATTCTATTCTTAGATACAGAACTATCATTAATGTTTATGAATAATTTTGGTATGACCTTGCCTTAGCTTATCAATCTATTTTAAAATAAGTATTGGTACTGGACGGTCAAAGAACTGAAACATAGGGCACCAGAGCTGCTCAGTTGATTGATACTCTATTCTACTCATCCACTTCTTAGCATTTTAAAGATGTATATAGTAAATATATTAAGCGTTTGCCTAGTCACTAGTAAGCCCTACCTGATGGTCTATCATAGAGTATCTGGTTTCCTAAACTTTTTTAGTCATGGACCACTTTTACAATTTAATCGATTCCACGGATCTCTGTCAAATAATATAATGTCGCAACAGAGATAAGCTGACTGCGCGTGAGATATCACGCGTGCACAAGTCTGTGTGCAATAAACAGGTGCACTCTCTGGTCCTTCACTCTCAGAATTCAGTGAGACGGCAGTTCGACATGACCGTAAAGAGATCAGGCGCAGGACCAACGGCTTAACGTGCTTTCAGAGGCACGGGCTGACTGACTCCGGAGCGGTGTCTGAGTTATTTCAAGACAGAAAAACCCAACACTTTTCGGCCCGACCTGGGATTCGAACCCAGGACCTCGTGGTACCCAGCGTGCTGACCACTAGACCAACGAGGCAGTCAAGGCAATAAGATATAAAGATCAGAAAACAAGAGAAATGTCGAGTCTATGTACTCCACAATTTTCAAATAAATATGTTAGGTAAAACGACTTACTGCGGACCCTGATACACGTGCTACAGACCCCTAAGGGGTTCGTTAATTTTCCATTTTAAGAAGTTTTTAGTCTAGTCTTGTTTAATAAGTTTTTAGGTTTGTTACATTTGGACGCAAGCAACCAGTTGGACGTAATGTAACAATGATTTGTTACGTTACGTCTAACTGGTTGTTTCATCACGGCTATGTTCTCACATGATTAGCTCTGTACTTATAGTCTGAGAAGTTCATGCGCGGCGCTCCTGCGCCCCCGCAAGACGTGCTAACCGCATGCTACTAGACTCGATTCCTATGTGCCCTGTCTAAGATTAAATTTAAGTTCAGTCTCTCTCTTTCTCTGCTAAACAAACGAAAAGGGACAGACTACAATAATTTAGAAACGTCAAATTAAGTGATGCGATTGCTTACGTATTTTTACAAGTTTTCGTCTAACTTTAGTCGTCATCGAATTACATCCCTACTAAATTGTCTATGGATTCTCTTATTTCCTTAGCAACTGACAGCTGTTTAATCGGACGTTTCTAAATTAATATAGTCTGTCTCTTTTCGTTTGTTTGACAAAGAAAGCGAGAGACTGAACTTAAATTTAATCTTAGACAGGACACTAAACACTATGTATGTGGTCTCATAGCAAATAACTCCCCCGCAACACCACCCGTCCCCGCTGACATCTATCATGCCCCGCCCCACGCACCTCTGGTGACCACAGGAAGGTCGCGCACGAAATTGTACCCAAAGCTAGAGCTAGTGTGAGTAGGGTTGCCAACCATACTATAATATATGGTATTGTACTGTTTTTCGCATAGTTGAAATCCCGGGTCGGGCTGTTCTCAGACACAGCTCCGGAGTCAGGAAGTTGGAGGTGTTAACACCCCCGTGCCTCGAAAAGCACATTAAGCCGCCAACGGCTTAACGCAGGACCAATCCTGCGCCTGATCTCTCTACGGTTATGTCGGACTGCCGTCTCACCGAATTATGAGAGTAAAAAAAAAATTGAGTGCACCTGTGTATTGCGCACACACTTGTGCACTATAATATGTCCTGCGCAGTTGGCTAATCTCTGTTGAGATAGGGCTCCGTAGTCGAAATTCGGCTAGGAGGACATTACTGTATTTCTGCGTACTATACATATACTGTTGAAGAAACATATAGTACGCAAAAATACATTTTTTTCAAATCCGAAATGTAATTATCAAATCTTTTATGTAAAAAAAATATGAACGGGCCGCTTCTTTAACTTTTGACATTAACTTATAAAAATAAGTAAGCCTACCAAATATATCGTCGTCTATTTCATGCGTGTTCCATAAAATACTATATTTTTAATGTATTGTAATACAGGTACTATATTTCGCTAAAGAAATGTTGGCAACCCTAGGTATGAGTATGACTGCTACGTCCGGCTTGCTGCTCGACCCTTAAAGTGTTAACTCTCTTACCTAGTATTGGTCAGGTCACCCATAAAAATTGTGTTACTAGTGCGTCCGTCTCTTGCTACCCAGCTTTCGTAGTCCGGCGCTGCGGCGGCGGGGAAGGCCGTCGGCGCCGAGATCGCATCGACAAAGTACCGCCATGCGCGGTCGTGGCTGCATAGGTCTGGCGACACGGAATTAAAATTAAGTAGAAGTTCATATTCAACCAAAAACTGTGCAATGATATTTCAGCACCCTTATTCACAAACGTCGGCAACAACAGATTTCAAATCCGAGGGGTAGGTTTCCGAAGACGTGAAACAATAAACAATGCGATTCTCAAATGTCGGAATCGAAAACTTTGACGTTTCCATTAGGCACAAATGACATTAGCTTTCAAAAACTCCTTTAGGAAAGAATGTTTGACATTTGAATTCGAAAAGGATCTGACACTGAAACTTTTAGAGTGTTTGTGAATTAGGGTGCAGGTTTCGAGGATCAGTCAACCAACCGGCAGGTGGAGCTCATAAACTATCTTGCTAGAAAGAGGAAACCGGAAACTCAAACTAGCTCTACAACAAAGTTTCAACTAAATCGATTGAGATTATTTAAGCGAGAAAAGGTAACTAACAGACAGAGGGACAGACATTTCGAGTTTATAATATTAGTATGGATTATTACTATGAGGTCGGAATTTTAATAACTTTTTCATCATAAAACAAAAAATAGTTTGAGCGCACGTTATTTGCAGCTCAGTTTTTCAACTATCGGGTGTTATGTAGACCATATGCAATAGGTTTAATACCTTGCAAATTTGTGAGAAGCTGAGTAAGGAAGGAGCGCGTTGAAACAATTCATTTTTTGATAAGAACTCTATTGACCGTGAGACTTTCAAACTTATTTTCCCAGAAACTTAAGGACATCGAGAGGTTAAATTATGGATCTCGAAACACGATTAGAAGTATTTGGTTGGATAGAAAATCTCTCCGAAGTTTTTTCTAACTTTCCACATATTTGCCTGGTGCTAAAACTACGGAGTCCACGAAGACGAAATTAAAAATAAAATTTTGTTTCGTTTAAATTTCATTCATAAAATTGCCAAAAACCTATTTTTATGTGCGAAATCTGCACAGCGACGACGCAATGAGACAGTTGGGCCTGAATGTAATCTAATAATACTGGTTAGGATGACGTACCTTAACACCTTCGGTTCCATTGTTTGTGTTGTTTTGTCCATTATTGTGACACAGTCCGATCAAAAGCTGTATACCGGGTAATACCTGTAAACAAATTATTTTTTAATAGGCTAGTCTAGTATGTTATGTATGTATGAGTTATTTGTCAAGTAGAACGCTAAATACCACTTAGGTCTCACTTACTACAACATAATGGAATAGATAATGTCATTTAAGTAGGACCAAATCTAACCGTGGTCATAATATCTGGTTCCCAAAATCCATCTTGCATGAACCTTCAAACTGTCTAATAAATGTAAAAAAAAATTATTAATTGAAGAATGACATACAAAAGGCTAGAGGAACAAAGTTTAGCAACCCACGGCGTGGTCGTGATTGAATGGGTGACCATTCCGACCATTTAAGTGACGTCCATGACAAGTATCTCTCTGCTTCGGAAGGCACGTTAGGCAGTTGGTCTCGGCTAATATCGGTTGATATTAGTCGTTAAGCCTAGTCAGAGGCTAAGGGCCGGCTTGATAACATCTGACAGTAAGCTTGGTCACTTGCCTTACAGACACCCCTCTACCAATCTGCACTGCGCCCGCGTGATGGAGTATGGCTCGTACCTCCTCAAAGTTGAGATGAGGCCTTTGCCTAGCAGTGGGATCTATGTAGGTCAACTTTACTTTTTTTTATACAAAAGGCACGACGACTGTGCTTTTAAAGGCTTACCGTAGCCATAATCTGGTTGCCAACAACCATGTGCGATATAAACGCGTCAAGCGAGGATCGCGACATAAACAGAGTTTTGTAGAACGACAAACCGAGTCTCGCTATAAAGGTCCTGCTAGGATCGCCAAGTTAGGAAGAGCGTATGATTGATAGACCGTGAGCCAGGTTGAAATTTTTTCAGTCATTTCCTCTCAATTGATAATTGGTGAGCAGCATGAGACAACTGTATAATATGGCCTCGTGAGCGTCAGCTGCCGCTCCGTGGGGGAGATGAGCGGTGGTGCCCTTCTACGCACGAAGAAAAAATAAATTTATTTAGTCATTTCCTCCCAACTAACTTAGATTATAGCCACAAAATAAGTACTAGTACTCCGTACAGAAGTATGACTTTGCAATGAAATTTAAAGAAATATCTACTTAGTGTTGTCAACGATATGGTGTAATTCAGTTCGCCTCAGACTCAAGCACATTTTCGCGTAGACACCTACAAAAATACATTGCAAGATAATTTCATTCTTATAACTCTGGAATATGATTCATAATACACTAAACTTATTCAGTGACGTACTATCACGCAACGCGATAGGGTTGACTGCCACAAAAAGCTAATTACGCCATCTGTGCATCTTTCTAGGACTTTATTCACGCTCGTCCAACCAGCAACCTAGTGTCGCGCACCGCCGGTGAATAAAACGCGAGAGCGTGTCGCTGCTTAGTCTTTTACCAAGGGGTCGCCGCGCGTAGGTACGTTTTTGCTACCTACGCGGGAAGATACACAGGCCTGTTATAGCTAACCCAATATCTCGAAGAAAAATAATAATCAGCTGACTATAGCATGGTGGATTATACGTCAGCTGGTCGCTCAAAGATGAAAAACAAACTTTTTCATCATACTATTATCTGATGGGTCTCAGCAATTATCGTTTGAGAGGAACTTGCTCAAGAAATCTGTCGCTGGTTCACGGACTATGAACTTACCGTAGCCATAATCTGGTTGCCAACGACCATGTGCGGTATAGACGCGTCGAGCTGCACAGCCTCAGCGGCAAGTCGCGCAAACAGTTCCTTACAGAATAGTACGTTCTGTGCAGCTTCTAATTTCTGTTGCCAATGCAGCTCCACGCCGTCGCCCGGGAGTGTGCCCGGGCAGTTCAACGCAGAAGAACTGAGGGTGGCTGTCACTACGTCCTCTTGCTCTGGAAATAGATATTGTCAGTTACCTTTTTGACAGAGCGTGGTGCCAGTTACATTGCTGGCAGAGCATGGCTAGTACAATGCAAGTTACCTTTCTGACAGAACATAGAAGGTATAGTGTTATCTTTCTAATAGAGCATGGTTAGTACAGTGTCAGGTACCTGTCTGACAGAGCATAGTTAGTATAGTCACAGATTATATAATAGTTACTATGTAACAGATAAATCACTCCACAGAAAATCGTCCATACCTACTCTTATAATAGCCTACAATTTTTGTCGCAGACCGCTGCGCCCGAAATTGTGTCTTAAGTTTCGAACATTACGTTATTATTCCTCTGCAGCTACGCGACCTTGGAGTTAAACTAATAAAGTCAGGGTTGCCTCTTTCGATACAAGGCCTATTTTATTTGTAGCTTGGTTTGAAATGTTTTACAATGATATAGTATTTTACAGTTTTAATACGTGGTAATGTGGAAAACAAGATCTAAGATGTTGTTCTGTGCTAAAAAAAATTCAAAAATGTATTCATACATACATAGTTATAAAAATCATCTGTGAGAACTTTCTGTCTGCCGTAAAATTATGATGACTTATAAAAAGATTTAAAAATTTCAGACGTTCGAGACTCTGTAATAAGTCCAGAATTTTATTTAAATCTGAGACTAATTCAGGGCATATTATGCTTCTGGTTGCATTTTTACAATAAATACCAGATGTATAAATCATATTACTTAATTAGTTTGCATAAAAACGAATCGACCGTAACACAAATAATGCGCTCGAGAGTAGGCTATTAGCGCGCGCAAGTACATTGAGTGAAAAGAAAAAACCAAATATGCCTGTAACACTTTTTTGCCTCGCTCTTGCCGCAGTCATAACGACAACTTTCAATCAGTGGACATTTTTGCATCATCCATACACAAGTTTAAAAAAAAAAAAACATGATTTGTCTGTTGGCTGCAAATAGTGTGCTTGCAATTGTTAATCTTTTCCCATGTATTTTTTTTATATTTTTAAATAATATGTAGTTTTACATCCTTTTTGTTTTTGGTCTGCTCTGAATGTTAAACCTAAGAGAGGAAACTTAATTGGTTTAAGTGTTATTGATTTAGTAATTGTATTTTATCTTTATACTTGTAACTGTATGTTTCCCAAATATTAATAAAAAAAAAAAACAATAAGGGTAAGCTATGAATGAGCGAGAGGATAAGAAAACAGCAAAATGCAGACTGTTATCAGTTGTTTTTGCAGGCTGTCTGGATAAAATATTGACAAATAACTCAAAATCTCCCAAGAATAATTGTAATTAAATGAAATGTGTTATTTGTGAGAAACAGGGTCTTTGAACTTTATTTTATTTGGAAATGCTGTAAACATACCATCTATGTATCTTAATTATAACTTGAAACAGATTTAGATTTATTTATTGCAAGTTACATTGGTAACTTTTTAGTGGTTATCTTAGTCAAAATATATTTTAGTGCTCATCTACACTATAAAGTGGAGGTTTAAAATTTCTTATCCTAGTAGTTGAGTTGTTTTGATATGTCAGTCAATCATTGAGCCAGCTTTCTTTTTTATACATTGTTTCTCAGGCTAATCAGATATTCACATTCACAGTTCAAAAACGCGTCATCTGGATAAGTTCTTAGCTGGGACGAACGCGCGTTCTTCGATAACTCTAAAATCTAAATCTACTGTCGCAGTTCGTCGCATACTTCGGTGTCACGACGGCCTACATGACATTCCGCAAACATCGCGCCGTAAACCATGGTTGGATTAAGATGTTCCAGGCTACAGGAAAACGGCACCTAATCTCTAGTCTACAACATCTTAATCTGTTGTGTGTGTGTGTGTGTAAGAGATAAAGCTGTTTTAAAGCCTTGACTGTCTGTTGGCCTGTTGACCTTTGTCATTCTAATATTTAAGTTTTAATTTACCTATACAATTTTTAGGTTTACAATTATTTGAAGTGAGTTTACATATCATCAAAGTAAATCAATATTTCAAAGGTCACAGAACATGGTGTCAATAATAAAGATATGTTTTATCAAATTTTGGGTGGTTGTCCTAAGGTTTTACTCCAGATGTTGATGTCTGTATCTTTATTTATAGTCATTCCTGTCAATCATGCCAGTAAGGCAGTACGAATGGATGTGGATGGATGTCATCATCTGGAGTAAGGCAACTAGACCAACAAAGGAAAAACAACTCCACTACTTTATCTCTGTAAGTAATAAAAAATAGCAAAGACATTAATAAATAATAAACAAACCTGATAATAATGGCATTAGTGATAATATTAAGAATCTTTGCACACATCATTTTATTTACGCACTTACGACACGTGTTTCTAATGTGTGTGTCTTCTGCGCATTATCAATTTGCATTGTCCTGTCTTGCGTTGGCTGAGCACCTGATTGTGTTATACGCATGTCAACAACGTGGTGTGCAAAGGCCCTAACATTTGGTTGTCATATCTAAGACAGCAGTCAAGTCACTAACACTAAAGAAGTGTCTACAAAACACTGTGTAACAAAATTATTTGTGGAGAATCCAAGGTTAGTCCTTTTTACCTAAGTAGAAACCTAAATAGTAAATAAGACATGTAATATTACAATTATAATATGTAAGTTCAACACATATAACTTCAATTATTTATTAAGCCTGTATTTGTTTATTATACTCTACAGAGCATGAATAAAAATAATCTTTATTCTAATCTTCTCTCATGCCAAAGTCATGACAGCTATTGGAATTAATATGATGCCTATTGTTTAGTGTACTAATATCAAAATTAATAGACATTTTAAACTTAAAAATCCTCACTGTCTTTTGAAGTTGAAATCAAACCTAAAAATTCAATTTCTTTAGAGAGCTTTGCTATCAGTGTCGTCCTATGCATTTGCTCTAATTTGCAAGAAATTGGTTTTAAAAAGTTAATCATGCCACTCACCATGTATCTCTTTTCTTTTGCAATATTGAGCATATCAGCCAGTACGCACACCTCCGTCAGAGTATTCCTTAGCTTGTTTCTCACCGACTCCCACGGCCACTGGTTAAACTGATACCCGGCGTCTTTGTTATCGTCGTCGGGCTTAGGATCTGAGCTACTTTCACCCTCCTTCTTGACATTGCAATACTCATCTTCACTCTTGGAAATATCAATTTTCTGTGCGAGACGCGCTAGGTTCTCCAACATAGACAATGGCCTAAAAATATACAGTTTAGAAGCAAAAGGACTCTTTCCTGATCATTGGTAAACTAAAATGTAATAAACACTTACGCTTGATAGATCTCTTGGCCATCATAGGTTATTTCTTGGATTTGATTTTCTATTGGTGCTTCAATTGATGTGTTCACTGAATTAGCCATTTCTGTTGAAAACAATTTGAGCATAAGTACAAGCAATGTATGGAATACTTTGCAAGGTGCGAGATACGCTTACTTCAAACCGTCCTGCGTGTACCAACTATGAAATTAGATACAAATGAGCAATTAAATACTGTTCGTAATAATGTTATCCATTAGCTTTGCTTTATTTGGATTTATACCTATGGATAGTGCAGAGTTCTTGCAAAAACTCTAAAAAATACAAACAACAACCGAAGTCATTTTTATTGCCAATTTTTTGACGTATAAGACTGACAAATATTTTTTTTTGTTCAATTTACCGATTCTGGGTAGGCAGAGGATCAAGTCGATACAGCCACGTCTTCAGTATATTTTAATTTTTTTACTCTTTTCATCAGTATTTTACTTCTTTTACAACTACTCTAACACTAAACTAAAAACTAACCTAACCTCCTAACTCATTGAAATGCGAGGATGGTTCGCATTTCAATGCTCGCAACAAAATTTTTAGCGGGAACATCAAACTGGATCATATAGGAGCGCCTTACTTTGTTTCGTACTTTTACTTCATTAGTTCTCCTCTGCAGCACATTATTTAGATTATTCCAGTACACAATCACAACAATGACCACGAAAAACTTAAGAAACGAAGCCCATTTTGACCGGCTTGTTAGTTACCCGCCAAAAACTTCCTGACAAATGACAATACTGACATGACAGCCAGCGGATTTTTCGGGCGGGAAACGAGCCGAAAAAGTTAGGCTTCATTTCTTAATTTTCTAAATTCGTTTTCCGTGGTCATTGTTGCGATTGTGTGGTGTAATAATGTACTGCAGAGGAGGACTAATGATGTAAAAGTGAGAAACAAAGTAAGACGCTCCTGTCTGATCCGGTTCGATTTCCCGCTCAAAATTTCCGTGAGAGCATTGAAATATGAACCATCCTCGGATTTCAATGAGTTAGGTGAGGTTAGTGTGTAGTTTAGTGTAGTTGTATAAGGAAAAAATGATACAAATAAAAAAAAAGACGTGGCTGTATGGACTTGATCCTTTGCCTGCCCAGAATGGTTAAATTGAACAAAAAAAATGCGGCAGAGGTGGTGTGGTACCATGCCCATCGATATAAATAATAGCTCCTATTTTTTTCCGGTCCCTCCTGAATACAATTATAGCTGAAAAAAAATTATCGGACGCGGGCGGGCTGCTAACAGCCGCACTATCAGTTGCGGCTGTGTGAGTTTTTTTAATCCAGTGAACCAGCGCCAGATTTCTGTCAGACGTCACACAAAGTTACGACTTACCTCCGTTAGTTTTCAGTCAGAAGACCTACTAAGTCGTGGCTGTCAGCGTAGTAATTTGTTATAAGTTAAGTTGGTTGAGTATAACTTGCGGGGCGGCGGCGCACTATGTGGCCGGGACTGATCAGACCGGACATTCTGAACAAATCTTATCATTAGACTCGGTATAATATCACATTTAAGACAATTAAACTCCTGCGTGGATATTTTTAATGGTCACTGAGAAAAAAGGTCCCGGAGTAGGGCATTTTGAATTCTTGAAAAAATACAAAGACCTCAATTTCAATGAAACTATAGGTTACAAAAGTTATGCTCCTCTTAGTATGTTTTAAATACCCATTTGAGACTGTATTTATATAGCTTTAAATAATTTTAAAAATATACACGTTTATCAATAAAATGCAAAATTTAATCTAAATCTATTTAATCTTTAGGGTTCCGTACCCATAAGGTAAAAAAGGACCCTATTACTAAGCCGTGTCTGTCTATCTATCACCAGGCTGTATCTCATGAACTGTGATAGCTAGACAGTTGAAACTTTGACAGATTATGTATTTCTGTTGCAGATAATTATAACAACAAATCCTAAAATCAGAATATAATAAATATATAGTAAATACAGGGTTACATTGCAAAGGGGTGCCAAATTTTTAGGAGTGACTCAGAATCTAAACTAAATCGAACTATGCATATAAACAAAAACAAAATATTCCTATCCGCTGTTAAATATCCAATGGCGGATAATTTAACTTATTAATAGAAAAAAACGCACGCATGATATCTGCGTAACGATGAACTTAAAAGTGCAATACATTTATAGTCATTATGATGCGGCAAATTTGCGTTATCTCTCTATTTACTTTATTTTCGGATATTTCAAATTCGATTTCATTAAAAAAATACGATCATTAAAAATAATTGCGATAAAGTCGTTTCTTTATATTGTTCCCTCGATCTTATATTTAAATTTTGGTACCCCTTTGCAACGTAACCCTGTAGGTATATTAATAATAACAGGTTGACGCTTGAAATATTTACAGAACATTAGGTTGTATAAAGATAATGGTGCGAAACCCTTCGTGCGCGACTCCGACTCTCACTTGTTATTTATTCCTATTACTGGTTAATTTATTACTCTCCAATGTTTAAGGTTTTGCATCCCTGCTGTTCCACGTCGGAGTCCTATTGAAAATCTTTGTAATACATAATTTGTTCCACCAAGTCGGCGGACGAGTGGGTAGTGGGTACCGCTCTACTGCTGCGCATCCCTCGTGTCTTCGAGGCGTTATTTATTAAATAATACTGATAAAAATACACAGATATAATATATCTGTGCATTGAATTAAATAAATAAATATGCGCAGCGCCCACGCCGCCACCGCCACCCCCACACTCGCTGATTTCGGGTCTCGGGCCCCAGCTCCGGAAGAATACTTAAAAAGGAAAAAACATTTTAATTTCAGAAAAAAACATCCATGTCCCACACAGTTTCACGAGGTCAACCAACAGCTAGTCAGCTACATCTTGACTCGATATTAGACGTTATTATAAATGAACAAATATATTTTGGTAATAAACCTAAAACAAGAGAAGAAGTAAATCTGGGTGAGATAATTCATCACAGTATGAAAAATCGTATTGATGAGATTTTCATGGTTAGTCAAAAGAATATACTTTATTACTGTAATGTCGTTAAATTTTAAATTAACATGAACACAATTCAATAGTTATACCTACATTTTTTGCTGTAGGGTATTTCCATTGTAACGGGTGCGACACTGACACTGCGTTTTTTTAAAGATATCTGATCAAACACTTTACGTTTGATCAGATATATCAAATTACATTTATGAAGAAAAATAGTACGAAAAATTAGATATTTAACTCAAACAAGATATGTATCAAAACTTGTAATGAAAAACTTATACAACGTCATGAATCGCGTAACGGGTGTGACCTTAGAAAATCGCTAAATGCGACCAAGATGACTTTCAGTTTAACACCTGTAAAATTTTCCATGAAAGTATACAGTAAGATTTTTTTATGTAAAACTTGAATAGTTACCTCAAATAACTACGTTATTCGAAATGTACAAACATGTATAATGTAGTTTATATATTTTTTTGAAAATGTAACGGGTGCGACAGGCCTTTGTAACGGGTGCGACACTGTATGGTTTTTCAAGTTTATCGTAAAATGAAAAATGTTCTAATCAACATTGCTTTATTAAAAATCATTCCAGATAAGAAAAAACAGGGAAATAACATGAGATTTGGTCTAAAATTAATAATTTCCAACCGAACTTGAAAAAATCGCTTGTAAATTGTATGGAATTACTCTAAATCACCCTCTGAATCCGTATAGATGTCAGAATAACGCAAACGAGTGTCTTGACGTGATATCTTTAGGCAGGTTTCTTCTAATTTGGAAGAAACAGTACGACCACCTTTGATGCAATTTTTAGATTCATGTGACTTTTGAAAATAGTGCTTCCCATGTAGATTTCTGATCGGCTTAAGGCCTTCCCATCGTAATTCCAACAATGGTTGATGTTCTTTAATGTCCTCATAGGACTAATCTATAACATTCGCCGATACTCATTACTAAATGTCTCTTTTGCAGCCTCTGACGTTCTCCTGTTGTGGGATCTTTCACCGATTTATAATCTTTTATGCCAGGTGCTACACGACTTATATCATCCCGCTGGTAAAACGCTTCTATCTGAGCTATAGTCTCTTTGGATAGACTAGAAGAAGTTTTTTCCTTTGGACACTTGTCGGAAAAACTTCAATGGCAATTTCTTTTAGAACTGCCACTTTTTTAGACGGACTAGCAGGCAGCGCGCGTTTGATTTTGGTTATAGCTTTTTTAAATGATCTTTTTGACTTATAAGTTCCAATGGGTAATATCGTCGACTGGGTAGGCAGATGAAGTATTTCTTTCTTCTTCTTTAATCTCAGTGCTCTCTGTCTTTCTCGGTCACGTTTGCGCCGCTTCTCTATCTCTTCGGCATCCGCTGAAGCCTTCTTGGAATCTCTTCTTTTCTTGTCTCGTTCTCTTTCTTTAAGCAAATGTGTTTTGTAATTTTCTTTATTTTCTTTCAGTTTTTTTCGATGCTTTTGCATTCTGTTGGCGGCTTTCATATCTGGCAACAAATAAATTTCAATTAATGCGCAAAACAACCTAATATATAAATTATTAAAAAAAAAATGTAACGGGTGTGACATAAATTTACTATCAAAAGAATGACACTTAAAGTTTCTATCAAGCGTTAAAACTCGTCCGTGTTGATTATTAAAGTAAGCTTCTTATTATTACAAGTTACTAAGATTTTAAGGTTATAATTTAAGTCGCAGTAAAACTATTTGCATATGTTTTTGTAACGGGTGTGACATTATTACACTAACTAATAAAAGCGTAGTAAATCAAAAGTAATACTTACTTGAAATTATTAAAATCACTTGCACAGGAATCTCAAAAAACTGAACTTCGCGCCACAGTAATGTGCAGACTGACAAGCTGTCCACAAGATGGCGCAATAACGAGTAAACTTTTTTTAAAAAAAGAAGGCGCTACATAGAACAAAGGAGGTCGACATACAAACTAATTAATTTATATAATTTGAAATGAGCTAAAATTTTTATTTAATAAATTTTTGAGAGTATGATTATTCAGAACTCCAAATATGGTTTTTGTTTTAGTTATAACACAATTAAATTTTTATCACAGTAGGGTAAAGTTTCATGGAAATACCCTGTAGCTAAAAAGATGCCATCCTTAAGTCAAGCATTAAGTTAATACACCTAGTGTAAAGGAATATTAAATTTATAAATAGGGTCAACTAAAGTAAATGTCTCATTATTGAATGATAAAGTATAGATAAGGAGGGAGGGGTAATTAAACAAAAAAATCTAACTACCTAAGTTTGTATTTAATATTTTTGTGTATGATTAATTTGTGACGACGAATGGTAAACATTTTCAGGTAAATGGTTCAAATGGGGAAGTAATTACCAATGGCTATATTCTGCAATATGCAATTCCGCTTGCTAGAGCATTAAGGGCTCACGATGGGATAGATAAGAATATCATTATCATGATGAGAAACACTCAATATATGGCTTGCATATATTATACAGCTTTATTTGCAGGTGTAGTTCCATTGATGATAGATTCAAACTCCACAGTGTGTAAGTCAAAAGTAACCATTTTGTTATTGCCAGCACAATCAAATAACCATGGTTCTGATTACAAAATATTGTTTCAGATGAAATACGCCACTTTATGGATATAGTATTACCACACATTATTTTTTGTGACCATGACAGGTTTGATGACATCAGAGCAGCTGTTGAAGATAGCAAAAACTTAGAAGTAAATTTAATTGTAGCTGATGGTGTACAACATTTAAAATCAATTTATGAGGATTACAATGAAGTGACTAGTTTTGAGTAGGTTTTCGGCTTAAGTGTTAAGTACATTTAATTTTATGAAACAAATGCGTAACTATGATATTATGAAATAAAAACCGTTATTTTTTAGGATATCTGATGTATTTCCAGAATCTACTGCAATGTTGTTGCCCACGAGTGGTTCAACCGGCTTACCAAAGGCTACAGTGTTGAATCATAGTGGTCTCATAGCACAACTGCCTGTTCTTTGGTAACTTATAAATATATTACGACTAGAATATTCTAATAAATTATAGAACTTAAGTTAAAGATAAAAGCGTATAATTGATATATCCTTTCTTGTAGCGTACGTTTCTTGATATTTGCAAATAATCCCTAAATGCTGGTTTTATCAAAAAACTTGTTTAAATAACCATTTTATTTTTGTACTAGGATAAAGGCCAGAAATAAAAAATACCTACTACACTTAATGATGATGACGATCTTTGCTAAGAATAGAAAACCAACCATACCACTCAAGTACCTGCTTAATAAAATAAGCTGTTACTTAATTACTTTGAAGTCAAGCCTCAATTAAATTACATTATGTTTTTAGGATGCATCACAAATCCTTCCCAAAACCAACAGAAATGGCACTGCTTGTTTCTTCAGCTCAATGGATGACACATACTATCCTGATGACCACATGTCCTGTTTTTGGGGTTAAATTGTTGATGACATCAGAAAAGCCGACGGCTGAACATGTCTTAGATATCATAAACACTTTTCGAGTAAGACTAATCACTAATACGAGTTCTTAGTAAGATAGAACTAACATTCCTCTCGTCTATTCATTCAAAATTATTTTTAGCCTACGTGGGCTCTGTTTGGTCCAATGTTCGCCCAGTCTCTAGCAGATAAGGCATTTTCAAAACAACTGGATTCTTTAGAAACCATTGTTTTAACTGGAGCGCCTCTTACGCCGAGCATTACGACTGTTTTAAAAGTAAGCAGTATCCAACAAGATTTTCTATCTATTAGTTTTAAGTAACTATTACCTTACCTTTATTAAGAGCGATATTAATTTTACAGGATAAGCTACCAGCATCTTGCTATTTTGGCAGTGGCGTGGGTATGACAGAAACACACGGTTTCTTTACCATGCCAGGTCCCAATACAGCTTGGGACTCTAACGACAAGATAATGAACACCTGGTTCTACAAGGTATTGTTATTATTTATTAATTTTTCTAATGATGTCCTTGACACATACGAGTAATCTGAGTCGCTATCGATCACCGAATATACATTTAGCAATCTGTTCACAGCTAATAAGTAACGGTGGTACAGAATCTAATGAAAAGGGAGAGCTACTCTTAAAGAGTAGGCTTAGTTTGTTTAAGGTAAGGGCATAGTTTTCATCTGCTTACTTTTACCTTACCCACATTTCACCTACTAAAAAACATAAATAATAAGTAAGTGAGTGTATATTATGGCCGGTGATTGGTTGGAGATTTGATCATAATATTTGTCTTTTTTAAGGGCTACTATAAAAATGCTCAAGAAACCCGTGACGCAGTAACACCTGATGGGTGGCTTATGACTGGAGATTTGTTCTACATAGACAATAATGAAGAAGTGCATTTTATTGAGAGAAAAAAGTTTTGGTTTAAATATATGAATTATCACGTAAGAAAAATACAACAGAAGTTAATCAATAGTTAAAGAATTAATTCATCAACTAAATATTTTTTGGCAGATTTCTCCAGTGGAGCTGGAAAACATGATAAGTTCGGTAACTGGAGTTCAGGAGTGTGTTGTATGTGAAAGCCCGAATAGTAGATTGGTAGAGGGGTGTCTGTAAGGCAAGTGACAAATCTTACTATCAGATGCCCGGCCCTAGGGCCTCTGACTAGGCTTAACGACTAATACCAACAGATATTAGCCAGGACCAACTGCTTAACATGCATTTCGAAGCACGGAGATGCTTGTCAATGGTCGGAATGGTCACCCATCCAATCACGACCGCGCCGTGGGTTGCTCTAACTTTGGTATCACTACCAAAGCGCTGGCACTACTGCACCACAATCACTTCAGATTGCCTTGATTGCATGAAAACTCTATAAGATGTTGATGAGTCTATCATTTTCACAACATAATCTCAAAAGTAATATATACTACATTAAATTATATTGTCAAGTTTTTAAAATAACAAACAACAAAGCACTAGGTTCACTTGTTGTATGAAGTAAGTTTCATTTAGATTATTAATGTGAATTTAGTTTCAGATTCCAATGTCCATTACGACGCACCAGGAACGTCTGGGTTGCCAGCAGCGTCTGGTGCAGTCCATGGTAAATATCATGAAAAAAATATTTATTTAATAAGTAAAATAAAATACCTCAAATAAAATGGCAAGCCCCAACTTCTAATCTTTTCTTCTATACCTACGAACCAAAAGAAGTAACTCAATCTTTAGTTTCTTAAACGCTAATAAAGGGAGACAGTTCAATACACTAAAAAACAGTATGAGCCGCACGCTAGACTTGTTTATCACGAATAAGGATACATGCATCTGTGAATCTCCCTAAAATTATTTAGTGCCTCTAGACTGCCTACATCCTCCATTTTATGTACAAATCTCTTCGATACAACCTCTCAATCACATAAAATAAAATTCAACTCCTAAATTTCGATTTTTATAAGGCGATTACTCTGCAATCAATAATAGTATTTGGACCTCTCCTTGTGATCCTCCTAAAGTGGGTGAGCTAGTACTCATAAAAGATGACAACCTTCCCCCTTTGCAGTGGCGTCGTGGACGCATTATTAATTTATACCCTGGCCAAGACCAAGTTGTTCGTGTGGTAGATGTTAAAACTCCTACCGGTAGCCTAAAGAGATCTTTGACGAAATTAGTTCGTCTTCCTGTCCAGTGAACTTCTTTCCCTTAGCTTCCTAACCTTCTCGTAAACACTTGACGTGTTTAGGGCGGGCGATATGTTTACTACAATATTTTGATTTGTTTGTGTACCCTATTTATACTACGCCGCGCACACTCACACGCCTACCTGCCTTATTTTTATTTGTTTAAAACGTACCGTGAGAACCCCGGAGCCCCAGTCGACATCGAGACGTTATCCATGACACATGTACTAGACTGACCAGAGCGCTTTCGCCGCGTGTGTATCCTGTGAAGCTCCTTACAGACATTTCGAGTGATTGTGGCCTGTGAAGTGATACCTGAACCCAGAAAGCTGATGTGGCAAGTACCTAGCTATAAGTGCTCAGACCTGACTGATTTTCCACCTATCATTGTCGCCCTCCACGTGTAATCCACTGCCTAAACTCGCAAACATTTTGGTAGCAGAGCGTAGTTTCTTATTAGGACCCCTTATTAGTAACGTAATTTGTTTAATTGAGAGTTATTTATTTGCTACTTTCCTTTGTAATTTGAACAAAACGTCTCGTCATATACCTAACCTATTTACAGTAAATTCCTTAATAACATTCGAGTACAACCCCTTTTACATAAGTGTCGAATAAATCGATTAGCGCGTTACTTACCTACCCTTTGAGTGCAAGTGAGGTGCGCGAGCGCTTTGTTTCCCTATTGATCACGCCATTACCGCGTGACCGCGTGCAAGTTGTTTACGAGTTACGTTTGCCATACCCGGTACCGTCCCTTACTATTTGTTCCTTTACGCATCGTATTGAAATCTTTTGTGAGTTTAATTAACCTACCTTGTTTCTTGCGATTTAAAGTAAATAAAATGTCGGATACCGAAACCGGCAACGAGACCGTAAGGGCCGTACTTTACACGGATACAGCTGAATACCGTGAAGCTATTGGTGAACTCCGTTATATTAGTGACTGGGTTGATGATTCCCACCGAGTTCTTGAGACCTTTTCCTCCAATCGTATGCGAGCGCGTCTTTCCGACCTGCCACTTATGTGCGACAAGTTTTCCGCCGCTTGTTCCAAGCTGTTAGGTAATCTCGATCCTGCTATTTATGAACAAGAATATGTGCAAGTTAAGAACGAGATGCGCGTAGTAAGGGACAAAGTAGACGACTTAAAAATTAAGTTAGACGAAATACGACCTCACCAATTTGAGACGTCCCGTACTTGCACCCCCTTCAAGGAGAATAAATCCCTGGCTATTGATAACCCGGCTAGTAAATTACCTGACCTACCTATACCTAAGTTTGATGGCCGTCCCGATAGTTGGATCAGTTTTATAGACCAGTTTGATAGCGTGGTGGACAACCAGCCTAGCCTTACCCCGACTTTGAAGCTACACTATTTAGTGGGAGCCTTATCGGATGAACCTCGTCGATTGATACAACATCTCAAGATTGAGGCGGGCATTTACACCGTGGCCCGTGACCTCCTAAAACGTAGGTACCATAACCTGCGTGTTTTAGCGGATACCCACATTGCTCAAATAATGATGCTACTATAACGCCTACTAATAATCCCTACTATAACGCCTAAACTTTCCGGGTTACGTGTGTCGTTCCTGAACCCGCTGCTTTCGACTTATCGATGCTTAGAAAGATTGGAACTTCCTGTTAAACATTGGTCGTACCTATTAGTTCACTTATGCCTTGCTAAACTGCCTTCAGAGTTAAAATCGAGATTTGAACGTCGTTATGGCGATAATCCTAATCACCTCCCTACTTTTGATAATCTTATTACCTTTCTTGAGGATGAATGTAGGCACCACGACAATGTAGGTAGTGCTTCTGTCGTTGACACTACTACCCCCCCTACTGTGAGCTCCCCTCGTTTGCCTAAACCTAACGCGCGTTCCCCACCTCCTGCGAGAGCCTTTGTTACCTTTGCGACGACATCTAAATGTCACCTTTGTAATAGTACTTCGCATTACTTACGCGAGTGTCCCGATTTTATTCGCCTTCCTACACGTCCACGTGTTACTTTTGTAAAAGAAGCCCGACTGTGCTATCGATGCTTGGATAAACACTCCATATCCCAATGCACGCGAAATTATCGCTGCCGCACGTGCCGCCGTTCCAGTCATAACACGTTACTGTGTTATGATGACTCCTCTCCTGTCAATTACGATCGCGAGCGCTCATACCGAGACGTCTCGGCCTTAGCTTCTAACCAACCGCGGCAATCACCACAAAGTCACTTAACGGACCGTGCGTCACCCCCACGTACTGAATGGCACCGTGTTCGCACCCCACCACCTCGTGATTCCCGTAGAGCATCACCTCCCCGTTCGGGCGGGCGATCCCCACCTGCACCCAACGGTAACCGTACTTATAATGCCCCTCTAGGTCAAAGAACCCAGGATGAACGTGCATTTCATCATAAGTACAATGAGGCCCCACAATTCTGACTAGATAGCCCCCCTTCCATATCCGCTTTTACATCTTTACCTCGCAATTCTCTCGTTCTTTTACCTACGGCCTTGATTCATGTTAAAACCTTGTCTGGATATTATGTGGAAGCGCGTGCCTTATGTGACACTGGTGCTCAGGGCTGCCTTCTTACTACTGAGCTTGTTGTTGACCACATGAACTTACCTATCATTCCTTCTCCAGTTCCTGTTCGTGGAATAGGTAATGTTCAAGCAATTAATTCCCCGGGCATTGTATCCTTTTCATTTAAGCCAGTTAATTCTGCCTTTCCAGAAATCTCTACCAGTGCAATAGTTGTTGATGTGATTGCTGGTACCCTCCCAGAGGTAGACTTACCTAAAAGTGTAATTACCTGTACTAAGCACCTTCCTCGTGCTGACCCTTTATTTTACAAACCTGGTACTATAAGTGTACTTCTTGGAGCTGACGTCATTGGTCGCCTTTTAAGGTCCGAGTTGTTTGTGTCCCCTGATGGCCTTACTGCTATCTGTATTCTGTATACTATAATCTGAATTGGGATATGCTGCCGCTGTTTATTTACGTGCGGAACTTCCGTCTGGTGTTTGCTCCGTCCATCTTGTTATGGTTAAATCTAAAGTTGCCCCTGTTCGGACCCGTTTAACAATTCCCAAGTTGGAATTGTTGGGAGCTACCCTTCTCTCTAAATTACTTCATCACGTCGCTCTTTGTCTGCAAAGGTCGTCTGTGTTGACTTCAATCCATAGTTAGACGGATAGTAAAATCGTGTTGTGTTGGTTAAAAACCACTCCTCACCTCCTTCAGACTTTTGAGGCTAATCGTGTCTCCCAGATTAATAGTCCTACATCTAGTGAATGGAGGCACGTCCCAGGCTACATGAACCCTAGTGACTGTGCATCGAGAGGTATGTCAGTCACCCGACTGATCGACCACTCCCTTTGGTTTTCACCTTTGTGGTTGACGCAGTCTCCTGACAACTGGCCCGGTATTTCGGAACCTAACCCAAGTAGTGATCTCCCTGGACTACGTTGTTTAGTAGTCTCTGCCGATGTTCCTAACCCGGATCCCTCATTCTTATTAGAGCGGTATAGTTCTTTCAACAAGCTAATAAACGTGACTTGTTACCTAAGGCGGTTTTTATTTCCTAAATCTTACTCGTCCTACCTGAGCCCTGAGGAACGGAGAGATTCCCTTTTGTTTTTAGTGAAAATTGTTTAATTTACCTCCTTTTCTGATGAACTTGACCGCTTACGGCGTGGCGATCCTATCACTAACTCCCTGAGAAAGTTGAATTTATTTCTAGATGACAGAGGCCTGATTCGAGTTGGAGGTCAATAACGAACCTCCGATCTATCCTTTGATGCGCGCCATCCCCTTCTTCTACCTAAGAATGGAAATTTCGTGAACATCCTTATTTCACATTACCATCGCGAGAATGCTCATGCTGGTGTTAATGCAATTCTTGCCATGTTAAATAGAGAGTTTTGGATCTTGTCGGCACGCAGAGCTATTCAGCATGTGATTTTTAAATGCCTTCCCTGTTATTGTCTCAAAGCGGCTGTATCTCAACCCTTCATGGGGGACCTACCTAAAGACCGCGTCACGGCTGCTAGACCGTTTGAAAAAAAGGGTCCTGCAAAATCGGTACCTACACCGGTAGGTACCGATTTTGCAGGACCCTTTTTTACCAAAGTCCAGGCCTATAGGAACAAAAGTTTAGTGAAAAGTTACCTGTGTGTATTTGTCTGCCTTTCTACTAAAGCCGTTCACCTTGAGGTTGTGTCGGACCTAACTACTGAAGCTTTTATTGCGGCCTTTTCCCGATTCGTGTCGCGTCGTGGTGTACCTCGCCTAATCCGATCCGATTGCGGTCGAAATTACATCGGTGCCAACAATTACCTTAAAGAGTTAGAGTGTTTCCTGTCTCAAAACCAGGCGGCTATTGGTTCTGAGCTTTCAAAGCGGAACATATCCTGGGTTTTCGATCCTCCTGTTTGCCCTCATTGGGGCGGTCTTTTTGAAGCTGCGGTTAAATCGGCGAAATCGCACCTAAAACGAGTAGTAGGCGATACCCCCCTTACGTTTGAAGAGCTGACCACTGTTTTTGCTAAAATTGAAGCAGTTTTAAATTCACGCCCATTGTGCCCACTTTCTCCGGACCCTAATGATGTCGAAGTGTTAACTCCCGGCCATTTCTTAATTGGACAACCCTTAACTGCACTTCCGGAGTACCCTTATAAAGACGTAAAATTGCATCGCCTTACACGGTTTCAGCTAATCCAACAAATTACCCAGCACTTTTGGTCTCGCTGGCATTTAGAATACTTAAATACATTACAAATTAGAAATAAATGGACCTCTCCTTGTGATCCTCCTAAAGTGGGTGAGCTAGTACTCATAAAAGATGACAACCTTCCCCCTTTGCAGTGGCGTCGTGGACGCATTATTAATTTATACCCTGGCCAAGACCAAGTTGTTCGTGTGGTAGATGTTAAAACTCCTACCGGTAGCCTAAAGAGATCTTTGACGAAATTAGTTCGTCTTCCTGTCCAGTGAACTTCCTTTCCTTAGCTTCCTAACCTTCTCGTAAATACTTGACGGGTTTAGGGCGGGCGATATGTTTACTACAATATTTTGATTTGTTTGTGCACCCTATTGATACTACGCCGCGCACACTCACACGCCTACCTGCCTTATTTTTATTTGTTTAAAACGTACCGTGAGAACCCCGGAGCCCCAGTCGACATCGAGACGTTACCTATGACACATGTACTAGACTGACCAGAGCGCTTTCGCCGCGTGTGTATCCTGTGAAGCTCCTTACAGACATTTCGAGTGATTGTGGCCTGTGAAGTGATACCTGAACCCAGAAAGCTGACGTGGCAAGTACCTAGCTATAAGTGCTCAGACCTGACTGACTTTCCACCTATCATTGTCGCCCTCCACGTGTAATCCACTGCCTAAACTCTCAAACAGTATTATTAGCACAAATTGGATCGTGAAACGTTGGATGAATCAATTCGTGTTTTTTACAAAAAATCTATGACATTATAAGGGGCAAAGTTCCCTACGTAGAATTTTCTTTATTCCGTAGTAGATTTAAAAGTCACAGAAAACTATGTTTTGATATAAGGGATAAAGAATGATATTAAAAAAATCTGGACGTATATTAAATCCTCTAATATTAAAACCACTGGTATTCCATCTTCAGTAAAATTTTGTAACGTTGAATCTGACCAGCCGGAGAAAATCTGTGACTTATTTTCTAGCTTTTTTGCGTCTGTCTATGAATTTGCTGGTAGTGGGTCTTATTCTGAGACCACGCCTATTAGTGAGAACTGTGACTTTATTCGCAGCGACTTATACATACCAAAAGATGTAATCATTAAAAACCTTAAATGTTTAGATGTCACTAAAGGTCCTGGACTTGATGGGTTGCCTCCTTTCTTCCTAAAATGTACTTGTAAAACGATCGCTGTGCCACTGCACATTTATATAAATAACAGAGGGTGTTGTTCCCGAGGTTTGGAAGACTGCTAACATAACTCCCGTCTTTAAGAGTACGCTCAATATCGTTGCTGTCCACCTTATCGAAAGTCCTTGAGCGAATGGTACATGATAACATTTATGGTACATCATTGAAGAACAACACGGATTTGTCAAGTATCGATTAACTATTAGCAACCTCGTTCTATATACAAACTTTTTATTCGAATCTTTAGATGCGCGTGCGCAGGTAGACGCGGTTTATACTGATTTTTGCAAGGCGTTCGATAAGTTGGACCACGATATGCTTCTGAGTAAATTAGCATTTAATGGTATCCGCAGGAACTTGCTCAGATGGTTCTCTTCGTATGTAAAAAATAGATCTCAGAGAGTGGTTGTAAACGGATTCAGATCAGATATATTTAAAGTAACCTCTGGTGTAGCGCAAGGTTCAATATTAGGGCCCTTTGTATTTGTTTTATTCATAAATTACATTAAGGACTGTTTTAAACACTCAAAATTTCTACTTTACGCCGATGATAGTTGGAACTCCAGTAAGCAGCGCTATGGGGTTCACCAGAGGTGATGCTGTTCTTCGACAGGCTGTTTGACGGCGATGAAGATATTATATGAAAAACAAATACAACTTTAAAAAATCCCTAACGCAAAAAATAAATGCTATTTAAAAAGCCAAATTAGTTACGGCTCGATAAGGTTTGTATGTTAACTTGGCGATACAAATGTCACGTTGTGGGGTACCGTTTATGCATTGATCTCGTATCGTAGCCTACTTAGGATCCGATTGGTTCCTACCTTCCTAGTTAGGATCCTAAGTAGGATGGTTTAATAAGTGCTTTAAGTAAGTCTCAACAACAACAATAACAGCAAATCTCCTTATGTAGCTGTCGCAGCAGCCATATCGTATAACACGTTACCCTACAAGTAGGTGCGCTGGTTTGAAAAACGTCGCTGTAATGTAATGGAGCTACTATTCGGCTGATATAAAGTTCACAGTATTGTATGATCATTTCGCGTTCGTCAAAGCGACTTAGTAAAGTCAACCTACATGCATCCGATACGCCGCTTTAGAATGTTTAGTTTCAACATAAAAATGGCGTCACATTCATAAAAATGGCGTCAGATAGTGGTGTACAAATTGTACAAAAACGGTTCTAAGTTGTAGTAAATAAAATCATTATTAAATTAACGATAAAAAATACATTACAGCCAGGTTTTTCAATCCGGCGCGCCCTCTTGTAATACAGCTAATTATACGGTACACCTGCGACATAGCTAACCATTTTAGTTATTGCTTTAAACTTTGCGATATTATAGCGCCAATTTAACGAGCAAACCTTATTTATCTTGCTGTATCATTTTTGACTTAATATTCGCTTTTCTTATTTGCGAAGGTGGTTAGGTAAATGTTTAACCGAAAGAACCGATTTTAATGGAATAGTCTAAGCACCATCGATAGAAAACTTGCTTTCTAATTTAAGGTTTAGCCGTTTAAGAGCTATGGCGCCACAAACAGACAAAAATACATAATAGATAGCGGTGTTGTATTATACAAGACCCCTTTTCTGTGTCGTTAAAACACTCAAATAAAGTCTGTTCCGTATTTACAACAGCCGGAAATGCACAAAAAGATAAGCCCGGGCCTATAATACAGTTTTTATTTGCTTGGCTAATACTTTGAACAATATTTTTATGACGCGTTACGTCATTTGGTATGACGTAAAATTATTTTACCTATAGATATGAAAAGTTTTATGTGTAAGACGAAAAATTACCAGAGTGGTTTGTTATTTTTGTGTTTATCTTATTATAAAATAAATAATTTCTATAAAAAGGAATGTCAAGTCTTGTTTACAATATTCGCCATGCAATAAAGAAACAGACTTCATGTACAGCAGGCTTTGCCAACGTCTGGTAAGCCGAGTGGTCTAGGCAATCGCCTAGATATGTGATGAACGTTGGTTCGATCCCCGCGCCTCAGGTGGTCTTTTTTTTTCAAGTTTAATACCTATCTGATCTTTAGATGTATAAACTTTATGGAAATTGCCTTATTAATTCGGGTAATTTACACAAACCTGTAAATATTTTGAATTGCATTAGGTGGATACGTCATTTCATGTGTTTGATTTAATATTCATATATAGTTGATAGTTTGAAGGAATGCTTCAACACATAAACAACACTTGCACACAATAATGCTATGATGAAAAATTCATTGCAATTATTTCTTCAATAGACAGTGAAGCAGTTAAGGCATTCTTTTTAAAATTAAATAAATCTAAGCATGGAGACTTGTATACTACAGTCGTTTGCAAAAAATTAAGAATGCTTCATAATAAAATTTATTCCTTACTTAAAACTATAACTGTTCAAATTGAAAGTTTATTTTGTTTATGTAAAATATTATGAATGTGATTTAATACAACAATTTAATAGAGTTATTTAGAGGGTTAACTTAATTATCTCAACTATCTAACTCATAATAAGTTAAATAAAATTATTTGTCCTTTTTGATGGTTAGGCAAGTAGTGTACATTCATGTGAGCTTTCTCAGAACTTTTATACTATATATGCATGCATCTTAATGTATTGAAAACAATAAAAAAATATTTAATTTGTTTTTCTTTTTCATTTCAGGTGCTTCCTGCAGGTGGTGTTTGCAGGAATGAAGGGCCAGTGCTAATCGGCGAGGCAGGAGAAGACATTAAGAAGATAACAATCTAAACGAGACAGATTTTTTTACATATTTCTTCATTTTAAATAATTTAAATAACATGAATATTTCTGTCTTGTTTTAGATAGTTTTTTTCTTCTTTCTTTCTTCTTTTCTTCTCCTGTTTCGCTAGATTTGCACGGGCCCTTCACTTCTGCAAGTACCACCTGCAGGAAGCAGCAATACCGTTGGTAGTTAATCGTTACTGTAACGTTACCTGGTACGGAAACGGAAATTCGTCATCTCAAGATTGAGAGGAGAGACGCCATATTGCTCACTATCGCTAGTTCTAGTTGTCAACGGCGGGGGCTACCCGTAACTTTTTAGAAAAAAAAGAAATCACTATCGTTAGTCCCGCCCTAGGGCCGTTGCGCATCTGCCTTTAGGCATACTCTTTATAATTTGTGCTCCCCAACCAATGGTTGCAAATTCATTTTATTGATATTTTAGCCTGGTTTGGAACTCGAATTTTATTCGAAAATTCCAATATAGTTGTATGTTATCTATCTGAGATAATAAGACAAAATTTAATTAAATTTACTGGGAAGCCGACTGCTAGATATGTGAACAGAAAGAAAACTGGCGTCATCATGACCGATCGTTCAACTGTGCGTTCAATAGCGGTATGTGTTTATTTCTTTGTTTTCGAGATTTCAAGATAAAAGGCTAAGTAAACTCGATGTATGCATGCGGGTGCTATGTCCTCTACTCAGCTTCCCATACTCTCTCGTTAAAGTTACGATTGGATCTTACCATTGGTTTTAATTAATGTAAGAAAATATAACTTAGTAATAAGCCTTAGTATAATTTACTCTGCATTGCCTTCTGCGTGCTGAAACAAAACCTTTTTTCATTTTACCTCATTTTTGTGCAACTATATTTTGTATGTACAACCTATTAACAAAATCAAAGATAATATATGTACAGTTATATTTACAGTCTCGGCCTAGTATGGAGCAGGTGATGGCTATAGTAAACTTTATGGAGAAGCACCCTGCTCTAGGCCTGGGTCAGCTGCGCTGCATGGAAAGCCGTGATGAGAGCAAGAAGCTGTGGTATGAGTTGACGATGATTGTCAACAACCTCACTGGACCTACTAGACCTATGAAATCTTGGATAAAGGTAATAACCAGGTTAATGCAAGCTGCAATTAGAACTGCTAATACCATGGTATTGGAATGGAATGGTAGTTTAAGGGTGCAAATTTTACCCAAAATTAAAATGACAATATTCACTGTCCTGAGAGACCTTTAAGAAACAATTTTCTTGACTCTGAGCTACCATTTTTTTTGGAAATATTGTGAAAAAATTATGCATAGTCGCCAGATGCATAGAGCAAGAGCTCCGTAGTTGTTGTTATTGTGAAATAATTGTTTTTCATATTAATTTCAATATTAATAAACTTACATAAACTTGTTGCAGTATTGGGCAGACAAAAAATCTACAGTGAGGTCCAAAGTGCAGTCATTTGGAGGAGACCCCAACAGCCTATGTTCAAATATTGAAAAGAAGATTTGGGATCTATTTTTAGCAAATGATACTAGTAGTAGTAGTAGTAATAATAGTGTCAGTAAGTATAAGCTATTTTCTAATTTAAAAGAAAACCAATTAAGCAAAATTTTTGGTAAGGAGTATTATTCATATTTATATAATTTTTCAGAACAACACAACAGTTATGTGAAGCAAGAAACTCATTTTCTGGAGGAGCCATTCTATAACGAAGATAGTATGGATCAGAATCATGTTGAGTCTGACCCGGTTCCAGACCCGTCCCCGTTTGACGAACCAATAATTGACATAGAAGACCGAAAAATGGCTATTATGGATAAACTGGTGTGTATGATTTGTTTGCACCAAAATGAATGCAAAATGGCACGCTGGACAACAGCAGGTGATAGGTGATGTTGCGGGGAATGGATTTGCATTGATAATCGCGTGTGATTGGCGCTTCCTCGCCCCCCGCACGTCTTGCGGTGTGTCTCCCTACACAACTAATAACGGCAACAGGTAGACACTTGAAATATTTACAGAATATTAAATTGTATATTTACTTTAAAAATAAATAATTTAATTATAATAATAATATTTGAGGGGGGCTCCCATACAACAAGCATGAATTTTTCGCCATTTTTTTCTCGATATTTATAATGGCAACAAGTAGACGCTTCAAGTATTCACAGAATAATTGTTGCATTTCACTTTAAAAATAAATAATTAAAATAATTACATTTAAGGGGGGCTCCCATACAAACATGATTTTTTTGCCTAGACTGTCTAATATTGTAAGTTAATGGTACCTATGGAACCCTTCGTGCACAAGTTTATCTATCACTTGGCCAGTTTTTGTTTTTGGTCTGCTATAAATGTTAAACTTAACTCTTTCAGCCACAGTTTTTATAGGATGACTTAATAAATACAACAAGTGAATATTTTGTTTAATTAGGGTTTAAATATTAAAAAAAAAAAAATTTTACGACAATACCACTTAAGGCTTTTGCGGAATAAGGTGGTTAGTTTACTAACCACCGTGGCGGTTGGCATTAAAAAAAGAAAACAGGAATGAGAATTAAAAATTTATTTACAGCCTAATTAAATGAATTACTTATTTCCCGTGAAAATCAATAAAACATGTTTCACTTTACGGATACAAAGAGGGACTTTACAGGTGCTATATCGCCATACAGTACGTGCTGAACTTTTTTAGTGCTGCACTTTGCGTATCTTTGTGAAGTAGATCGCTCTGGCTGATGCATATCCGTGCGTAACATTTCAGAACAAGCTTATTCATGTCTCCATAGCGTTCTTTACGAGTTTACATCACCCGTTTTTGTCGGATCTGAATGGTCGCCGAGCACCATCTCAGTCTGCGGTCCATTATTGTACTCTTTATCTGGTTCCAGACTACACACAATCTCACCATCTAAAGGAATTTCTTCTAGAAGAACTTATTGAATTTAAAGTTCATTCAGCACAAGCAGCATTCTGAAAAATAACACAAAATTACATCTATCTACTCCATCTACATGCCAATAAAACAATACCTACTATAGCCACAGTGGTTAGTAAACTAACCACCATATTATTTAGGTTATTTACAAAAAAATATATAAGATAATTTTGTTTTTTAGCCATAAATCAATTGGAGTAATACTAAATAACAGAAAAATACCGAAATCATAAATAGTAAGCACTCTTACCTTTATTTATCGAATTTCAAAATGCTCCGTTGCAAAAATTCCGCTGCACTACTTTTTCCAATTTTTAAATAAACACAACCGTCGCGCCCAACCGCCAAAGTTTTGCAACACACGATCAACAATGACCTAATAAAGCATAATAGTCTAGCACATCGTCAATAGATGGCCTAAAAATATATTTTAAACAACCGAGAATAAGTGGTTAGAAAACTAACCACCAAACCTGAAAGAGTTAAGAGAGGAAACTTAATTGGTTTAAGTGTTTTTATTTTGTAATTGTATTTTATCCTTATACATGTAAATGTATGTTTCCCAAATATTAATAAATTAAAAAAAATTTTTTTTTTTTGCTATTTTACTCCTCCCCTTCGCTCTGTCCCCGACATAGTCGGTGGAAACTACGCACTCCCTTATATAATTTATATCTATTTCAGTTGAAAGTGATGAACGAACAAACATCTGCGCTGACGCAGCTTGCCCACGCGTCGCATGCCAGTTCGCAGGCCATGGAGCGGCTCGCAGACGCCTCGCATATTCAGGTTAGCGACCTTATTGCAAAGGAAATAAGACTCCATTTTCTATAACAACTGTCTTTCGTCGCACGCCAGCTCGAAGTCGATTCGCACATTCAGGTTAGTTCGAAGACTTTGCACATTAAGACTGCACATTCAGGTTAGCGGCCTTATTGACAAGACAATAAGACTACATTTGCTATAACAGCCGACAATCGTCGCACGCCAGCTCGCAGGCCATGGAGCGACTTGCGGATGCCTCGCACATTCAGGTTAGCGACCTTATTTCGAAGGAAATTTTCTCTATTTTCTATAACAGCTGTCTAGCGTCGCACGCCGGGTTGCAAGCTATGGAGCGGCTAGTGGACGCTTCTCATATTCAGGTTAACGTCCTTATTTTGAAGGGAATAAGAGTCAATTTGCAATAACAGCTGTCTAGCGTCGCGCGCCAGGGCCCTATTTCACGAAAATATTAGTTTACTAGTATATTAGCTATTAGATACTAGTGTAAATATTACAAGTCCTATTATTTTCTGTTTCTCGAAAACATGTACTACACTAATAACTAATAGCAGCAGACTAATAGAAAATATGAGGCTGGCTTGGATGTTCATTCACATATTTTTTATCCATTTTTTTTTAAACCGGGCAAGTGCAAGTTCGACTCGCGCACTATTGCAACATATTGCGTTATTTTTTTCCTATAATTGTGCTGACCTTCATTCTTGCTATGTTTTATTTATTTTGTTGTTTGGTACAATTAAAAGTGAAATGTTTTATTCAAAGTAAATTAATAATTGACATATTTTGTAATTGTTTCTGGTTAAAAAGACCATATTTTATTTTAAAAATCTGTTAATTTTATGTTTTACGATACGATACGATACAAGGTGCTACTCAGCCAGGATCAAAGCCTGATCCGGTAAAACCGGCACACCGAGTAGCACAATTTTTGGGGAAAGACACGCTCTGGGATGGGAAAGGAAGACCGACTAGCCGAAGCCCGTCGGCCACAACCAACTAGATATGCATCTTAAGCTTGGCATAGGAATATAGGTAAAGACGGGTATCAGTATTAGGAATGAGCGTTGGTGAGATGGGCGTCTGGCCTTAGGTGTTTAGTGTTGTTGTATGTTTCGGACCGGGCTGGATCATTTCTTTGTTTATGACGTGGCGCTGAAATTCGCTGTCGGTATCTGCCAAGTCAAATATTTCTTGTGCTGCTTTTCTTGGTTCTGAATTGTTTTTTGCCGCTTCAATCTACTCTTCGCTAGTCCTGTTGTGGTAATTGAGGTCTTGCGCTAAGGAATCTTGCCATGTATAATATTGGTCTACCAACTTTCAATCGCCGTGCCTTAAATTTTCTTGCACTGTAAAGAATGTGAAGATATGCCCGTAAAAGCAAAGTCTCATGAATTTGATTCGCTTTGTGATGGTCCATGCCCTTTAGAAGTTGACTTACCTTTTTGTTTTTAGGTGGATTTTACCGTGGCTCAGCATGTGTTTGAGTATGACCTTTTCGTATTGTCTGAGCATGGATCTATTTGTTTTTGTTATTGCGGCTGGCTTCAGCCCGTATCTCATTGTAGGCTCTATCATCATTTTGTAAAGTAGTCTGGCTAGCTGCCATCGCATTTCTGTCTTCTTTACAAACGGAATTAGTATTTTGGAATTTTTGACACCCTGCTTGTATCTAGTTTTTACTGTATCTTTTCTGCTGTAATGTAAGTGCCGAGGTACTTGATTTCATTTACTGGTTTGATGTTTATACAAATTGCTACTGTGAAGAACTGGGCTTGTCTTGATTCAATCGATGGATCACCAATAGGAATTTTCATTTTGGTTTCGTTAATTTTGAGCCCTACTGTTGACAAAAGTTCTTTCATCCGAAATAAAATAGTTTTCAATTTGTTAAACTCAGTTTCTATGATGATAAAGTTATCGGCGAACGATAGACATAGTGGCACGGTAATTTTAGCATCCTGATTGAGATGAAAAAAGGAGATTTATTCTTCCAGTGTTTTCAGAACGTCGTCGAGGCGTGGTGATAGCAGACATCCTTGTTTTACGCCTTTACCTTTGGTAATGGTTTGCTGACCATTCCACCTGATGCATGTCGATTCATTCATACACGCTTTGATAATCCTATTGGTAAATATCTTATTGGTTCTTTTTTTTTCTTTGGTATCGGAACTTGAATTGTTTGTGTCCATGTATTGGGTATTATATTATTTTCCCATGCTTTCCGAATATGTTGCGTAATTTCCGCGAAGATTGTATAAGGCACTCCTTTGAATAGTTCGGCAGTTACGCATGCTGTTTATAATTGTTTTATATTTCTTCAATAGTAGGTGCGGCGCCCAGCTCTTCTAGGTTTTCATTCTTGTTTAGTTCAATTGCTGGTCCCTTTTATAATTCCAATTCAGTTTCCCATTTTGAGATTGGTATATACTTATTTTTTCTTCTGTATTTTTCCGCCATTTTATATCTCCTGTAGTAATGGTATGTAATCCTCATCCGCTGAGATGGATGCTGGCTGTTGAGGTCCTTAAAAAAGAGCCTGGTTTCCTTGACTTCATTTTCTTTTTCAATCGTGTGTAATCTGTTACGACATTTTTTGAGGTAAGCTTGAGTTGAGGAGTCAGGAGAAAATCGGTGTTTAAATTTTTGCAAGTCCGCTAAGACAAGTCTGTGATCTCGTGATAAATTTCTTTCTAGTTTTAGTACGGCGGATGCTGATGTTTTTAAGGTTTCTATGATGTTATCCTATGTTATAGGCCTATTAAGCTGATTAGCATTCTTTATTATTTCGTTTTGATACAACTTTCTGTATCGTTTTGTAATAGCTCATAGTTTAGATGCCTATAGTTGAACAGATGTTTGGCTTGATTCTCATTGGATTCAACTTGCTAGTTGGACCTTTACTGTTATTGGTTATATTGTATGTAAGCTCCGCTATGATTAGTTTATGGTCGGATGTTTGATTGTGTAACTTCTCCTTTGATGTAGTTAAACATGTTATTGTCATTAGCTTTTGTCAAAATATGATCTATTTGTAATATTTTGGTTCTGGATTTCCAGGTTTTCTGACAGCTCGGTCTGCCGAATGAAGTGTCAAGCCGGAGCCTCTCTCCGAGTATTGTATCGGTGACGATTATGCCCGTGGTATTAGATTCCTTGTTTAATAAGTTTTTACCAACTTGATTTAACTATTTGAGGTCCTCTACATTCTTGTACCCTATGTGAGCGTTCAAATCGCCCAAAATTAACAGTGCCACACTGTTAACTGTCAGTAGGTTTTGCTCGTAAAATCCGAAAGAGCTTTGATATTGTTGCAGTGGCCTCCGATGTTTTGTTGGGTAGATGTAGAGCTACTGTGAGTAGTTTTCTATTGTCGTATGTTAAAGTAGCGGCCATTACGTTAGTTTGACTTATGATATCTATATTATACGACTATTTCTGCCTTACACACTGGTTGACTGGTAGAGAATGCCTTAAGGCATTAAGTCCGCCATTTGTACTACTCTGTTTGTGCAATAAAGAATAAATAAATAAATAAAAATATCTGTATTATCCTGTGTTTTTTAAGGCGAATGCAAGGCCCCGGTTTTTATTTTTTCCTGAAAGAAACCATTAGTAATTTCTGGATTTATACGTCCCGGGCGCATGTGTGTTTCTTGCAGGCATGCAATATCGATATAATGCTAGGTTGTCTATGTCAGATTTTTCTCTGAAGTCTGCGGCGCCCCTGACATTCTTTGTGCCGATTCTTAGTTTGTGAGGCAGTGTTTTTTTGTCCCTAATAATTTGCCGTGGCGCCTAACAGGCGGTACCCGGTGTCACCTGCATACTGTTCTAAGCTTGTGCAGGGGCTGGCTAATTCTTTGATGGTTTTCCCTATTAACGGTTGGACATTGTTGCTGTGGTGTTTTCTTCATGTGTCTTGTCGTTGTGTTGGTCCGCTGAATGTAGGTATTAGACTATCGTAGTGGGAGCCGTTATAAATGAGATTAATAGTCCCGACCTTATCATTTGGGTTCTTTGGCCTGAAGACTATTGTAGAATCGTTAACTATTTGATGAACAATAATTTCCACGAGGTAGAAGTTTGCTGCAGCTAATATTATGTCTGACACACCCCATTCACTCTCTTTGTATTGGTTAACTTTCATAGTTTCGTCATTTTGATTTTCTTCGACGTACCGTGCGAGATCCTGTCTCTCCGCACTATGGTCTAGGGTAAGGTAAAATAAATCATTTATTTGGTGAGCAATTGCCCTAAATAGGCAGTTTACCTATGGCTTGAGTGAGGGCTAGTCAATTGTTTTTATTATTATGCTCTCGAACAACCCGCGCCCGAGTTTTTTTTTTAAATCGAAACTATGGGTGTTATAAAAGAAACCGTAGGCTAAGATAGACAATAACACCTACTATTGTTTCTAAATGGCTTTGTGTTTTAAGTTAGTCTGTTTGGCTAATTTTATGGTAGCCACATGTTCTTGTTGCGCTGGCCGATATTTTTTAATTTTACGCCGGTATGCTATATAATTGTACGCCGGTAATATTTTCCTTATGAGCTGGTATGTCCTATATAGCCCAGGGGCTCAGTTTATTGCGAGTTCTGATTTTCTATTTGCTATGGTTCTGCTATTGTGCTGCTAGTAGAGGAGGAGGTTTGCATCTAGATAACATTCCGGTTGTCTTTTTGGTGGTTTAGTCTTATTTATATTAAGCCAGGAAAGCAAGGAACGATCTCACCAAAATCTCGTTCGTTCTTGTCTTTGTTGCGTTGGACAACGTGCTGTATGGATTGTCGCCGGGCTGTCGGCGATGTCACGGGGTTGCGGCTGGTGTCCAGAAGTTGTTGTGTACTTACTGCCTGATAGCACTTAACATTACACATAAACACTATCACACACGTGCTTTATCGAATAAACTACGAACTTAATGCGATCCGGTAGGCGTAAGAACTCGCGGGTGTATTAGGAGAAAACGCTTGTGGTACTTTGCTATTTTTACGAGAACACCCTTTTATATTACACTATTTACACCTTACACCAAACACTTTTAGAAAAGAAAAACAAAGCACGCTATGGTTTGATTTGATCACATTTTGGAATTTAATTAATTCTTATTTTGCTATTTGACTACGTTCTTTTTTTGTCAATTTTATTTTGATTATGAGGTTATTTTGTTTAATTTTTACTCGAAATTGCAAGTTATTTACGAGGTTTGCAGAGAAATTCACAGTATAGTTGCCTTTGCGCGCACGTGTAAAGCTTAGAGACAATAGGTTTTTTTTGGGGTGCGGCCGTTTGCAGAACACGTGTTGAACACGACCACTCGCTACGGCTGCCCGAAAAGAATCCATTTTATTTTAAAAATCTGTTAATTTTATGTTTTAAAAAATATATTATTATTAATATTTAAAAATATATTAATATTTTACAAGCCTTCTAAGAGAAAAAGCTTTATCAGTGTAATTTATAAGATATTTAAAAACACATTTTTTCGAGAAGCAAACTTGAATTTACTCTTGTAATTTTTGCTAATATTTATTAGCTGGTAACTAGTAACTAATATTTTATTACCGTAGACAAACGCACACTAGTAAACTTGTAAAAAATATTAGTTCATAGACTCATATTACAATTAGTCTAATAAGTTTCGTGAAATAGGGCGAGGTCGCAAGCCATGGAGCGGCTTGCAGACGCTTCGTATATTCAGGTAAAGCTATCAAATTCAGTAACCTTATTGTGAAGGTTGTACGACTTAACTTACTATCACACTCTGTACAGGCAGGGTTACCTTTCAGTCAGTTGCCAAATTTTAAAAATAATATCATAATGAATTATTATTATCATTATATCTAGGGAATATAAAAAACGACTGCATCACAATTATTTTTAGTCTTCGTATTTTTTGAATAATATCTACTTTAGCTTTAAGATTTTTTATTACAAGTGTTTTATTTATTTTATTTTTATAAGTATAAGAAACCAAAAATTCGCACACGGGCAGGATTAGAACCCACGACCTTTGGCCAAATGTGCAAATTGGTTTCTTATTTCAATATCTACTTTAAAATCAGAAAATAAAGTAAATAGAGAAATAACGCATCTTAAGCGCGCCATCATTATCTGAACGGACACATTTATGTTTGAATATGAATTCGCCTGTACATACCTGTATCAACTTTGTTTGAATATGAATTTGTCTGTACATACCTGTATCAACTTCCCGTCATTCCAGGCGCGAGCGTTCGAGCGTCTAGCGGGGTCGCTCGAATCCATCGGTAGCGCGTCGCACGACGTTCGCAATGCCATCGTAGACATCGACGCGAGTCTCCAGCGCTTCTACACCGCTTCACCCACGTAGCACGCGATGCATTGACGCATTCTGACTTGTGTGACGTCCCAGTGATCCAAGAGGTATGGAGTCATCATATCAGCCTATTGCAGTCCACTGCTGGACATAGGCCTCTCCAAGACGGCGCCAACTTTCACGGTCCTCCGCTTCTCGCATCCAGCCACCACCGGCCACCTTCCTCAGGTCATCGGTCCACCTAGCAGGGGGGCGTCCAACACTACGTTTCCCGAGACGTGGTCTCCATTCGAGAACCTTTCCTACTCCAACGCCCGTCGGTTCTGCGACAGACATGACCAGCCCACTGCCACTTCAGCTTACTGCACCTCTGAACGATATCTATGACTTTCGTCTTTTGGCGGATGATCTCGTTCCGGATTCTATCCCTTAGCGAGATCCCCAGCATAGACCGTTCCATAGCTCGCTGAGCGACATGCAGTCGGTGGGCCAGCTTGACTGTCAAGTTCCACGTCTCAGCCCCGTAGGTCATGACAGGTAGGACGCACTGGTTATATACCCTGCTCTTCAGGCATTGCGGTAGAGGCGACGAGAAGATGTGACGCAACTTCCCAAATGCTGCCCAACCTAGTTGCACCCTTCTGGCGATTTCGCGGTCGAAGTTGTCTTTACCCAGTTGCAACACTTGCCCGAGGTAAACGTATTCCTGGACAACTTCGAGCATCTCGCCGCTGACTGCTATCGGTTCCGGGACAATATGTTCGTTGAACATGACCTTAGTCCAGAAACCTTAGGGGCCAAATGCTGGTCAACTTCCTCGACATGCAGGGGCTGTTCTGCATGAACACGTTCTTTCAAAAGAAGCCCCATAGGAAGTGGACCTGGCGGAGCCCGGATGGTAAGACGAAGAACGAGATAGACTTCATCTTGACGGACAAAAGACGTATATTTAGGGATGTCTCTGTAATCAGCAGGTTTGACACCGGTAGCGATCACCGACTGGTAAGAGGCATCCTAAATATCAATTTTGAGGTCGAGAGAAGTCGGATGGTCAAATCCGTTGTTCGTCCGACTGTGCTCCAAACCGAAATTGGCACCGAAAAGTTCCAGCTGGAACTTCACAATCGCTTCGCAGAACTAGCAACCACGGAGAGCGTTGACCGGGACCTCGAAAGCGTGACTAGGGTGATCCACGAAGTGGGAAATAGGCACTTTAGGAGGAAGCGAGGTAGCCAGAAGTCTAAATTATCGGGGGAAACTCTGGAATTGATGAAAATTGACAGAGCAGCATTGACAAGAGGTATGGAGTATGCGTTTACAAAGTGATGTGTATTTGTGACGGTATCTTCGAAAAGTTATAGGCAGGTTATGGGTCAAAGAAACGTTCGCAACGCTGCAATACTGTACATCGACGCTAGTTGCAAAACCATCTATAGCGCATCGCCCACGTGGCCTGCAATGTATTAACACATACTTGTGGCATTTAAGGTCTGTGCCCACTACATCTTACCATACCCTTAGGGTGCAAAGACCGTATGATAAGTACCTATTTAATTTTCGACCTAGCTTAAAGTAAAAGTTCAAAATGTTTGAGTTTGTTCTTCATCGATGCACCGTTCTGGCACTGAGCTCAATTCCAATGCGCCCTGTCTAAGATTAAATTTAGGTTCAGTATCTCTCTTTCTCTATCAAACAAACGAAAAGAGACAGATTACAAAATTTTAAAACGTCAAATTAATTGATGCGATTTCTAACGTATTTGTACAAGTTTTTGCGTGTTTTCGTCTAACTTTAGTCGTCATCGAATGACATCCCTACTACATACATCCCAGAAATGGACAGCTGTTTAGTCTGACGTTTCTTTCTTAAATTAATATAGTCAGTCTCTTTTCGTTTGTTTGGCAGAGAAAGAGAGAGACTGAACCTAAATTTAATCTAAGACAGGGCGGATTGGAATTGAGCCCACTGTCTAAACGAACAACGCGCTTTTAAACTTTGAACCTTAACACCTCTGCTTAGGGTTGAAAATCAAACATGTATTTTAAGCGGTCCTAGCTAGGTCATGGTATAGTACATTGTATTGGGCAGAATGCTTTAGGTACGGTATGCATTAACAAAATGAAGTGGTAGTGGATATTGAAAAATATTAACGTCACATTACGATCTCGTTTCGCACATGCGAAATAATGACGGTAGAGCTTGCGCTCTGTTATATCGATAAGACTATTGATAGTATCGATACACGTAAAATTGATGACTTTTAATGTAAAATGATTGTTATGAAGAAGTCGGCTTGACATAAACTTTTAGTTGTAAATAGTTCTGGAAAACTATGGGGAGTTAATAATACGTATTTCGTTGCTATTTTGTATTCCTTTGTTATTAAGTGATGTCAAACTAGTGTTGTACTATTGTATATAAGTATGAAATGAATTGCAGTCATTAAATTGTAATTCCTCATATACATATTTTTAAGATAGGTATTAGTGTTAAGCATCACAATATTTACACACGGCAGCACGTCAGGTTACCCATTATAACTACGAAAATAGCTTTTATTACGTAGGAAATAGAGGTTAATATGTTTAGTCTGACGTGCGGCCGTGTGTATAAAAAATTTATATTCTTACAATGAAAGTATATTTTGTACAAATTATAGTACTTGAATGCTTTTTTATCTCAATGACCTAAGTAAATATAATTATAATAAGTATGAGTATTGTATCTAATGTCCAAATCAAATGAAATAAAAAAAATATGGTACTTGTAACTTTTTATTATTCTTTAACCTTAAACTACATTTATCACAAATTAAAGCCTCTAATATAAAACTTTTCTTAGCCTAGATAATCTGGCGAGTATACATAGATACGTCACAACAAAAATCTAAAGATTACCATGGAATACTATAGAGTCTAGCATATGGCTTTTCTTATCTTTGGTTACCAATTGGTTATGTATAAACGCAAAATAATTTCTAATCAAGAAACAAAATTGTAAGATTTTTTCTTATGATTCAGTTTAAATTAAAATTGGATTTTACACATACTTAATGAGTTAGGTAGCTAACTTCTATATTTTACAAATCTCTACACAATAAGGTAGAGATTGAATATTTACTGACTTACTGTTACTATATAGATGGAATTTCCAGCACGAAAACATTTACAACACCATTCTAAACAATAAGCTTAGTTTTACTGAAGATACTATAGTTTAATAAAAGTTGCATCAGCTTTACATACGCGCACGGATATTGTCGTTCCAATTTCCGATTATGTTACATATCACAAAGTGATTTGCCACGACGTACCACGGTCAAACGTAATGGTTATCAAAAAAAGCTTTTGACCTTAGTACACCTTGAACGACTGTCACTCAATCGAACATAGTGCCTTAATTGCAGGGTCAAGTTCTAAGTTAGTAAGTCTATGAGAGTAAGTAAGACCTTGGACGATTATAATTCGTCCTCGGTAATACGCAGTTTAAGAATTTGAAAATATTATAAATTCTTAAGACTATGGGGCATTTCGGAGGTTCAATATCAGGTAAGCTAAGTAAACTTAGATTTAGTCTTTTGGCGTTCATGCAAAAAAACTACCGCCACTGTTGGGCCATATGCAAGCCAACTGACCAGTGGTTGATCTATTGTGGCAGCCTTTTTGATTATAGCTCACTACTTATGCCCTTTGAATCCAGGAATCGCCAGATTTTTCGGTGAGTAAGTTTTGTTATCTCATGCGGGTGCATTATATGCTGCCCTAAATGGATACTTTTTTTGTTTATAAGTCAGCATGAGCAAAACCGCCACTAGGTATTAATTGCGTAAAATTGCCAAAAATAACCTTTGATCCTATTAGAACTCGTACAAGGTGCCAACAGTTTAAGTATCTTAATGAAAAGTTAATAACTCTAAAATCATTCTGACAGTTCTCCTAGCGTCCTCCCACCTGTCACGCAAGTATCACCGAAGGTACTTGAGCAGGCGAGTGAGGGTAGTTGACTGTCGCCGCCGCCGCGCCTGGTTGTCGTCCGGTATTAACCCTTCGAGGCCCTTTCCAAAGAGAGGCGAGGGGTTTGTTGTCAGGTAGTAGTTGCCTCGAGCCCTGAAGATAAAGTTTTGTAATTATTTTATAATTAAAAAAAATCTTGCCAAGTTTTTATACCTTCTTTTTGCACAGCTATACTATCTGTAATAATATGCTTCTAAAATCATTGACAGCTAAGCAGTAACTTATTATAGGCACTTCTTAGTCTTAAATCATTGCTAACCTATAGTTCATGGCCACAAGGCGTGAAAAAATACTACCTAATGGTAGCGGCCTACGTAAAAATACATTTAAAAAGTGTTTTGTGGCCGTTAAAATAAACGATACCTCATTGAAATATCCTAAACTAAGTAAGTACACCTTGTTAACTTTTTTGCTGTGGCATTCGCGAATAATGTAACCACAAAGTCACAAGAGACATTTGATCAGTAGACTTCCTTCAGTGCTATACGGTTTTTTTTTAACAATTACACCAATTTCGTAGTCCCAAATTAATTAAGCGTTAGCTTGTGCTATGGTACTATGTTACTGATTTCTATATTTTTATAAACATCCATGACATAGGTACAAAATAATGCTTGCTCTCATTCCTACACATAAAACTAAACAAACACCCATGTACCATGCATGTGACGAAGAAGGCGAGACGAAAACGATTAACCAACACTAAGATTAATAGCTATTAATTGCCTACAAAACTCCTACTCCTGGTTGGTTAATTTCGATGTTGGTCCTATAGAAAAAGTTGTTCGAATAGAGCAGCAGAATGACCACCCGAAAGTATGTAACTAGTATCACTAGTATTTATGCTGTGCCGAAAGGAATTACAGGTTATTTTGTTACACCCTATATAACTTATTATGTAAGATTTTGTAGATGTACTTATTAAGAGGAAACGCGGTCTAAGTGACATTTGAAAAATAGGTTTTTGAATAAAATGTTGCTGTCTCGATGCATGCTCTGGCTGGCTCTGGCGGCCACCCCCGCACCCCGCCCTGCTCTATCCATGTGTGAGTAGCGTAAGTTTGTGTGTGTGCGCACTGGACCTCGCGCAAATCTCGCTTAAATAAAGTATTTTCAAGAAACATGACGTACTCTTTGATAAACTATAACCAAAGATACAGTACGCAATACAAAATAAATTCTATGTGTACACAATTCTTTTTGGTGGGAAGTTTCTTAAAACTATAAAAACAAAGAAGAAAAAGTTATTCAAATTCTGGCTACGGTAGAGTCAATATTGAATAAATTCGTGTTTTGATTCCTATATTTACGTTATTATATCTGTATAGCAGGGCATTATGCAGGATATAAATACGTTGCTATTTATATAGGAGGTTAAATATGATTCATCTTTGAATTAAAAGAAAAAAATAAATGTAAATATGTGCTGTGGCGTTGTTTCACGATTATATCCTTTAATATAGTTTATCAAAGATATACCTAGAAATACGGAGGAGAGGTGACAGATGACGTTTTCCGGTTCACTCATACTACGAGTAGGTAGGTAAATTAATATTTTACAAAAATAATAATTTATATATCTTTACAAACATACTTTTAAGACACGACACAATAGTCTACTTTTACAACAAGAATGATTTTGCAAAAGCTTAATATTTATGAAATTAAAGAAAAAAACATTTTTTAAATTTTGTTCATACGTGTAACGAAACTTTTTACTTATGAAGATTGATCGACGACAATGACAACACCTTTCAACAAGACATTATCTAATTGTGCAACAATAACAAGTTGAAATCCAGAAAATGAAGCAAATGTTGTTTATTTATGATCGCAAAACGGAAGAACATCATATTCGTATAAAATGCAGGGTTCATGATTTCATATGCCCATCACAAATAGGTCAACCTGCACAAACATCATGTGCTTTACGCGAAACGATTGCAGCAAGAGAAGAGAAGAGGCAAATTAATTTAAATGCTGGCGTGGACGGAAAATGACGGAATCCCTTTTATAACAGTGGTCGGAGATGGATCTTGGGCGAAGAGAACCGACAAGAGTGGATACAATACCCTCGGACAATTTCATATCAAGTGCAGGATAATGCTGCGTGTGCAACACGTATAACCAAGGGTTCAGGGCTTTGCTTGGACTTCTTCGTTACTGTAGCGCATCCGCGATGTTTGCGAAGCATAGAACTGATGATCTTTACTCGATCATTTTCAAGAAAACGGGCTCAGTCTAACCAGAATGTTGTTGTTACAGTTTCAATGTGTTCGTGTAACGACATTCATAATTGTAACAATAACATTGTTTTTCTTTCTTTGTTAATAACCCTAGTTTTGAAGATAATTGTATATTATACTAACAAGAGGTTCGCAGTTGGCGCAATAAAAACAATATTATGAAACAATTTGTTTAATTTTTCTTATGAGATTAATTAGTCACTGTAGACAATCTGCTGATGCAGATCATCAGCAGATTGTCTACAGTGAGCTTATAAACCATACAATAGATTGTGTAATTTATTAGACGTTTTGGTAGTTATTACAACAAGCCTTCACTCACCTCATCTATACTAATATTATAAAGAGGAAAGATTTGTTTGTTTGTTTATTTGCAACGAATAGGCTCCGAAACTACTGAACCGATTTGAAAAATTCTTTCACCATTAGAATCCTGCATTATCTGCGATGGACATAGGCTATATTACATTATCAAACAAGTTAGGGTTCCGTATGAAAACTTCGATTATGTAACCAAAGGTGTAAAAGAAAAATCATTAAATTGCGAACGCTGCGAAAACTATTGACAATAGAGCAAAGTAATGTTCTACAGTTTTGTAGAGGACATCATTATCTACAATAAAGTCCGCGATAACATATGTCTAACTATAACAGTTAAGTCACAATAACTCCTTTTTTAGGTAAAAATATGAAATTTTTGCGGCGGCAAAAAGAAAGCCACAGTTTCAGTATGTCGGTATTAATCTTTATCCAAATAAATCACGTCATATTCAAGGCTATATCAGTACCCGTAAATTACTTTTTGAATTATTCAAATCGGACATACCATAAAAAATTTATCACGAGTAATATAATATTGTATCGAAGTTAGGACGGCAGCAAAGTTGGCCTTTTGCTATATCGTCAATAGATTTACTTTTTTATTTAAAAACTTTATTGCACTTAGAACAGTGTACAAAAGGTGTACTCAATGCTAAAAGTATTCTCCCCCAGTCATACCTATAAGTCATGCAGAAAAATTGTAATGGGTGCAGGATAATGTAGTCGAATAGAAATTAAAAGACGCAACAAAATATTATAATGTAGATATAGATGGCGTTGTACGTATTGAACTCGCGGGTCAGCTTGAGTTTTTCCCAATAACTTAATAAGTAAGTAGGTAATTACTAGGACGTACGATGTGTTGAAGTTCAAGCAACGAGGTCTCTGCTGCCTGCCTTAATTACACGCACCTTTTGTCGCTTGCACACGCAATACGACAAGACGCAATGCTCTTTCTTTGGCCATCGTGGTAAGGTGGTGGTGACCAGGGGCCTAATTACGTAACTCTGTTGCTAACAATTCAGGATTGAAATCGCATGAAAATGTCACATTTGATAACTTCAGTTACCCTGTTAAGCTGGCCATTCACTGTCAGTTCAAAATATGACTCCACTCACTTACATAAAAATAATCTGAAAACTGACTTCCTTCAGTGCTGCTAGAACGTGGACAATTCCCTACGCAAAGGGGACTTTTAGTTTTTTTAATTTAGTAGGTAAAATGGGCGAGAAGGTCTTAGAACCGGTAAAATATAGGCAATTGTGGAAAGTAAAATGGGCGAGAAAGTCTTAAAACCGGTAAAATATGGGCAATTGTGGAAAAAAAGTAACGTTAAAATTTTTGTTATTAACACAGTTTTCAAAAAATACTCCGTTCCTAACAATGCCCACTGGAAATCCTAAATTTACGCGAACGAAGTCGCGGGGGACCGCTAGTCTTCTAAATATTATACAAAAATGAAAACTTACTTAATGACTGACTGACATATTATAAACCCACAGCCCAAACTGCTGGGTCTAGAGACTCCAAATCAAAGGTTCCATAAGAGGTCTAGGGGTGCACTAAGAAAGGTTTTTTGGAAATTCATCCCCTAACGGGGTAAAAAAGGAGGGGCAAGTTTGTATGAAACTCAGTCAGTTATGCAGCTAAATCGATAAAATGTTGTATTTAACTTTTTGGTTAGAAATTAAGAATGACGTAACAGGATTTTTGAAAACTCATCCTCTAAGGGGGTGAAAATGGGAGTGGAAGTTTGTATGGTAAATTCGACATGTGCGCGGACAAATTCGTGGGCAACCGCTACTAAAATCCATTACTTATAATTAGCTTCCACCGTCATCATAAATCAGCTTGGCTACAATCTATCGAGTTGAAATGAATCTACCTACGTTACGTCCTTAGTAAGTGCTTACATCACATGTATGTGCACAGTCATTCTAGGAGTCAGCAACAGAATACCTACCTGTTTTTTCTTTTATAGGATCACCACTGAGGAGTAGTAGACCTTTAAAAGCCAGAGTGAAGAAAGCTAATGATATAAAATATTAAAACAAATATTATCAAGACAGTATATAACTTAATAAATCGATGTCGATTAGGCCAACAATGGCGTATCGATATAATTATCGACTATGAAGCATCACTATACGTATACGTATTTGTTATGACATTACCCACCCCCCAAACCTCTCCTCTTAAAGCAAGAAAGGGACAAATGCAGCTCAGACCAAAATTCGCTTCATAAAACTGACCAAAACAGCATTTCGTAGTCCCCTGTTTTCTCGACGAAAACTTTACCAATGATAATATTGTTTTCATAAATAATTTAAAAAAGGATGGGACTATGCTCCTATGTTTTAGTTTTTGTCTTAATGTGCGTAGATTTTATTTGGCGAGCGTCTTAAGTTTGAGGTTGAAATTTGGCAATTTTCTTAATGTTTGAAGGCCCATATTTCCTGTGTTAATTCGAATATGGGAAAAAACGAAACATAGGAGCATAGCGGTAGTAAATGCAGATATTATAGCAAAAAAAAGTTTTGATTATAGTCTATATCCAGTGAGGAAACAGGGGACTACGTTTGTATGAAGAAATGGTGCTATTCTTTCGTCTTAAGATCCGTGTGAGTGACGTCGATCGGCAGTGTACAGTAAAACCAAAGATGATTATTTCTTACACTGTCTCTGAATGTATGTAGATTAAGCTTCTGATGTATGGTTTCAATAAATAAATATACCTAAGTAAGTGAACCAGTCACAGAATAGTTTCTACCTGCCTAGTCTAAGGTGATCCTACCGATTGCACTTGTATTTCTTTCATAACCTCCACAGGCCAAGCGAGCGATGATTTAAATTTTTTACCAATATGATTATGGATTATACGTTTATTTTCGCTGGAGCAAAACATCACCGTGACTTTGGGTTTCATGGCCTCGTTATTTGATTACGGAAATTCCGCTGATGTGATTTAAATTAATAGACTATTCTATTCTTAGATACAGAACTATCATTAATGTTTATGAATAATTTTGGTATGACCTTGCCTTAGCTTATCAATCTATTTTAAAATAAGTATTGGTACTGGACGGTCAAAGAACTGAAACATAGGGCACCAGAGCTGCTCAGTTGATTGATACTCTATTCTACTCATCCACTTCTTAGCATTTGAAAGATGTATATAGTAAATACAGGGTTATAAAAAAAACATTAGCTATTTTTGTTGTTATGAATCAGTGCCATTAATAGAACTCATCCGTGAAGAAAAAAATATATGTTTTTATCAAAATAAAAAATTGTGACTTGTCAATCTTTTCCAATAAAATGCCAAAATTTCTAGTCGCCCGCCGAGGTCATCGGCCGCGTATTCGCTATAATCTACTCTCAGCAGTGTGGAGGTATCACTTTGTGTAAAACATGCGCCGCTAGCCATGCAATTTTCTTACCTATGCGTACGTCAAAAGGTGCAATTTTTCCTTCATACTTCTACGGGCTTAGGACCGTCTAAACACAACATTACCTTATGCGTTTAGGCGTATTTAAAAAATTGCAATCAGCTTATGTACAGTCGAGCAAATTGAATCATGACCCACTTTGCCGATTATTCCTTTGCATTTATAAATGTAGTAAGGTTTTCTTCGCTGTCATGCATGTTGCACATAGTACGTTTTAAATATGAATAAAAATGCGTCATAACGGGTCAGAGATTTATGCAAGTTTAACCTTTATTATAACTGCACTAGACATGTTTTAGATAAACCAGTCTTAATATGAATTTAAAATAAGTCCATAATCCAAACTCTTTTCACTACGAAGAAAAATGTATTATAATTTAAAAAATAAAAAACGTCGTGTGTCAAATGTCAAGTATACCTAATAGTAAGTCAGAAATTTTATAAAAACCTAAGTCAATATCTACAAACAAATCTTATAATGGCCAATTTGGCAGAACAAACAGCTAAGAATAAGTCTAAACACAGTCAGAACCTGGATCAGCCGGCATGCTAAAGAGGGTACCCTCGAAGACAGACGACGACATAATCATGGCGTTCGTCGAATCAAGAACGGAACGGAAGAGAACGGAAATGCAACACTATTACGGATAACATATTTACAGACGAGAAATCATTTCGCTCATCTCAACATGGTCGCTTAACTTCGTGGCGTTACGATAACACGCGATACACAGAGGATCACGTTGTGCCCAACCAATTATCCAGCTGAATTTCAGCTAACATGTGTGCCTGGATGGATGCCGGAAGTGTCGGAAAACTTGTTCAAATTTCTCCTCGTCATAACGCTATAAACTATGTCAATTTAATGGAAGAATCAATGTTACCGACTTTGCGAACAGTTTACTTGCGTGAAGAAGTGCCAGTAGTCTCCTTTGTTCATGATAACTGTCCAGTGCATACTGCCAGAATTGTCTCGAATTGGTTTTCCTAGCATGAAGATGCATTCACTCTTATTCCATGGCCGTCTAGGTCCCCAGATGAAAATTTGTGGTGTTTGGATTGGGGAAGTGACATTTGTCGTCTAATCGGGTTACTTTTCACTTTACCAATTTAATGCCACTTGTTAAATATATACTTAAAATAAATATTATTTTCTTTAACTAAGTATACTGTTTTATTTCATCATGGCAAACACAAGTTCCAGTGGAACTTTTATAAAAGAAACTGGTTCCCAATACAGACTTGGCGCCCGGCCGTGCCGAATCCCGAATACCTACCTACTTGTGTGTTGCATTGCAACCCTTACCCACATGAAATGAAGTTCTCGCCGATTTTCATACAAACTTATTCGTACAGATAGCGACCATTGCCCTGTCAGTGACTGTCAGTGTCTAATAAAATGATGACACGTTCGTTTCTAGGAAATGTATGTTCAAGCGAATTTCAACTTACTTGTATAGAATGACAGTAGAAAAATGACCATAAGGTGGGTCATGATCCAATTTGGTCGACTGTACAATAATTAAGAAAAAAATCAACTGTTTCTAATACCTTATTTTTCTAACAGTATTTCAATAATTGCTCGAAGTGGAGTCCATTTCTTTCGAGGCACAATCTTGCGCGTTTTATAACGTTTCTTCTTAATCTTATTAACATTGCACTCTCACTTTTCACAGCGTCAAATGCACTAATTATTTTAGTCTTTAATTCGTCAATGTTTCGAATTTCGTTTCAATAAACGCGACGTTTGATTTCACCCCACAAAAAGAAATCACACGTGAGATCAGGTGACCTAGGAGGCCAAGCCACGGGTCCGCCACGGCCTATCCATCGGTTTCCGTACTCACTATTCAAGTACTCTCGAACATCGCGAGCATAATGAGGTGGTGCACCGTCCTGTTGATAATAAAAGTCACGGAGATATGCGATTGGCATGTCTTCCACAAAGTCTGTTATTACACTCCGTAACATTTCTAAGTAAGTGCCTCCTGTAAGGTGCCCTTGAATAAAATACGGCCCGAGTATCTTATCCCCAATGATGCCTGCCCACACATTGACACTGAATCTCACTTGATAGTGATCTTCGCGAACGATCGTTCCGAAACGACCACCAATGCTCATTATGGTGGTTGTAGAGCCCGACGCGCGTGAATAGCGCCTCGTCCGTCCACAGAATGTTGACGTTTGGGTTTGCAGTAATCCATTCACAGAAAACTCGGCGTGGTGTCGCGTCGGCTTCGGTTATCTGCTGGACTCTTTGATAGTGGTATGGATGAAGTCCAGACCGATTCAATAACTTCCACACTGTTGGCTGGCTGACATCAAAACGGCGAGCTGCGTCATTTGTACTCGCTCTGGGGTCCTGTTCAAAAAAGTCTAGGATCGCCGATTCCAACTCGATAGGCATTCGCGGTCGTCCAGAGCCGTACGCGTGAGTCGGTGTGGTAAACTGGCCGTGATCTATAAGCCACTGGTTTGCCGCCAAGGTCGTGTTCCGGTGCGGGATTGTAATGTTTACGAGCCCTTGGGCTCGTAACCGGGGGACACTCTCAGTTTTGTACAGCCTCCGAGCTTCGTAGAGGCTCTCACCACTCTCGATGTACACTCGCACCATCTCATAATATTCGCGGTTGCTGTACATGTTTTACTCACGAAATCACTAAAGTGTGCGCGCGACTCGCAAAAATTGGCGGGAGCGGTACGCACATGCGTCCCGAGTAGCCACTGGCGGCGACTGTTTGTACAGCAGGTTCATTCCTTCATTGTTTGTTTACATTTTTTCTATGCGGCGAATGCACGCCCGCCCCTCTCCCGCGCATCCCCGCGTCTCTAGCATTGTTATTGTTTGTTCCTAGTGCTTTAGCTTGCGCATAGTAAAAGTGAATGAACTAAGGTCATTCGCTTTTTAGGGTGTTTTAGCGTTTAAATTATTTGGGACAGTGAAGTAAGAAAAATGGAAAAAAAAAATTTTTTTTTTTCTTCACGGAAATGTTCTATTACAGATACTGATTCTCTGGAATAAAAATAGCTAAGGGTTTTTTTACAACCCGGTATATTAAGCGTTTGCCTAGTCACTAGTAAGCCCTACCTGATGGTCTATCATAGAGTATCTGGTTTCCTAAACTTTTTTAGTCATGGACAACTTTCACAATTTAATCGATTCCACGGATCTCTGTCAAAGAATATAATGTCGCAACAGAGATAAGCTGACTGCGCGTGAGATATTATAGTGCACAAGTCTGTGTGCAATAAACATGTGCACTCTCTGGTCCTTCACTCTCAGAATTCAGTGAGACGGCAGTTCGACATGACCGTAAAGAGATCAGGCGCAGGACCAACGGCTTAACGTGCTTTCAGAGGCACGGGCTGACTGACTCCGGAGCTGTGTCTGAGTTATTTCAAGACAGAAAAACCCAACACTTTTCGGCCCGACCTGGGATTCGAACCCAGGACCTCGTGGTACCCAGCGTGCTGACCACTAGACCAACGAGGCAGTCAAGGCAATAAGATATAAAGATCAGAAAACAAGAGAAATGTCGAGTCTATGTACTCCACAATTTTCAAATAAATATGTTAGGTAAAACGACTTACTGCGGACCCTGATACACGTGCAACAGACCCCTAAGGGGTTCGTTAATTTTCCATTTTAAGAAGTTTTTAGTCTAGTCTTGTTTAATAAGTTTTTAGGTTTGTTACATTTGGACGCAAGCAACCAGTTGGACGTAACGTAACAATGATTTGTTACGTTACGTCTAACTGGTTGTTTCATCATGGCTACGTTCTCACATGATTAGCTCTGTACTTATAGTCTGAGAAGTTCATGCGCGGCGCTCCTGCGCCCCCGCAAGACATGCTAACCGCATGCTACTAGACTCGATTCCTATGTGCCCTGTCTAAGATTAAATTTAAGTTCAGTCTCTCTCTTTCTCTGCTAAACAAACGAAAAGGGACAGACTATGTTTGAGAGTTTAGGCAGTGGATTACACGTGGAGGGCGACAATGATAGGTGGAAAATCGGTCAGTCTTAGCACTTACAGCCAGGCACCTGCTGCATCAGTTTTCCGTTGTTTTTGGGGTCACTTCACACACTTCACAGGCCACAATCACTCGAAATGTCTGTAAGGAGCTTCACAGGATACACACGCGGCGAAAGCGCTCTGGTCGGTCTAGTACATGTGTCATAGGTAACGTCTCGGTGGCAACTGGGGCTCCGGGGTTCTCACGGTACGTTTTAAACAAATAAAAACTAGGCAAGTACGCGTGCGAGTGCGCGCGGCGCAGTATCAATAGGGTACACAAACAAATCAAAATATTGTAGTAAACAGACTACAATAATTTAGAAACGTCAAATTAAGTGATGCGATTGCTTACGTATTTTTACAAGTTTTCGTCTAACTTTAGTCGTCATCGAATTACATCCCTACTAAATTGTCTATGGATTCTCTTATTCCCTTAGCAACTGACAGCCGTTTAATCGGACGTTTCTAAATTAATATAGTCTGTCTCTTTTCGTTTGTTTGACAAAGAAAGCGAGAGACTGAACTTAAATTTAATCTTAGACAGGACACTAAACACTATGTATGTGGTCTCATAGCAAATAACTTCCCCGCAACACCACCCGTCCCCGCTGACATCTATCATGCCCCGCCCCACGCACCTCTGGTGACCACAGGAAGGTCGCGCACGAAATTGTACCCAAAGCTAGAGCTAGTGTGAGTAGGGTTGCCAACCATACTATAATATATGGTATTGTACTGTTTTTCGCATAGTTGAAATCCCGGGTCGGGCTGTTCTCAGACACAGCTCCGGAGTCAGGAAGTTGGAGGTGTTAACACCCCCGTGCCTCGAAAAGCACATTAAGCCGCCAACGGCTTAACGCAGGACCAATCCTGCGCCTGATCTCTCTACGGTTATGTCGGACTGCCGTCTCACCGAATTATGAGAGTAAAAAAAAAATTGAGTGCACCTGTGTATTGCGCACACACTTGTGCACTATAATATGTCCTGCGCAGTTGGCTAATCTCTGTTGAGATAGGCCTCCGTAGTCGAAATTCGGCTAGGAGGACATTACTGTATTTCTGCGTACTATACATATACTGTTGAAGAAACATATAGTACGCAAAAATACATTTTTTTCAAATCCGAAATGTAATTATCAAATCTTTTATGTAAAAAAAATATGAACGGGCCGCTTCTTTAACTTTTGACATTAACTTATAAAAATAAGTAAGCCTACCAAATATATCGTCGTCTATTTCATGCGTGTTCCATAAAATACTATATTTTTAATGTATTGTAATACAGGTACTATATTTCGCTAAAGAAATGTTGGCAACCCTAGGTATGAGTATGACTGCTACGTCCGGCTTGCTGCTCGACCCTTAAAGTGTTAACTCTCTTACCTAGTATTGGTCAGGTCACCCATAAAAATTGTGTTACTAGTGCGCCCGTCTCTTGCTACCCAGCTTTCGTAGTCCGGCGCTGCGGCGGCGGGGAAGGCCGTCGGCGCCGAGATCGCTTCGACAAAGTACCGCCATGCGCGGTCGTGGCTGCATAGGTCTGGCGACACGGAATTAAAATTAAGTAGAAGTTCATATTCAACCAAAAACTGTGCAATGATATTTCAGCACCCTTATTCACAAACGTCGGCAACAACAGATTTCAAATCCGAGGGGTAGGTTTCCGAAGACGTGAAACAATAAACAATGCGATTCTCAAATGTCGGAATCGAAAACTTTGACGTTTCCATTAGGCACAAATGACATTAGCTTTCAAAAACTCCTTTAGGAAAGAATGTTTGACATTTGAATTCGAAAAGGATCTGACACTGAAACTTTTAGAGTGTTTGTGAATTAGGGTGCAGGTTTCGAGGATCAGTCAACCAACCGGCAGGTGGAGCTCATAAACTATCTTGCTAGAAAGAGGAAACCGGAAACTCAAACTAGCTCTACAACAAAGTTTCATCTAAATCGATTGAGATTATTTAAGCGAGAAAAGGTAACTAACAGACAGAGGGACAGACATTTCGAGTTTATAATATTAGTATGGATTATTACTATGAGGTCGGAATTTAAATAACTTTTTCATCATAAAACAAAAAATAGTTTGAGCGCACGTTATTTGCAGCTCAGTTTTTCAACTATCGGGTGTTATGTAGACCATATGCAATAGGTTTAATACCTTGCAAATTTGTGAGAAGCTGAGTAAGGAAGGAGCGCGTTGAAACAATTCATTTTTTGATAAGAACTCCATTGACCGTGAGACTTTCAAACTTATTTTCCCAGAAACTTAAGGACATCGAAAGGTTAATTTATGGATCTCGAAACACGATTAGAAGTATTTGGTTGGATAGAAAATCTCTCCGAAGTTTTTTCTAACTTTGCCCTTTCACATATTTGCCTGGTGCTAAAACTACGGAGTCCACGAAGACGAAATTAAAAATAAAATTTTGTTTCGTTTAAATTTCATTCATAAAATTGCCAAAAACCTATTTTCATGTGCGAAATCTGCACAGCGACGACGCAATGAGACAGTTGGGCCTGAATGTAATCTAATAATACTGGTTAGGATGACGTACCTTAACACCTTCGGTTCCATTGTTTGTGTTGTTTTGTCCATTATTGTGACACAGTCCGATCAAAAGCTGTATACCGGGTAATACCTGTAAACAAATTATTTTTTAATAGGCTAGTCTAGTATGTTATGTATGTATGAGTTATTTGTCAAGTAGAACGCTAAATACCACTTAGGTCTCACTTACTACAACATAATGGAATAGATAATGTCATTTAAGTAGGACCAAATCTAACCGTGGTCATAATATCTGGTTCCCAAAATCCATCTTGCATGAACCTTCAAACTGTCTTATAAATGTAAAAAAAAAATTATTAATTGAAGAATGACATACAAAAGGCTAGAGGAACAAAGTTTAGCAACCCACGGCGCGGTCGTGATTGGATGGGTGACCATTCCGACCATTTAAGTGACGTCCATGACAAGTATCTCTCTGCTTCGGAAGGCACGTTAGGCAGTTGGTCTCGGCTAATATCGGTTGATATTAGTCGTTAAGCCTAGTCAGAGGCTTAGGGCCGGCTTGATAACATCTGACAGTAAGCTTGGTCACTTGCCTTACAGACACCCCTCTACCAATCTGCACTGCGCCCGCGTGATGGAGTATGGCTCGTACCTCCTCAAAGTTGAGATGAGGCCTTTGCCTAGCAGTGGGATCTATGTAGGTCAACTTTACTTTTTTTTATACAAAAGGCACGACGACTGTGCTTTTAAAGGCTTACCGTAGCCATAATCTGGTTGCCAACAACCATGTGCGATATAAACGCGTCAAGCGAGGATCGCGACATAAACAGAGTTTTGTAGAACGACAAACCGAGTCTCGCTATAGAGGTCCTGCTAGGATCGCCAAGTTAGGAAGAGCGTATGATTGATAGACCGTGAGCCAGGTTGAAATTTTGTCAGTTATTTCCTCTCAATTGATAATTGGTGAGCAGCATGAGACAACTGTATAATATAGCCTCGTGAGCGTCAGCTGCCGCTCCGTGGGGGAGATGAGCGGTGGTGCCCTTCTACGCACGAAGAAAAAATAAATTTATTTAGTCATTTCCTCCCAACTAACTTAGATTATAGCCACAAAATAAGTACTAGTACTCCGTACAGAAGTATGACTTTGCAATGAAATTCAAAGAAATATCTACTTAGTGTTGTCAACGATATGGTGTAATTCAGTTCGCCTCAGACTCAAGCACATTTTCGCGTAGACACCTACAAAAATACATTGCAAGATAATTTCATTCTTATAACTCTGGAATATGATTCATAATACACTAAAATTATCCAGTGACGTACTATCACGCAACGCGATAGGGTTGACTGCCACAAGAAGCTAATTACGCCATCTGTGCATCTTTGTAGGACTTTATTCACGCTCGTCCAACCAGCAACTTAGTGTCACGCACCGCCGGTGAATAAAACGCGAGAGCGTGTCGCTGCTTAGTCTTTTACCAAGGGGTCGCCTCGCGTAGGTACGTTTTTGCTACCTACGCGGGAAGATACACAGGCCTGTTATAGCTAACCCAATATCTCGAAGAAAAATAATAATCAGCTGACTATAGCATGGTGGATTATACGTCAGCTGGTCGCTCAAAGATGAAAAACAAACTTTTTCATCATACTATTATCTGATGGGTCTCAGCAATTATCGTTTGAGAGGAACTTGCTCAAGAAATCTGTCGCTGGTTCACGGACTATGAACTTACCGTAGCCATAATCTGGTTGCCAACGACCATGTGCGGTATAGACGCGTCGAGCTGCACAGCCTCAGCGGCAAGTCGCGCAAACAGTTCCTTACAGAATAGCACGTTCTGTGCAGCTTCTAATTTCTGTTGCCAATGCAGCTCCGCGCCGTCGCCCGGGAGTGTGCCCGGGCAGTTCAACGCAGAAGAACTAAGGGTTGCTGTCACTACGTCCTCTTGCTCTGGAAATAGATATTGTCAGTTACCTTTTTGACAGAGCGTGGTGCCAGTTACATTGCTGGCAGAGCATGGCTAGTACAATGCAAGTTACCTTTCTGACAGAACATAGAAGGTATAATGTTAGTTATCTTTCTAATAGAGCATGGTTAGTACAGTGTCAGGTACCTGTCTGACAGAGCATAGTTAGTATAGTCACAGATTATATAATAGTTACTATGTAACAGATAAATCACTCCACGGAAAATCGTCCATACCTACTCTTATAATAGCCTACAATTTTTGTCGCAGACCGCTGCGCCCGAAATTGTGTCTTAAGTTTCGAACATCACGTTATTATTCCTCTGCAGCTACGCGACCTTGGAGTAAAACTAAAAAAGTCAGGGTTGCCTCTTTCGATACAAGGCCTATTTTATTTGTAGCTTGGTTTGAAATGTTTTACAATGATAAAGTATTTTACAGTTTTAATACGTGGTAATGTGGAAAACAAGATCTAAGATGTTGTTCTGTGCTAAAAAAAATTCAAAAATGTATTCATACATACATAGTTATAAAAATCATCTGTGGGAACTTTCTGTCTGCCGTAAAATTATGATGACTTATAAAAAGATTAAAAAATTTCAGACGTTCGAGACTCTGTAATAAGTCCAGAATTTTATTTAAATCTGAGACTAATTCAGGGCATATTATACTTCTGGTTGCATTTGTACAATAAATACCAGATGTATAAATCATATTACTTAATTAGTTTGCATAAAAACAAATCGACCGTAACACAAATAATGCGCTCGAGAGTAGGCTATTAACGCGCGCAAGTACATTGAGTGAGAGATGCCTGGTATAGTGTCAGTTACTTTTTTGGCATAGCATGGTTAGTACAGTGTCAGTTAATCTTTCTAACAGAGTGTGATTAGTATACAGTAAGTTACCTTTGTAGAAAAGTACAGTTGTACAGTGTCAGTCACCTTTCTGACATAGCACTTACCTATAGTGTCAGTTATCTTTCTGGCGGGGCATAGTTCAGTTACTTTTCTGACAGAGCATGGCTAGTACAGTGTCAGTCACCAGTTCTGACATAGCATTTACCTATAGTGTCAGTTATCTTTTTTGCAGAGTATAGTTCAGTTACCTTTCCGACAGAGCGTGGTTAATATACTGTCAGTTACCTTTCTGGCAGAGCACGGAGATGAAGGCGACGCCCTGCAGCTCGGGCGGCACGGTGACGCGCAGCGCGGAGGGCGCGGGCCCGGACGCGTTCATGCTCATCGCCGCCATCATCTGCTCCTCGGGCGCTTTGGTCACCTTAATGTTAGTTATACCTTTAATTTATTGGGACTTGTGGTCAAGGGAGAGTGAGGATTGTCTTAGGAAAATACTGTATTTGAATAACCAATCGTTGACTTTAAAATCAGAACACAATCATCAGTGTCTTTTTCATGTACCCCTTTATAAAACCAAATATGCCTGTAACACTTTTTTGCCTCGCTCTTGCCGCAGTCATAACGACAAGTTTCAATCAGTGGACATTTTTGCATCATCCATACACAAGTTTAAAAAAATATATATTCATGATTTGTCTGTTGGCTGCAAATAGTGCGCTTGCAATTGTTAATCTTTTCCCATGTATTTTTTTTATATTTTTAAATAATATGTAGTTTTACATCATTTTAGTTTTTGGTCTGCTCTGAATGTTAAACCTAAGAGAGGAAACTTAATTGGTTTAAGTGTTATTGATTTTGTAATTGTATTTTATCTTTATACTTGTAACTGTATGTTTCCCAAATATTAATAAAAAAAAAAAAAACAATAAGGGTAAGCTATGAATGAGCGAGAGGATAAGAAAACAGCATAATGCAGACTGTTATCAGTTGTTTTTGCAGGCTGTCTGGATAAAATATTTACAAATAACTCAATATCTCCCAAGAATAATTGTTATTAAATGCAATGTGTTATTTGTGAGAAACAGGGTCTTTGAACTTTATTTTATTTGGAAATGCTGTAAACATACCGTCTATGTATCTTAACTATAACTTGAAACAGATTTTAGATTTATTTATTGCAAGTTACATTGGTAACTTTTTAGTGGTTATCTTAGTCAAAATATATTTTAGTGCTCTTCACACTATAAAGTGGAGGTTTAAAATTTCTTATCCTAATAGTTGAGTTGTTTTGATATGTCAGTCAATCATTGAGCCAGCTTTCTTTTTTATACATTGTTTCTCAGGCTTATCAGATATTCACCTCAAAAACGCCAGTTTGACTGAACTTGGACCCGGCCGTTCTGTAGCTGAGATCACCGACTATAGTATTGGCCACTTTCTTCAGCCGCCAGTTCTGTCTCAGTCTAAGCAAGTCGATGTGGAAGTCGGGCATGTTGCGGCTCGCTGGCCCTCAGACGCTCCACTCCCGCCAGGAGTACAGCGGCGGCAGCGCCAAGGGCCTTCTTCCGTCCGTAGACTTGCACCATCGGTCGGTTTTCTACATGCTCTGGTTGCACTGGGTCTAACACCTTACAGTATGAATTATACATTAACCCTTTTAAAAAATATATATATATATACCAGGATTAACTCAAGACTAAATATTAGCGGACCAATCAGAAAAGCGTTTTTCTAATAGGTAATGACAATGTCACGAATGTGTCATTAATTTCTAATTTTTCTGCTAAAATTTAGTCCTATAGGGCGCGATAGGTGTTTACGCGCGTTCGCTAGATTGTATGCGCGTAGTTAGTGACATGTCTACATTCAGAACTTGTGAGATTCGGTGTGTGACGGCCTACATGACATTCCGCAAACATCGCGCCGTAAACCATGGTTGGATTAAGATGTTCCAGGCTACAGGAAAACGGCACCTAATCTCTAGTCTACAACATCTTAATCTGTTGTGTGTGTGTGTGTGTAAGAGATAAAGCTGTTTTAAAGCCTTGACTGTCTGTTGGCCTGTTGACCTTTGTCATTCTAATATTTACCAGTTTTAATTTACCTATACACTTACATACAATTTTTAGGTTTACAATTATTTGAAGTGAGTTTACATATCATCAAAGTAAATCAATATTTCAAAGGTCACAGAACATGGTGTCAATAATAAAGATATGTTTTATCAAATTTTGGGTGGTTGTCCTAAGGTTTTACTCCAGATGTTGATGTCTGTATCTTTATTTATAGTCATTCCTGTCAATCATGCCAGTAAGGCAGTACGAATGGATGTGGATGGATGTCATCATCTGGAGTAAGGCAACTAGACCAACAAAGGAAAAACAACTCCACTACTTTATCTCTGTAAGTAATAAAAAATAACAAAGACATTAATAAATAATAAACAAACCTGATAATAATGGCATTAGTGATAACATTAAGAACCTTTGCACACAGCATTTTATTTACGCACTGACGACACGCGTTTCTAATGTGTGTGTCTTCTGCTCATTATCAATTTGCATTGTCCTGTCTTGCGTTGGCTGAGCACCTGATTGTGTTATACGCACGTCAACAACGTGGTGTGCAAAGGCCCTAACATTTGGTTGTCATATCTAAGACAGCAGTCAAGTCACTAACACTAAAGAAGTGTCTACAAAACACTGTGTAACAAAATTATTTGTGGAGAATCCAAGGTTAGTCCTTTTTACCTAAGTAGAAACCTAAATAGTAAATAAGACATGTAATATTACAATTATAATATGTAAGTTCAACACATATAACTTCAATTATTTATTAAGCCTGTATTTGTTTATTATACTCTACAGAGCATGAATAAAAATAATCTTTATTCTAATCTTCTCTCATGCCAAAGTCATGACAGCTATTGGAATTAATATGATGCCTATTGTTTAGTGTACTAATATCAAAATTAATAGACATTTTAAACTTAAAAATCCTCACTGTCTTTTGAAGTTGAAATCAAACCTAAAAATTCAATTTCTTTAGAGAGCTTTGCTATCAGTGTTGTCCTATGCATTTGCTCTAATTTGCAAGAAATTGGTTTTAAAAAGTTAATCATGCCACTCACCATGTATCTCTTTTCTTTTGCAATATTGAGCACATCAGCCAGTACGCACACCTCCGTCAGAGTATTCCTTAGCTTGTTTCTCACCGACTCCCACGGCCACTGGTTAGACTGATACCCGGCGTCTTTGTTATCGTCGTCGGGCTTAGGATCTGAGCTACTTTCACCCTCCTTCTTGACATTGCAATACTCATCTTCACTCTTGGAAAAATCAATTTTCTGTGCGAGACGCGCTAGGTTCTCCGACATAGACAATGGCCTAAAAATATCCAGTTTAGAAGCAAAAGGACTCTTTCCTGATCATTGGTAAACTAAAATGTAATAAACACTTACGCTTGATAGATCTCTTGGCCATCATAGGTTATTTCTTGGATTTGATTTTCTATTGGTGCTTCAATTGATATGTTCACTGAATTAGCCATTTCTGTTGAAAACAATTTGAGCATAAGTACAAGCAATGTATGGAATACTTTGCAAGGTGCGAGATACACTTCAAACCGTCCTGCGTGTACCAACTATGAAATTAGATACAAATGAGCAATTAAATACTGTTCGTAATAATGTTATCCATTAGCTTTGCTTTATTTGGATTTATACCTATGGATAGTGCAGAGTTCTTGCAAAAACTCTAAAAAATACAAACAACAATCGAAGTCATTTTTAGTGCCAATTTTTTGACGTATAAGACTGACAAATATTTTTTTTTGTTCAATTTACCGATTCTGGGTAGGCAGAGGATCAAGTCGATACAGCCACGTCTTCAGTATATTTTTATTTTTTTTATTCTTTTCATCAGTATTTTACTTCTTTTACAACTACTTTAACACTAAACTACAAACTAACCTAACCTCCTAACTCATTGAAATGCGAGGATGGTTCGCATTTCAATGCTCGCAACAAAATTTTGAGCGGGAACATCAAACTGGATCATATAGGAGCGCCTTACTTTGTTTCGTACTTTTACTTCATTAGTTCTCCTCTGCAGCACATTATTTAGATTATTCCACTACACAATCACAACAATGACCACGAAAAACTTAAGAAACGAAGCCCATTTTGACCGGCTTGTTAGTTACCCGCCAAAAACTTCCTGACAAATGACAATACTGACATGACAGCCAGCGGATTTTTCGGGCGGGAAACGAGCCGAAAAAGTTAGGCTTCATTTCTTAATTTTCTAAATTCGTTTTCCGTGGTCATTGTTGCGATTGTGTGGTGTAATAATGTACTGCAGAGAAGGACTAATGATGTAAAAGTGAGAAACAAAGTAAGACGCTCCTGTCTGATCCGGTTCGATTTCCCGCTCAAAATTTCCGTGAGAGCATTGAAATATGAACCATCCTCGGATTTCAATGAGTTAGGTGAGGTTAGTGTGTAGTTTAGTGTCGTTGTATAATAAGTAATGTATATAATAAGGAGAAAATGATACAAATAAAAAAAAGACGTGGCTGTATTGACTTGATCCTTTGCCTGCCCAGAATGGTTAAATTGAACAAAAAAAATGCGGCAGAGGTGGTGTGGTACCATGCCCATCGATATAAATAATAGCTCCTTTTTTTCCGGTCCCTCCTGAATACAATTATAGCTGAAAATAAATTATCGGACGCGGGCGGGCTGCTAACAGCCGCACTATCAGTTGCGGCTGTGTGAGTTTTTTTAATCCAGTGAACCAGCGCCAGATTTCTGTCAGACGTCACACAAAGTTACGACTTACCTCCGCTAGTTTTCAGTCAGAAGACCTACTAAGTCGTGGCTGTCAGCGTAGTAATTTGTTATAAGTTAAGTTGGTTGAGTATAACTTGCGGGGCGGCGGCGCACTATGTGGCCGGGACTGATCAGACCGGACATTCTAAACAAATCTTATCGTTGGACTCGGTATAATATCAAATTTAAGACAATTAAACTCCTGCGTGGATATTTTAAATGGTCACTGAGAAAAAAGGTCCCGGAGTAGGGCATTTTGAATTCTTGAAAAAATACAAAGACCTCAATTTCAATGAAACTATAGGTTACAAAAGTTATGCTCCTCTTAGTATGTTTTAAATACCCATTTGAGACTGTATTTATATAGCTTTAAATAATTTTCAAAATATACACGTTTATCAATAAAATGCAAAATTTAATCTAAATCTATTTAATCTTTAGGGTTCCGTACCCATAGGGTAAAAAAGGACCCTATTACTAAGCCGTGTCTGTCTATCCATCACCAGGCTGTATCTCATGAACTGTGATAGCTAGACAGTTAAAACTTTGACAGATTATGTATTTCTGTTGCAGATAATTATAACAACAAATCCTAAAATCAGAATATAATAAATATATAGTAAATACAGGGTTACATTGCAAAGAGGTGCCAAATTTTTAGGAGTGACTCAGAATCTAAACTAAATCGAACTATGCAAATAAACAAAAACATAATATTCCTATCCGCTGTTAAATATCCAATGGCGGATAATTTAACTTATTTATAGAAAAAAACGCACGCATGATATCTGCGTAACGATGAACTTAAAAGTGCAATACATTCATAGTCATTATGATGCGGCAAATTTGCGTTATCTCTCTATTTACTTTATTTTCGGATATTTCAAATTCGATTTCATTCAAAAAATACGATCATTAAAAATAATTGCGATAAAGTCGTTTCTTTATATTGTTCCCTCGATCTTATATTTAAATTTTGGTACCCCTTTGCAACGTAACCCTGTAGGTATATTAATAATAACAGGTTGACGCTTGAAATATTTACAGAACATTAGGTTGTATAAAGATAATGGTGCGAAACCCTTCGTGCGCGACTCCGACTCTCACTTGTTATTTATTCCTATTACTGGTTAATTTATTACTCTCCAATGTTTAAGGTTTTGCATCCCTGCTGTTCCACGTCGGAGTCCTATTGAAAATCTTAGTAATACATAATTTGTTCCACCAAGTCGGCGGACGAGTGGGTAGTGGGTACCGCTCTACTGGTGCGCATCCCTCGTGTCTTAAAGGCGTTATTTATTAAATAATACTGATAAAAATGCACAGATATAATATATCTGTGCATTGAATTAAATAAATAAATATGCGCAGCGCCCACGCCGCCACCGCCACCCCCACACTCGCTGATTTCGGGTCTCGGGCCCCAGCTCCGGAAGAATACTTAAATAGGAAAAAACATTTTAATTTCAGAAAAAAACATCCATGTCCCACACAGTTTCACGAGGTCAACCAACAGCTAGTCAGCTACATCTTGACTCGATATTAGACGTTATTATAAATGAACAAATATATTTTGGTAATAAACCTAAAACAAGAGAAGAAGTAAATCTGGGTGAGATAATTCATCACAGTATGAAAAATCGTATTGATGAGATTTTCATGGTTAGTCAAAAGAATATACTTTATTACTGTAATGTCGTTAAATTTTAAATTAACATGAACACAATTCAATAGTTATACCTACATTTTTTGCTGTAGCTAAAAAGATGCCATCCTTAAGTCAAGCATTAAGTTAATACACCTAGTGTAAAGGAATATTAAATTTATAAATAGGGTCAACTAAAGTAAATGTCTTATTATTGAATGATAAAGTATAGATAAGGAGGGAGGGGTAATTAAACGGAAAAATCTAACTACTTAAGTTTGTATTTAATATTTTTGTGTATGATTAATTTGTGACGACGAATGGTAAAAAATTTCAGGTAAATGGTTCAAATGGGGAAGTAATTACCAATGGCTATATTCTGCAATATGCAATTCCGCTTGCTAGAGCATTAAGGGCTCACGATGGGATAGATAAGAATATCATTATCATGATGAGAAACACTCAATATATGGCTTGCATATATTATGCAGCTTTATTTGCAGGTGTAGTTCCATTGATGATAGATTCAAACTCCACAGTGTGTAAGTCAAAAGTAACCAAATTGTTATTGCCAGCACAATCAAATAACCATGGTTCTGATTAGAAAATATTGTTTCAGATGAAATACGCCACTTTATGGATATAGTATTACCACACATTATTTTTTGTGACCATGACCGGTTTGATGACATCAGAGCAGCTGTTGAAGATAGCAAAAACTTAGAAGTAAATTTAATTGTAGCTGATGGTGTGCAACATTTAAAATCAATTTATGAGGATTACAATGAAGTGACTAGTTTTGAGTAGGTTTTCGGCTTAAGGGTTAAGTACATTTAATTTTATGAAACAAATGCGTAACTATGATATTATGAACTAAAAACCGTTATTTTTTAGGATATCTGATGTATTTCCAGAATCTACTGCAATGTTGTTGCCCACGAGTGGTTCAACCGGCTTACCAAAGGCTACAGTGTTGAATCATAGTGGTCTCATAGCACAACTGCCTGTTCTTTGGTAACTTATAAATATATTACGACTAGAGTATTCTAATAAATTATAGAACTTAAGTTAATGATAATAGCGTATAATTGATATATCCTTTCTTGTAGCGTACGTTTCTTAATATTTGCAAATAATCCCTAAATGCTGGTTTTATCAAAAAACTTGTTTAAATAACCATTTTATTTTTGTACTAGGATAAAGGCCAGAAATAAAAAATACCTACTACACTTAATGATGATGACGATCTTTGCTAAGAATAGAAAACCAACCATACCACTCAAGTACCTGCTTAATAAAATAAGCTGTTACTTAATTACTTTGAAGTCAAGCCTCAATTAAATTACATTATGTTTTTAGGATGCATCACAAATCCTTCCCAAAACCAACAGAAATGGCACTGCTTGTTTCTTCAGCTCAATGGATGACACATACTATCCTGATGACCACATGTCCTGTTTTTGGAGTTAAATTGTTGATGACATCAGAAAAGCCGACGGCTGAACATGTCTTAGATATCATAAACACTTTTCGAGTAAGACTAATCACTAATACGAGTTCTTAGTAAGATAGAACTGACATTCCTCTCGTCTATTCATTCAAAATTATTTTTAGCCTACGTGGGCTCTGTTTGGTCCAATGTTCGCCCAGTCTCTAGCACATAAGGCATTTTCAAAACAACTGGATTCTTTAGAAACCATTCTTTTAACTGGAGCGCCTCTTACGCCAAGCATTACGACTGTTTTAAAAGTAAGCAGTACCCAACAAGATTTTCTATCTATTAGTTTTAAGTAACTATTACCTTACCTTTATTAAGAGCGATATTAATTTTACAGGATAAGCTACCAGCATCTTGCTATTTTGGCAGTGGCGTGGGTATGACAGAAACACACGGTTTCTTTACCATGCCAGGTCCCAATACAGCTTGGGACTCTAACGACAAGATAATGAACACCTGGTTCTACAAGGTATTGTTATTATTTATTAATTTTTCTAATGATGTCCTCGACACATACGAGTAATCTAAGTCGCTATCGATCACCGAATATACATTTAGCAATCTGTTCACAGCTAATAAGTAACGGTGGTACAGAATCTAATGAAAAGGGAGAGCTACTCTTAAAGAGTAGGCTTAGTTTGTTTAAGGTAAGGGCATAGTTTTCACCTGCTTACTTTTACCTTACCCACATTTCACCTACTAAAATACATAAATAATAAGTAAGTGAGTGTATATTATGGCCGGAGATTGGTTGGAGATTTGATCATAATATTTGTCTTTTTTAAGGGCTACTATAAAAATGCTCAAGAAACCCGTGACGCAGTAACACCTGGTGGGTGGCTTATGACTGGAGATGTGTTCTACATAGACAATAATGAAGAAGTGCATTTTATTGAGAGAAAAAAGTTTTGGTTTAAATATATGAATTATCACGTAAGAAAAATACAACAGAAGTTAATCAATAGTTAAGGAATTAATTCATCAACTAAATATTTTTTGGCAGATTTCTCCAGTGGAGCTGGAAAACGTGATAAGTTCGGTAACTGGAGTTCAGGAGTGTGTTGTATGTGAAAGCCCGAATGGTCCTGCTGCAGCCGTAGTGCTCCAACCTGGTTTCTTTACCGACGTGAAGAATGAAATAAACAAAGTCATAAATAGTATGTAGCGTTTAGTGGACTCTTATTCACTTCGATTATTTTCTAAGAAATGATTATGATAATAAAAAATCGCCCTTTATTTCAGATACCTTGAGCAATCACAAGCGACTTCATGGAGGCATTGCTTTTGTATCATCGTTGCCACAGACTCACAGTGGAAAAATCAAAAGATCAGAGTGCACCATGTTAATTCAAAACCAAATAAAAAGTGGTACAATTTTTCATTATGATTGTTTGAAATAAAATTGATGTAATGGTATGAAATAAAACTTTCACAAATTAAGTACATATTAGTGATTTCAATTCTGTGCTGTTTCATAATCTACTACCACATTAGTTAATAATACGCAGATGGTGGAAACCGGAATTCAGAAATTAAAAATCCCATACCTAATAATTTAATCCATCCAAAATGATGTAAAATGCAAAAGAGCGATGCCCGCAACGAATCCGGCAAAGCAATTTAGATAAAGACCGTGCGTGACGTGATGTGAATGAATATAACGATACTTTATAAAATATTATAGTATTGTCACTGTGACTTGCAATGCAACTCTAGAAAGCACTCATTCAAAAATCACATCAAAAGACATCCGCCTCATCTCTAGTACAAATACCTAATCTGTCTGTGACTTCAAAACTCCCCAACACGCCTTAGAAACGTCATTGACTTTGACAGCTACTTAGTGGCTGACCATAGACATGCAGAGTGAAATCATAAATAAGATAGCGTGGGGTTACGTAAATTGCTCTAGACTAGCTATTTACCAGTTTCAGTTTTTTTCAAAAGACCTGTCAGCTTCTTTCTTTGGCTGATTGACTAACTCCAAGGCCATAAAATCACTAAAAAAGCATCTCTCTTCTCTTCGTATTGTCAGATTTCGAATTCAGCAGTTTGATTATTTTGTAAATAAAATAAAAACTGATTCATTTTGAAATCAACTTTTTGCTCCAAAACTTATTAATTGCTAGTTATTGTTTGTTCGTGCGTTGTACCCGGCTGCCCCTCAACGAAGCCACAAATCATGATAGTCCGCCGATAGTTCCATAATTAGGATTTCTATTTAAAAAGCAACCAACCGATAAATTGGTAAGTACCTAGCTCCTATTTATAAGATTATATGTTTTCTCAGAATTCCTCCACTTGCCTCAACATAAATAACCTCAAAGTGTTCCTCGTAACCATCTTGAGATTGTTCACAGTAGTCACCTCTTCAACTCAAGTTTCAATAGTGGTATGGGTAAACCTTTGTTGTTTTCCTTTTGGTTGTAATGTGTCAATTAGGTGCATTAAAATATACGCTCAAGTTGATTAACAATAATGGTACCGTGTTCAAAATTGATCTTTGTCATAAAACTTGATTTTGAGCGTCTCTCAAATATCGCCACTCTTCGAAATCACTCATTTTTTAGGGTTCTGTACCTAAAGGGTAAAAACCTTAAGAATCTACTGTCTGCTGTTTCTCGTGGACATTCTGTTACCACTATAAAAACAATAAAATCAAAATTAAAGTGGGGCGGAAACGGAAAATAATTATGTATATATAAATGTTATGTAGTATGGGAATACAACAAACATAATTATTTTCCGTTTTTAATAATAAAAATATAGGTTGTAGCAATGATAGTGCCTAATGTTGTTTACATAATGCTATGGAACTTTTCGTGTGCGAATCCGACTCAACCTTGGCATGTTCTATTATTTATTATATAATCAGTTTCTTCAATCAATTTATTTGTGGAGACAGTTTGACTGTTAATTCCTCGACACTGCTTGTAAAACTTTGTTTATATCTTTAATTAAACGTAGTGTCTTCTTGCATATTCCTACTGACAAACTAAGCTTACACTTTGGTTCAAGGCTTATCAAATAATTTAAATATGCAATTGCAATTTCCAGGTCAGTGCGAGTCATTTTGAAGCAAAGTATATTAAAAACAACAAAAGATTATTGAGACGTGGTCCGACATTACTTACAGAGGAAGAAATACAGTCAGGACATCCAAAAACACAATTTCCTTCATTAGATAAGTTTTTTTTTATTTCATTGTTATATCTGTAGTCAATGGAATCACTCTGCATACACTGCTATATTCTGTGATAACTCTGAGCTGTAAAATTTAACCTATTATTCAGACTATAGCACGCCGATGTCGCCATCTCTTAGGTCCCGGTTTGATTTCAGTCAGGTCATTTGGACGTAGTTAAATAGAAAGGACTCAATCCACACCAAGTCACTTTTGAGTTATGAGCGTTTGAAGTTTCAGCTGTAATTTATCGAAGACAATGTATTTTCTTTGTTTTTATTTCTGCATAATTCATTAAGAATAGGGGTATATTTTACTTGTCTATCATATATGGTAACATATTTAAAATAGGTTTCGAGAAATTAAGTGAAATGTGGGTTGAGTCCTTTTAATTAAATGTAAGTGCGTCAAGACGGGTAATTTTTTTTAAATTTCTTAGAATGGACTCAAAACTACTGTTTGACTAAAAATTTAGTTATATCCTTGGACATAAATGTGACAAAATTAAGTGAATACGATATTAAAAACATTTAAAAATCTTGCCTCTATCAACGTGCCGGCTTTACTCGAGCCGAACGGTATCGCGCGTGATGATGGCAAGAGACCAGACGGGATGTCACTTGTTCCTTGGCGGATGGGTCGGGCTCTTGTGTGGGACGCTACCTGTGTCGACACACTTGCAGCCTCTCATCTGCCCGGGACAAGCCGTGGTGCTGGTTTGGCTGCGGGGGGTGCCGAAAACTTTAAAAAGAACAAGTACAGGCAGATCGACTCCCGGTACCACTTTGTACCGTTTGGAGTCGAAACACTGGGTTCGTGGGGTCCCAACGCTATCTCTTTTTTCAAAGAGATTTCCAAGAGGCTAGTTGACATCAGTGGTGACCTAAGAGCTGGCAGCTACCTTGCTCAGCGTATAAGCATCGCTATCCAGCGCGGTAATGCTGCCAGCATCCTAGGAACCTTACCACAAGGACCCTTTTTATAATTTTTGTTTTTGTGTTGTATTAAGTAATTTATCTTAATTTTTATGAATAAAATACTATGGAATGTAATTTAAAAATTAGAAAAATAGCGCAAAAATGAGCGCGCATATCAATTGCCTTCATCTTACTCCAAATCAAAGTCAAGAGTTGGTCCATATTCATCAATATCTTCATTGATATTGCTGTTTCCCTTGAGGTTATTATAAAATACATGACAGTTTTTAGGTATCAAGCTACACATAGATCTGAGATCTTCGAGCTTGGCTTGAGGAATAGATTTTCCCTGGGGACAAAGAACTTCAAAATCTTCTTCTGTAAACTGGATTAAAACACCTTTGCTTTTTTTTGACAAATCTAACGTTTGAATATCTCTACTCTCTGACGTCATATTATTTCAGTATTTATCTTCTTTTTTCAATAAAATCTGCTTGGTTTTCAGCCAGTTTACTTCTAATCTATTTGTACATATTTTGCGGTTAACAATTCTTTTTTTATTTTTTTTTGTACTCAAAAAATCTTGTGTTTACATTCTAGTAACGTGAAGGGGGTTTTACTTTTAACTGATTTTTTATAATATTTATGTAATCTTCTGGGGTGTAAATTCACTCGTGGCGCTTTGAGTTCACATTCAGTCTTGCTAAAATCCGTGTCATTTAGCAATAAGAAATGGCCGGACTCTAAATATTTAAAAGTAATCGTTTTTAGGGTTGGGTGACTGCTAAGTATAATTTTAACATTAGGATTATTTTAATATTTGTGTTTTGTCCCCCGCAGCAGTCGCTCAAAGGACAAAATTACGCCATTCCTCAGATCTTTTTTAATGAAATTAATGAAGCACTAGCCAACTTCTTGGGCTCCTCGTCCGGCCTCACCTTCAACCCAGATAATGCATCGTCCTTGATCGTTAGAGCCAACGTGGATCTCAGCGTTATAAACCCATAACTGTCATTTATAAACAACGATGTTAGAAGGTATACGGTGCAAAGGCAGGGTTTTTTCGGGGTTGTAGGTAACACATTCAAATGCGGGATCTGTTTCGTGCCAAGTCTTAAGACATTTGATCACGAAGATTTTCCGCTTTCATTTGATGTTTATCTCTTTGTTGGATCAAAAGTTCTTTTTCTTCTGGTAAAGTACACTTCTTTATTGCTAGGGCTAATAAATCACATTTCTAGCAGGTATCCTTCTTCAAGTATTTACAGCGAAGATTAAAACGTGTAAAATACGCGCTTCAGTATAGCAAAAGAGACACATTTCTTCTTATCTAAAAGAGTCGACATGTGTTTGGCGGACAGAGGAAACTTTCAAGGAGAGAGAACGAAACAATGGCACGCAATTTTTTAAAACCAGGTATGACTATCCAAAAAAATAATGACATCTATCGTACAGAATTTAAAAAAGTGTACGGAAGCGAGAAGAAATGTGTCTCTTTTGCTATACTGAAGCGCATATTTTACATGTGTTTTAATCTCCGCTGTAAATCCTTGAAAAAAGATACCTGCGAGAAATGTGATTCATTAGCCCTAGCAATAAAGAAGTGTAATGTACCAGAAGAAAAAGAACTTTTAATCCAACAAAGAGATATACATCAAATAAGAGCGGAAAATTTTCATGATCAAATGTCACAAGACTTGGAACGTGCTAAAACAGATCCCACATTTGAATGTGTTACCCACGACACATTCAAACTATACTCAGCAGTCCGGCCATTTCTTTTTGCCAAATCCGTGTGTATTCAGCAAGATTGAATGTGAACTCAAAGCGCCACGAGCGAATTTACACCCCAGAAGATAATTTATATATTATGAAAATCTGTAAAAAGAAAAACCCCATCACCTTACTAGAATGTAAACACAAGATTTTTTAAGTACAATTAAAAGAAAAAAAAAGCAAAATATATCCAAATAGATTAAAAGTAAACTGGCTGAAAACCGAGCAGATTTTATTGAAAAAAGGAGATAAATACTGAAATAATATGACGTCAGAGAGTAGAGATATTCAAACGTTAGATTTGTCAAAAAAAAGCAAAGGTGTTTTAATCTAGTTTACAGAAGAAGATTTTGAAGTTCTTTGGCCCCAGAGAAAATCTATTCCTCAAGGCAAGCTTGAAGATCTCAGATCTATGTGTAGCTTGATACCTGAAAACTGTCATGTATTTTATAATAACCTCAAGGGAAACAGCAATATCAATGAAGATATTGATGAATATGGACCAACTCTTGACTTTGATTTGGAGTAAGATGAAGGCAATTGATATGCGCGCTCATTTTTGCGCTATTTTTCCAATTTTTAAATGTTTTTAATAGCGTATTCACTTAATTTTGTCACATTTATGTCCAAGGACGATAAATAAATATATATTTTTTTAATTTTACTTATTCAGTTTTTTATAATAACTAAATTTTTAGTCAAATAGAAGTTTTGAGTTAAGAAATTTAAAAAAAATACCCGTCTTGACGCACTTACATTTAATTAAAAGGACTCGACCCATATTTTACTTAATTTCTCGAAACCTATTTCAAATATGTTACCATATATGATGGACAAGTAAAATATACCCCTATTCTTAATGAATTATGCGGAAATAAAAACAAAGAAAATACATTGTCTTCGATAAATTACAGCTAAAATTTCAAACGCTCATAACTCCAAAGTGACTTTGTGTGGATTGAGTCGTCTCTATTTAACTAAGTCCAATATAGGTACAGTTCTCTTAAACCAGTTTTTCTAAAAAACAAAAGTAAATATTTTATTTCAGTAAACATATAACACAGAAACGACCTAACCTGTTTGAGTCGTTTTAGATATTTAAAAAAAATAATATTTTGAATCAAACTATTTCTTAGAAAGAATCCAAACTGTTTGATTTTATTCTGGTTTATCGACCTTATGAACACACTCATAGAGATACATTTATCAGAAACAATTCAAGTGGATTGAATCCGTTTAGTAAAACCATTTTGTTTGCTCTCCATACTGTGGGTTGAGTCAAAGTAGAAAAAAAAACTAGTTTCTGTGTACATTTTAAAAATAGGGTTTTCACTTCATTAAATTTCGACCATCAGGAGTACGATGGTACCCTTAACTCAATTTTGGCCAATGTGTGGATTGAGTCCTTTCTGTTTAACTACGTCCATTTAAGTATCATAAATTTCTATACGGGTCTGGGTGGTCGGGTTACGATTGACTTTAGCTTTAGAACAATGTATGTGTTGCAATTCCAATATTTATTTATTTTATTTAATGCTTGAACTTGAAATAAAAATGTATCTAGAGTCTAAACAAATCAACACAGATATTAAGTAAATGAATTAGTATATGTATGTACTTAATAAACATATTAGTATGGAATTCTAGAAGTAGCTTTAGGTTTTGCTTGTAAATAGAAAGAAACTTTACAGTAGATAGATTATAATATTTGGGGGTATATGGTATTTCTTTGTGAATCACATACTCGAGTAATTTCTTATAGTAGGTAATGCATAGTTATCATTATTAGGTACATTTATTATTATGAATTTATCTAAAAACATCGGATTTTTATGGTCGTAAAATCTATGTAATTATGTTTTAATTAAATAGATTGACTTAAAGTAAGCCTATTAGATCCTACTGCTGGGAAAAGGCTATAAGGAGGTACGAGCCATACTCCACCACGCAGGCTCAGTGCGAATTGGTGGAGGGGTGTCTGTAAGGCAAGTGACAAATCTTACTATCAGATGCCCGGCCCTAGGGCCTCTGACTAGGCTTAACGACTAATACCAACAGATATTAGCCAAGACCAACTGCTTAACATGCATTTCGAAGCACGGAGATGCTTGTCAATGGTCGGAATGGTCACCCATCCAATCACGACCGCGCCGTGGGTTGCTCTAACTTTGGTATCACTACCAAAGCGCTGGCACTACTGCACCACAATCACTTCAGATTGCCTTGATTGCATGAAAACTCTATAAGATGTTGATGAGTCTATAATTTTCACAACATAATCTCAAAAGTAATATATACTACATTAAATTATATTGTCAAGTTTTTAAAATAACAAACAACAAAGCACTAGGTTCACTTGTTGTATGAAGTAAGTTTCATTTAGATTATTAATGTGAATTTAGTTTCAGATTCCTATGTCCATTACGACGCACCAGGAACGTCTGGGTTGCCAGCAGCGTCTGGTGCAGTCCATCGTAAATATCATGAAAAAAATATTTATTTAATAAGTAAAATAAAATACCTCAAATAAAATGGCAAGCTCCAACTTCTAATCTTTTCTTCTATACCTACGAACCAAAAGATCACTTAGGTAACTCAATCTTTAGTTTCTTAAACGCTAATAAAGGGAAACAGTTCAATACACTAAAAAACAGTATGAGCCGCACGCTAGACTTGTTTATCACGAATAAGGATACCTGCATCTGTGAATCTCCCTCAAATTATTTAGTGCCTCTAGACTGCCTACATCCTCAATTTTATGTACAAATCTCTTCGATACAACCTCTCAAACACATGAAATAAAATTCAACTCCTAAATTTCGATTTTTAGAAGGCGATTACTCTGCAATCAATAATAGTATTTGGACCTCTCCTTGTGATCCTCCTAAAGTGGGTGAGCTAGTACTCATAAAAGATGACAACCTTCCCCCTTTGCAGTGGCCTCGTGGACGCATTATTAATTTATACCCTGGCCAAGACCAAGACCAAGTTGTTCGTGTGGTAGATGTTAAAACTCCTACCGGTAGCCTAAAGAGATCTTTGACGAAATTAGTTCGTCTTCCTGTCCAGTGAACTTCTTTCCCTTAGCTTCCTAACCTTCTCGTAAACACTTGACGTGTTTAGGGCGGGCGATATGTTTACTACAATATTTTGATTTGTTTGTGTACCCTATTGATACTACGCCGCGCACACTCACACGCCTACCTGCCTTATTTTTATTTGTTTAAAACGTACCGTGAGAACCCCGGAGCCCCAGTCGACATAAAGACGTTACCTATGACACATGTACTAGAATGACCAGAGCGCTTTCGCCGCGTGTGTATCCTGTGAAGCTCATTTCGAGTGATTGTGGCCTGTGAAGTGATACCTGAACCCAGAAAGCTGATGTGGCAAGTTTCATTCATTCATCATTGTCGCCCTCCACGTGTAATTCACTGCCTAAACTCGCAAACATTTTGGTAGCAGAGCGTAGTTTCTTATTAGGACCCCTTATTAGTAACGTAATTTGTTTAATTGAGAGTTATTTATTTGCTACTTTCCTTTGTAATTTGAACAAAACGTCTCGTCATATACCTAACCTACTTACAGTAAATTCCTTAATAACATTCGAGTACAACCCCTTTTACATAAGTGTCGAATAAATCGATTAGCGCGTTAATTACCTACCCTTTGAGTGCAAGTGAGGTGCGCGAACGCTTTGTTTCCCTATTGATCACGCCATTACCGCGGGACCGCGTGCGAGTTGTTTACGAGTTACGTTTGCCATACTCGTATGCGAGCGCGTCTTTCCGACCTGCCACTTATGTGCGACATGTTTTCCGCCGCTTGTTCCAAGCTGTTAGGTAATCTCGATCCTGCTATTTATGAACAAGAATATGTGCAAGTTAAGAACGAGATGCGCGTAGTAAGGGACAAAGTAGACGACTTAAAAATTAAGTTAGACGAAATACGACCGCACCAATTTGAGACGTCCCGTACTAGCACCCCCTTCAAGGAGAATAAATCCCTGGCTATTGATAACCCAGCTAGTAAATTACCTGACCTACCTATACCTAAGTTTGATGGCCGTCCCGATAGTTGGATCAGTTTTATAGACCAGTTTGATAGCGTGGTGGACAACCAGCCTACCCTTACCCCGACTTTGAAGCTACACTATTTAGTGGGAGCCTTATCGGATGAACCTCGTCGATTAATACAACACCTCAAGATTGAGGCGGGCAATTACACCGTGGCCCGTGACCTCCTAAAACGTAGGTACCATAACCTTCGTGTTTTAGCGGATACCCACATAGCTCAAATAATGATGCTCCCTATTATAACGCCTAAACTTTCCGAGTTACGTGTGTCGTTCCTGAACCCCCTGCTTTCGACTTATCGATGCTTAGAGAGATTGGAACTTCCTGTTAAACATTGGTCGTACCTATTAGTTCACTTATGCCTTGCTAAACTGCCTTCAGAGTTAAAATCGAGATTTGAACGTCGTTGTGGCGATAATCCTAATCACCTCCCTACTTTTGATCATCTTATTACCTTTCTTGAGGATGAATGTAGGCACCACGACAATGTAGGTAGTGCTTCTGTCGTTGACACTACTACCCCCCTACTGTGAGCTCCCCTCGTTTGCCTAAACCTAACGCGCGTTCCCCACCTCCTGCGAGAGCCTTTGTTACCTTTGCGACGACATCTAAATGTCACCTTTGTAATAGTACTTCGCATTACTTACGCGAGTGTCCCGATTTTATTCGCCTTCCTACACGTCAACGTGTTACTTTTGTAAAAGAAGCCCGACTGTGCCATCGATGCCTGGATAGACACTCCATATCCCAATGCACGCGAGATTATCGCTGTCGCACGTGCCGTCGTTCCAGTCATCACACGTTACTGTGTTATGATGACTCCTCTCCTGTGAATTACGATCGCGAGCGCTCATACCGAGACGTCCCGGCCTTAGCTTCCAACCAACCGCGGCAATCCCCACAAAGTCACTTAACGGACCGTGTGTCACCCCCACGTATTGAATGGCACCGTGTTCGTACCCCGCCCCCTCGTGATTCCCGTAGAGCATCACCTCCCCGTTCGGGCGGGCGATCCCCACCTGCACCCAACGGTAACCGTACTTATAATGCCCCTCTAGGTCAAAGAACCCAGGATGAACGTGCATTTCATCATAAGTACAATGAGGCCCCACAATTCTGACTAGATAGCAGCCCCCCTTCCATACCCGCTTTTACATCTTTACCTCGCAATTCTCTCGTTCTTTTACCTACGGCCTTGATTCATGTTAAAACCTCGTCTGGACACTGGTGCTCAGGGCTGCCTTCTTACTACTGAGCTTGTTGTTGACGACATGAACTTACCTATCATTCCTTCTCCAGTTCCTGTTCGTGGAATAGGTAATGTTCAAGCATTTAATTCCCCGGGCATTGTATCCTTTTCATTTAAGCCAGTTAATTCTGCCTTTCCAGAAATCTCTACCAGTGCAATAGTTGTTGATGTGATTGCTGGTACCCTCCCAGAGGTAGACTTACCTAAAAGTGTAATTACCTGTACTAAGCACCTTCCTCTTGCTGACCCTTTATTTTACAAACCTGGTACTATAAGTGTACTTCTTGGAGCTGACGTCATTGGTCGCCTTTTAAGGTCCGAGTTGTTTGTGTCCCCTGATGGCCTTACTGCTATCTGTATTCTGTATACTATAATCTGAATTGGGATATGCTGCCGCTGTTTATTTACGTGCGGAACTTCCGTCTGGTGTTTGCTCCGTCCATCTTGTTATGGCTAAATCTAAAGTTGCCCCTGTTCGGACCCCTTTAACAATTCCCAAGTTAGAATTGTTGGGAGCTACCCTTCTCTCTAAATTACTTCATCACGTCGCTCTTTGTCTGCAAAGGTCGTCTGTGTTGACTTCAATCCATAGTTGGACGGATAATAAAATCGTGTTGTGTTGGTTAAAAACCACTCCTCACCTCCTTCAGACTTTTAAGGCTAATCGTGTCTCCCAGATTAATAATAGTCCTACATCTAGTGAATGGAGGCACGTCCCAGGCTACATAAACCCTAGTAACTGTGCATCGAGAGGTATGTCAGTCACCCAACTGATCGACCACTCCCTTTGGTTTTCACCTTTGTGGTTGACGCAGTCTCCTGACAACTGGCCCGGTATTTCGGAACCTAACCCAAGTAGTGATCTCCCTGGACTACGTTGTTTAGTAGTCTCTGCCGATGTTCCTACCCCGGATCCCTCATTCTTATTAGAGCGGTATAGTTCTTTCAACAAGCTAATAAACGTGACTTGTTACCTAAGGCGGTTTTTATTTCCTAAACCTTACTCGTCCTACCTGAGCCCTGAGGAACGGAGAGATTCCCTTTTGTTTTTAGTGAAAATTGTTCAATTTACCTCCTTTTCTGATGAACTTGATCGCTTACGGCGTGGCGATCCTATCACTAACTCCCTGAGAAAGTTGAATTTATTTCTAGATGACAGAGGCCTGATTCGAGTTGGAGGTCGATTACGAAACTCCGATCTATCCTTTGATGCGCGCCATCCCCTTCTTCTACCTAAGAATGGTAATTTCGTGAACATCCTTATTTCACATTACCATCGCGAGAATGCTCATGCTGGTGTTAATGCAATTCTTGCCATGTCCTACCTAAAGACCGCGTCACGGCTGCTAGACCGTTTGAAAAAAAGGGTCCTGCAAAATCGGTACCTACACCGGTAGGTACCGATTTTGCAGGACCCTTTTTTACCAAAGTCCAGGCCTATAGAAACAAAAGGTTAGTGAAAAGTTACCTGTGTGTATTTGTCTGCCTTTCTACTAAAGCCGTTCACCTTGAGGTTGTGTCGGACCTAACTACTGAAGCCTTTATTGCGGCCTTTTCCCGATTCGTGTCACGTCGTGGTGTACCTCGCCTAATCCGATCCGATTGCGGTCGAAATTACATCGGTGCCAACAATTACCTGAAAGAGTTAGAGTGTTTCCTGTCTCAAAACCAGGCGGCTATTGGTTCTGAGCTTTCAAAGCGGAACATATCCTGGGTTTTCGATCCTCCTGTTTGCCCTCATTGGGGCGGTCTTTTTGAAGCTGCGGTTAAATCGGCGAAATCGCACCTAAAACGAGTAGTAGGCGATACCCCCCTTACGTTTAAAGAGCTGACCACTGTTTTTGCTAAAATTGAAGCAGTTTTAAATTCACGCCCATTGTGCCCACATTCTCCGGACCCTAATGATGTCGAAGTGTTAACTCCCGGCCATTTCTTAATTGGACAACCCTTAACTGCACTTCCGGAGTACCCTTATAAAGACGTAAAATTGCAAGTGGCGTTGTGGACGCATTATTAATTTATACCCTGGCCAAGACCAAGACCAAGTTGTTCGTGTGGTAGATGTTAAAACTCCTACCGGTAGCCTAAAGAGATCTTTGACGAAATTAGTTCGTCTTCCTGTCCAGTGAACTTCTTTCCCTTAGCTTCCTAACCTTCTCGTAAACACTTGACGTGTTTAAGGCGGGCGATATGTTTACTACAATATTTTGATTTGTTTGTGCACCCTATTGATACTGCGCCGCGCACACTCACACGCCTACCTGCCTTATTTTTATTTGTTTAAAACGTACCGTGAGAACCCCGGAGGCCCAGTCGACATCGAGACGTTACCTATGACACATGTACTAGACTGACCAGAGCGCTTTCGCCGCGTGTGTATCTTGTGAAGCTCCTTACAGACATTTCGAGTGATTGTGGCCTGTGAAGTGATACCTGAACCCAGAAAGCTGATGTGGCAAGTACCTAGCTATAAGTGCTCAGACCTGACTGATTTTCCACCTATCATTGTCGCCCTCCACGTGTAATCCACTGCCTAAACTCTCAAACAGTATTATTAGCACAAATTGGATCGTGAAACGTTGGATGAATCAGTTCGTGTTTTTTACAAAAAATCTATGACATTATAAGGGGCAAAGTTCCCTACGCAGAATTTTCTTTATTCCGTAGTAGATTTGAAAGTCACAGCAAACTATGTTTTGATATGTATATTGAATCAGTAGAGGAAGGGATAAAGAATGATATTAAAAAATTCTGGACGTATATTAAATCCTCTAATATTAAAACCACTGGTATTCCATCTTCAGTAAAATTCTGTAACGTTGAATCTGACCAGCCGGAGAAAATCTGTGACTTATTTTCTAGCTTTTTTGCGTCTATCTATGAATTTGCTGGTAGTGGGTCTTATTCTGAGACCACGCCTATTAGTGAGAACTGTGGCTTTATTCGCAGCGACTTATACATACCAAAAGATGTAATCATTAAAAACCTTAAATGTTTAGATGTCACTAAAGGTCCTGGACTTGATGGGTTGCCTCCTTTCTTCCTAAAATGTACTTGTAAAACGATCGCTGTGCCACTGCACATTTATATAACAGAGGGTGTTGTTCCCGAGGTTTGGAAGACTGCTAACATAACTCCCGTCTTTAAGAGTACGCCCAATATCGTTGCTGTCCACCTTATCGAAAGTCCTTGAGCGAATGGTACATGATAACATTTATCCTCATTTACATAAAATCATCATTGAAGAACAACACGGATTTGTCAAGTATCGATTAACTATTAGCAACCTCGTTCTATATACAAACTTTTTATTCGAATCTTTAGATGCGCGTGCGCAGGTAGACGCGGTTTATACTGATTTTTGCAAGGCGTTCGATAAGTTGAACCACGATATGCTTCTGAGTAAATTAGCATTTAATGGTATCCGCGGGAACTTGCTGAGATGGTTCTCTTCGTATGTAAAAAATAGATCTCAGAGAGTGGTTGTAAACGGATTCAGATCAGATATATTTAAAGTAACCTCTGGTGTAGCGCAAGGTTCAATATTAGGGCCCTTTCTATTTGTTTTATTCATAAATTACATTAAGGACTGTTTTAAACATTCAAAATTTCTACTTTACGCCGATGATAGTTGGAACTCCAGTAAGCAGCGCTATGGGGTTCACCAGAGGTGATGCTGTTCTTCGACAGGCTGTTTGACGGCGATGAAGATATTATATGAAAAACAAATACAACTTTAAAAAATCCCTAACGCAAAAAATAAATGCTATTTAAAAAGCCAAATTAGTTACGGCTCGATAAGGTTTGTATGTTTACTTGGCGATACAAATGTCACGTTGTGGGGTACCGTTTATGCATTGATCTCGTATCGTAGCCTACTTAGGATCCGATTGGTTCCTACCTTCCTAGTTAGGATCCTAAGTAGGATGGTTTAATAAGTGCTTTAAGTAAGTCTCAACAACAACAATAACAGCAAATCTCCTTATGTAGCTGTCGCAGCAGCCATATCGTATAACACGTTACCCTACAAGTAGGTGCGCTAGTTTGAAAAACGTCGCTGTAATGTAATGGAGCTACTATTCGGCTGATATAACGTTTACAGTATTGTATGATCATTTCGAGTTCGTCAAAGCGACTTAGTAAAGTCAACCTACATGCATCCGATACGCCGCTTTAGAATGTTTAGTTTCAACATAAAAATGGCGTCACATTCATAAAAATGGCGTCAGATAGTGGTGTACAAATTGTACAAAAACGGTTCTAAGTTGTAGTAAATAAAATCATTATTAAATTAACGATAAAAAATACATAACAGCTAGGTTTTTCAATCCGGCGCGCCCTCTTGTAATACAGCTAATTATACGGTACACCTGCGACATAGCTAACCATTTTAGTTATTGCTTTAAACTTTGCGATATTATAGCGCCATTTAACGAGCAAACCTTATTTATCTTGCTGTATCATTTTTGACTTAATATTCGCTTTTCTTATTTGCGAAGGTGGTTAGGTAAATGTTTAACCGGATGAACCGATTTTAATGGATTAGTCTAAGCACCATCGATAAAAAACTTGCTTTCTAATTTAAGGTTTAGCCGTTTAAGAGCTATGGCGCCACAAACAGACAAAAATACATAATAGATAGCGGTGTTGTATTATACAAGACCCCTTTTCTGTGTCGTTAAAACACTCAAATAAAGTCTGTTCCGTATTTACAACAGCCGGAAATGCACAAAAAGATAAGCCCGGGCCTATAATACAGTTTTTATTTGCTTGGCTAATACTTTGAACAATATTTTTATGACGCGTTACGTCATTTGGTATGACGTAAAATTTTACCTATAGATATGAAAAGTTTTATGTGTTAGACGAAAAATTACCAGAGTGGGTTGTTATTTTTGTGTTTATCTTATTATAAAATAAATAATTTCTATAAAAAGGAATGTCAAGTCTTATTTACAATATTCGCCATACAATAAAGAAACAGACTTCATATACAGCAGGCTTTGCCAACGTCTGGTAATCCGAGTGGATCGCCAATCGCCTAGATATGTGATGAACGTTGGTTCGATCCCCGCGCCTCAGGTGGTCTTTTTTTTTCAAGTTTAATACCTATCTAATCTTTAGATGTATAAAGGACTTGTCCTCTTTTTGTATAGAGGCTGGTTTTTTATTCTAAGATATCACCAACCACTAATAAACCTATATTTATCTTTAAGCTACAAAAATATGAAACACGTAACCATAGAAAGCAGAATTTTAAACGCCTCCATTTTTGAGAAAAAATATGTTTTGTAACAGGTATCATCCATTGATCACTTACTTCTATTTCCTGGCTGTATGGCTATGTACCATTGCCTTTCCACTGGTGGATAAATACTACAGGTACTACCACAGATTATATAACAGGTACTACTGTCAATGGAATGTCAATTTTGCTGTCAATTTTTTTTTCATGCGTTAATTGATATAGGCGAAAGTGCGATTTCGTACAGACAAAGAGAAAAATTAATTTCAATTTTTCTCTTAATCGGAGGCCTTAAAAAATATAGTAATTATGCAGAACGGATAATTTTTGTGAACTCTTTAATATATTATTTAGTTTATTCTGGTTAGAAATATTGACGAATAAAAAACCATTAATGGACAAGTCCTTTATGGAAATTGCTTCATTAATTCGGGTAATTTCCACAAACCTGTAAATATTTTGAATTGCATTAGGTGGATACGTCATTTGATGTGTTTGATTTAATATTCATATATAGTTGATAGTATGAAGGAATGCTTCAACACATAAACAACACTTGCACACAATAATGCTATGATGAAAAATTCATTGCAATTATTTCTTCAATAGACAGTGAAGCAGTTAAGGCATTCTTTTTAAAATTAAATAAATCTAAGCATGGAGACTTGTATACTACAGTCGTTTGCAAAAAAATAAGAATGCTTCATAATAAAATTTATTCCTTACTTAAAACTATAACTGTTCAAATTGAAAGTTTATTTTGTGTATGTAAAATATTATGAATGTGATTTAATACAACAATTTAATAGAGTTATTTAGAGGGTTAACTTAATTATCTCAACTATCTAACTTATAATAAGTTAAATAAAATTAATTGTCCTTTTTGATGGTTAGGCAAGTAGTGTACATTCATGTGAGCTTTCTCAGAACTTTTATATATATGCATGCATCTTAATGTATTGAAAACAATAAAAAAATATTTAATTTGTTTTTCTTTTTCATTTCAGCTGCTTCCTGCAGGTGGTGTTTGCAGGAATGAAGGGCCAGTGCAAATCGGCGAGGCAGGAGAAGACATTAAGAAGATAACAATCTAAACGAGACAGATTTTTTTACATATTTCTTCATTTTAAATAATTTAAATAACATGAATATTTCTGTCTTGTTTTAGATAGTTATTTTCTTCTTTTCTTCTCCTGTTTCGCTAGATTTGCACGGGCCCTTCACTTCTGCAAGTACCACCTGCAGGAAGCAGCAATACCGTTGGTAGTTAATCGTTACTGTAACGTTACCTGGTACGGAAACGGAATTCGTCATCTCAAGATTGAGAGGAGAGACGCCATATTGCTCACTATCGCTAGTTCTAGTTGTCAACGGCGGGGGCTACCCGTAACTTTTTAGAAAAAAAGAAATCACTATCGTTAGTCCCACCCTAGGGCCGTTGCGCATCTGCCTTTAGGCGTACTCTTTATAATTTGTGCTCCCCAACCAATGGTTGCTATTTCATTTTATTGATATTTTAGCCTGGTTTGGAACTCGCTTTTTATTCGAAAATTCCAATATAGTTGTATGTTATCTATCTGAGATAATAAGACAAAATTTATTTAAATTTACTGGGAAGCCGACTGCTAGATATGTGAACAGAAAGAAAACTGGCGTCATCATGACCGATCGTTCAATTGTGCGTTCAATAGCGGTATGTGTTTATTTCTTTGTTTTCGAGATTTCAAGATAAAAGGCTAAGTGAACTCGATGTTAGCTACTATGCATGCGGGTGCTTTGTCCTCTACTCTGCTTCCCATACTCTCTCGTTAAAGTTACGATTGGATCTTACCATTGGTTTTTATTCAATGTAAGAAAATATAACGTAGTAATAAGCCTTAGTATAATTTACTCTGCATTGCCTTCTGCGTGCTGAAACAAAACCTTTTTTCATTTTACCTCATTTTTGTGCAACTATATTTTGTATGTACAGTCGAGCAAATTGAATCATGACCCACTTTGCCGATTATTCCTTTGCATTTATAAATGTAGTAAGGTTTTCTTCGCTGTCATGCATGTTGCACATAGTACGTTTTAAATATGAATAAAAATGCGTCATAACGGGTCAGAGATTTATGCAAGTTTAACCTTCATTATAACTGCACTAGACATGTTTTAGATAAACCAGTCTTAATATGAATTTAAAATAAGTCCATAATCCAAACTCTTTTCACTACGTAGAAAAATGTATTATATTTAAAAAAATAAAAAACATTGTGTGTCAAATGTCAAGTATACCTACTAGTAAGTCAGAAATTTTATAAAAACCTAAGTCAATATCTACAAACAAATCTTATAATGGCCAATTTGGCAGAACAAACAGCTAAGAATAAGTCGGAACACAGTCAGAACCTGGATCAGCCGGCATGCTAAAGAGGGTACCCTCGAAGACAGACAACAACATAATCATGGCGTTTGTCGAATCAAGAACGGAATGGAAGCAAACGGAAATGCAACACTATTACGGATAAGATATTTACAGACGAGAAATCATTTCGCTCGTCTCAACATGGTCGCTTAACTTCGTGGCGTTACGATAACACGCGATACACAGAGGATCACGTTGTGCCCAACCAATTATCCAGCTGAATTTCAGCTAACATGTGTGCCTGGATGAATGCCGGAAGTGTCGGAAAACTTGTTCAAATTTCTCCTCGTCATAACGCTATAAACTATGTCAATTTAATGGAAGAAACAATGTTACCGACTTTGCGAACAGTTTACTTACGTGAAGAAGTGCCAGTAGTCTCCTTTGTTCATGATAACTGTCAGTGACAGTGCATACTGCCAGAATTGTCTCGAATTGGTTTACCTAGCATGAAGATGCATTCACTCTTATTCCATGGCCGTCTAGGTCCCCAGATGAAAATTTGTGGTGTTTGGATTGGGGAAGTGACATTTGTCGTCTAATCGGGTTACTTTTCACTGTACCAATTTAATGCCACTTGTTAAATATATACTTAAAATAAATATTATTTTCTTCAACATGAAATGAAGTTCTCGCCGATTTTCATACAAACTTATTGGTACAGATAGCGACCATTGCCTTGTCAGTGACTGTCAGTGTCTAATAAAATGATGACACATTCGTTTCTAGGAAATGTATGTTCAAGCGAATTTCAACTTACTTGTATAGAATGACAGTAGAAAAATGACATAAGGTGGGTCATGATTCAATTTGGTCGACTGTACCTATTAACAAAATCAAAGATAATATATGTACAATTATATTTACAGTCTCGGCCTAGTATGGAGCAGGTGATGGCTATAGTAAACTTTATGGAGAAGCACCCTGCTCTAGGCCTGGGTCAGCTGCGCTGCGTGGAAGGCCATGGTGAGAGCAAGAAGCTGTGGTATGAGTTGACGATGATTGTCAACAACCTCACTGGACCTACTAGACCTATGAAATCTTGGATAAGGGTAATAACCAGGTTAATGCAAGCTGCAATTAGAACTGCTAATACCATGGTATTGGAATGGAATGGTAGTTTAAGGGTGCAAATTTTACCCAAAATTAAAATGACAATATTCACTGTCCTGAGAGACCTTTAAGAAACAATTTTCTTGACTCTGAGCTACCAATTTTTTTTGTAAATATTGTGAAAAAATTATGCATAGTCGCCAGATGCATAGAGCAAGAGCTCCCTAGTTGTTGTTATTGTGAAATAATTGTTTTTCATATTAATAAACTACATAAACTTGTTGCAGTATTGGGGAGACAAAAAATCTTCAGTGAGGTCCAAAGTGCAGTCAATTGGAGGAGACCCCAACAGCCTATGTTCAAATATTGAAAAGAAGATTTGGGATCTATTTTTAGCAAATGATCCTAGTAGTAGTAGTAGTAGTAATAGTGTCAGTAAGTATAAGCTATTTTCTAATTTAAAAGAAAACCAATAAAGCAAAATTTTTGGTAAGGAGTATTATTCATATTTATATAATTTTTCAGAACAACACAACAGTTTTGTGAAGCAAGAAACTCATTTTCTGGAGGAGCCATTCTATAACGAAGATAGTATGGATCAGAATCATGATGAGTCTGACCCGGTTCCAGACCCGTCCCCGTTTGACGAACCAATAGTTGACATAGAAGACCGACAAATGGCTATTATGGATAAACTGGTGTGTATGATTTGTTTGCATCATAATGAATGCAAAATGGCACGCTGGACAACAGCAGGTGACAGGTGATGTTGCGGGGAATGGATTTGCATTGATAATCGCGTGTGATTGGCGCTTCCTCGCCCCCCGCACGTCTTGCGGTGTGTCTCCCTACACAACTAATAACGGCAACAGGTAGACACTTGAAATATTTACAGAATATTAAATTGTATATTTACTTTAAAAATAAATAATTTAATTATAATAATAATAATATTTGAGGGGGGCTCCCATACAACAAGCATGACTTTTTCGCCATTTTTTTCTTGATATTTATAATGGCAACAAGTAGACGCTTCAAATATTCACAGAATAATTGTTGCATTTCACTTTAAAAATAAATAATTAAAATAATTACATTTAAGGGGGGCTCCCATACAAACATGTTTTTTTTGCCTAGACTGTCTAATATTGTAAGTTAATGGTACCTATGGAACCCTTCGTGCACAAGTTTGTCTATCACTTGGCCAGTTTTTGTTTTTGGTCTGCTATAAATGTTAAACTTAACTCTTTCAGCCACAGTTTTTATAGGATGACTTAATAAATACAACAAGTGAATATTTTGTATAATTAGGGTTTAAATATTAAGAAAAAAATATTTTACGACAATACCACTTAAGGCTTTTGCGGAATAAGGTGGTTAGTTTACTAACCACCGTGGCGGTTGGCATTAAAAAAAGAAAACAGGAATGAGAATTAAAAAAATATTTACAGCCTAATTAAATGAATTACTTATTTCCCGTGAAAATCAATAAAACATGTTTCACTTTACGGATACAAAGAGGGACTTTACAGGTGCTATATCGCCATACAGTACGTGCTGAACTTTTTTAGTGCTGCACTTTGCGTATCTTTGTGAAGTAGATCGCTCTGGCTGATGCATATTGCTTTCCGTGCGTAACATTTCAGACAAGCTTATTCATAATGTCTCCATAGCGTTCTTTACGAGTTTACATCACCCGTTTTTGTCGGATCTGAATGGTCGCCGAGCACCATCTCAGTCTGCGGTCCATTATTGTACTCTTTATCTGGTTCCAGACTACACACAATCTCACCATCTGAAGGAATTTCTTCTAGAAGAACTTATTGAATTTAAAGTTCATTGAGCACACGCAGCATTCTGAAAAATAACACAAAATTACATCTATCTACTCCATCTACATGCCAATAAAACAATACCTACTATAGCCACAGTGGTTAGTAAACTAACCACCATATTATTTAGGTTATTTACAAAAAAATATATAAGATAATTTTGTTTTTTAGCCATAAATCAATTGGAGTAATACTAAATAACAGAAAAATACCGAAATCATAAATAGTAAGCACTCTTACCTTTATTTATCGAATTTCAAAATGCTCCGTTGCAAAAATTCCACTGCACTACTTTTTCCAATTTTTAAATAAACACAACCGTCGCGCCCAACCGCCAAAGTTTTGCAACACACGATCAACAATGACCTAATAAAGCATAATAGTCTAGCACATCGTCAATAGATGGCCTAAAAATATATTTTAAACAACCGAGAATAAGTGGTTAGAAAACTAACCACCAAACCTGAAAGAGTTAAGAGAGGAAACTTAATTGGTTTAAGTGTTTTTATTTTGTAATTGTATTTTATCCTTATACATGTAAATGTATGTTTCCCAAATATTAATAAATTAAAAAATATTTTTTTTTTTGCTATTTTACTCCTCCCCTTCGCTCTGTCCCCGACATAGTCGGTGGAAACTACGCACTCCCTTATATAATTTATATCTATTTCAGTTGAAAGTGATGAACGAACAAACATCTGCGCTGACGCAGCTTGCCCACGCGTCGCATGCCAGTTCGCAGGCCATGGAGCGGCTCGCAGACGCCTCGCATATTCAGGTTAGCGACCTTATTGCAAAGGAAATAAGACTCCATTTTCTATAACAGCTGTCTAGCGTCGCTTCGCACATTCAGGTTAGTTCGAAGACTTTGCTCATTAAGACTGCACATTCAGGTTAGCGGCCTTATTGACAAGACAATAAGACTACATTTGCTATAACAGCCGACAATCGTCGCACGCCAGCTCGCAGGCCATGGAGCGACTTGCGGACGCCTCGCACATTCAGGTTAGCGACCTTATTTCAAAGGAAATTTTCTCTATTTTCTATAACAGCTGTCTAGCGTCGCACGCCGGGTTGCAAGCTATGGAGCGGCTAGTGGACGCTTCTCATATTCAGGTTAACGTCCTTATTTTGAAGGGAATAAGAGTCAATTTGCAATAACAGCTGTCTAGCGTCGCGCGCCAGGGCCCTATTTCACGAAAATATTAGTTTACTAGTATATTAGCTATTAGATACTAGTGTAAATAATACAAGTCCTATTATTTTCTGTTTCTCGAAAACATGTACTACACTAATAACTAATAGCAGCAGACTAATAGAAAATATGAGGCTGGCTTGGATGTTCATACACATATTTTTTATCCATTTTTTTTTAAACCGGGCAAGTGCAAGTTCGACTCGCGCACTACTGCAACATATTGCGTTATTTTTTTCCTATAATTGTGCTGACCTTCATTCTTGCTATGTTTTATTTATTTTGTTGTTTGGTACAATTAAAAGTGAAATGTTTTATTCAAAGTAAATTAATAATTGACATATTTTGTAATTGTTTCTGGTTAAAGAGACCATATTTTATTTTAAAAATCTGTTAATTTTGTTTTACGATACGATACGATACGAGGTGCTACTCAGCCGGGATCAAAGCCTGATCCGGTAAAACCGGCACACCGAGTAGCACAATTTTTGGGGAAAGACACGCTCTGGGATGGGAAAGGAAGACCGACTAGCCGAAGCCTGTCGGCCACAACCAACTAGATATGCATCTTAAGCTTGGCATAGGAATATAGGTAAAGACGGGTATCAGTATTAGGAATGAGCGTTGGTGAGATGGGCGTCTGGCCTTAGGTGTTTAGTGTTGTTGTATGTTTCGGACCGGGCTGGATCATTTCTTTGTTTATGACGTGGCGCTGAAATTCGCTGTCGGTATCTGCCAAGTCAAATATTTCTTGTGCTGCTTTTCTTGGTTCTGAATTGTTTTTTGCCGCTTCAATCTACTCTTCGCTAGTCCTGTTGTGGTAATTGAGGTCTTGCGCTAAGGAATCTTGCCATGTATAATATTGGTCTACCAACTTTCAATCGCCGTGCCTTAAATTTTCTTGCACTGTAAAGAATGTGAAGATATGCCCGTAAAAGCAAAGTCTCATGAATTTGATTCGCTTTGTGATGGTCCATGCCCTTTAGAAGTTGACTTACCTTTTTGTTTTTAGGTGGATTTTACCGTGGCTCAGCATGTGTTTGAGTATGACCTTTTCGTATTGTCTGAGCATGGATCTATTTGTTTTTGTTATTGCGGCTGGCTTCAGCCCGTATCTCATTGTAGGCTCTATCATCATCATTTTGTAAAGTAGTCTGGCTAGCTGCCATCGCATTTCTGTCTTCTTTACAAACGGAATTAGTATTTTGGAATTTTTGACACCCTGCTTGTATCTAGTTTTTACTGTGTCTTTTCTGCTGTAATGTAAGTGCCGAGGTACTTGATTTCATTTACTGGTTTGATGTTTATACAAATTGCTACTGTGAAGAACTGGGCTTGTCTTGATTCAATCGATGGATCACCAATAGGAATTTTCGTTTTGGTTTCGTTAATTTTGAGCCCTACTGTTGACAAAAGTTCTTTCATCCGAAATAAAATAGTTTTCAATTTGTTAAACTCAGTTTCTATGATGATAAAGTTATCGGCGAACGATAGACATAGTGGCACGGTAATTTTAGCATCCTGATTGAGATGAAAAAAGGAGATTTATTCTTCCAGTGTTTTCAGAACGTCGTCGAGGCGTGGTGATAGCAGACATCCTTGTTTTACGCCTTTACCTTTGGTAATGGTTTGCTGACCATTCCACCTGATGCATGTCGATTCATTCATACACGCTTTGATAATCCTATTGGTAAATATCTTATTGGTTCTTTTTTTTTCTTTGGTATCGGAACTTGAATTGTTTGTGTCCATGTATTGGGTATTATATTATTTTCCCATGCTTTCCGAATATGTTGCGTAATTTCCGCGAAGATTGTATAAGGCACTCCTTTGAATAGTTCGGCAGTTACGCATGCTGTTTATAATTGTTTTATATTTCTTCAATAGTAGGTGCGGCGCCCAGCTCTTCTAGGTTTTCATTCTTTCTTAGTTCAATTGCTGGTCCCTTTTATAATTCCAATTCAGTTTCCCATTTTGAGATTGGTATATACTTATTTTTTCTTCTGTATTTTTCCGCCATTTTATATCTCCTGTAGTAATGGTATGTAATCCTCATCCGCTGAGATGGATGCTGGCTGTTGAGGTCCTTAAAAAAGAGCCTGGTTTCCTTGACTTCATTTTCTTTTTCAATCGTGTGTAATCTGTTACGACATTTTTTTGAGGTAAGCTTGAGTTGAGGAGTCAGGAGAAAATCGGTGTTTAAATTTTTGCAAGTCCGCTAAGACAAGTCTGTGATCTCGTGATAAATTTCTTTCTAGTTTTAGTACGGCGGATGCTGATGTTTTTAAGGTTTCTATGATGTTATCCTATGTTATAGGCCTATTAAGCTGATTAGCATTCTTTATTATTTCGTTTTGATACAACTTTCTGTATCGTTTTGTAATAGCTCATAGTTTAGATGCCTATAGTTGAACAGATGTTTGGCTTGATTCTCATTGGATTCAACTTGCTAGTTGGACCTTTACTGTTATTGGTTAAATTGTATGTAAGCTCCGCTATGATTAGTTTATGGTCGGATGTTTGATTGTGTAACTTCTCCTTTGATGTAGTTAAACATGTTATTGTCATTAGCTTTTGTAAAAATATGATCTATTTGTAATATTTTGGTTCTGGATTTCCAGGTTTTCTGACAGCTCGGTTTGCCGAATGAAGTGTGAAGCCGGAGCCTCTCTCCGAGTATTGTATCGGTGACGATTATGCCCGTGGTATTAGATTCCTTGTTTAATAAGTTTTTACCAACTTGATTTAACTATTTGAGGTCCTCTACATTCTTGTACCCTATGTGAGCGTTCAAATCGCCCAAAATTAACAGTGCCACACTGTTAACTGTCAGTAGGTTTTGCTCGTAAAATCCGAAGGAGCTTTGATATTGTTGCAGTGGCCTCCGATGTTTTGTTGGGTAGATGTAGAGCTACTGTGAGTAGTTTTCTATTGTCGTATGTTAAAGTAGCGGCCATTACGTTAGTTTGACTTATGATATCTATATTATACGACTATTTCTGCCTTACACACTGGTTGACTGGTAGAGAATGCCTTAAGGCATTAAGTCCGCCATTTGTACTACTCTGTTTGTGCAATAAAGAATAAATAAAAATATCTGTATTATCCTGTGTTTTTTAAGGCGAATGCAGGGCCCCGGTTTTTATTTTTTCCTGAAAGAAACCATTAGTAATTTCTGGATTTATACGTCCCGGGCGCATGTGTGTTTCTTGCAGGCATGCAATATCGATATAATGCTAGGTTGTCTATGTCACATTTTTCTCTGAAGTCTGCGGCGCCCCTGACATTCTTTGTGCCGATTCTTAGTTTGTGAGGCAGTGTTTTTTTGTCCTTAATAATTTGCCGTGGCGCCTAACAGGCGGTACCCGGTGTCACCTGCATACTGTTCTAAGCTTGTGCAGGGGCTGGCTAATTCTTTGATGGTTTTCCCTATTAACGGTTGGACATTGTTGCTGTGGTGTTTTCTTCATGTGTCTTGTCGTTGTGTTGGTCCGCTGAATGTAGGTATTAGACTATCGTAGTGGGAGCCGTTATAAATGAGATTAATAGTCCCGACCTTATCATTTGGGTTCTTTGGCCTGAAGACTATTGTAGAATCGTTAACTATTTGATGAACAATAATTTCCACGAGGTAGAAGTTTGCTGCAGCTAATATTATGTCTGACACACCCCATTCACTCTCTTTGTATTGGTTAACTTTCATAGTTTCGTCATTTTGATTTTCTTCGACGTACCGTGCGAGATCCTGTCTCTCCGCACTATGGTCTAGGGTAAGGTAAAATAAATTATTTATTTGGTGAGCAATTGCCCTAAATAGGCAGTTTACCTATGGCTTGAGTGAGGGCTAGTCAATTGTTTTTATTATTATGCTCTCGAACAACCCGCGCCCGAGTTTTTTTTTTAAATCGAAACTATGGGTTGTTATAAAAGAAACCGTAGGCTAAGATAGACAATAACACCTAGTATTGTTTCTAAATGTCTTTGTGTTTTAAGTTAGTCTGTTTGGCTAATTTTATGGTAGCCACATGTTCTTGTTGCGCTGGCCGATATTTTTTAATTTTACGCCGGTATGCTATATAATTGTACGCCGGTAATATTTTCCTTATGAGCTGGTATGTCCTATATAGCCCAGGGGCTCAGTTTATTGCGAGTTCTGATTTTCTATTTGCTATGGTTCTGCTATTGTGCTGCTAGTAGAGGAGGAGGTTTGCATCTAGATAACATTCCGGTTGTCTTTTTGGTGGTTTAGTCTTATTTATATTAAGCCAGGAAAGCAAGGAACGATCTCACCAAAATCTCGTTCGTTCTTGTCTTTGTTGCGTTGGACAACGTGCTGTATGGATTGTCGCCGGGCTGTCGGCGATGTCACGGGGTTGCGGCTGGTGTCCAGAAGTTGTTGTGTACTTACTGCCTGATAGCACTTAACATTACACATAAACACTATCACACACGTGCTTTATCGAATAAACTACGAACTTAATGCGATCCGGTAGGCGTAAGAACTCGCGGGTGTATTAGGAGAAAACGCTTGTGGTACTTTGCTATTTTTACGAGAACACCCTTTTATATTACACTATTTACACCTTACACCAAACACTTTTTGAAAAGAAAAACAAAGCACGCTATGGTTTGATTTGATCACATTTTGGAATTTAATTAATTCTTATTTTGCTATTTGACTACGTTCTTTTTTTGTCAATTTTATTTTGATTATGAGGTTATTTTGTTTAATTTTTACTCGAAATTGCAAGTTATTTACGAGGTTTGCGGAGAAATTCACAGTAGTTGCCTTTGCGCGCACGTGTAAAGCTTAGAGACAATATATTTTTTTTGGGGTGCGGCCGTTTGCAGAACACGTGTTGAACACGACCACTCGGTACGGCTGCCCGAAAAGAATCCATTTTATTTTAAAAATCTGTTAATTTTATGTTTTAAAAAATATATTATTATTAATATTTAAAAATATATTAATATTTTACAAGCCTTCTAAGACTAATAGCTTTATCAGTGTAATTTATAAGATATTTAAAAACACATTTTTTCGAGAAGCAATTTTGTAATTTTTGCTAATATTTATTAGCTGGTAACCAGTAACTAATATTTTATTACCGTAGACAAACGCACACTAGTAAACTTGTAAAAAATATTAGTTCATAGACTCATATTACAATTAGTCTAATAAGTTTCGTGAAATAGGGCGAGGTCGCAAGCCATGGAGCGGCTTGCAGACGCTTCGCATATTCAGGTAAAGCTATCAAATTCAGTAACCTTATTGTGAAGGTTGTACGACTTAACTTACTATCATATCTCTGTACAGGCAGGGTTACCTTTCAGTCAGTTGCCAAATTTTAAAAATAATATCATAATGAATTATTATTATCATTATATCCAGGGAATATAAAAAACGACTGCATCACAATTATTTTTAGTCTTCGTATTTTTTGAATAATATCTACTTTAGCTTTAAGATTTTTTATTACAAGTGTTTTATTTATTTTATTTTTATAAGTATAAGAAACCAAAAATTCGCACACGGGCAGGATTAGAACCCACGACCTTTGGCCAAATGTGCAAATTGGTTTCTTATTTCAATATCTACTTTAAAATCCGAAAATAAAGTAAATAGAGAAATAACGCATCTTAAGCGCGCCATCATTATCTGAACGGACACATTTATGTTTGAATATGAATTCGCCTGTACATACCTGTATCAACTTTGTTTGAATATGAATTCGCCTGTACATACCTGTATCAACTTTGTTTGAATATGAATTCGCCTGTACATACCTGTATCAACTTTGTTTGAATATGAATTTGTCTGTACATACCTGTATCAACTTCCCTTTATTCCAGGCGCGAGCGTTCGAGCGTCTAGCGGGGTCGCTCGAATCCATCGGTAGCGCGTCGCACGACGTTCGCAATGCCATCGTAGACATCGACGCGAGTCTCCAGCGCTTCTACACCGCTTCACCCACGTAGCACGCGATGCATTGACGCATTCTGACTTGTGTGACGTCCCAGTGATCCAAGAGGTATGGAGTCATCATATCCGCCTATTGCAGTCCACTGCTGGACATAGGCCTCTCCAAGACGGCGCCAACTTTCACGGTCCTCCGCTTCTCGCATCCAGCCACCACCGGCCACCTTCCTCAGGTCATCGGTCCACCTAGCAGGGGGGCGTCCAACACTACGTTTCCCGAGACGTGGTCTCCATTCCAGAACCTTTCCTACTCCAACGCCCGTCGGTTCTGCGACAGACATGACCAGCCCACTGCCACTTCAGCTTACTGCACCTCTGAACGATATCTATGACTTTCGTCTTTTGGCGGATGATCTCGTTCCGGATTCTATCCCTTAGCTAGATCCCCAGCATAGACCGTTCCATAGCTCGCTGAGCGACATGCAGTCGGTGGGCCAGCTTGACTGTCAAGTTCCACGTCTCGGCCCCGTAGGTCATGACAGGTAGGACGCACTGGTTATATACCCTGCTCTTCAGGCATTGCGGTAGAGGCGACGAGAAGATGTGACGCAACTTCCTAAATGCTGCCCAACCTAGTTGCACCCTTCTGGCGATTTCGCGGTCGAAGTTGTCTTTACCCAGTTGCAACACTTGCCCGAGGTAAACGTATTCCTGGACAACTTCGAGCATCTCGCCGCTGACTGCTATCGGTTCCGGGACAATATGTTCGTTGAACATGACCTTAGTCCAGAAACCTTAGGGGCCAAATGCTGGTCAACTTCCTCGACATGCAGGGGCTGTTCTGCATGAACACGTTCTTTCAAAAGAAGCCCCATAGGAAGTGGACCTGGCGGAGCCCGGATGGTAAGACGAAGAACGAGATAGACTTCATCTTGACGGACAAAAGACGTATATTTAGGGATGTCTCTGTGATCAGCAGGTTTGACACCGGTAGCAATTACCGACTGGTAAGAGGCATCCTAAATATCAATTTTGAGGTCGAGAGAAGTCGGATGGTCAAATCCGTTCTTCGTCCGACTGTGCTCCAAACCGAAATTGGCACCGAAAAGTTCCAGCTGGAACTTCACAATCGCTTCGCAGAACTAGCAACCACGGAGAGCGTTGACCGGGACCTCGAAAGCGTGACTAGGGTGATCTACGAAGTGGGAAATAGGCACTTTAGGAGGAAGCGAGGTAGCCAGAAGTCTAAATTATTGGGGGAAACTCTGGAATTGATGAAAATTGACAGAGCAGCATTGACAAGAGGTATGGAGTATGCGTTTACAAAGTGATGTGTATTTGTGACGGTATCTTCGAAAAGTTATAGGCAGGTTATGGGTCAAAGAAACGTTCGCAACGCTGCAATAGTGTACATCGACGCTAGTTGCAAAACCATCTATAGCGCATCGCCCACGTGGCCTGCAATGTATTAACACATACTTGTGGCATTTAAGGTCTGTGCCTACTACATCTTACCATACCCTTAGGGTGCAAAGACCGTATGAAAAGTACCTATTTAATTTTCGACCTAGCATGAAAAGTAAAAGTTCAAAACGTTTGAGTTTGTTCTTCATCGATGCACCGTTCTGGCACTGAGCTCAATTCCAATGCGCCCTGTCTAAGATTAAATTTAGGTTCAGTATCTCTCTTTCTCTATCAAACAAACGAAAAGAGACAGATTACAAAATTTTAAAACGTTAAATTAATTGATGCGATTTCTAACGTATTTGTACAAGTTTTTGCGTGTTTTCGTCTAACTTTAGTCGTCATCGAATGACATCCCTACTACATACATCCCAGAAATGGACAGCTGTTTAGTCTGACGTTTCTTTCTTAAATTAATATAGTCAGTCTCTTTTCGTTTGTTTGGCAGAGAAAGAGAGAGACTGAACCTAAATTTAATCTAAGACAGGGCGGATTGGAATTGAGCCCACTGTCTAAACGAACAACGCGCTTTTAAACTTTGAACCTTAACACCTCTGCTTAGGGTTGAAAATCAAACATGTATTTTAAGCGGTCCTAGCTAGGTCATGGTATAGTACATTGTATTGGGCAGAATGCTTTAGGTACGGTATGCATTAACAAAATGAAGTGGTAGTGGATATTGAAAAATATTAACGTCACATTACGATCTCGTTTCGCACATGCGAAATAATGACGGTAGAGCTTGCGCTCTGTTATATCGATAAGACTATTGATAGTATCGATACACGTAAAATTGATGACTTTTAATGTAAAATGATTGTTATGAAGAAGTCGGCTTGACATAAACTTTTAGTTGTAAATAGTTCTGGAAAACTATGGGGAGTTAATAATACGTATTTCGTTGCTATTTTGTATTCCTTTGTTATTAAGTGATGTCAAACTAGTGTTGTACTATTGTATATAAGTATGAAATGAATTGCAGTCATTAAATTGTAATTCCTCATATACATATTTTTAAGATAGGTATTAGTGTTAAGCATCACAATATTTACACACGGCAGCACGTCAGGTTACCCATTATAACTACGAAAATAGCTTTTATTACGTAGGAAATAGAAGTTAATATGTTTAGTCTGACGTGCGGCCGTGTGTATAAAACATTTATATTCTTACAATGAAAGTATATTTTGTACAAATTATAATGCTTTTTTATCTCAATGACCTAAGTAAATATAATTATAATAAGTATGAGTATTGTATCTAATGTCCAAATCAAATGAAATAAAAAAAATATGGTACTTGTAACTTTTTATTATTCTTTAACCTTAAACTACATTTATCACAAATTAAAGCCTCTAATATAAAACTTTTCTTAGCCTAGATAATCTAGCGAGTATACATAGATACGTCACAACAAAAATCTAAAGATTACCATGGAATACTCTAGAGTCTAGCATATGGCTTTTCTTATCTTTGGTTACCAATTGGTTATGTATAAACGCAAAATAATTTCTAATCAAGAAACTAAATTGTAAGATTTTTTCTTATGATTCAGTTTCAATTAAAATTGGATTTTACACATACTTAATGAGTTAGGTAGCTAACTTCTATATTTTACAAATCTCTACACAATAAGGTAGAGATTGAATATTTACTGACTTACTGTTACTATATAGATGGAATTTCCAGCACAAAAACATTTACAACACCATTCTAAACTATAAGCTTAGTTTTACTGAAGATACTATAGTTTAATAAAAGTTGCATCAGCTTTACATACGCGCACGGATATTGTCGTTCCAATTTCCGATTATGTTACATATCACAAAGTGATTTGCCACGACGTACCACGGTCTAACGTAATGGTTATCAAAAAAAGCTTTTGACCTTAGTACACCTTGAACGACTGTCACTCAATCGAACATAGTGCCTTAATTGCAGGGTCAAGTTCTAAGTTAGTAAGTCTATGAGAGTAAGTAAGACCTTGGACGATTATAATTCGTCCTCGGTAATACGCAGTTTAAGAATTTGAAAATATTATAAATTCTTAAAACTATGGGGCATTTCGGAGGTTCAATATCAGGTAAGCTAAGTAAACTTAGATTTAGTCTTTTGGCGTTCATGCAAAAAAACTACCGCCACTGTTGGGCCATATGCAAGCCAACTGACCAGTGGTTGATCTATTGTGGCAGCCTTTTTGATTATAGCTCACTACTTATGCCCTTTGAATCCAGGAATCGCCAGATTTTTCGGTGAGTAAGTTTTGTTATCTCATGCGGGTGCATTATATGCTGCCCTAAATGGATACTTTTTTTTGTTTATAAGTCAGCATGAGCAAAACCGCCACTAGGTATTAATTGCGTAAAATTGCCAAAAATAACCTTTGATCCTATTAGAACTCGTACAAGGTGCCAACAGTTCAAGTATCTTAATGAAAAGTTAATAACTCTAAAATCATTCTGACAGTTCTCCTAGCGTCCTCCCACCTGTCACGCAAGTATCACCGAAGGTACTTGAGCAGGCGAGTGAGGGTAGTTGACTGTCGCCGCCGCCGCGCTTGGTTGTCGTCCGGTATTAACCCTTCGAGGCCCTTTCCAAAGAGAGGCGAGGGGTTTGTTGTCAGGTAGTAGTTGCCTCGAGCCCTGAAGATAAAGTTTTGTAATTATTTTATAATTAAAAAAAATCTTGTCAAGTTTTTATACTTTCTTTTTGCACAGCTATACTATCTGTAATAATATGCTTCTAAAATCATTGACAGCTAAGCAGTAACTTATTATAGGCACTTCTTAGTCTTAAATCATTGCTAACCTATAGTTCATGGCCACAAGGCGTAAGTGGAGGTATGTATTTTAAAATTACATTACATTACGTTACGTACTTAAGTGCTAGTATTTTGTTCAACTTGACATTTAGATATGGAATACGAAAAAATACTACCTAATGGTAGCGGCCTACGTAAAAATACTTTTGAAAAGTGTTTTGTGGCCGTTAAAATAAACGATACCTCATTGAAATATCCTAAACTAAGTAAGTACACCTTGTTAACGTTTTTGCTGTGGCATTCGCGAATAATGTAACCACAAAGTCACAAGAGACATTTGATCAGTAGACATCCTTCAGTGCTATACGGTTTTTTTTTAACAATTACACCAATTTCGTAGTCCCAAATTAATTAAGCGTTAGCTTGTGCTATGGTACTATGTTACTGATTTCTATATTTTTATAAACATCCATGACATAGGTACAAAATAATGCTTGCTTTCATTCCTACACATAAAACTAAACAAACACCCATGTACCATGCATGTGACGAAGAAGGCGAGACGAAAACGATTAACCAACACTAAGATTAATAGCTATTAATTGCCTACAAAACTCCTACTCCTGGTTGGTTAATTTCGATGTTGGTCCTATAGAAAAAGTTGTTCGAATAGAGCAGCAGAATGACCACCCGAAAGTATGTAACTAGTATCACTAGTATTTATGCTGTGCCGAAAGGAATTACAGGTTATTTTGTTACACCCTATATAACTTATTATGTAAGATTTTGTAGATGTACTTATTAAGAGGAAACGCGGTCTAAGTGACATTTGAAAAATAGGTTTTTGAATAAATGTAAATATGTGCTGTAAAAAAAAAAAAAATGTAAATATGTGCTGTGGCGTTGTTTCACGATTATATCCTTTAATATAGTTTATCAAAGATATACCTAGAAATACGGAGGAGAGGTGACAGATGACGTTTTCCGGTTCACTCATACTACGAGTAGGTAGGTAAATTAATATTTTACAAAAATAATAATTTATATATCTTTACAAACATACTTTTAAGACACGACACGATAGTCTACTTTTACAACAAGAATGATTTTGCAAAAGCTTAATATTTATGAAATTAAAGAAAAAAACATTTTTTTAATTTTGTTCATACGTGTAACGGAACTTTTTACTTATGAAGATTGATCGACAACAATGACAACACCTTTCAACAAGACATTATCTAATTGTGCAACAATAACAAGTTGAAATCCAGAAAATGAAGCAAATGTTGTTTATTTATGATCGCAAAACGGAAGAACATCATATTCGTATAAAATGCAGGGTTCATGAATACTTATGTTTCATATGCCCATCACAAATAGGTCAACCTGCACAAACATCATGTGCTTTACGCGAAACGATTGCAGCAAGAGAAGAGAAGAGGCAAATTAATTTAAATGCTGGCGTAGACGGAAAATGACGGAATCCCTTTTATAACAGTGGTCGGAGATGGATCTTGGGCGAAGAGAACCGACAAGAGTGGATACAATACCCTCGGACAATTTCATATCAAGTGCAGGATAATGCTGCGTGTGCAACACGTATAACCAAGGGTTCAGGGCTCTGCTTGGACTTCTTCGTTACTGTAGCGCATCCGCGATGTTTGCGAAGCATAGAACTGATGATCTTTACTCGATCATTCTCAAGAAAACGGGCTCAGTCTAACCCGAATGTTGTTGTTACAGTTTCAATGTGTTCGTGTAACGACATTCATAATTGTAACAATAACATTGTTTTTCTTTCTTTGTTAATAACCCTAGTTTTGAAGATAATTGTATATTATACTAATAAGAGGTTCGCAGTTGGCGCAATAAAAACAATATTATGAAACAATTTGTTTCATTTTTCTTATGAGATTAATTAGTCACTGTAGACAATCTGCTGATGCAGATCATCAGCAGATTGTCTACAGTGAGCTTATAAACCATACAATAGAATAGTGTAATTTATTAGAAGTTTTGGTGGTTATTACGAGGGTCAAACTGAAAGTTCTTAGAAAATCAAAAACTGATTACATTAGCCAGTTATTAGTTTTATTATATCTTTTCAAAATATTGTCCATTGACGTCAATACACCGCTGCATGCGATGGAACCACTGGGAAAAGCACTTTGCCCACTCGTCCTTAGGGGTCTCTTCAATGGCATCGCGATACGCAGCCACCGCTTCTTCAGCATTCATAAACCGCTTTCCTTTAAGTTTTTCTTTAATTTTTGGAAATAAATAAAAATCACAAGGCGCGAGGTCGGGGCTATACGGCGGGTGACCCAGTAATTCAACTTTTGATGTCGCCAAATAGTCGATCGTTCGCTTGGCGGTGTGCGACGAGGCGTTGTCGTGGTGAAGGAGGATCCTACTGCGAGGTCGTTTCTCTCGAACTTTTTCCAAGACAAGTGGCAAACAATTGGTAGTGTACCATTCTGCAGAAACTGTTTTTTGATCCTCTAACACAATTGTTGCGAAATGACCTATCCTTCCAAAGAACGAGGCCACCATTTTTTTTCCCGCACTTCGATCTCTCTTCACTTTAGTTGGCAACTCCTCGAAAGGAAACACCCACTGAGCAGATTGTCTTTTGGTTTCAGGATCATAACAGTAAATCCAGCTTTCGTCACCTGTTAGTATGTCGAACACAGCATTTGAGTCACCTCCGTTAAATCTTTCAATCATTTTACGGCACCAATCCACACGATGGAGTTTTTGAGCCTTAGTCAAATTATGAGGTATCCACCGGGCGCAAAGCTTCCTGACCGCTAAATGTTCGTGGAGGATTTTGTGCACTTGACTCATACCGATGCCTAAGCTTGTCCGAATCTGCTGATAGGTCACTCTTTTGTCAGTCTCTATCATACGCCGCACAACACAGATGTTATTTTCAGTCGTCGCCGTAGAAGGCCGTCCCTCACGTACATCATCAGTGAGATTAGTGCGACCACGTTTAAACTCATTAAACCAGTTGTAAACAGTCGCACGAGATGGGGCTTCATCGTGAAAGGCCAATCGTAGTCTATCATAACTTTCTTGTTGACTTAAATGACATCGAAAGTCATAAAAAATCATTGCACGAAAATTTTCTCGTGTTAAATTCATTTTGACGTGACACAGACAATTTTCAATTTGCCGCCAAGTCGTAAAACAAATGACAAATGAATGAAATATATACTCAGTAATATGAGTTCTATTTTCAAATTTTAGAATATTTTTTTTATTATATTGTTTATAAGTGGCCAGTTCTAAGAACTTTCAGTTTGACCCTCGTACAACAAGCCTTCACTCACCTTATCTTCTAAATATTATACAAAAATGAAAACTTACTTAATGACTGACTGACATATTATAAACCCACAGCCCAAACTGCTGGGTCTAGAGACTCCAAATCAAAGGTTCCATAAGAGGTCTAGGGGTGCACTAAGAAAGGTTTTTTGTAAATTCATCCCCTAACGGGGTAAAAAAGGAGGGGCAAGTTTGTATGAAACTCAGTCAGTTATGCAGCTAAATCGATAAAATGTTGTATTTAACTTTTTGGTTAGAAATTAAGAATGACATAACAGGATTTTTGAAAACTCATCCTCTAAGGGGGTGAAAATGGGAGTGGAAGTTTGTATGGTAAATTCGACATGTGCGCGGACAAAGTCGTGGACAACCGCTACTAAAATCCATTACTTATAATTAGCTTCCACCGTCATCATAAATCAGCTTGGCTACAATCTATCGAGTTGAAATGAATCTACCTACGTTACGTCCTTAGTAAGTGCTTACATCACATGAATGTGCACAGTCATTCTAGGAGTCAGCAACAGAATACCTACCTGTTTTTTCTTTTATAGGATCACCACTGAGGAGTAGTAGACCTTTAAAAGCCAGAGTGAAGAAAGCTAATGATATAAAATATTAAAACAAATATTATCAAGACAGTATATAACTTAAATCGATGTCGATTAGGCCAACAATGGCGTATCGATATAATTATCGACTATGAAGCATCACTATACGTATACGTATTTGTTATGACATTACCCACCCCAAACCTCTCCTCTTAAAGCAAGAAAGGGACAAATGCAGCTCAGACCAAAATTCGCTTCATAAAACTGACCAAAACAGCATTTCGTAGTCCCCTGTTTTCTCGACGAAAACTTTACCAATGATAATATTGTTTTCATAAATAATTTAAAAAAGGATGGGACTATGCTCCTATGTTTTAGTTTTTGTCTTAATGTGCGTAGATTTTATTTGGCGAGCGTCTTAAGTTTGAGGTTGAAATTTGGCAATTTTCTTAATGTTTGAAGGCCCATATTTCCTGTGTTAATTCGAATATGGGAAAAAACGAAACATAGGAGCATAGCGGTAGTAAATGCAGATATTATAGCAAAAAAAATTTTTGATTATAGTCTATATCCAGGGAGGAAACAGGGGACTACGTTTGTATGAAGAAATGGTGCTATTCTTTCGTCTTAAGATCCGTGTGAGTGACGTCGATCGGCAGTGTACAGTAAAACCAAAGATGGTTATTTCTTACACTGTCTCTGAATGTATGTAGATTAAGCTTCTGATGTATGGTTTCAATAAATAAATATACCTAAGTAAGTGAACCAGTCACAGAATAGTTTCTACCTGCCTAGTCTAAGGTGATCCTACCGATTGCACTTGTATTTCTTTCATAACCTCCACAGGCCAAGCGAGCGATGATTTAAACTTTTTACCAATATGATTATGGATTATACGTTTATTTTCGCTGGAGCAAAACATCACCGTGACTTTGGGTTTCATGGCCTCGTTATTTGATTACGGAAATTCCGCTGATGTGATTTAAATTAATAGAATATTCTATTCTTAGATACAGAACTATCATTAATGTTTATGAATAATTTTGGTATGACCTTGCCTTAGCTTATCAATCTATTTTAAAATAAGTATTGGTACTGGACGGTCAAAGAACTGAAACATAGGGCACCAGAGCTGCTCAGTTGATTGATACTCTATTCTACTCATCCACTTCTTAGCATTTGAAAGATGTATATAGTAAATATATTAAGCGTTTGCCTAGTCATTAGTAAGCCCTACCTGATGGTCTATCATAGAGTATCTGGTTTCCTAAACTTTTTTAGTCATGGACCACTTTCACAATTTAATCGATTCCACTGATCTCTGTCAAAGAATATAATGTCACAACAGAGATAAGCTGACTGCGCGTGAGATATTACAGTGCACAAGTCTGTGTGTAATAAACATGTGCACTCTCTGGTCCTTCACTCTCAGAATTCAGTGAGACGGCAGTTCGACATGACCGTAAAGAGATCAGGCGCAGGACCAACGGCTTAACGTGCTTTCAGAGGCACGGGCTGACTGACTCCGGAGCTGTGTCTGAGTTATTTCAAGACAGAAAAACCCAACACTTTTCGGGGCGACCTGGGATTCGAACCCAGGACCTCGTGGTACCCAGCGTGCTGACCACTAGACCAACGAGGCAGTCAAGGCAATAAGATATAAAGATCAGAAAACAAGAGAAATGTCGAGTCTATGTACTCCACAATTTTCAAATAAATATGTTAGGTAAAACGACTTACTGCGGACCCTGATACACGTGCTACAGACCCCTAAGGGGTTCGTTAATTTTCCATTTTAAGAAGTTTTTAGTCTAGTCTTGTTTAATAAGTTTTTAGGTTTGTTACATTTGGACGCAAGCAACCAGTTGGACGTAATGTAACAATGATTTGTTACGTTACGTCTAACTGGTTGTTTCATCATGGCTACGTTCTCACATGATTAGCTCTGTACTTATAGTCTGAGAAGTTTATGCGCGGCGCTCCTGCGCCCCCGCAAGACGTGCTAACCGCATGCTACTAGACTCGATTCCTATGTGCCCTGTCTAAGATTAAATTTAAGTTCAGTCTCTCTCTTTCTCTGCTAAACAAACGAAAAGGGACAGACTACAATAATTTAGAAACGTCAAATTAAGTGATGCGATTGCTTACGTATTTTTACAAGTTTTCGTCTAACTTTAGTCGTCATCGAATTACATCCCTACTAAATTGTCTATGGATTCTCTTATGTCCTTAGCAACTGACAGCTGTTTAATCGGACGTTTCTAAATTAATATAGTCTGTCTCTTTTCGTTTGTTTGGCAAAGAAAGCGAGAGACTGAACTTAAATTTAATCTTAGACAGGACACTAAACACTATGTATGTGGTCTCATAGCAAATAACTTCCCCGCAACACCACCCGTCCCCGCTGACATCTATCATGCCCCGCCCCACGCACCTCTGGTGACCACAGGAAGGGCGCGCACGAAATTGTACCCAAAGCTAGAGCTAGTGTGAGTAGGGTTGCCAACCATACTATAATATATGGTATTGTACTGTTTTTCGCATAGTTGAAATCCCGGGTCGGGCTGTTCTCAGACACAGCTCCGGAGTCAGGAAGTTGGAGGTGTTAACACCCCCGTGCCTCGAAAAGCACATTAAGCCGCCAACGGCTTAACGCAGGACCAATCCTGCGCCTGATCTCTCTACGGTTATGTCGGACTGCCGTCTCACCGAATTATGAGAGTAAAAAAAAAATTGAGTGCACCTGTGTATTGCGCACACACTTGTGCACTATAATATGTCCTGCGCAGTTGGCTAATCTCTGTTGAGATAGGCCTCCGTAGTCGAAATTCGGCTAGGAGGACATTACTGTATTTCTGCGTACTATACATATACTGTTGAAGAAACATATAGTACGCAAAAATACATTTTTTTCAAATCCGAAATGTAATTATCAAATCTTTTATGTAAAAAAAATATGAACGGGCCGCTTCTTTAACTTTTGACATTAACTTATAAAAATAAGTAAGCCTACCAAATATATCGTCGTCTATTTCATGCGTGTTCCATAAAATACTATATTTTTAATGTATTGTAATACAGGTACTATATTTCGCTAAAGAAATGTTGGCAACCCTAGGTATGAGTATGACTGCTACGTCCGGCTTGCTGCTCGACCCTTAAAGTGTTAACTCTCTTACCTAGTATTGGTCAGGTCACCCATAAAAATTGTGTTACTAGTGCGCCCGTCTCTTGCTACCCAGCTTTCGTAGTCCGGCGCTGCGGCGGCGGGGAAGGCCGTCGGCGCCGAGATCGCTTCGACAAAGTACCGCCATGCGCGGTCGTGGCTGCATAGGTCTGGCGACACGGAATTAAAATTAAGTAGAAGTTCATATTCAACCAAAAACTGTGCAATGATATTTCAGCACCCTTATTCACAAACGTCGGCAACAACAGATTTCAAATCCGAGGGGTAGGTTTCCGAAGACGTAAAACAATAAACAATGCGATTCTCAAATGTCGGAATCGAAAACTTTGACGTTTCCATTAGGCACAAATGACATTAGCTTTCAAAAACTCCTTTAGGAAAGAATGTTTGACATTTGAATTCGAAAAGGATCTGACACTGAAACTTTTGGAGTGTTTGTGAATCAGGGTGCAGGTTTCGAGGATCAGTCAACCAACCGGCAGGTGGAGCTCATAAACTATCTTGCTAGAAAGAGGAACCATATGTTTTCAAAAGACTTGGATAGCGAAGGGTCGTGGGTTCAAGTTCCACCTGACGATGGTCAATGAATTTTTGTGTACTGCAAAATTATGTTCTATCCTACTTAAGGTCATGTCTTTCGTCAGAGGTGTTGTGAGCACTCTTTACATCCATTTCATTCCAATTCTCCGCTCCTAAACCTTTTGAGACTTATCCTACTCTGGCTGGAAGATCCGATTAGTAGTAGAATAGAAAAGAATCAGGCTCGATGGCGTGCTTGCGAAGATGCCCATAGCAGAAGGTTGAAAGAATCTAAACGTGTAAACTGCAAATTCGAGATTTTTATGGAGTTGTATTTGTGTTATTTGAGCAACATAGTGTGCTCATTTGTGTTTTTTTTTGTTACAGTAGTTACTTCTGTTGAGATCGAGGTTTTATTATTTAACTAGCTGTTGCCCGCGACGTCGTAGGTACGCGTGGACTCGATTATACAAAATATTTTATACTCCCGTCGCCATCCAGCTATCATGATCTCTTAGTCTACGATGTCGTAAGGAGAAGAGGGGAATGAAAAATCAAGGTAAATTTTTTGAAACCTTTCAAAAAATTGACCTTGATTTTTTGATACTTGATAATCACCTCGCCATCCTCCTCTGATAAGAAAATTTCACATGGCAGTGACACCGACTCTAAAACTATTTTTTTTCGTATATCTTTCTTAGTAAACGTGTAAAGGATTTTTTTAAACTTTTTAGTTTACTTTATTGAAGGCAGTTTTATTCGTTTGTAAAAAATATAGGTAACTTTAGTATTAGTGTTCAGAAAAAAGTCAGACTTAATACCGCAATAGATGAATGTGGTTTAGCATTTATTTATTGTGTCCCTAGCATACTCAACGGTCGGTTTGTAAGTCACTACTATCTTAAAGTTATTATTATAATTAGAATCCTCTCGAATCCCACTGCAGGGCAAAGGACTCCATACGCTTTCTCTTAAAACGTAAAGTAAGTTAGACTATTCTTACACTCTTAATTCAATTTCCGTTAGTAAGTGATAAGTAGTATCAAAAAATAGGGCCACTTAGATCTTTCATTAATAATAAAGTAATTTAACAAAATTTCGACAAACTGTCTGTGGTGAAAGTATCCACAAACTACTTAGTGTTAAGGTCAGCACCATCAAATTATGACTCCGAAATGTAAGCACTTAAATACCTAAATTACCTAAATGAATAAAATAACCTAAATGCTAATTTGCTACAGCAAATACAAGCAATACATGCCTATAAAATATTCTCTCGATTTCTCCAGGTTTCCGTCACCAGATCGTAACTTGGAGACAGTAGGATTACCTTTCGAGTTTGAAAATCAGTCTGAAGTAATTTAGCATATTAATTTCTACAGACCTTCAATTTGTGTAAGTCAATTGAAAATGCTCATCGCGCTGAACTATGTTCCCTTAAACGCTCTAATCATATCTCTTATAGTTGAGCTGAGCTCTAGCAGCTCAGCTCAAGGTTCTAGATCAGTTGGTCCAGACCTTCAATTTGTGTGCGTCAATAGAAAATGCTTATCACGCTAAACAATGTTCCCTAAGGCGCTCTATTTATATCTCTTAAAGTTGAGCCGAACTGCTAGGGTTCTATGTCAGTACTCCAGACCTTCAATATGTGTACGTCAATAGAAAGTGCTCATCACACTGAACAATGTTCCCTAAGGCACTCTATTTATATCTCTTATAGTTAAGCTGAGCTGCTAGGGTTCTATATTAGTTGCTCAAGACCTTCAATTTATGTACGTCAACAGAAAATGCTTATCACACTCAACAATGTTCCTTAAGGCGCTCTATTAATATCTCTCATAATTGAGCTGAACTGCTAGGGTTCTATATCAGTTGCTCCAGATCTTCAATTTGTGTACGTCAATAGAAAGTGCTTATCACGCTGAACAATGTTCGCTAAGGCACTCTATTCATATCTCTTATAGTTGAGCTGAGCTGCTAGGGTTCCATATCAGTTGCTCCAGACCTTTAATTTGTGTGCGTCAATAGAAAATGCTCATCACGCTGAATAACTTTTCTTAAGGCACTGCTTTCATATCTCTCTTAGTTTAAGTGTACTGTTAAGGTTCCACGTCAGGTACTCCGATCTTCAAAATAAGTTATAGCCTAGTATTTGCCCAGACTTAATAGCTACACAATAAAAAAAGTTTCATTCAAATCCGTTCAGTAGTTCCGGAGATTAGCGTGTACAAACAGACAAACAGACAAAAAAATTAAAAGTTGTAGATATCTATTCTGTTACTATTTTAACATCACCCTCAATTAGTTTTTGGTAAAAATACTCAATGTACAGACGCATCGGTTTTACAGTTTTATTATATGTATAGATAAGTTTTATAGGGGTTAGACTTGTGCGTTTATAATAAGAAATGAGGAAACGAGCAAGCCCGGATTAACTAATCCGGACTTGCCAGATTATAGCTTCTCCAGACTTGCGCAAGTGGGCTTTCAACTCAGATCATAGACCTAGAACAAGTCCGGTTTTACTAATCCGGACTAGTAGCGCTTTTAGGCCAGTAAAGATAAAACTAAAAATATCTACCTTCCGCACTAAACATCTCAAATGCCGCCACTGCCCGCGTAGTTGGGCCAGATGTCCACCGTCCCCACGGAGGTGCTCATGCCGTAACCCCCGGGGTCGCTTTGGACGATGTCCACGAACTTGGCGCACGTGCGGTCGAGCCCGCTCTGGATCGCGAAGGAACGTTCAAAGAGCGCGCGCGCTGGGTCTAGGCCAAGTCTGGTTTAGCTAATCCGGACTAGCGCTTTTAGGTCCACGCCTAAGAATTTTGTTCTGGAAAGAGAAAACTAAAAATATTTACCTTCCGCGCTAAACATCTCAAAGTCCCCACTGGGACAGCCTGGCTGCATGCCGCCACTGCCCGCGTAGTTGGGCCAGATGTCCACCGTGCCCACCGAGGTGCTCATGCCGTAACCCCCGGGGTCGCTGTGGACGATGTCCACGAACTTGGCGCACGTGCGATCGAGCCCGCTTTGGATCGCGAAGGAACCTTCGAAGAGCGCGCGCGCTGGGTCTAGGCCGGTAATTCTGGAAGGTATTGTTGTATGTAAAATTTAATTATGATGAGATAAAATAATACTCGACTTAAACGATGTCCCGAAGTTTCTGGTTATACAGGCAGTTGTTTTGGTCAGCGACTCAGGTGTGGTTGTACAAACGATACTAATACCAAAAAAAGTTTTAAAAGTACCTTAATATTTCATGGGCAAACCCACAAAATCAATTTATATTGCGATCCTAGCGAGCGAGTCGAAAAACTACCTACCTATCGGTAGCTGCGGCGTAGCGTTTCGTAGCTACGGGCGAGGGCGCGAGTGACGGGTGCGCTTCATTTGATAGAAAATTAAATGATCTAATTTTAACTGGTATAACGTTCATTTTATGTAATTTTTACTTCAAATAAATACAGTTTCTATAATTACATTTCGTATAATTATGGTTTTATATACAGTGTGTCCCTGGATAAAGTGCAATCCCGAAAAGGGATGAAACTAGACCATGAATCATTGACTAGAAAAATATTAAAAAAATATATAAAAAAATATTGTAGGATTTATTGGTATTTTAAGATTTTCATGTTTCATTAAGGACTCTATGTACAAAAGTATTGATTTCTTCCAAAATAATGGGTCTATTTCTTTGAAAAAAAAAACAGTATGCCTAATACCTGGCGATGACCATGAAATAATAAATAGTCCGAAAAAAAGTAACTATCTTGGGTAAAAAAAATTATTTTTATGAAAAAAATGATTTTATTAGACGTTTATTTTAGAAAACTTCAAATTACTAAAAAAATGTGCCCTATAACTATGTAATTTTATAGCTTACTTTTATTCTTTACCATTTTAGCTTCCAAATAAAAAAAAACCAATGTTCTAACTCAAAAATTGGCTAGGTAGGAGTTATTTACATTTTAGTAGGTAATAAAAGTCAGACTTTAATCACAATAACTTTATTAATAAAATTATCCGTAATTTACAATTTTGCATTTTTATTTAATGCATTAAATGTTCAAAATGGCCTCCTCGATTTTGCGAACAATGTAACAAAAACTTAATAACAAATCAACGAGAACAGTAGTAGCAGCGGCGAGAATATCGGAGCGACTGTCTGGGTGATATTGTAAGTCCTGTTTCGAACCCCCTGCCTCCCCTCCCCTCGCCTTCCCTCTACCTGAGTGTAGAACAAAAGGACTGCGACTGCCGAAGGGCACAGAGTAGGACGGAAACAATGGAAAAAAACGGTCTCTACCTGCACGGTAACACGATTAGGCTCCACTTTAAAAGTTCGTAGATAGCGTGTTTTTTTGGTTAGAACATTGGTTTTTTATTATTATTTGGAAGCTAAAATGGTAAAGAATAAAAGTAAGCTATAAAATTACATAGTTATAGGGCACATTTTTTTAGTAATTTGAAGTTTTCTAAAATAAACGTCTAATAAAATCTTTTTTTTCATAAAAATACATTTTTTTACCCAAGATAGTTACTTTTTTGCGGACTTTTTATTATTTCATGGTCATCGCCAGGTATTAGGCATACTGTTTTTTTTTTCAAAGAAATAGACCCATTATTTTGGAAGAAATCAATACTTTTGTACATAGAGTCCTTAATGAAACATGAAAATCTTAAAATACCAATAAATCCTACAATATTTTTTTAAATATTTTTCTAGTCAATGATTCATGGTCTAGTTTCATCCCCTTTCGGGATTGCACTTTATCCAGGGACACACTGTATAATACAGGTGCTATAAAATCATTTCGTATACCACTCATGAGATATAAAATTCATTTTATATAATACTTCATTTGATAGAAAAACAAGTAAACATAATTGATATAACGCTTATTAAACATAACTTTACTTAAAATAAATACCGTTTCTATAAATTAATTTCGTATAATCATTGTTTGTTAAAATATACAGGTGTTATAAAAGCATTTTGTATATCAGTCAAGGGATATAAAAATATTTTATTTAGTGCTTAAATGTTATAACTTTTATGAGATATAACAATAATTTGCTACTTTAGGGCAAATTAAAATGTCATTATTTGTGCGCTGGCACGCACTGTTTTCGAGATACGAGTGATTCTTAATTATATCAATATTAGGTTTGATAACATTAGGTTAGGTTAGGTTAGAAGTGTTGACCACAACGCCGCGCGAGCCGAGCGAGCGAAGCGAGCGGTGCCGCGGCAGCGGCCGGCGAAGCGCCAGAAACTATTTTTTGTTTATTTCATTACATACAATCGGAGTAAGACGTCAGAAACAAAACCACGTTTGACATTTTTGTTGTTTGATGTAGGGCAGGCGTTATACGATATGAGACTTATATTTATCATTTTTACATTAAATAATAATAATAGCATTTGAATAGTATATAAAATGAACTTTAGAGATGTTGATTATCATATCAAATGAAATAAGACAATGTACATCTATGTCAAACGTTAACTATATCAAATGAGTTGTTATACCACAAAAGCATTATATTATATGATTTTATATCAATTAAATGTTAGATCAAATATACTTGAAACAAAATTTCTACACTTATTTATAATATTTGAACATTATATGAAATGAACTTTAGAGTTATTGATAGTTATATCAAATAAAATTAGATTTTATGAATTTATATCAAACGTTTATTATATGAAATGAGCTGTTATATCATAAAAGATTATCTCAAATGAATTTATATCACTTAAATGTTAGTACAAATAAACTTATACCAAACATTACACACCCCATGCGTTGTAAAAATTTTTAGACATGTTTTCAAAATTCTTTTAAGAAATTAGCATAACTCATACCACCATTCCTGAGTCGGGGGGCGCTGACCAAAACAACTCCCTGTATAGGTTTTCAACTCTTACGATCGAATATTTTTCATAAAAATAACTTTTTTACTGCGCTTCTTCCCGACTGAGCTTCTTATACATTTGCAAGGCATTGAGCAAATTTCGCCTTTGGAAAGAACTAGAGCAGAGTCCTATGTCCATTTCTCTTTCCACATTTGGAATTCCGGTATTTTTAGCATGGAGATGGCCTAATTTAAAATGTTATTAACTAGTAGATGGCTTGTAGAGGATCGTCATTCACAGTCTTATTAATTTCAAAAGAAATTCCTTATGTCTTGAGACTAAAGGACTTTACCGTGACACGACATATCCTCTCCCCCGGGCGCGCTTGCCCGCGTTGGCCATGATGTGTGCCCCCAGCGAGTGGCCCACGAGGTGGATCTGCGTCATGTTCAGTCCAGACCTGGCTAGCTTCACCAGGGCCTCGCCCAGTCCAATACCAACCTGGGAAATGAAACGTGGTTTGTTTTGTATCTACAAAGTAAGATAGGATTAGTTACCTATTGTTTGTTGGGTTAGTTTTTACATGATTGTATAGAGGGTTATGTATACCTTATTAGAATTTGACTGCCTCGTTGGTCTAATGGTCAGCATGCTGGGTACTATCCACGAGGTTCCGGGTTTAAATCCCGGGTCGAGCCGTTTCTGAGTTTCTCTGTCTTGAAATAATTCCGATACGGCTTCGGAGTCAATTGGTGGTGTTAACACCCCCGTGCCTCGGATAGCACGTTATGCCGGTGGTCCTGCGCCTGATCTCTCTACGGTCATGTCAGACTGCCGTCTCACCGAATTATAAGGATGAAGGAACTTGTGCACTATAATATCTTCCGCGTAGTTGGCTTAATCTCGGTTAAGATTGGCCGTTGTAGTCGAAATTCGGCTAGGAGGACTCATTAAAGGGTATTGGAATCGCAAAATAATAATAATACATAATGGACTCCTTAGACACTGAAATCTCTTGCTGCACTTAGACTTAGAATTCAATATGACGCCCGTGGCATAAAACACTAGTACCTACATACTTTACTCCTTGGTGAATAATCGACTATTTAATCTTCGTTCGGAGAAGAGGAATGATGGTATATTAAGGAGCTCCAATAATATAAAAGTACAAGTAAAAATCGATCTTCTAACAACGTCGAATCGACGCAGATGGGCCACCAACCACCGCCACCCCTTTGGTCCTGCGCAAACGAAGGTGGTCGGTGAACTCTACAATTGACGCTCATCTTTTAGATCCTTTGACAGATGTTTTGACAAAATGGCGAGTGGCTGTTACCGTGCCGCGGTGGCGTGTCGTGAACACTGAGTTGCAAACGGCGACTTATTAAAAATAATGTAAACCTATCGCTAGCCACCGATGGCTGTGGTTGATGGCCGGAGCCTTACCTTCTTAGCATTAGGCACAGCAAACAGCGTATAACCCAAAGCTATTCCCAGTGCCCCGCTCTTCGCTTCCTCCTCCCAGTCAAGGAGTATAACGTTCCTCTTCTTGGTGCCAAGGTACGCGGTCAGCACGGCCGTGGTGGCTGGTCCTTCCACCCGGCCTCGATACCCGAACGTGTAGACGACCGTAGGTAGAGCATAGTTGATGCAGGAAGAGTTCGCGATGGCTAGTGGTCGGTCCAGAGGCGTTGATAGGTAGTTTTGTAGTGATCTGGAAACGTAAGTAGATGCCGATTAACACAGGTGCTGATGGGGTACATTAATTCGGTGAGTGTATTGATAAGAAGAATCAAGTTTGCTTAAAACTAAAACTATCACTAGGCGTTAGTTAAGTCTTGTTACAATATTTCAGTTGTGCAATTATAAGCTTAAAATACATAATGGACTACCTACTTAACTTTACTTAAATAAACAAATAGGTGTTTTTAAAAAAATATGGTGGTAGGTAGGTAAGTACATATATAGATTTTATTCCGTCTAATATTCTGGAACATACCTACAAGAATATTTTGGGGCGGCCTTACGGACTACTTATACCAACAGATACCTATTATGGTGTTACATTTTACAAGGTAGGTACTTATTATTATGGTGGTTCCTGTCCTGTTGCATACTTCCATAGAACTACTTATTGTCCGTCCGAAGACATTTTTGCTAAGGAACGCGTGGAATTGAAATTAATACATATCAAATACTAATGTATGCGGCCCTCTTGAAGCTGTAAATAAATCAAGCTTCTCTATGTGAAGGCTGTTCAAAATACGGCCATTTGAATATGTTATTTTATTTATTTTCTAACATTTCGCAATTAAAACATACAGGGTACTTCCCGTAGACCTAGAACCATGAATTTGGCAATAAGGAAGGCCTTACAGCACAGGTAAAGGGAAACGTCCGAGATCAGCAAACTTGTATCCTAGAAAAAGCCTTCGTTTGTACGGAACTCTCAGTGAACCCGAGTCGCACTTGCCCGATTTTTTCACCTTTATTCTTTTGTACCTTTTCGATTGTGTTACCTATTTTATGGAACCCATCTATTACACACACAGTGCGATTCGCGTGTTATATAAAGACTATAATATCGGTTTGGCTAATCGAGGCCACTGGGTGAACTTGGCAGCTCAATATTGTTTAATTCATGTCACGCCGTTGGTCACCCAGTGGTATGTTGTAAGACATTAGAGCTCGCGTTAACTTGTCCGTTGTATGCCATTAAATGAGACCATGGTTAGTGTAATAATAGTTTTTACAGATAACCCCAGCTCTACCAAGAAACAAATTCTAAGCATCATCATCCGAGCGAGCGTTATCCCGTGTGTCCGTTTTGGACCATGATCCAGGATATTTCAGATTAGGTAATTACAATGGAGCGACTGCCATCTGACATCCGTGACCCTGTTAGCAGGGGAGCCTGACCAAACCAAACAAATAATAAGCATGCCCAGTAGATTCTTGAATGGTTAATAACGTTCAGAAGATTTTGAACAAGTCGATGCTTTGATTGAACAATTAATATTTTTGTCGGGACAAAACGGTTATTGAGATGGAAAGGAAGGCTGTAGAATTAAACCATTGGATAAAGGAAACGCAGGACCATTAATCATGGACTTTTTGTTATTAATAGGCAGATTTTTGACCGCAATCTCACCTGATGGCAAGCGACGACGAGGCCGAGGATGGGTCATGTCTGTCTACAATCAGCCTATTCATATAAATTTAAATAAGAAACCAAAAATTCGCACACAGGTAGGATTTGAACCTACGACCTAAAGGTTGGCCCGGTTAGCCAAAGGTTGTAGGTTAGGTAGGTTTCTCATTTAAACTTATATAAATAAGAAAAACACTGTGAGTGTTAAAAAATATTAAAAACTACAGCCTATTCATTTTATTAAAGGAATCTAAATCGTAGTGTTTAAGAAACAGCCGGCAACGAATTTCACTTTCCAGCTGTACGCAAGAGGAACGTAGATTTAAAACTTTAGGTGCGTATTAGTGGTAATGTCAACGACATAATGGTGGAAACCTTTGGTGGCGATTCTCGGCGCAGGCTTTCTTTTTCCTTCCGAAATTCCGAAAAGGCTTCCGATTAAGACGATGATAGTAAAACGACGATAACTCACAGTTGATTTGTCAATTAAGGTAGCTACTTGTAGGTATAGTGTAATATTGTAGCAATAGCAATCATGATGGTAACCGGACGTCGTCCGCCCCGTGTGGCAAGAACGATGCTAAATGCAAAATGCAATGGACGATAATTAAAATTACAACGAACAAAATGGTGTCTATTGCTCAAATTAACGAAAATTGGGAATCTTACCTAAGTATTGGCACAATACATTAATCAGAATAATACAAAGTAAGCTACATCATGCTCTACTAGCGACCGTCTAGTTGATAATTACTAACAACAATGTAAGTTGTGATAATTGCTGACAACAATGTAAGTGGTTGGCAATATTGTATGGCATCCGGTAAGACACTACCATCGCCTGTCAGTCGTGAAAAAAAAAATGTTAGCCAAAGCCAATATTGCTTTGTTTGCTCTAGTTGCTATGTAATTTTTACTGACAGACAACATTTCCTTAGTAAAGAGTTAAACTATAGCTTTCTTTTTACAGTATAGGCACAATAGACAGTTTTTTTTTATAAACCGTGGTATAGGTAAGATTTATGACGTTATCACTGCGAAGCATTTCAATCTCAGACTGTCTTTCTTTATTTCTTTATTTATGTTAAACAATTTACATTAATTTTACGTTTACAATTTACGTTCGATTACGTATATGGTAAAGTCTAGATGGAACATATTTTAGATTATATTATATATCCAAAATATATAATTGTTTTTATACCTGGGAATGCTGGGAAAAGCAGCAAAGCCAAGCTGTGGTAGAATAAGCCAGAAATGACGCTTTCCCTACTATCACAGGCTACCATGATGTATAAGACCGCGGGACATGGGCAGATCCATAAGGTATTAGGCTCATATCTCACCCATTTCAAAACTCAAAAACAACTTCTAGTTACTTGCTTAAATAATTTTGTTTAGCAAAATATAGTATAATATAATTTAGCAAAATAGGTAAATACTTAAATATGAACAAAGTCAAAAATAATTCATTCAGTTTAGGACAGAAAATGCCACTTATGAACTGTGTTACTTATATAACAAGTGATTGGAGTAGGTAGGTAGGTAATAGTAGAGCTATTTAATTAAACATTGATATAACTTAAAATTCATTTATTTCTGTACTCGACTTGCAAGGAGCACTTATACACGCCCCAACATAGAACCCTCTGCTTCGTTCGGGACAATTGTGTCATATCTATCTTCTTTTCTGTGGTCATTACCCCAGTTCCTAGGCCTGTAGCCAAATGGCAATCATTCTGGAGCAAACTTCGCTATCGCCAACGGAACGTCAAAATATGTAAGCAAAAGTCACGTGATGTTTCGATGGCTTAAAGTTTCATACATTTTGTTAGCGATAGCGAACTTCGCTTAAGAATAAATTGCCATTTGGCTACGGGCCCTGGAGAGTTTGAGAGAGGCAGAGAGAACGCAGGCGCATAAAAAATATGAACCTAGTGAGGACTACGAGTAAGACCTCTTGTCTTTGATCGTCTTCTGCTAATGCATAATCCGGCCCTGTCTGCGCGCATTATGTGACATCCATTGTAAACAAATGAACGCTATCAACGTCAAACAATGTATATAGGTAACCTTATTAATTAATTTAACATGCTCATTATCAGAAAATGCGACGAAGAAATGCCACATAAAGCATTTAATTGTCCCTGAAAACACATTGTTTAATTAAAATTAAAGTAAAATATTTCCCCTAAAATGATATTGCCCATAAGGGTTGACCCAACAACGTTTAAGTATTAAAAACTCTGGTCTTTGCTCTTCAGAAAAATGACCAAATCAACCCAGGCAACCATTCGCTATCCGGGCGAATGCTCTTCCAACTGAGTTAAGTCAGTCGACAAATTTTTGTAAGTGTTTGCTGCGCCAGTAAGTCGGCGTTTGATTTCATTCCCTTACAAAAATCTTCGACTGACTAGCTCTTCCAACTGAGCTACAAAGCTATTTGTAGCTCAGTTGGAAGAGCATTCGTCTGGATAGCGAAGGGTCGTGGGTACAAGTTCTATCGGACGACACGGTCGATCATTTTTATGTGCAAAATTTTCTTTCGTAAAAAATTGAACAAATTATATTAATTAATTACTTATAACCAGGTAATGCGATACGAAATTGCTTTACCAGAATATTTCATTTATTTTATTACCATTCACATGGCATTTTAATTAAAATACTTTTTTATGTTTTGGCAACATGAGTATTTTAGCACGAGGAAGACGCGTAAAGGCGTTCATACCAATAAAATAAGTGAGGAAGAGGTCTGACAGTGATACTTAATCAGGATAATGTTACGTTTATTATCATGTTTGTTGACATATATTTTTACTTTGGCGGAAATAAGTATGTATAATTTTTTTACACTTAACAACCGAATGATCGAATAAACTTACATGATTTACAAATATCAAGGAAAATAATAAAATAAAAAACATAACTTTGAATCTGACTCTGGTTTATTTGTTACCTTATAATTATTATTAAGGGTTTTAAATTATAATGTCTACAACACGGATAAGGGATAAAATGTTATAATAGAAAGGATTTACACTTGATTGGTTCCATAGATAGGAAACGTCAATTTAAAATAAGCAAGTAAGTAATAACTTCGTAAATAATATTGCATTGTCTTACGGCAAGACACATAACAGTTACCCCACATTGTTAATCGGATCATTAAGAAAATATGCAATGACGGCATTGGAGATAACTTTGTTGATAGCTTTGTCATTTTCACATGTGGTGACTGGTGACCCATAAAACGATGTACCTACACTAACTACGCGAAACAAATTAGGTACTTAGTGAGTGAGCTTCTTATAAGATGAAAACACCGATCATTTCTTTTTAATGATTGAAAAAAGGTCGGCGTTGAATTTTTGAACTTTTTTTAAAACCAATTAATGTGTTGGTAGTGGGCACCGTAAAATCCTAGAATTTAGACCACAACAGACAATCTCAAGCGAGATTAGCTGCACGGGAGATATTATAGTGCACAAGTAAGTAGGTACGAGTATGAGCGCAATACGCAGGTGCACTCTCTGTATCTTCAATTTTAAGTGCGGTGAGATGTCAATCCGACATGACCGGAGAAAGATGAGGCGCAGAAACAACGGCATGGAGTTTCATAAACTAAGGTCAGCCAGTATGAGAGTTTAACTTTTTGCAGTAATTTAGGTATTTAGTTAGTTAGTTAGTTTGGCTGGGGTGTTTTCCGCACTTAGCCTCTTGATTGGGCCTTTGTGCGTGTGTCCCTTTACTCTTTTATTCTAACCACTTCAGGTTTTCCCAAAAGGCTAGCAACCTGCCCAGGTTACTACAGGCCTCCGGAAATGTTGCCGGGGATTTGAGAATGTCTGCCCGTTGCTCCGCCACGCCGGCGCACTCCATGAGTACGTGTTGCGGTGTTTCTTCTGCCTCCATGCATCCTCTGCACAAGGGGCTGTCTGTGACTCCTATGTTGAATAGGTGTTTGTTTAGAAGACAGTGGCCAGTTATGGTTCCTACGGCTATGCGCAGCTTGTCTCTTGTTAGTCGGGTGAGGTTGCGGGCGAAATTCTTTTTGAGAATTCCGGGATTGCGTCCTTTGTCTGCCTACAACCTTCACCGTTTCTCCACTCTGCTAGGTGTGTTGCTTCAGTTTCTGCACGCAGCCATGTCTTTGTTTGGGCCTGCGGTATGGCCAGTAATGGCTCTGGTCCGTGTACTGTTGTCGCTGAGCCCCTCTTGGCTAGTTCATCAGCTGCGTCGTTACCTAGTGAGTTACTGTGTCCTTTGATCCATTGCAGGGTTACTTTATTTGTGCTCGCTATGAATTGGAGTGCACTATGGCATTCCAGTATAAGGACAGATGTTATGCTGTTGTTTTGCAGAGCTTGAAGCACTGAGGCGCTGTCTGAGACAATTTTTATTTGTAGGTCTTTTATGTCTCTGGCCGCTATCGCCTGCGCTAATTTAGGTATTATTGTTGAAAACATACCTAACTGTAAGTACTTATTCATATCAACAGTTTTTACCATACTGCTTCTTTTAATAGCTAAGTGGTTGCATTACCAGTGTGGCACTTTGTAAAGATGAAGAACAGAGATTAATGGTTTGTACAGTACCTACATACTTATGGTGCCCTACCAAAGGTACTTACTCACTGACAGTTACTTAATTAAGTCTGTCAGTTTCCCTTTGAATATCACTGTACATCTGTTTTAAGAAGGTAACCTTTTAAGGTATTTTAATACAGAATTCTTCTTAATAGTAGAAGGAATTCAGGATAATATATCTTCGTTCTGAATTTCATGGTTTTCCTAGTTCCCCTATACGCGCTTCTCTTTCAGTTTTGAACAGACTTAAAAATGATGTACTATTTCAATGTTCCATTGTATTTGATTTTTAAATAATTAACGGTAGGTACGTATTATTTGATGTCATGTTCATAAGTGTGTGTCTGATGGTGCGTATTGATTAATGCGCGATAAATATTGTTGGCGGACCGACAAAGAACCGGCCTCGCTTCGATTTGTGGAAATTGCCATCGATTGCTGCAGATCTTTATGTTGTTATATAACGCAAATGTGCCAAAAAACTTTTGACCTTGGTACACTTCTTTCAATCATTGAGAAAATATTGTTGTAAACGTAGGTACCTATAACGTGTACAGTAGCCAAATCAAGAATTAGATAGTACCTACCTAGGACTATTTCATTGATTCAATACCCTTTAAAATTACAAGACTCACCTACATATTAACATATTTTGTATTCACTGTTTATGACGCCATTTTTTCTTGATTCTTGCTTTAGTCAATTCTTCCGGTTGGTTGTTTATATTAAAGAAATTCTTTAATTGTTATTGAGGTACAACATACTAGTATATTCAGATTTAATGATCCATTGCAGGCTTCTGACATGGCTGTTGATCATTTTGTATGTATTTCATCGCGGACAACCAGGACCCAGGCCGATTCTTACTTGCAAAGGCCTCTACCCAAACTGGAAACTACCAGACATGATGTGATAGTTCATGTGGCCCACCTGGGTCTCGAAGCGAACTCCAAGTTAGGAATGACCGCGCTCATTATGCAACGGAGAGGGCAATGTGCCGAAAATCCAGTTGCATTGGCCTTGGGCCGGTTGACATAACAGAGTATTGGTAGCGCGGAGATGGACCGTATTTCGACAGCGTAAGAATTTTAATGTAAACAGTAGAAGAATCTGCACTGTTATGTTGGTAAAATATATAAACTAGTCCTAGTTAAAGGTAAATAGGATAAACTACATACGTATAGCAAAAATAAAATAAAAATAAATATTGGATAGCATCACATACATACAATATTCGTAGTTAAAGCACTTGTGTTATGGAAGTCAGAACGTGACATTGTTTCTAATCCACACCCGAGACTAGGGATCAAACCCGGAATCGTAGAGATGGCGACTAGACATGCGCAAAATCGTTCACTGAAGTGAAATGAGTGATATAGTTCAGTGGGAGCTAAAACTATGTATCACTCATCTAGTTCTATTAGTTCATTTAGTTCAGCAGATCTACTATCAAAATCTCACTCACTGCTTTATTCAGTTTAAATGCATCGTGTACTACAGATAATTTTAATGACTAAAAAATAACATTTAAATATTTAGGCAGTCTAGAATTACGAATTAAAAACATTTTTATTCATTTCAAAGATATTGTTCTACGCATTAACAAAGGATGTAAAGTGTTATTTATGTACGTAATTTACGCACGTTACGTATTAAAAACGTATTAATTAGTACCGAAAATTTTACATAGAAAACTGCAGTGCAGTAGCAGAATACTGCAGTCTCGCTCTTGCAGTATTAACAAATATATCCGTACTTTTTACTCTCATATCACTGAGTTACTGAACTAAATAAACTGCTTTGGACTATAGTGAGTGAGTGATACATATGAACTAGATAGGTGAAGTAGTTCAATTGTATCATTCATTCAGGAACTACCCATGTCTAATGGCGACTCCAAAAAAATGTACATTACATTGGAAGTAATGCAAGTGCTATACACTATCTATACACTACAGATTACATAACCTGAAGTATTTTACATTTACAGAAAATACTTCTTCCTAGGTCTGGGTCATGGAATATCTGACTGATTGTCTAATTTAAACACTATTGTTTACCAACTTATGTATATTTAAGTAAATGACATAAATATTTAACAACTAGCAGTTCCCCGTGACTTCGCCCGCGCCTGAATTCGGATTTTACTAAACTTCATCTCCCTTTCACCTATACATATAATGTTTTTATATCGCGACAAAAGAAGCCTACGAGTATGTCCCTCCCAGGGTATAAAAGTATCTCTTATAAAAAATTTCATCTAAATCGATTAAGCGCTAAGCAATAGGTAGCAGGCAGACAGACACACTCTCGCATTCATAATACTAAATAAGTGAATATAATCAAAACCGCATAGTTGAATAGGTATCGACAACTCCTGTGCACACGTTTCTTTTGTGGTTTAAAAATGTCAATGCCATTCAAGAGAAAGCGCGCGTCACTGAGGGATGAGGAAGGCGATGTAGATTAACTTTTATTTTATTGCCGCTGAAATACCGCATTCCGCTTGGGTGGGTGTGAAATTGAGAGATAAGTATAGTCTTCCTGATAGACGTATAAGGTTATTGTCTGTTTATGTAAGTATTTTTGTAAGGCTGAAAATCCGGGTATGTAAGACGGTAATTGACGTGTAAGTACCTTTTACGTAGGTATTTTAATCCTTAAAGCATCACGTTTCCTGACACAAAGGACAACCAATTGTTATCGGGACGCCGGCGTCCTTATACCTTCTCGAGACGTCTTGACTGTCTAGTGGTGAGCACGCTGGGTACTATCCACGAGGTCCTGGGTTCGAATTCCGGTTTGGGCTGAAAAGTGTTGGTTTTTTCTGTCTTGAAATAACTCAGACAAATAGCTTCGGAGTCAGAAAGTTGGTGGTGCTAACACCCCGTGCCTCGGAAAGCATGTTAAGCCGTTGGCCCTGCGTCTGATCTCTCTACGGTCATGCCGAACTGCCGTCTCACCGAATTATGAGAGTGAAGGAACTGAGAATGCACCTGTGTATTGCGCACAAACTTGTGCACTAAAATATCTACCGCGCAGTCAGCTAATCTCTGTTGAGATTGGCAACGAAATTTGGCTAGGAGGACATCATTATACTCAAGACGTTGCCTGCGACTTGGTCTGGATAAACTCGATAGCAAAAATAACTCATACTCCCATCGATTGAACCATGACCGCTTATTTTTATACCATAGCGTATGGTGAAGAGACATTACCCTGCATGTCTTAATATTTATTCTATTCAGATGAAAGCCTATGTTGTGCACTGTATAGATAGTTTACTTACAAGGAAAGCTGCCTAATTGTCCGGATCTGATTTGATTTATGTTTATATTATGTCAAAGAGGAGTCTAATATAACAGACACGTGTTTTTTATCTTACCAAACTCAATCTATTCGGAGAATTGTCATCCAAAGTAGGTAAGTATGTAACAAAAAGTGACCAAACCCTCTAACTTCGGTAGAGAGTTTTGTTAAAGCATATTAGCAGTCAATTATTGGCTTGATGTCGGTAAAATTAAAAAATAAGTACTAGTACCACAGAATACTAGTACTTGCTAGTACTTATTCTGTGCTGGAGTTTTGTTATTTCAGCTCAAACGTGTATTTACTTCGGCGACGTAAAATCATTTGCGCCTGACTGAGACGTACCAACTTACTAAATGCTTTATTGGTTATGGTATCAACACTCGCATTCGCGTCAATGGATTCGCACATCAGATATTGGCAATATGACATCAGTAACATCCCTGCTTTATTGTATTAAACCGGCCAAGTGCGAGTCGGACTCGAGCACGAAGGGTTCCGTACCATTAACTTACAACATTAGACAGTATAGGAAAAAAAAAGTTTATGTTTATACTGTTCTTTTGGAAAAAAAAATATTTTTATTTTATTTATAATTTCAAAGTATTCATCACAGGCACAGGATACCCGAAACAATTTTAAATAAGAGTTTCTGCGCCTGTTTCTTTACGTGAGTGATTTGAAGTTTATAGGTCCAAGACTTTAGAAATTACAGGCTATATCTCACAAATGGTAAAGCTGATAAAAAAGTGTTGTATGGAAACCCTACCTTATTTTTATAGTCCTTTTCATACCCCACACAAGGGGCTGCACTCAAAAAAAAAATTCACCCCCCCTTTACATGTATGGGGAGGTACCATTAAAAAGGGGTAATTTTAATTTTTTGTATTTTTAAAAATGCGATGTATATGTGAAGTATCCTCGAACCAAGTTACATGCAAATCAGTCCATAAACGTAGAAGATATTCTGCTGTGACAGACTAGGGCGGACGGACTGAACGATCTTATAAGGGTTCCTTGTCAGACTACGGAACCCTAAAAATTGGCATTCGGATAAAAGTTTAACAAGAAATACTTTTGGTAAACATGGACAAGGCGGAAATAAAGAAATATTTTTCCTTGGTTATAAACACATACTTTAAATTGTGTATCTTTTACTTACTTAACTAGGATTAGGTACTCCTAAAAAACCATCACAGGGTCGTTCGTCCACTGCGTGGCCGCACTTGCGACTGATGTGTACCCGAGTGTATAGCCAATGGAGCCACAGAAAATAAAACAATAGTATGACTTGATTTTGAGGGCCTATTGCGAGGTTTTTTATGCCTTCACCGTTTGAAAAAAAAAATGGAAATTTGGTCAGCGGCACGGCACGTTTTTATCTATAGAAACGTCCGACACTCGGTCGATCGTGAGCACGTGTTATGACTGATAATGAGGGATTTCTGACAACTCAAAATTTTAGTTTTATTGTATTTTGGCGCTATTTAACTAAGTTATACAAATATTGCGTCGAAATCATTGAGCATAAAACAAAAACAAATTATTGTAACATAGTGTACAGACATGTAGTAGATGTAGTAGAAAATTAAATATTATAACGTATTAAACGCTAAAACCAGCCTTTTTAAAAATAAAAACCTTACTTTTTTGGTCAACGCTATCTAGCGGATTTTTAAGTACTGACTAAGAAAATCCCTCATTGAAAACTCGCACTAGCTCTCCTGACGTGTTATACGATATGGCTGCGACACTTACATCCATACAAACATTCAAATTCGAATCACTTCTCTACTCCCGCGTATGCCTAATTCACCACTGATAAGCAATTTTAGACAAAAATTAAGCCACTTTATAGTCTATGATTTTCAAAATGAGCGCCTGATATCGAACTGCTGGGACTGCCCGGTTAAATCAATGCTGAAATTGCTATCAAAAATTTCAGATAGTCAATTCTAAATTACCCAGGCAGACTAGTTAGTATTTTTTAAAATTTTGTTGGACGAGTTAATACGTAGTTGGACGATTATATAGCGTATATTAGTTACAGTAGTTACATATGTAAAGTAGTTAAATTGTCTACCTAATGGAAATAATGTGAAATTAAATTTTTGTTTTCGATGTTTTTATGTTTACTTCGTGGCATAATTAGTGTCTAAGAAGAAGTTAAATACCTAAGCAATAATAAATGAATGTTCCATTTAAGTCGATCTGTCATCATTCCAACGATTGGAATCAAATGTCATTCATGTCCCATCTCTAACTTTTGGTAAAATTTCCTCACCCTTTGTAGCATCGTAGCGTAGCTGCTTGAGTCGTGTTCAATATGCCTGAAAAATTAAAAATTGGTAAAAGCATGTGATAGGAAAAACCATTACTTACCTTTATTTCTAGTGTTTCTAGCGACCCGCCCTGACTTCCCACCACAACTCAAAACAGAAAATATAAATATGTAACTCAGTAATAACTTTCCCAATGAAAGATTTTTTAAATCGGTTCAGTAGTTCTAAACATCTTACACATAGATACTCATAAACTTGCAAACTTTACCCCGTATTTTTATTAGTATAGATTTCGTTGTTTGGAACTATGTTTCCTGCACTTTCATTGTCAAATAAATACGGAGTTCTACAGAATGAATTCATGACAAACAACATATTTTTACTATTTACTGGCCCGCTAAAGTAAGTACAAACATCTTTTAAAACGTTTTTTCTCTTAAGTCATAGAAGTGAGAGCTTTGAAATAAAAAGCATTTTACGAAAAAATATTATCTTTCTAAACTATACAAAAGTAGTATTTATAAAGTTAAAAAACATAAACAGGAAAATAGTAACCATTTTAAATATGCCTCCTCAGGCGCTAATTCGGGCTTCGAATCGATTTCACGTACACCGACAGGAATCCGAACAAGGCTTATAGATTTTTTTATAAAGCTTTTTCCACACATTTTTTAAGAAGGCTATGAATAGAACATTTAAAAAAAAGCTTTTTAAAAAATCCTATGCGACTTTGAAAGTTATTGCAAATTTAAAATGTAGTACTTAAGAACCGGGCCAGTTTAATTGGCTAGATACATAAAGACGAATTATTTTGAGAAAGATACTAACCTAATAAAAATATTGCTGCAAATAAATACGCCCACATTTCGTTTTTCGATATAAATTAGGTACTCTGCGTATGTAACTTTTTAACTTTTATTTACACGTAGTTTGGCCAGTACTTATTTTTTTATGTGTCGCGAATATTTTTTGTTTTGTTCAGACCTTTTTTATTTAGCGGAAAGAGTTCCGTCTATGTTACAAAAAAAGTTTACTTTTTACTTCGAATAAACACAATGCATTTTTTAATTCAGTAAAAAAGAATTTACTTTTTTTAAAGTACGAAAGAGTTTTTTCTTTTTAAATATTTCGCGCTCTCGGTAAACGTGCCGCGGCGTGCGCGCGCGTCTGTCTGCGGCTCTGCGGGTGCGGCCGACTGATTAATTTGATAATGCGCGTGCGTTGCGATTGCCACACGGAATGATATTCCCTATTGGGCCAAAACGGTTCGGAAGGAAAGGAAATACATAGTGTTAGTAGGTAATCTTTTAGGTATGGTTTGTAGATCCATACAACTTGTTAATTTAATTTCTGAAATCACATATTGTAAAGAATAGATCTTCTTTAGGCCGGAGAAGTTCGAAGAAAACAACGTTCTTTTACTATGACGTGTATTTATACAAAAACAGGCGTATAGTCCAGTAGTAATAATTCAAAAAAACAATAGTGCCAAGAGCGGCTTCAGTCTTGGTCCACTTCTCAGTGATGAGATGGAGGACATAGCGCAAAGGACTCTTGCTTGGGTGAGCAGAGGATCAGGAAATACTAGAGGTGCGAAACTACTGGTTGCAACCTGAACTCTGAGATGCAATTACAAAATCGGTGACGGACGGAAGGTCATTATTCGGAAAAACACAGTCGTACCGCGAGTTAACAGCGTGCGGCGCCATCTATTGGGGAGTGGCGGAACTAATTAGTGATTCCGCTTTTCCCGTTGCTTGGCGTAGGTCTAAATCAGTGTGTATTGTTCCTACCCATCACTGGGTGGCGCTAGTGGTTTTTATAATTGATGTGTTTGCGTGTTACAATATTATTATTTTATTTATGATATTATGTTTAATAGTAATTTATGTATGACTAAAGTTTAATACAAGGGAATACTAGCTTTAAGATTCGCAATGTAAGTAAATCTTGCATGATTAAAATTTTATTCTGGCAAATAAATGATTGATTTATTGATAGATAAGATGAAAACTTTCTACAGCCAACTTCGCTATCGCCAACGAAATGTCAAAATGATTACGCAAAAGTCACTTGATGTTTTGATGGCTTTATGTCAGTTTCATACATTTTGCTATTATAGCGATAGTGAACTTCGCTTTAGAATTGCAAATGCAAATAAATTATTAATTTAAATTTAATTTCTTGTTTTCTAAAAGGTAGATAGCTACTGTCTTCAAGACGTGTAGAAATAATGCTTTAAACTTGCGACAATGTATTTAGATTTTAGATACTGACTGATGGTTAATGAAAACACTAAAACTTGTTAAACTTTTTAACTGACTGTACCTGACTAGGTAAGGTACGTACCTCCTGGTTAGTGACATGGCGTAGTTATGGCATGGAAGTAGTATCTACTATAAATCTGTGGGAGAACTGTTGCTATCAACATTTTCGTCATTATTATTGGTCAGTTACCTAGTAAAGCGTGAGGTAAGATTTATTATTTAATTTTAATAAAAGCACCATGGTCAATGACACGCGCAGTCGCGCACGCGACTCATCGAACATTATCGTTACCATGAGTTTACGGCGGTTTTACTCGCTAGCGACGACGTAAAAAAAGTGTATGGAAAATTGCACAGCGCCTCTAGCGGTTACTTGGAGAACTAAAATTTTCTATACACTTTTTTTACGTCGTCGCTAGCGAGTAAAACCGCCGTAAACTCATGGTAACGGTACATGAATCTCTTTGTTGCCATATTTGCCAACTGAACCACATAATAAATACAGTATAACTAAACTTATTGTTAAGGTACCATATAAAAACCTGAGTCAGTAGCACCAAAATTGCAGTTACCTATAGTTTAGGTCGCTACTTGCCTTTTATTGTAGGTATAGCCTCGGCAAATACTATAGCTATGAGTTTTATACAGGATACTGGTCCAGTACGTAATAATAAATTGGAGGATAATACTTGGACCACAGAATAAATAATATTTAGTAATTAAACTACCGATTATCTCATAAGTTTCTATGAAACTTCCGACAGTCTTTAAACTAAATAAAATAAAAGCTATTTGGTTAGACATTAGACGTATTCCAAGATTTTTATAAATTGAACTGTAAGTACCCCCGTACTAGTATAGCCTATTCTCATTACTTATGTTTAGTCTACGTCTACTATTGTCCTGTCTTCGTCTCCGAGATTTAAGAGATAACAAGTAGGAAGCTCCAGCAACGCAACCAGCAACCGCACACAGGTTCAGCGCAAGAAAAGAGAGAGAAAGAACATCCCCCCTCTCTGTCCTATGCCTTACAGCACTGTCCCAGCCGCCTGCTGCTCATTTCGTGTCCGTGCGCGCGCACCGAATGCACGCAGTGTTCAATTACAGCCAAAAGCTTTAGGCTTTCGTTATCGTTATGCAAAAACGGCATTACGGTTACACTGAGGAGTAAAATAGAAAAAATAATATATGTAAATCTTATTTGAAATACGAGGTAATAAATAAATATAAGGTAAGTGCAGTGTATTGCTTATAAAATAGTGCCTGTGATACGGAAACAAACGTAACCCGCGCAACTGCGCTGTGCTTTATTATTTTATGCTTTGAATCAATACGGGATATTGACCTATATTTTTATAAAGTAAAAATATTATTTCTGCAACTCATTACTGCCTACTTTTTTATGCCAGATTCAATCCGAGAGGTTAAGCAGTGCAGTTTTTGTTCCGAATCAATACGTGATATTGATTTGTAGCTAAATTTTTTTCCCGAGCTAATACGAGATATTAGCCAGTCTACCTTTTTTGCCGAGCTAATACGAGATATTAGCCAGTCTGCGTTTTGTAAGTCCTAGACTTGCTGAGGAAATCTAACACGAGACGTTAGATATAGTATGTTGTTTTATTGTTCAACCTACCCTCAATTTTTATTTTTTATTTTTGAAAAACATTAATGTCAACAAGTAGCCCACAAACTCCAGAACCAGGGTACTATTCAATACTACGAGGAACTTTCCTATAAAGTACCCCGTACCATCCTGCAACGTTACTTCCGTTGAAGTTTCGCCCGTTGATATTTCGTCGTGCGATACCCCGCCCTGTGATGTTCCTGGGCCCGATGTTGGTTTTTGTTTACATGTCTTATGAATGATACCTGAGTACGGTGAGTACCTACTTATATATTTATCAGAGAGATATGAAACTATCTATGAAAAAGAAAATTAATCCTTCAAGTATCATGTATCCAATAGACAATCATTTTGTGATCGGGACGCCGGCGTTCTTATGAAACTCGAGGCGTTAAGAAGGGTTGTGCAAAAATACTTATACCCAAAAATACACCGTCATGCATGCCACCCGCGTAGTTTTGCGGGATTCAATGCCCGTGCTAAACCCGGAAGCAGGCTTAATAGTTACAAATACAAGCCGTTATCAGAATAACTGCATTGCCACCAAACAGGAAAGAATTAGCCCGTGCCCTAGCTGCGCTAAGAAAGGCTGTGTCGGGTTTGTGATGAGGTTCATGTAAAACCCCCTGAGTACTGCAAGTACTATTAATGACGGTGGCAATAATTGCAGACTTAAGACACTAGGCGGTCATTGATCATGCCTTTACTCGACAAATTCTTTGTCGATCCAATCAAGGACAGGAAAAGTGTTACTTTTTTGCTTGCAGATCAGCCTAAAGGTTTTATCAAACCTTCTAAAGGCATAAAGATATCAAGTTAATTGATAATTCCGAGTAGCGGGCAGCTCGTGGGCGCAGTGGAGCGAGCACGTCATCACCCCGCGCCGCATTTGCGCACCCCACGCAATAGCAGCAGCCGCCAGCATATCCTGTGATAACGCGTTGCTAGGCGCTGCAAGTTGCTTTTGCTTCGACGGCGAGCTACCGTGCACCTCAAGTGCCGACAACGTGTCGCGCTCAGAAACCGACCAGATAGAGGTACCTACCTACAGACTGGTAAGTTAATCATATATTTTTTTAACGAGTGGGTCACCTCAATTACTGAGGACGCCGTGTCAGCCTGTGTCAGGTATGCAATCTGTGGAAAAGCCAGGTCAAACTTCTAAAAGTAATATTTTTTTTACGAAGACCGAGTGCATAGAAATTATAGAAATATCAACTCATTTACAATCAATTGGAACAATGAGATTGATATCAGTTAACAAATAAATACATATCACCTCGGCACTTTAAACAGGAAAAATTAGGACAGCAGCTGGACTGATAAGTGAGACCTAACTATTATATTATGTTAAATCTCGATTTTAAAACCCAATTATTTGGTTGCTCGCTACAAATGACGACCACAAATAAATATTTAGGATTTTTTTTGATAGTCAAATTTGTGAACAATACCTTTTCTACCCGGTCTTTGTATGGTCCCATATATTTCCTCGAAACTCTAAAACCGGTAGCAGCTGTTTCCTGATCAGAGGCTCTTTTGTCGGTCATATTATAAGAGGTGTGTTCTTTTATGTTGTCATAAAAACTACCCGAATTATAAGTTATGAATATTAGATTTTTTAAATAAAAAATAAGAATAGTAGAAAAGTTATTTATGGGATTGTTACTCTTCTATTTCGTAGTTTCCGATATTTAGTGTGTTGGTAACCATGAGAGTTTAAATCAAGATAAACAATTTAATACTTAGTAAATAATGGACTCCTGTTCGATTCTGAAAAATATCTATGTGTTAAAAACAACCTCGAAATAGATACACAAAAAAAACTGAATCCTTTGCAGACCCACAAATTTGAAAACTAGAATTTCTGTTCATGACTTTTGTCAAGCTATTTATAGCAGTATGTCTAGTCCAGGCTGGGCCCATACAAAGTCATCTGAAAGAGCAACTTTTTTAGCTCTCTATTCCAATAATAGCTTTAGTATTTGTCTTTTGATTTTAAATGAACGAAAACACACTTTAGTTTGTCTTTAAATACAATTAAATCGTTTGATTTTAAATTAGAGATTTTTTACCGATGCGTCAAACACCGCACCGGTTGGAGGGCAGCTTGTGTTTTTGGCAGATAATCCTACCGCCGTTATCATTCTAAGACCGCCGTATCTTATAATAACAAAAAGGGCCGGCATGGTATTCGTACATTGAAATTTTTTTTGCTCAATAAACATAGAAGTAGTGTGAGATGTGCTAAGTTTTTTGTTTGCTTTCCATATAAAATCGATGTAAAAGTGTAAATGCAAAGTGTGCAAATACGTTAATAAGGGAATAAGATCCCTTCACGCCCTACTAAGTGATGCTTTTACTATACGTTGGCACAATGTTTTTATTTCTTCAATTGTTTTGCTTTTCTGCCATTGCATTAAAAATTGACAAAAAATGCTGATCGTGCTACAGTATTTTTAGTAACCCCGTACTGAAAATCCTAACCATGGTCTCATCTTTATATCACAAGCTATCTGCGATATAAATTAAATTATCACCGAATAAATACCTTTTTTCAGACAGTATTCAGACAGTCACATCTACTCCACCGCCATTATTTTCTGGCAGTCACGATCTTATCACTAAAGCAATTATTCGATCCCCAATTTTTTTAATTTCAATTAACAAGTAATGGTCTAGAGTACCTAAAGCGTTTTTTTTCATTAGCGTCTTTAAGATGAAACTAGTTTGTTATCTCGATACGACATAAAAATTGAATTAATTAACTCCTAACTGGCCACATTGATCATGTCCTTAGCTTCTGTCTAAAGATGCCAAATACTCTGCTTGAGTTGTTTAATATATCCGTCGACTCAAAGAACCTATCTTTAAAATAACAGATATAATTAAAATAATAGATCTCATTAAAACCTAGTCAATTGGAAAATCTCAGCTCTGGTTAAGATTTACCATTTTTTTGTGATCCAAATACTTGTACTGATAACAGATTTAACCGAGAAATGTGGACAAGACTGATTTTAATATTGAGAAATCCTTACCATCCAAACAATAAAGCGTTGGCACTTTTATAGTTCTAGAAGCATGCGGTATCGATACCAGTATACATTCCGTGCTTCCAGCACACGCTATGCGGCAATATCTGCCACTGGCCGTGTCGCAATTAGTGTTGATATATAATATTCGCATAATCACAGGTTGAATTTGGCAATCCAGTGTTTGCGAATTTCTAAAATAGACCTAAAGTTACAAGATAATAATTGAATAGCAGTGTTTGTTTTGTCTAAGTACCTAAATATTTCCAAAGCAATTTACATATTTTCGTTAAGAATTTATGTTACTTATTGATTGTGTTTTAAACAAACTCATATTATAATTTTATAATAGATAATGATTATTACAAATATTATATATAAATATTATATATATATATTCATATTTTATTTATGGTTTAAACAACATCGATTTTCTCTAAACATCTTCCTACTCGTTATCTCTTAAATCTCGGAGACGAAGACAGGACAATTAGATGATCAAACGAACTTACCTTAAGTGAAGTTCGATCTTAATTGTCCTGGCTTCGTCGGAGAGATTTAAGATCCCGTCCCTCCCTATTATGCTGTATTTATGAATAAATAATAATCACCCAATAAGTCTTAATCAATGTTGTTTATCCATAACTCGTCTTTTTGCTCTGAAATGAATGAGCAGCAGGCGTCTGGGACAGTGCTGTGAGGCGTAGGACAGAGAGGGGGGATGTTCTTTCTCTCTCTTTTCTTGCGCTGAACCTGTGTGCGGTTGCTGGTTCCGTCGCTGGAGCTTCCTACTTGTTATCTCTTAAATCTCTTCGACGAAGCCAGGACAATTAAGATCGAACTTCACTTAAGGTAAGTTCGTTTGATTATCTAATAATTAGGTTTAAATTGTAATATAACTTTCAAAATAAATAGGCATATACATTTTCACGTAAGTCCTTCATATCTATGTCCTAAACTGATCGAGGAGTGGATGACCTTTCCGCTGATAGTTTGCATTAAATCAACCGGTTAAGCAACTATTAGGGACTTTTGCAATAATCCTCGATTTAGCCCTACGTCTTAAACGAGCGTCTAAAATTGCAAGTCAAATATTTGATCCCAAATTTATTGCAAAATAGTAGATATACCTACTAATTAGGTACAAAAGTAATCAGACTTTAATAGTGTGTGTTTACGTTAGGTTCTATATGTAAGGATCATCTGTTGAATTAATAACTTGACAGATTTTGTTTTGTAACAGTACACAATACAGCTAATATAGGTGACTGGAACTGAACCCGCCATAGATATTCGCATATAAAGGGTGTTTGTGTTAACAATCGTATCCGTCAAGGGGGTGAATATGGTCATCAATATTTACAACTTTTACTATAAAGAAATCACAGAATATGTGAAGAAAATGGCTCTAATACATTGCACAAGGGATATTTTTGTTTTAGATTTCGATCATGACCTCACAGTGAAAGTCGTAGTATTGATGACTATTAATAATGTCATCCTAGCCGAAATTCGATTACGGCGGCCTATCTCAACAGGTATTACCCAATTGCGCGGGACATATTATAGTGCACAAGTGTGTGCGCAATACACAGGTACACACTCTGTTCCTTCACTCTCATATTTCGGTGAGACGGCAGTCCGACATGGCCGTAGAGAGATCAGGCGCAGGACCAACGGCTTAAAGTGCTTTCCGAGGCACGGGGGTGTTAACACCACCAACTTCCTGACTCCGGAGCTGTGTCTGAGTAATTTCAAGACAGAAAAACACAAACACTCTCGGCCCGACTCGGGATTCGAACCCGGGACCTCGTGGATAGTACCCAGCGGGCTGACCACTAGACCAACGAGAAATAAGATTGTTTACACTAAAACTGTAGAGAAGATTACTTTGTGTTTATTGGAATTAAGGACATTAAAAATAAACAAGGGTAATACTCATTTTAATTCTAGTTAGAGTAAAGTTATTCGTATATTCGTTGTATTTTAATCACAAGTTATGATAACTTGCCAACAAATAATAAATAAAAAAGTTGGGAATACTTAGAGGTAAAATTTTGAAAAAATCTCAATAAAGTAAAAATTACATAACAAATTAAACGTTTAGGGAAAGTAACGTCCATTTATCAAATGGCGTCTAATTTGCTATGGCGGATTCAGTTCAAGTCTACCCTGTCTAATAATAATACCAAAAAATCTCAGGGAAGTATTTATTTAATTTTTAAATACACACAATGCATACAGGTACGATAGGTAACGGGTTAACCTAAGGGCAGGATAGAATTGACTTTCGAGCTGCAAGCGCGGTCGACGAGACCCTCATCTCCCAAGCCCCAAGGCTCATTAGCCGAAGTTGTAAAGTAGAAGATGCCTCGTTTTCTGCGGACAAAATATCAAATGAACACTGTAAACGATTACATCTCTTACGAATTGGTGGTGCTGTTGCGAGCCACAGGCCTATCGCCTAAAGAAGCGATTAAGATTTAATAAGAATAAGAGACATTTGTTTGACACACCATTCAAGACAGAATAAATAAAAACACAACGAAAATGATAAAAATATTAAGTAAAACAGATCTAACATAAATAGATAAGAAGTGTGCCAAAAAGTTCCCCGCTCAGTATAAGTCGTGTTAAATAGTAGATTGTTATACAAGGGCCGAAAGTGAACATTCCACTCGTGAGAGCGCCAATAGCTCGAGAGTAGAATGGGTGCTTTCAACCGAGTTAAACATACTATTTTTCATTTCAACTGTAAGGAAAGAAATAGTATATCAATAGACTCGGTAGTTGAGGCAACAACAATAGTATCAATAGACTATCGATAGTATCGATAGACTATCGAGAGTTGAGGCAAAAGCAATAGTATCGATAAAATATCGATAGTATCTATAGACTATCGAATAACAATAGTCGAGGCAGCAATAGTATCGATAGATTATCGATAGTTGAGGCAAAAGCAATAGTATCGATAAAATATCGATAGTATATATAGACTATCGATAGCCAAGGCAAAAGCAATAGTATCGATAGACTATCGATAGTTGAGGTGAAAGCATTAGTATCATACTGATCGATATATAGTATCGATAGAATATCGATAGTATCGATAGTCTACCGATAGTAATGACAGTATCGATAGCTCCGTTTATATAAATACTATCGACACATAGCAATACTATCGATACTATCGATAGTATCAGTGTTCAATATTAAAATCAATATCAGCTCTGACTATTGCAATAACTATCGATACTCTCGATAGTGGCCTTTTATTCAATAGTAGGAGTATAAAGTAGGAGAGAAAACCTATTTTCCACCCGACTATCTACACATGAAAGTTCAACTTTCCGAACAGGTGAGATGAGATAGTATATTTTGCTACGACACTGATTTTCAGCGGGAACCTTCGGACGTAGTATTTCTATTCCAAAGCAATGTTCTTTGATGCGACATGTGTTCTTTGATGGAGCTAATTGTCTCCAAAGATAATAGGGATGTCGGTTGCCTTATGGTGAGTAATTTGAGGCAATACCTACTTAAGGTCTATTTAATTATTTTGTGAGGACACGTGGTATACCAAAGTAATAAGATACTCCGTACTCAAAAAATTGATACTGGCAAGTTATACATTATTGTAAACCTTGTTTTTAGTAGTTAATTTAAAAAATGGAACATATGTACTAGAATTCATTTGTTTTATTGAATAATTTTTTTTTTTCTGTGAGAATCTGTCATGAATTTGCTTGCAAGAATGGCACTCAGTCGACGTGATTTTCGCGCGATGATTTATTATGATTACAAAAAAGGTTTAAGCCCCTAAAGTGTTTTGAACTTTTGGTTAGGTATTGCTTTCGGTGAATGCTTGTTCACGAGCAACAGTGTTCAATTGGTGGGCTGAATTAAAAAGAGGACAAGGAAGCTTTGAAAATGATGAGGACAGGTCGACCGCTATATGACCGCAGTCACCTAATAATGCCTAAGAAAATGTTCAAGCTGTTTCAAAATTGACCGAGAAAATTGACGAATTACATATGTAGAGCTTGAGCAGGAACTGAATATTGGATTAGCAGAGCGGTTCAAACCAATATTCACGATCACTTGTCTCTCCGTAAGCGTTGTTCAAGGTGGGTGAAGAAACGGAGCGATGAGTAGAGAGACCGACAGGTAGGTTGGTGCCGATTTATGATAGAGGAATTCGACGGAGGCGAGGAAAAAAACGTTAGTATACGTTATATACTTACCGGTGACGAAACATGGCTGTATAACTATTATCCCGAAACAAAGTGACAATCGATAATATGATATTTTGAAAATACCAACACAAACAAAATGTTGCCGTGCGCGAAGCACGCAGAAACACAAATGATCGCCACGTTTTTTTGTAAGACTGGTCATATTGCTACTTTGGTGCTAGAGGATCAAAGAACAGTCAGTTTTGTATGGTATGTGATAGTTAGCAGTTTTTAAAGCTTTGTGTGAGGTTCGGAGGAAGCTTCAGGTGGGACAAGAATTTCTTTTTAAAAAAACTTACGTTTTGTCTATTTTTGGCCCGAGGACAGTGACGTCTTCATCAGCAAACTGCCCATCCTTTGCAACCCAGTCTTCATAGGTGTTGGCACGTGCAATCTTGAATATCTCGGGATTGGTCGACGCTTTACTGTAGAATTCCCAGGAGCGGTCGTGGCTACATCTGTCTGAAATTACCATTGGTTTAATCGTAGCGGACCTTCGTTATTAGATCCTCATGTACCTATGATTTGTAGAGTTATAAAGTGCTTCATAAATTGGCACAGGGGGGCTAAGCTTTATAACTTGAACGTTTTCATTGTCGTGCCATACTAAAAAAACTGCCAGTTGAATAGATTTATCAAGGTAAGAACAGTTTTTATGTATAGAATACTTAGGGGTAAAAAATATCTAGCTTCATCAAATCATTGGGACTCCCAAAGCCAATTTAGGTTTTTAAATCAATTTTGAAAAGGTTTAAATTCGTTAAGCTGGTCCAAGTTTTGATTCTTAAAATATGACATATAGTTACCTACATCAATTTGTTGGTTGGTTAGTTAAGACCTAATAGTGAGAAAATTGGACGATGGGATCATCCGGACAGCACATGACTTCCTACTTCAGAGAGGACATATTGGGATACCTAAAAGACCAGAGGTAGGTACGCTAAGACTGACACTAGGAAAGTCTACACAAGAAGTAGTGCAAGTGTCAGTCGGACTTGTGCACTGTGGATTCCGTACAAAATGAGTATTTTTTCTAAGATATACCCATAAAGCCGTTTTCGGAGTTCTTTCTTTATTTGTGTGTGATGTACGAGGTCTACGGGAACGTGTTCATGCAGAATATTAGAAAATAAGGCTAAAATAGCATCTTTTGACTTCGTTGACTTAGAAGTCTTGACGCACAGGCGGTCAACAAAGTCTTAATTTTTTTTCTTTTTAGGTACGGAACCTTAAATAAAAAGCCTGCCTACCCAAGTATTATTGATCAGATATATAACAAAATGACATACTTCCACTGCTAGCGTTATCCTGAACTGAATAGGTCTTATTGCAGCCCGGTTGTAAATCAGGACCGGCCGTCATGTAGCATCTGTGGTTGGCGTAGATGTCAATGTGTCCACCGGCTTGAGTCCGCCCATAGCCGTCAGGGTCCGAGTGGACAATGTCGACGAAATTAGCACTTGCCTTGCTCAGCGGCGAAGACTCCTGGAACCCTGGGCGGGCAGGATCCAAACCCGTAATCCTGAAGATTTATAATTATCATTAGTAAATAGTGTCCAATGCGAAACAAACTCTTAATTTAGTTACTATTTTCCACTGGAGACACTAATGGAAATGTATGATAATATATTTGGAACGCGCCACATGGTACAGTAAGATCACAGTGTTAAAAGTTTCTCTCAGTCCCATATTTATTATTCCAGATAACGAAATTGCAGCATTAGATTGGAAAACCGTTTGCAGTGTCTAGTATTTAATTATATCCATGTTACGCTAACTCTAGGACAATTCATGTTTATTTTTCTCGGAGAGTTACTTTCCAATTTACTCTAGTTACACTCTGGTTTGGCTGCGACAAGTGCCAAAAACTTATGAAAAATCAAGTACAAGCAGATCGACTCCCGGTACCACTTTGTACCGTTTGGAGTCGAAACACTGGGTCCGTGGGGTCCCAACGCTATCTCTTTTTTTAAAGAGGTTTCCAAGAGGCTGGTTGACATCAGTGGTGACCAAAGACCTTGCTCAGCATATAAGCATCGCTATCCAGCGTGGTAATGGAGCATCCTGGGAACCTTACCACAAGGACCCTTTTTATATTTTTTGTTTTTCTTTTGTATTAAATAATTTATCGTAATTTTTATTAATAAGTTGTATATATATTACTCTAATAGTTTAGTAGAAATAATTATAATTCTCTAGTTAAAGAGTAATATTTTATATTGTGTTTTGGCTCTAACTGTAAACCTCAATTTTCGAGATACGACAAGATTGCTGTCCAGCGTCGAAAATAGATGTGATATTGAACCGATTAGACTTAGGTATTAAATAAAAAAAAAAACTATGGCGGCCTGGCGGTTTTTATTTTTATCTTTGGATCAGCCTTTATTTAGTCTTTGGGTGTGAAATGTGAATTGGCATCGAAAATGGAAGGAAGATGAACCATGAAAGTTAGCAATAAAGTAGTAATTTAGTAGAAATCAGTTTTTATTACGTATGGAACAGAGGCGTTCTCATTGCCAGGCCTGTGTAACTCCTCACGTAGATAGCAAAAACGTACCTACGCGCGGCGACCCCTTAGAGGGTGCTAATCAAGTCGCGAGCGAGCAACGAGTCGCCTGCGCGTTTTATTCACCGGCGGCGCACGGCACTATGTGTGAGATTACGTTGCTGGCTGGACGAGCATGAATAAAGTGCTAAATAGGTGCGTTAGATGTCGTAAGTAGCTTCTTGTAGCAGTCAACCCTATCGCGTCGCATGATAGTATGTCACTGAATAGGCTTAGTGTATTATGATTCATATTCCAGAGTTATAAGAATGAAATTATCTTGCAATGGATTTCTGTAGGTGTCTCAACGAGAATGTGCTTGACTTTGAGGCGATTTAAATTACACCATATCGTTGACGACATTGAGTAAATATTTCTTTAAATTTCATTTCAAAGTCATACTTCTGTACGGAGTACTAGTACCTACTTATTCTGTGTCATGGTCAACGTAGGGCAGTCTGAGTGCGGCCATGCGTACATACCAGGGTATAGTGAAATTATGTTTGCTTGTTTGTTGTGCGGCATATCCAGCAATATGTGCGCCCAATGAATGTCCGATGAGGTGGATACCTTCACTCAGCCCCAGCTCTAAAAGCCTCAGAATTGCTGTGCCCAGCTCTTCACCGACCTGGAATAGTGGCATATGATGATAACACTAGCGGTCTTTTTATACTTATCGCGACAAAATACATTTAACTTAATTTCTATTGAACTCGAAAATTCATCGACCGTCAAAATTTGCAAATATTTTTTAAAAGTCGTTCAAGTTGTTTTTATTTTTTAACACTTTTTTTTGTTTAAGTAAGAAACTAACAATGCGCACAAGGGTAGGATTTCAACCCACGACCTTTGGATATCCGGGCTTATGCTCTTAGGCCCACTTGCACAAATCAAGATAAGCTTATCCGGACTTGTTCAACGCCTATTATACGAATTGAAAGCCCACATGCGCATATCTGAATTAGCAAATCCGTAAGGTCCAAATTTGCTAATCCAGACGGAGTGTGCTTTCAACTCATTAATAGGCGTTTTTGCTGACCGTGAATGACCAGCCTAACAGAGAAGCTGAAACTGTCAAATGAAACATTTTCAAACGATTTTATTCCAGAATTGTTAGCAACAGAGTTATGTAATCAGCTCACTGAAGACGGTCAATGATTTTTTGAGCAGCAGCAGTTTTGCATCATTTGAAACATGAAAAAATGAAAATCTTTATTGGTATCTTTTACACATTTAAATTACAGATGGATTAGGTCTCCTTTTAAGTGTAATACCTGTTTTAGGAGACCTCGCTCTTTCTAAGGAATAAGCTTATTTTAAACTTCCTACATTAACAATTTAACTTACAGTCTTAGTGTTCTTTACTGCAATGGGATATCCTAGTATTCCAAGGCCTGGTATGCCTTGTGATTCTTTTGCCCAATTCAACAGGACTACGTTGACTTTCTGCAGGTCAATGTATACGCTTATGACCGTTTTTATAGCTGGTCCATTATCGGGGTCATTGTCAAAGCCGTTCTCCAGCACCATGGTGTCCCTTGAGACGTTCAGGCACGGGTTTTCGGCCGTTATGAGGCTGTCAGGACTCGCCAGTGGGACTTCATCGTATGTGTTAAAATCCCTGTCAATAAGAAATGCGAATGTTATAACAATAGATATAGAAAGTAACGTTTATTATTCGTAACTTGTAAATATTATCCTTCCATTTTTTTAAGTGTTTTGATAGCTTATGTTACCTTAATCTTATTCCCAATAATAATAATAAGTAATAATGTTCCAACAATCACACCAATTACCTAGCCTAGATAACATACTTATAATACGTTTATAAACATCACACAAACATTTGCCCCTTGCGGGATTCGAATACGCAACCGCTGGTTTTGTAGTCCGGAACGCGAACCATTACACCAAGACGATCGTCAAATAATGCCAATATCGGATGTAGGCTTATTAAAATATGAAATAGATAGGTGAATTAAAATAAATTTTATTTTATACAGTTGATCTGAACCTAAATAAATAAAATAGCTACGTTTACATATAATCACCTAGTCCCATATTAAATAAAAATAAAATAAAAATCATTTATTAGAGAAAACAATAGGACCTAATAGATATGGGTAATGGATATACCCACAAATAAACAAATAAACAAATTTACAAACAGGCGAGCGCAATATGTAGTAGTAACTACGTTAACGGATAGACATAGTAAGTTATTCTTAAATAATTAAGTATCTTAGTAATTACCCGCGATAGCACCTGAAATAAGCGGCGTAGTTCTGTTCAAAAACATCTGAAAAAAAAATAGCAAACATTTCTTATAACTTCTAAGTAGGTACTAGTTCACACGAGAGCGATTCGTATTTTATGACGTACAGCATTAATGTGTATACATCTGCATTCGATTTGAGACCTTATTACGTGTCGCTGGCCGGTAGCGACACGCACGCGTTTTAGCCCCTAAGTAGGGGCGCCGCGCGTAGGTACGTTTTTGCTACCTCCGGGAGGGAGATACACAGGCCTGCCGAAACACATAACCGCGTTGCGGCGCCGCGCCGCATCTCACGCGCAACTGAGCGTTGCGTTGCGGCGCCGCAAAATAAAGCGTTCTACTGCTGACCTAGGGCAAATATTGCTTTATGAGTTTTGAACGTTGGTGAACGTATACTAATATATAATACGTAACTAGCAGGGATCGCAATATACGTATTGCTTTTTGTTGTTAAGAAGACATTACACCAATTTAAATAGACGACAGAGAAGATACTGGTTACATGGAAATGAGTGAAAGGGAAGGAAGAAGGAAGCTCTCTCTCGTCTTCGACTCGGGTCTTGCAAGATGGTCTACGCTCTGTAATTAAAATCCCACTAAAAACATTATGTAAAAAACTAGCCTAGTCTCGATGGAGCTGCTTGTTTATCTTTAAAAAGTTATGAAATCTAAACTAATAATATGATTTCTTTATTTTTATAGTGTGGTGTATCAATGGTGTCTTGGAGCACCTGGTTTTGTACCCTTCAACGGCCAAGTCACAGAACATTAACTATAATTATAAAGAAATCGCAGTAAGGAACCTTAGACTTGGCACGACTTTGTTTAGATTTCATTACTCTTTAGAGATAAACAAGCAGCTCCATCGAGACTTGGCTAGTTTTTTACAGAATGTTTTTGGTGGGATTTCACTTCTTTTTGAAAAAACGTGGGTATAGAATATAGATTTTATTAATAAAAAAAAAAAAAGTTAAGTCAGCCTATTAGATCCCACTGCTGGGAAAAGGCCTCACCTCAACTATGAGGAGGAACGAGCCATACTTCACCACGCGGGTTCAGTGCGGATTGGTGGAGGGGTGTCTGTAAGGCAAGTGACAAACCTTACTGTCAGATGTTATCAAGCCGCCCTAGGGCCTCTGACTAGGCTTAACGACTAATACCAAGAGATATTAGCCGGGACCAACTGCTTAACGTGCCTTCCGAAGCACGGAGATGCTTGTCATGGTCTTCACTTTAATGGTCGGAATGGTCACCCATCCAATCACGACCGCGCCGTGGTTGCTTAACTTTTGGTATCACTACCAAAGCGCTGCCGCCACTGCGCCACAAGCACCGATTTTATTAATATTTCAGTTTAATTTGTTTAATAATTTGTGTAATGTTCGAGTAGAATAAAGGTATTCGTTCGACTATTTCTTCTTGTAAACTTGTCAGTATAAGTAAAAAGCCAGTCCAGTCCAGTAGGAAAACTCAGTTTCAGTTTATTTATTGCAGTAATGTACAATACACGAGTATAGTAACATTTACCCTGTCGGGCATGGCAAAACATAAAGTCTTAAAAGTAGGTATTATATTTAATAAAGCTATTTTAATCTTAGACTAATAAATTATTTACATTAAAATCTATGTCGATAGAAATATCAACATTAGCATAGAATATCCTAAGGCTGGCAGGCTAAGACGCCAGAGTTTTTCTTTAATTTTATTAATATGCGTATTAAAATCAGAAGGGGAGGCATTCGCCCAGCAGTGGGACGATATAGGCTAGAATAAATTAGAAGATGTGTCCCACTACGCTCGATTTTTGCAATGACAGTCGATTTTTTTATGTACCGAGAGTAGAAGGGGGCATTACCATAACTCTAGTACTGGTATATCTGTATTTATATGTATGTATGCATGAATATGTATGATTTATATGTAGGTATAAATTTTATTGTAAAGTCAGCCTATTAGATCGCACTGCTGGGAAAAGGCCTCACCTCAACTGTGAGGAGGTATTTTATTGATTATTTATATATTATTATGGATTTGTTCATTACACCTATTCTATGATTTTTGCACCAAACTCCGCCTTCCTGTGAATGGGTATGTTCCTTTACCTAAAGGTTGTCTGAAAGAAATTGCTTATAGCGATAAGACCGCCTACATTGTAATTTTTTCTGTGTAAATCGTTGTACTTACTGTATTTTCTGTTATGGTGTGCAATAAAGAGTTATCTAATCTATCTAGTACATCTGAGACCAGCTGAGGGTTCTTCATCGGATACTTCAGACCTTCGATTTTTGACATCATATGAAGCGACCCACCAAGTTGAATATTTTTTGTAAAGGCGGTATGTCGATCTCTAGTCGTTTGGTTGGACTCTTGTGTTTGGTTGGACTCTTGTGTTTTCTATTCAGGGTCACCAGGTACTTCAGATCTTCGATTATCCTAGTTTTTATAGTTTTTCCTTTATGTGGCCATTAAACTCTAACTCTGTACCAAATTTCAGCTCTCTGAGTTTATGTACTAGTTCTATTCTCAGTTATAGAACTTTATTCTCAGGAAAGACAAATACATCTCACTTATTTGAGAACTTAAACATATTTGCAATCGTACATTGTAAACTTAAATTAAAAACAGTACTGTACATTTTAAATTAAAATAGGTTGGTACACAGCAAAATCCAGCGAAGACAAAGAGCGCAGACACCTTAGGTTTAACCCTTAAATGCGTGGTGTTGCCTTTTGGCAACATACTTTTTACATATTATTATTAAATTATGTATGTATATAAAAATTATAATTTATTTTTGAAGTAGTTCCAGAAACTATAAACTTTTAAATAAAGGTAATTTTGTAAACAATTTTTATGAAATAAGTATTTTTCTTAAAATTTTCATTATTCATAGGGACGTTTTTACTAGAACCTGTTTACTTCCAGAAATGAAACAATGTTTTTGAAAACTTAAAAAAAATACACGGACTTAACATATTACAATAATTTAAATTAAAGCACATTTTTAATTAAGCATATGTATTTAAATAAAAAAAAATATTTCAAAAATAAACTTTTGATAATTATTTAAAAGGGGGCATTTTTAAAATTATTTTGATTTCTCGCGTTTTTTATCCTGTAAAGATAGCGAAAAAATTTATTTTTTATTTTTCTCGCAGTAATTTATTTATAATGTACGTATAATTAATGTTAAATTTAGAAATAAAAAAATCATGCATTTAAGGGTTAAATGTACTAGTTTGCTTGCAACTCATTACATAAAAACTTGTGTAGTTTTGCTTTAAAAATCCTTAAAAAGTATTTGCACCCTTAATGTCCGACGGAAGTCTGTTGTATAACTGTGCTCCCTCAAAGGTAATTGTCTTTTTTCCAAATTTAGTTCGCGTTTTTGGTAAGACTATGTGGCTAGGTCTTCGAGTGCTGCGTTTGTGCGTTTAGCTTATCTGCGTGAATTTTATATTTATCCTTAAGATTAATTTTATAAACTAGAATGCATGTGGAATAGTTATATAGTTGTTTAATATTGAATAGTCCGGTGTCATTGTAAATTGTTTCGGTTGGCGTTAGGCAAGGATAATGAAATAACATTTTTATAATTTTATTTTGCGCAACTTGAAGCTGGTCTAATTTAGTTTTGCATGCAGTGCCCCATATTTCAATAAGATAGAGAAGGTGAGATTTGACTAATGATGATCATAAGTGCGTGAGTGAGTGTCACAAATGCGAAACCTTGCTTACGCTTAACTTCGGAACTAACTGAACTACAGACTTGAAAATTTAGATTTTAAGTATGTGATTATAGTTTACTAGATGACGAAAATTTCTGCGTTCTGGTCTTATTCAGAGGTTTTCAAATAAAGGCCTGAAAATGCGGCGAAATGGTTCCAGTAAAGGATGGTACGGCCGTGGCCCCCGATAAGTTTTTTATTCAATATACGACGTTAAAAAAAGTTAAGGTGTTTTCCTCAAGACTTGATTTTGCTAAGTATCTCTTATTCTAGAGAGCCTACATAGCGTGAGATAGAGGCTTCCCTGGGCATAAGTATGACAAGCATACATAATATATTAAGATTACACGTACATTAGATTTAAAAAAAAACGCTTTCGATCTCATATAACTTGAGAATCGATTAAAATCACGCTTGTGTAGAAAAAGTCGAAACTTGTATAAAAAATGGTTTCAAAGTATGCAAAAGTGTATTGATCTTCATGACGACTATTTTAAAAAGCAATAAAGCCATTGTAATAAAGTTGTTCGTTACTTATTGTTTTCTCGGATACATAAATAGCAGCCCTCGTAATAACTATTAATATTCCTTTACCTACTCGTCATAGCATTCCTGTTGTAGTAGGTACTGTAAGCCTAGATATCACCAACACATGTTTAATTTTTAATCAGCCGATTTAGGATATTTTGTATGGGTATTTTGTCAAATAAACCGTCAATCGATGTTTACCGGCTGTTTAAAAATTGGTGAACTCAGGTCTTATTGTTATTTGACGCACATAACGTTTAAGTATGTAGGTAAAGTGCCAAAATTAGGTTTTTTGTAACGTATTTACCTAAGTAGGTAGGTAAGAAAATCATTAAACTATAACCCTATTATGATAAAATAAAAATTGTGTAAAAAAGTAAAAATATTAGTGAATAACAGATTTTCACATTTCTTACGTTAACGCGAACTTATTAAAACACACGTTTACGGATTATTACGCGATATTAACAATTTATTTAACACTTTACAGCGTCCGTGGTAACATGTTTCAATGAATATTACTGTACATTTACAATAACTTACTGAATAAAGTCGCTAGAACAATCCACACCGCGTTTGGTTTTGCAAACAACATCTTGGCTGTCAAGGCAACACAGCTCAATTCAGCTGATTACATTTATTTACGGCTCTTTACTCTTTACTCTACATTTTATAAGAATTTCTTTAGGGTTCCTCGAGAATAATAAAATTGATGAAAGACTTTTATAGGAGATGAGATGTAACATTTTTTTTTTGTTTTTAATGCGATATCTATGCAATAAAAGTGGATGTCGGGACGAAATGAGCGATCTTAATTAGTGTCGAACAATTACGAAAGAAAAACGCATGAAAACTTGAAAACACGCGTTTCCCCAAACATAAGACTAATCTAGACCGATTGTTTAACCCCGACCTCCACATACCAAATTTTAGCGAGATCTGTAGAGCCGTTTCCGAGATCACAAATATCCATACTAATATTATAAATGGGAAAGTGTGTCTGTCTGTCTGTTACGTCTTTACGCTTAAAACACTGAACCGATTGAGATAAAATTTGGTGTGGAGACAGTTGTGTTGTAAAATGTAACATTTTGTCGCGATATAAAAACATTAAGGGGGTGAAATGGGGGATGAAAGTTTATTTGTAAAATCTAACTCTTGCGGATGAAGTCGCGGGGAACCACTAGTAATAAATAAATATACAATAATTGCTCGTTTGAACGTATCTATACTAATATTATAAAGAGGAAAGATTTGTTTGTTTGTTTGTTTATTTGCATCGAATAGGCTCTGAATCTACTGGACCGAATCAAATGAAATTTGGCAGAGAGATAGTTTGAGACACTGGGAAGGACATAGGCTACTTTTTGTCGCGATATAAAATCATGAGGGGGGTGAAATGGGGGATGAAAATTTGTATGGAAAATCCGACTTTTGGTGCGGGCGAAGTCGCGGGGAACTGCTAGTAACATATAAAGTTGGTCGGTCATTACGGGGACGAGCACCTTACTTCACCTTAACCTTCAAATTGCAAATGCTGTAAATAAACTTAGTGTTTTTGGAAAAAAAACACGAAAATACTTAGAATAGAAAACATTTATTTGGCCCAAGGCGGAGAAAAAAACAGCAGACGAAAATAAGTATATAATACCAAAAATGAAATAAAAACACTATAAAACCAACAGTGTGCCAACAAGGTCCCCGCTTAGTATAAGATATATACCTATTTATCAAGCGCCTTCTGAAATTCCTGAACAAAAACCGCTATCTAAGCCCAGAAGATTGTAAGTAATTTAAATAAATTATCAAATTGTAAATAACATTGACCACCGTTCGATAGATACATTAATTATGGGAGGATTGTTGCAGCGAAATGAAAATTGTAAAAAAAATGGTCTCAAATATTATTTAAAGGATTGAGAAAGTAATAAGTAAGTTTTTCAACAGCACAGACGATACTTTTATTATCACCTGATCCTACATAGGAACTGTCGTGTCACTAAGAGCATTTAAGAGTTAGGCCACTGAGATTGAAATGGCCGATGAGTCTATTATATTATACATACATTATACAACCATATTAGTTTAGGTTCAATAACACAGCTCATGCCTACGTGATTAGATACTTATTTTTTAACTTTTTTGTATAAGTAATTTAAACGCCATGGTGGCGCCATTTTTAGTGAGACGTACTTATTTAATTTTATTGTATACTACAGGGGTAGCCAACTTGGTTAGACCCAAGATCTACTGTTCACTGATGACACCCTGTGCGATCTACCAACTACATAACTTGATTAGGTACGTTGCGCAGTCTGTTCTACGTATTTATATTTTTGCTTTGCCACGATCGACCGGTTGGCTACCCCTGGTATACCAGCTATCAATACACAATGTCGACCAAAATTCCAACCCCTTTTTCACCCTCTTAGAGGTTGAATTTTTGAAAATCCAAAAATATTTCATTCTTTTTTCTAACTAAACACCTAAAATAACAATTTCCATCGGTCTAGCTTCAAAACTGATGACGTTTCATACAAACTTACCCCCCCTTTTTTAGCCCCTTAGTGCTCACGCTCAAGTTTCTAATCCTAGTAGTTTGCTGGGCGTTGATATGTCTCTCAGTCAGTCATTAAGTCAGTTTTCATTTTTTTTATATATATTTAGATGGTAATAGGTATATGGTGAATTTTAATTAGTGACCGGAACGTAAACACGTAATTGTACATGGAATCGCGGCTGAAAATGTTCTATAGGAATGTTAAATACCTACTCGACCAAAATGTATGAAACAGCTGTTTTTTTCCGCCATTTCATGGTAATAAAATTTCTTCGTAAACTATGTTAAAAGTTTTGTCAAGTGTATCAGCGAGTATAAACAGGCTTAGTGCAGTTTTTCCGAAGGTACTGTACCTATTTGTACTTATTTTTCATACTTTGGCTGGGCTGCTATGGTTCCACATCAGGTATTCCGATCCTCAAAATAATTTATGCCCTATATGTTGCGGAGGGTCCATAGTATATTTATAACAAAAAAAGTTTTATCAAAATCCGTCCGAAAGTTTGTGGGAAAAGGGGACAACAGACAAAATTTAAAAAAAAACACATCAGTTGCCTTTAAAAAGAGGATTTTCTTTTTAATGTAGAAAATTGGCCCGTTTGCAGTTTGATTATATGCGCAGATTGTTTCTTTTAATGCAACCTTTTTTGATTTTAATGAATTATTATTTACCTACTATTTTTAATTTACTTTGATTTTCGATGTACCTAATTAATACCTAAGGCATCCGCTGAAAATCATTTTCGTGTCACGTCGCGTCGTCGACGGCTGATGCCTTTTCGGCATTGCTCTTTTTAATGTAAATTTGTAATTAATGATTACCGAATATTTTTTTTTTTTTGTATAATACACTTCATAACTTTAGCCATAGTATGCTCTAAGTATCTGAAACTAATCGGTTGTGCAGTAGACACGGCCATCTCGCACTGCTAAGTTTCTAAATGTATCGTGAATAAACTATTAAAAATACGTTAGGCAATTGTCTCACTGCCGACGAGTAAACGAGTAACTATCGTCATTAAATTTTCTCGCTTAAGAAACGTACAATAGATATTCACACACATTCCGTGTAAACAAAAGAGATGCATACATTGCCGAAAGCTTCTCGCATAGGGGAGCCCGATGCGGACGGCTTCACCACAGTATAGAGCGCAAGAAGAATAAGAAGCCCACCAGCCGCAATTAATGCGAAACTGCACTCTCCGGACCGAACACGCTGCTTCGTCCTGCTATCCCGACGACGCAGCTGTATATTTCTCGCCTGCAAGTCGTCAAGTTAGAATCTAGTCGCAATGTAAACTTAAATCGTTTGTGATTAGAATTCCGACTGAGAAGATAGCAACTTTCATGAAGAAAGAGTTTTGGCCGAAGGGCGTCGTGTTCCGTCGTTTTCGCGAAAGGCTACGCGACACCACGAACAAAAATCTGTAGCCTGACATAAATAAAAAAAAAGATAGTTGATCGTCGACCGGCCTATTAGTTTGTCGACGAGAAATCGCTTTTCTTTCTAGTTTGTAGCTGAGCGACAGAGCTATCAAAAATTACATTCGATCGGCGATGCTCGCGTTGGCGAGCAACTAAGCAGTTAATTCTATTTCAAATTCAAATCGCCGGTCGCCCAAGAACTTCGAACTCGCTTTAATAGCCGAGCGCCAACTCGTTTCTAGTTCGTGTCTAGCTCTACTCGCTTCTCGCCCATTCGTTGCTGGTCGGGCAACTGCCTTAAGAGTAAAACTAGGCAAAGGACAATACGGAGGTAAATACTTATAATGTAGCGACTTTTCTTATCAAATGACATAGTTTTGTTCCTTGAATGAAGGTAATTACCTATTAAATTGTAGACACGTTAGCCCCCAGGGTTTCTAACACTTAATTATGTATGTAGTTTATGCGCATTCAGCTGTCTATTTAATTTATTCATTTTATTCATTTATTTACACATTTATTTAATGCAGTGTTATTGAGAAGAATCATCGAGATAAATATTTACTGTTGAGTAGGCGTTTTTATCCTTTGGTTGTCCTTACGTACCTATACGTATATTTGCTGAAACTTTTAAATGATGCTGGCAATTAAACAGTATGCTCCTTCTATACCTTCGCCCACGCTAATATCGGATACCCCCTACAAACTTGCATCACCTTTTTCGCCCCCTTTAAAAGGATGATTTCCGGGATGAAAGCTATCCTATAGACTTGACAGGCTCTCAAACTCTACGTGCAAAAATTTTATTTCATTCGCTTCAGCAGTTAAAATGACCGCGTATAAACTTCTTCTTATTCTTCATAGTTTTTTCTATCGATACAACAGGTAGCTTTATTTTGTTCATTTTAAAGACTCAAATTATCTGAATCCCAAATTATATAAAAATCAGTTCAGCAATTTAAGCAAAAAAATGCAGCAGACAAACAGAGTTGCTTTCGCATTAGTATGGATAACTACTTATAACGTCATATTTTTAATCAAAAGTATGTATTTAAACATAAGAAGTCAACGAAAATGATCCATGAATAGATAGTAAGGCTTGACATGTATTATAATATCTGTGGCTTGTGACTAACCCAAAGTAGGAACAATAACACGAAATCGTACACAAATGCACAACACGTTTATTTACAAAAATATTATTAACAAAATTACATTTAATACTAAAGTTACATTATTACAAATAATGGACATTATTATTTTTCACTGCAGGCGAACTTATTGCCTATAGCAAGAGTATTTTCTTCTTTGCCTCAAGTTAGTATTCTACCTACAGCGTAGTAGGTAGATAGTAAGTACTTGCATACCCAATCCATAGAGTTGTATTAAATCGTAAAGAAAAAAAAATGAAATAATCAAAAAATACTTCAATAGTCAGTTTAGTACACAATTTGTAAATAAATAAACGTCTTTACATTTTTTTTATTTAACCTCCTGCAAAAACATTACCCTCCTTCTGACGCAGTCGGGTAGAGGTTTTTTGTTTATTTATACAATAAGCAATTAATCATGTAAAATGATAAATGTGTAAAAAAAAGGCAAAAAATCATGTTTGTTGTATGAACTTTAATATTTATTTTATTCATGAGACAAGGACGGCGGACGCCGGACGGCTGTCTGTGCCACCAGGACACAGACAGCCGTCCGGCGAAGTCTTAGGAATACGGTCCCGTTTTTTTTCTTTGGGTGCGGAGCCCTAAAAATAATAACGTACATTCGTAACAAGTAAGTACGAGTACACATACATTTTTCGGGTGTTAGAATACCTACTGTCAAAATAGTTAAAAATACCTACGACGGAAAAGCTGAAATAACTCAGTTTGTAGAAAATAAGGTACTCCATAGAAAATTCACGTATAAATAGTAAAATGACATCAAAAGGTCAAATAACATATAAAACTACCTTACCTGAAGAGACTAATAATAAATGGCAACATAACAAGAAAACTATTTATATAATTGTACTTACTATATACCGACTACATTGACGCTTATATTTGAAATGTACACGTATTAATAAATATTCATTTATTTACATTAATTAATCGTAAACGATAAGAAAACAATAGAGAAGAGACTCATAAGTATTAATACATGAAATATGTATATAGAAAAACTTTATTATCCATTATCTTTGTAATTTTGAGTGATGTTACAAAACAAATATTTTTCTTTCTTTCTTTAAAAAATACTTACAATATGGTTAAATACCTCCAAGAAATTTCGGGTATCTAAAGATGATGGTAACATCTTATAACTTGCAATAAAATACAGAAGTTATGATCGACTTAATACATAAAATATTTTAAAAGTTTTTCTAGGCAATTTGTCCTCAATAACTATACAATATGGACATCTGGTCAATGACGGACCAGCGCAAAATATTTAAAACTTGACTTAAACATACACTTGGCAATGCCTACCACCGCATTGCCACCGAAGACAGAGAATACATATCGACTATATCTGGAAGTAGAAATTATTGTTATCCCAGTTTCTAAAAGGGAAGACCTTCACAAACGCCATTCGCTAACCCCTAATATCCTCTTTGGTCCCCAATCTCTTCACCTGACCCGGAATCTTTCAAATCATCGTACGAAGTTGGTAATATTTGGATAAGTATTACCTTATGGTTAGATTATTCCAGAATTTTCTGATTTGGTTCAGGGAGGTGATGAGATATTGTTGGGCATGATTTCTGAGACGTCGTCAGCTGTGTCTGAATCGTTTTCTTTGGAGACTGGCTCTTCTGATTCTTCCCTCATGAGGGCTCGGTACTTCTTCGCAATGATCTCCCAGTCGACCACGTTTTCTATCCTGGTCATGTTGTTGAAGCTCATCTGGGAGCCTAGAGGACTGAGATGCACCACGGAGAGCCGAGTTGAATCTGCAAGATGGACGAAAAAGTTCAGAAAATTATCAAACACATCATAGATTTTTACCAGATTCAAAGTTAAGCCGTTGATCCTGCGCCTGATCCCTTTGTGCCGTTTCGCCGGATAAAGGTAGGCATTACATGAGATAGTAAGAGTTCTGATGATGGGATTTCATACTTACTATAGTGCAAAAGAGTGTCGGTCTGTCTGTTACCTCTTCACGCTTAAATCGCCGAACCGGTTTAGTTTTAAGGTATAGTTTGATAAGGTAGTTTTTATCCCAAAAATCATTTTTTAGGGGGCAAAAAAGGAAGTGGAAGTTTGTATCAGGACGTTTGCGCAAATGAAGTCCAGAGATAGTTTATTTTTCATAAACTAAGAATATGGAATATCTGGGTAAAAAAATCAAGTGCAAATTAAACACAATTTGTAAAAGTAGGCACTTATAGTATCTACCATACCTTTTGGAACCACCTGTCCTCGTTTGACCTTGGACAGCCACTTGGCCCCGGCTTTGGACCTGGCGCTCAATTGGTCCTGTCTCTGGAGTCCAATCATGTGCACTAGGCTTGGTCTCTTCTTTTTGCTTAGTCGCTCCTACAATTAATAAACAAATACATTTGAAGTTTCATAAAATAAAACTATATATTATTCACATATTTCTGTACATCGGAGGAGCACATGTCCCAACATAGATAGAACCCTACCAATGCTTCTTAAACTTGGTACATGATTAAAAAATTAATGGTGTTTCTGTAAGTATTTAATTAATAATTAGTTCTGTAAAATTCAGCAGATATGATTTTATTAAGATCAAGTGAGTATTGTCGTTTGTGTCGCATCAAACCTGAATCGAACCCAAGGTTTCATCACACTTACACACCATAAATTGTATAGGGTAATGTTTAATAAATACCAATTATTTTTAGGGTTCCGTACCTCAAAAGGAAAAGAGGAACCACTTAGGATAACTTTGTTGTCTGTCAGTCTGGTCGTCTGTCTGTCAAAACCCTTTTTTCAGGAATGCGTGGAGGAGTTATCAAATTAAAATTATCATCAAATACTAATGGCTACGATCACTTGAAGCTATGAATAAATTAATCTTCTTAGTTAACGCATTCCAATGATACGGCCATTTTAGCCGAATTTTCTAACAATTCGCTGGGGAAACAAAACTATACCGACTTCCCATAGACCTATAGAATCATGAAATTTGGCAAAAAAAGAAGGTCTTACAACACATATAAAGGAAAATGGCCGAAAACCAGTTTGTGGTTACATGGTAGAACCTTAGTTTGTAGGGAGCCCTCAGTTCGCGAAGATCATCATGTCTATAAGCAGACGAAGTCACGGGGACTATTAGGTAGGTCTAGGTACTAATCAACATGTTCAACGGTTTTAAGCTGCAAGTTCTGTCATCATGGCGAATCTTTCTTACCTTACACCTAGCAATGAGCCACATAAGCCAGGTGGTGACCAGGTTGAGTGGCGAAGGTGCCGTATTCGTTCGATGCATGTTCCTGATGAGCTTCGAGAGACCATACTTCCACTCGATGTCAGATTGGGCCTGAAACGCCACCAAGGTAGAGCAACTTCAATGGTACATAGGAAGGAATCTTGGGCACATCTATGATATTTTTGGTCTTTGTTGTGACTGGTTTAAAAATATTTATGAAGTGCTACTTGACGATCGATACTTAGTATTTTTAAATCGCTATTCCGTTTTCTTGAATCAGATATCATGATAACTTTTTATTGCACACCATAAAAGTAACAATAATACAATTTACCCGGAAAAGTGTGCAAATTAAGCGGTCTTATCGCTAAGAGCGATCTCTTCCAGACAACCTTTGGGCATAGGTAACGCTTAATCACAGGATCATAGTTATGTTATCTTACTGGGTATCATAGATGTGTGCAAGATCTTTAGCATGCAGAAAAATAACATCGAAAAGTAATGAGTGCTCATCAATAGGTTAAGTTAATATTCCTGCAGTCCTCTGCAGGAATGTTTGTTTAATGTTTTTTGGATTATTTAAGAAAATAGATTTTGAAGCCATGATGCTTTATTATAACATCGTTGATTATTCAGCGAATTGATTTTTATTCTACGTTGTGTAAAGTTAGCAGCTAATATTAATTTTAATCTACCTATTTGTGTACTGAGCTAACTCAGTCAAAGAGGTAGAAAAAATATCTAATACGAAACAATTTTCAAATGTAACTCATTATGCACCAAACACGATAATTACATACCTACATTCAAAATGAAACCATGAAAACTGATTATAGAAATAAATAAAAAAATACTCTTTTGTCGTTAATTACAGTTAACATTTTTAATTTGGCGCTAACCAGCAGATAATGATAGCATAAAATGCTACAAGCGGTCTAATTTAGGTATTTATTTAAAAGTTTAATAGATATTAGAGGTTTTAAAACGTTTAGGTACTTATACTTTTTATATGTACGAGTATGCTACTCAAAACAAAATAGGCCTTACTTGCGTTTTCTCGGTTTAAAAAAATTAAGTAGGTAACCTTTAAGAAAAGGCAAGTTTTTAGTATTTTTAATCATATTAATTTGAACAGGTTACTTTCAAAGTTCAGGTTCACAAACCTTCTGAATGATTATTTTCACCCGGTTATCTAATGAAACTTAATCAATGTTTCATTATTGTAAAGTGGTACGAGTCGGCCCTATTTTGTTTCATATTATCGTATACACAGTTTATGTAACTGATTTTATTTGTTTTAAATACATTATTGCAAGGTTTAACTAAGTATTTGTTTATTTTCGTTTATTAGAAGCGGTGGTATCCGTGCAGACAGCTAGCAACGCAATCGCGCGGTACCTGGATCCGCTGGTAGGTGTCTGACATCATGGCGATCAGTAGGTTGATCAGCACCACCACGGACACCAGCATGTAGATGCCGAACACCAGTTTGAACAAGTATATCGTCCACGGCGGCTGCATGTTGCTGTCCGGCCGGTGCGCGCGCGTCTGCTCCGTCGTCGTCTGACCGAACACCGCGAAAAACAGCAGCTCGAAAGACGACAACGGGTTCATAGTCACTGCGAACAAAACCACCTAACTGTACACCTATGTACTGTACCTGGATGCGCTGGTAAGTGTCCGACATCATCGCAATGAGGAGCGTTCCTAGCACCACGACTGATATCAGCATGTACCCGCCAAACACGAACTTGAACATGTTCTGGGTCCACAGAGGCCGCACGCTTGTCACGTAGTTCAGGTCGGACAATGTGGTCTGGCCGAAAAGGGCGAAGAACAATCTCTCGAGCGTCTCGAACGGTGACAACGTCGCTAGAAGACAATACGCAACATGGACCACGTTCTTTGTAGAGCTACACGCCGGTAGGGGTAGGTTGATACTCGCTGGAGGCTTTCAGGCTGTCAGTTCGCATGAATCTGCCCCTACCTTATCTAAGGATCTACAAAAATCAGCTAACAGTAAAAGGTGGGACAGATTGATACATTTTACAAACGTGAAAGGGTGTTTCGGTAATTGATATCGATCGGCTGATCGAAAGCTGTGAAATTTTGTTAAAGGTGTATCAATCCAGTCCCGTCTACTTCAACTATCGAGACACCAACAGCGGGCGCGGGAGCGCCACAGGACGACAAACAGCCAACATTCGTAAGTAGAAACAAAAACCGTAAAGTGGTACCTCAAGACACCTGCGTGACAATCGCGCGACATAAGCAGCCACATGCGCAAATCATATTGCTCCATCGAATGCGGTGAGGTCGGCCACTCATTCCACTAAAACTATTATTGTGACGCGCAATGCATTTTCTGTGACAACATCCATATCTGGAACACATGTCCTTCATAAACCGGATCGTTGCGAGGCAGAATATGCACTGTGAATTACGAAACATTCTAAACCATCAAATCGAACGCCATAGTTTATGATCGACATGTTTGATGAAAATAAATCATGAATAGTGGCGATGCAGTTGTGTCGGTTGTATAGTACAAAGTCCTATTACATTCCATGTCGTGTGTATGCGACATTAAATCTATACATGTAATTCAACGATGATAACATTCTCGAGGTGAAGAAGGAAAGGAAACATTCAAGCCGCAAGCGGATGCATGGGTCGTCAGAAACAAAACAAAAGAAGCACCATCGAGACTTAATGCGATCATCGTATGAGTGACATCAATTGTATGAAAGTATAATAATGTAAAACTGTGTCTTCTCTCTAGGCGGACTTACGTCCTCCTGGCCCCTGTTTCCTCCTGTACGACTCCCCATTGTTAGCCCACTGGGGGTCGTACGTTTGGCGTTTCGTTCGTAGATTTTCTAATACAACAATCACACAGTTAACGGTACGAATTTATGAAGTGTTTCTCTGTATGAACTTTGTATAATGGATTCGACATAAAAGTTAACACACAGTGATAAAATGGGAGTAATGGTAATAATATAAAAGACGAGTCCTCACCGTCGGAAAATATTTTCTTCCTCATCGCTCGCGCGTACTTATTGTCCTCCACTTTAAGTATATTTCTAAACGGCTGGTTCAGCGCTACGATGTGCATCGAGAATCCAAACACGAATATCGCTAGCACCGCGAGAAACCTCCCCAAGTCCTTCATGAGGTCACCGATTATGATGGCCCAAGGCCCAAAGAGGTGGTGGAAAGATAAAAAGTCTAATATCTGTACACAGGCCAATAGAAAAGATAAAGCGAAGCACTGATTTCTACAGTACATTAATGTGGGCCAATACTTAGGCTGGACGGTCATCCAACCTATGACGTGGGTGGCTACTCCAACCATCCCAAATAATAGGACAGCTATTTTAATCCAACCCAAGCCCGACTTATCACTAGGATTTGTTAGCTCAAAGAGCAAAAGCCCGCTGAGCGATATGAGGAGCATCCACTCATACCACCGAGGGACTAAACTTTCTCTAAATATAGAATTATAAATAGGCGTTATCGCTACGAGTGATAATAATATCATTAGGTAAATGTGGGCTGTCAGATACGACATGAACTTGATAATGGGTATTTTATTAAACTTATGGCCTAAGGGAAGAGAGAATACCACCCAAACTGGTGGACAAACTATAAACGCGAAAAAAAGGATCATGATTTTGATGCCAGACCACTTGAGGCTCCCTCTCCAGAGTTCCTGAAACAGAGGCAGGGTATTTAATATTTGAGTAGAAGTAGAGGTGGGAATGTCCGTTGTAAATTTGAAGTTACCTATTTTTTACCTGAAGATATCTCTGGACGACGGTGTGGGCTATGACTTCTTTCTGTTCGTTCTCTATGAGGACGTCGAGGAATTCAATGTTTCTGTTGTCTGTGGCTGTGAGTATGTGTCCGGCGGAGTCGGCGCCGGCGGCCAGCGCGAGCAGCTCGGTGGCCATCGCCTCGCATTGTTTTCCCGCCGCGATGAGGTCTTTGGCACGCTCCTTTTCCTGTTTAGGTACAACGCTTATTGAATATTCATGTCCTTTGTCTTAGCAGTATGTTGCGATTACGTAATGGAATCAGAATTTTGTGTAAAGCTATCGAGGAAAACAATCTGTTTTTGATTTGGTTAGTATACATAGATACAGATTTATCAACGTTTTGGCTGAGCCGTACATGTATTAACAAAATTATACATAGATTCTATCGATTATTAAAAGTAACAAATTTTTTACCTTAGTGGAAAGATTGATATAGATGTTGGATAACTTCGCAGCGGTGTCGACGGGCGCCGGCGAGACCAGCACAAACTCCTCGATGGGTATATTGTTGTGGTTCTTCGAGCACACCATCAGGTTGTACACGAACCTCTTGTCGTCCATCAACGACTGAGTGTCGTGCTCTTTGTGGAGTAAGTACTCGAGCACATCATTGTGGTTTTCGGAAGCCGCAAACCAGATGGGGGCGCAGTTCAAATTCGTTTCGCTCTTAGGAGAAGCTCCCGATTCACAGAGGAGCTTCACCACGTTGAGATGACCAGCTTTCGAGGCACAATGTAGTGGCGTCCACCCGTTCTTGTCTGTGCAGTTAATATCTGCCCCCTGTCCTAATAACACTTCGACCATCTGGTAATGGCCGTACGTGGAAGCTATGTGGAGCCCGGTTTTCCCGTGTCGGTCTGTGCTTTGGAGCAACTCTGCTGATCTACTGAGTAGGAGACCCACTATTGACATGTGTCCTCCGAAGCATGCCAAGTGCAGTGGGTTGAAGCCCTGAAATAAAATATCATTAAAATAAAAACGGTTATTCAGTATATCATGCATGATTTTGACTTGATTTCATGCTTTTCTCATGGTAAGCTGCAGGGGCTTTAGAGGAGAATTCACGCTCAGCACCAAGGATACGCCGGATGGGGCTTCTTATTTTACTAGCAATATCTGACTAATTTCGAAAAAAAGCGTAGATACATCATTCTATGAGAATATTATTAATTTAAATGTTATTGACATTCGTAGGTGGAATTTTCTGTCCCAATTAAAAAAAATACTATGACTTGTTGTCTTGTTGCCGCTGTGCGTGGCCAGCGGACATTACCTGGTTAGTTCCTACACAACATGTATTCTTACATTCTCATTGGAAGCAGCATCCACTTGCACGCCAGCGGAGTTGAGAAGTAGCCGCACGACGTTCTCATTGCCGTTGTACGCGGCCAGGTGTAGCGGCGTCAGGCCGGACTCCGCGCCCAGCACTGGCACCAGGGACACGCCCGTCGGGGCTTCGGACTTCACCGTGCCGGGCACGTGGGATAGCAGTTCCCGGACAGTTTCTGGTAAATACGAGCAAAACAGGTAGCAGCTTCTGTTTGATGCTGGACTTCCAAACGATATAATGGTCGGGACTAAGAAATCGATATAATAGATAGATAGAATGCGATACTTAATGTTCTATTGCTTTGATACGAAGCAACATTAAATTTGACAATCTGTGTCTAAAAAACTATTAATTTATTATAAATGTTGGATTACAATTTTTTATCAGGCGTTCAGTGAGATCGCTGTGACTTCAAGCACGTGTCTTACAGCTTAAGAGACAAAAGATTTCCAGTTTAAAGATTTAATTTGCATCCTGATATAGATAGGATTAGTAGATTATGAAAATTATAATATACACAATGCAAAATATGAATGTCGGCTGGCATGTCGGTTGTACCTTAGTAGAAATATACTACTTACCTGCTTGACCATAATATGCTGCTATGTGAAGCGGTGTTAGTCCCAGCTTTTTACTGGATATCCTTAACGTGTTCGTCGACCGCATCACATCTAGCACATTGGTGTGTCCATGCTCGGCAGCCAAATGCACCGCCGTTAGTCCCGCTTTGTTTTCATCCGTACAAGACGCACCAGCCCTAACCAACACTTTCACCACGTCTGCGTGACCACCTTCGGCGGCCAGTTGCAACGGAGTAGAGTCATTCAGTTTGTTCCGCGCAGATATCACACCAGTCCGATCGAACTTCATGAGTTCCTCGATTACTTTCACTGAACCCTGAATCGCTGCTATGTGCGCACACGTGTTCCCGTCCTTTGTTGTCGCCATCACAAGGTTTGGGTGCTGTTGTAGAAACAGCTGCACGACTTCAGAGAAGTTGTTTTGAGCGGCAGCGTGGATGGGCTTCTGACCCAGCTCGTCCGTCGCGTCAATATTGGCTCCGAGTTCCAGCAAAAGCTTACACACTTCAATTTGACCACTGGCTGCCGCTAAATGCAATGGTGTTTGTTTTTTTAGTGTTAGGACGTCGATCATTGCATTGTGATCTCTAATTAAAAACTTCACTAAATGCGTGTAGCCATTCATCGCTGCTAAATGAAGAGCAGTCCTTCCGTTTCTCGCTTTTGAATTTATGAATGCTTTATTAGTTAGTAAGGCATCGCAAACTTGTAGATACCCGTGTTCCGCTGCTAAGTGTAGTGCTGATCGCCCTTCAACGTCAAAGACGTCAACCCTTGCATGATTTGATAGTAAAGTGCTGACAAGTTCCATGTGTCCTCTGTGGCAGGCTATTAGTAGCGGCGTCCAACCGATGTTGTTTTGTTTGTTGAGGGCTCTGCCTACGTCTGCTGAAGAAATGTGAGCGATCATTTCGGTCATGACATCATTGTTGCCGGCGACAGCGCAGACATGAAACGCCGTTTCGTTGTTGTGTTTCGTTACAAGCGTCACATCGGCCCCGTTTTCTATAAGGCACTTGACGACTTCACGATCCGCTGCGGCTGTTTTGACTTCTTCTTTAGTGATTTTGCAGCCGTAGTGTAAGGCGCTGGCGCCGTCTTCGTCGACAGCATCGATGTACGATGTAGCGACGCTCTCGCCTTTATGGTCCTTGACGAACTCGATTAGGTGCCGTACCACGTCTGGTTTACAACTTCTACATGCCATTTGGAGTGGAGTTTCACCTGTCTGAAATTCAGAAATTAAACTGAAAATAATTACAATATTTTGCCATAGGTAAATAATTTTTTGAGTAGCGGTGGGTATAAACCTACTTATGTAGATCATGAAATAGGTACATTAGATTAGTAGTAATGCTTTTATCAAGCACAACAGTGACCATTTTCGAGACCGCTTTAAGTATCTTGGGTGGGGCAAGCAATAACATGTTTACAGTGTACCCTATAGGTGTATCAAAGCTTTGTATTTCTGAGCAATCCATGAGTAGCAGCATGTCCAGGTTGCCTAACTTAGCGGTGACGTACACTGGCCTAGACCCCACGCCCCGATCTCAACAGCATCAGATGTTATAGAATGTGTTAGTGTGTCAAACCTGGGTCTTTCTAAGCGACCTCTGCATCTTCTAGCAGCAGCAGCAACGTGGCGAACGAACTTGCGGAGTGGCCTTGTTAGACCCCACGCCCAACTCCATCGGCATCAGGCGTCATCTGGGTGGTAGAATTCAATAGTGTGTCAAACCTGGGTCTTCCTAAGCAAGCCCCCTGCATCCTCGAACAGCAGTAGCGTGGCCAGGTTGCCGAACTTTGCGGCGTCGCCTTGTTAAGCCCTGCGCCCGAATCCATCAGCATTAGCAAGTGTCACCTGGTGGTACTCTATAAGGGTGTCAAACCTTGGTCTTCCTGAGCGGGTCCCCTCCATCCTCGAGCAGCAGCAGCAGCGTGGCCAGGTTGCCAAACTTAGCGGCGACGTGCACCGGCGTCATGCCGTCCTCCGTCGCCTTGTTGGGCCCCGCACCCGACTTCAGCAACATCAAGGCGCATTTGTCGCCTAAATAAAAATAAAACGGTGTAATATTTGTATCTCGAATAAGAAAGTGACTATTTAAAATTTTATCACCATTATCAGTATATTATTATCGACCTATTTTTCGATTGACTCATTACAGATAATACAACTTCGCCAGCCTTTTTGCAGCTTTGGGTTCCATAAAGGCTTCTAAAACTTCGTTTTTTGTTTTACAGCGCGCGACTGGCCACTCTGTTCTCCCCGCCACAATTATTGGGTATCATGAAAGTGAAGTACCTCTGCTTTAATTAATGTCATCTCCCAATATTGGAGCTAAGTATTTTATCTCAGCCATAGACTCCGACTTAATCTTAATCATGTTAGACAAGTATTTAAAACTAGCAGTTCCCCGCGACTTCGCCCGCGCAGCAATCGGATTTTCCACACAAACTTCTATCCCTAATTTAACCCCCTGATGATTTTATATCGCGATAAAAAGCCTATGTCCTTTCCAGGGTCTCAAACTATCTTTGTATCAAATTTAATTTGAATCGGTCCAGTAGTTTCGGAGCCTATTCAACACAAACAATCAAATCTTTCCTCTTTATAATATTAGTGTAGATTAGGTACCGTCTGGTATCCTTGCGGCGATGTGGAGCGGCGTTTCCCTCTGCCTGCCTCCTCGTATATGTACGTCGGCTCCATATCCTAGTAGGGTTTCTACGACGGCCGGCTTGCATGACTCTACCGCTATGTGAAGCGCTGTGTAGTTGTCCTGGAAAAAGCTTACTGATTGTTTCTGGCTTACATTTTACACTTGACTATGGAGACATGGAAGATTATAGCATAATTATGTAGACAGATAATAATTTTTATGTTGGGTACAAAATTTATAGACAATTATCTAAGGTATCTTATATTTTTATTTGTTGTTAGGCAGTGCTTTGCTTTGACGGGCGCTAACACCGATCAATGATAGGTAGGTAGGCCACCTATATCGTCTAGATAAGAAAAAAATGAGAGAGAGGATATCAATGAAAAACATAAAAGATCTTCGCCATCACTTACATTAGTGGTGACGTCCACACTTTCCCCCTTTTGCAGCAGTGTGTTGATGATGCCCACGTGCCCGTACCGCGCTGCCGTGTGTATACTTCTCGCTCCATCCTGTAATTAATTAATACTTATTTTTATTTGTATGAGCTGTATTTGGTAGTTTAATACTACAATAAATTGTTGCTTGTTTTATTTTAAAAAAGATAAGTGTTATCACAACGTAAAAAAGTATCATTTACATGTAAAATAATAGTTTAATTATTGTTTTTAAGTGATAAGCATTTACTATGCAAACTAAATATTATGAATTTTTTTCAAGTGCAATAATATAAAATAAATTTATTTTTTACTGGTTAATTAACCGTTTATTTAAACAAAATAGTAAAAAGAAACATAAAACTAAATAAGTATGCAAGAAAAACAAAAAAATGACATTCCGAGACACAACAAAAAAGTTTAATTTCAAATCAGTCAAGGTATCCAATCAGGCATCAATATCAGTGAGTTATCTTGGGAGTGCCTGCCTGCAAAACTCGCATATTTTTTGAAGTTCAAAGACAAAAAAAAGACTATGAAGGCCCAAATGAATTAATGATACAAAGTAGTAATGGCACATCATACCTACCTAACTAATATTTTGTAAGGTCAAGGAGTGTAGCATTTGGCGCTGCGCTTCGAACCTTTACAATGCCTAACTAACCATTTATTTACTTTAAACTGGAAAGCTTTCTGGTGATAGCAGAAAAAAGGCGCAGAAAATCTTTTAAGGCTAGTTTTTAAAAAGAACCTGAATTGTCTGAAATTTATATGCAACGTTTCATTCTGATAAGCATTTGGATTTATATCCAAGCGGGTACGGCAATGTTGCACCTTAGCAAAATAAATATTCTTTATTGCAAAGTAACTACAAGGCCTACTGCAGTATAGTAAAAGTAATTAAAATGGCTAGACTAGCTTACTAACACTTTTTGCAAACGCTACTAAGGAAAGATTTTATCTGCGACTTTTTTATTTGGTCTTAATTAGAATGCTAAATTTGAACCTTCGATTAAACTATTCACTTAGCGATAAGGATCACGACTATATAAAATGTCTACCAAATCACATAAGGCTTAAAAGACTTTAAAAATCCTAGAAGCCTGATAATGAATTGCAATAAAAAATCCAACCACAGCATACGCCTTTTTTATTTTAATTAGAGAAACATTCGTATTTGCGTACCGAGTTCAGCCTTAACGAGTCACTAAAACCCCTACGATATCACATGTTGTAAAGCACGACGAATTAGGAACATTAATTTATAACAATTTTTAGTAGAGCAGCGTTTATCATAATTTATTCAATAACATTTCCCGACGGAAAATGTAGTTAAATAATTCAGGTCCAACGTAATAACTTTACATTAGGGTGTCATAAAAATTTGATTTTATTTCCCTCACTTCAAGGTTGGTCGGGACTCCTCGCCCTTTGCCAAGAAGGACAAACAAGCCTAAGTCTACACATGTAGGAAATCTGCTCATACAGCCTTGACACCTTTGCATTGCTTGCTACAGTTCCAAACTAGCGTTACGCGTGACTCTGCTCGTATGCTTGCGGAAATAAGGCCACAAAGTTTGAGCGAAAGTGTTGCATGTAAATCTAATTTTGGGGTTAATTTAAAAAACAAAGCCCTACGATTTAACTGTTTTTCAGTTTAATTTTGGTAGGGCATATAAATTGATTGATTGATTGATTATAACTTCATTTTTAATCATGATTTCTCTTTGTGGTATTAAGTAAGTACTAAAACCTCTCTAAGATTTATGTTGTTCTATTCATATTCGGCGTTTTTGGGTTAAGCGTAAAAAAGATAATAAACCGAAAGATGTCGCGTCAGTTAGAAATCTTACAAAATACTTTGACTTAACATTGGAGCAGTGAGGCAGTAGCAATCTAGATTTTAGTACCTAGGTAGTATTAACCTACTAAGTGCAAACGAGACCAAATTCATTTGAATCCGAAAGTTACATATCACACGAGCCAGGCTTGATGCTAGAGTCTTTACTCTGGATGCCGATGTCCGTATTTTCGCCAGTAGCTGTACCTGTCACTCATGCCAACATGACAGCGTGAACGAACTTGATGCATAGACTCAAAAATGCGGACATGTCAACCGAAGTTGGGCTGTTTAGACTAGTGCTAAACAAGGCACGCTACCTTATTTGGCATGTGTAGATAGACGCCCTTCTTGAAGAGCATCATGGCGCAATCCGCGTGGCCGTTCAGCGAGGCTATGTGCATCAGCGTGCTGCCGTCTTTCGTCCGCTCGAAGATTGACGCTTTGAACTTGTCTGCCAGGAGCTCGATGATCCCAGCGTGACCGTTTTCCGCTGCTAAGTGCATCGGTGTTCGATCTGCAGACGAGAGTTAACTGTTTGGTGAAACATTTAATGAGGACTAAAATGATAAAGAAAGAACTGGAAGTTAGCGAAGATGTATAAACTTTTATCGCTTTCAATGTTAGGGAATGTGACGGCGTCTCCGTAAACCATACGTCCGATGAAGCAAAAATTAATAAGACAGAAAGCTTCATTCAGATCAACACAATTAGACAGGAAAACCTGATTTCAGGCCCTTTGGCAACAATATGGCAATGACGATTTTTTCAGCGGTACAGCAGCGATAGTACGAGTGTCTATGATAATTTGACCACTTTTTAAGTGGCAGATTCGGGGCCTTGGGAAGAAAGAAGGTGTTAAAAGAGTATAGTAATAACCTTCATTGTCAGCTATAGCGGCATTCGCGCGCACTCCATAGAAGTACTTGACCAGGGGCTCGTCTCCCTCCGCAGCGGCGATGTGCAGCGCCGTCTGCCCAGCGCCGTTGACAGCGTCTACTGCAGCGCCGTAGTCCACCAGTATCCTCGCCATGTCCACATCTCGACGTCGAGCGGCGAGGTGCAACGCGGTGTCCCCCGCCGGCGTGGACGCCTGGCCAACACAGCGCACGTTATCTCACTTGCGTGAGGTTAGCTTACAGTTTGTTGCAGATAAGGTGAAACAGAAAATTAAATATCCAAAGGTGCAGTTGGATAGCAAATGTAATTGAAAGTATAATAAAACTATTTCAAATAGGTTAAGCATTGACATTTTAAAAGGTAGCCCAACAGGAACGTAGAAATAGGTTCAGTACTAACCAATGTAGATGAGTGTTACCTTGAGCTGTTCGGCGGTTTGCGCGCTGAGAAGCTCGCGCACCATGCTCTGGTTGCCGGCCTCTACCGCCAGCAGCAGCGGGATCTTCCCCCTCTGCAACACCATGTCGCGAATTAGCTTTTTCCATTCCTTCTGTTTTGCCCGCTCCTTGTTTAGCTCAATGAAGCTGAGCTCGAGCTTCTGCAGGTCCTTCGACTGCAGGTTCGCGGGCGGACTGCGGACCGCTGAGCGGAAACTGCTCGTGAGGTTCGCGCTCCGCGGCGCGTCTCGCCCGCCATCAGACATTGAAATTTCCTCTGAACAACCACCAGGTCGGCCCTGCACTGAACTCCATACGATGCAGTGTCTATGCACAAACGACTCACGCTAGTTGCGGTGTGCCCCGGCACGATAACTTCCCAACTGTGACACCACAGACGTTGCCCGCCGACTTATGTGCATCGCAATTTTCGTTTGCCATTCCACAGAATGCAAAATCGATGCAATAACGTGCTTCACACCGAATTCCAATGCTTGTAAATTTTAAAGAATTTCTGTCTGCAAAGTTGAAAATATCACCTCAATGAATACGTACTTGTTCCTCCATTGGAGTCACTTAAATAGAAAGACAAAGGCGAACATTGGAAAACTGCCTAGCCCTAGTCGTGACGAAGGAGCGACTGAGACTTATTGTATTAAAATTACTAATTTTGAATTTGAGCGCTGACGTTATAACTAATATTCCGCCACTGATTTGCATTGTAAATTCGCGTTGTGACGTTTACTTCGCGAGTAAAAGCTCGACGGATAATTAGCCAGTTTCTATTCGCTTGGGGTGGTCGGTGGCTTGTGTCAGAATGTCGGGAAGCTTTGCCTCGCCTCGTCAGCCTTGGCGCGAGGTTTTATTTATTTAAATATGGGCATCTATTGGTGTGTGCGGCTTACGGCTTACGTGGTTGCGTCATTTAATGAGTTGCGTCATTAATTGTGAAGTTGTGATAGTTTGCGGGTGTGATCGTGGAGCGTTTGTTTCAGGGGGCGGGTTTTGTTTACAGGTGGCGCGGCAGTTTTCGTGGGTGTTCCTGATGGCGGGTGGCGGTGCCAGGCGACGCGCCGCGCTGCACGCGATCGCGATCCGCTACCCGCGCTGCATCTCTGTCTATTCACAACTACCTACCTACGTAACTATATGAACAAATCAGATTCCAGGAACGCTGTCATAAAGTTCAAAATTTAATGGTTTACGCGATGAATCGAAATGTCTCCGTGGCGCGATCGATTTTACAATAACTGGTTTACGTTTCAGGTTATTTTCGCATGCAAATCCTGCCATCTTGTTAAAACTTTGCCCAAATATTTTTATTTGTTTGTAATTTAATCTTTCAGTACAATGCAGCATCATGAAGATCTCCCAGGAATTGTGGATTTATCAATTTTGTTGCGCATTACCGCTGCAGCGGTAGAGAAAATTATAATGTTTATCAACCAACCGCCAATGTTGTCAACTGATTAACAATTTAATTCGTTATCTAGAAGTTATCCTCATCCTTCAGTCGCCTACTTACCTACGCCTTTTCTAGCAGCAGTGTAGTAACTGTAAGGTACTGGGAGCTATACTGGGAGTTTTTCTTTTATCACATTTTTGGGCAACACTAAAATGTCACAAACTGGACTTAATTACTCCACTTATCCATAATCGTATGTTTTGCAGCAAAGGCGAGAAATAGAGCATAGATAAGTACAGTTGCCATCATGCTGTGAGTTACTCAGGATGTTAGCAGCTTTACTTATCTATGAATTTCCATAATACACAATGAACTTACCTCATCTATCCTTACCCGAATGTTTTTGCCAGTAATAGGGGTATACCCCAAAAGATATCTTATACTCAAAATTAGCCTAAAAATGCACCGTTAAGTCCTGCGGTCCTTAGAATACCCAACTGGCATGTAGTCCCACCGGTCTTGTTGAAACGCATATACTTTGCTCTATGTCAGTCGGTGCTCTCTTATCGTATAACATCCTGGGGCCCCTCCTAAAACAACGCTTAAGCAACTTAAGATAGCTCAAAGAAGCTTACTTAAAATATGTACATTCAAACCTTTTCTCTATCCAACTAAGCTTCTATATAAGTACACCGAAGTTCTAACGGTGCGGCAGCTTTTCCTGCTTGATATTATATTAAAACAGCACTCAATGCTAGAGTTTTCCCCTGAAATTATCAAAAAGCGCAGATGGTTCGATGTTTGTGAACGAACTTTCAGGGCTAAAACTATGTGGTCTCACAGGTTCTTATCCTTTTTAGGTCCGCCAACTTGTAATAAAATAAACAAAATCATCAAAATTTACCCCATGCACAAAGCAAATGTTAAGACTGCAGTCTCCCAACTTTTAATGAAACAATCCTATGAAGAAACTGAAAATTTTATCGTATAAAATGTCTTATCCTCCTTTATATCTATAAGCATTATATTGAAACTAACCTATAATTAGAACCGTCCAAATAATTTATCCTTTACTCATACATACACACACGCACACACACCCTCTCACACACACACATTCACTCACACACTACACAAAGAGAGGACGCCACACTAATAACTATAAAGTAAAATTTCTAAATTATAACCTTTTTAAATAGTATGTATAAAAGTAACAATCATATCTCCTACATCTAATACGTATACAGTAAAGTTACAAATATTAAATAATTAACTAATACAAGCCTATAAAATATAACATTAATAGAGGTGGACAGGCGCTGATTGCCGAAATACAGGATTTAAAAAATCCTTGTTTGGCAACAGAGGCTGTATGTATGTTAGTTTTAAGCTTGTTTAGTATTTTAAGCTTGTGTACATACTATGTATATTGTTATCTTTAGGCCAATAAAAGTTATTATTATTATTATTATTAACTCTAGTCCGTAAAAGAACGTTCAGGGTCCCGACGGTTCTAGTACAACAAACCGCCTTCACGCAGAGACTGCCCATGCAGCATTCATGCTTCCGTTCATATACAATAAAGTAGTGAAATTATGTAACATAAAAGCTCTATTATCCTTAAAGCAAGCCAAGTGCTTAATAACATCAATGTTTTTGTGCATGTCTTACCCACAAACAGAGGCCCTTATCCAGCAGCTAAAATAAAATCACAAAATCGGACTCAATACCCGCCAACACAGGCGGAAACGAAGCCACGCAATCACACCTACGCACGCGCACACACACACACACACACATCACAGACGCAAGCACACACACATACCTAATTCTGTTAGAGTCTAATCTAACTCATGTGCCATCATCTTTAATTCATTATACATTGAACTTTCATCTCATCCGTCGCAATCCTGAAAGAACCACCGTCTGCCCACAACACAGGACTTTCCTAGTGTGGCGCCCATAGTTAATAATAGCTCCATGTATTGTTACCACAACGAGATTACATTGCATTGCATACCATCACTACTTACATATATTTTCTATAATGTGTAACAATAAGCCGTTGTTAATAAAAATATTTGTATCTACACAAACTGGACTTTCCCGTTTACCTCAGTCAGCCGAATTCCTTTCTTATTCCAACGTTGACCACTATTCACAAACTGGACTTACCCCATCTACCCTCAGTCGTATGTCCTTCCCGGCAGCAGTGAGGAGGGCCCTGAGGATGCTGGTGGCTGTGCCGGTCTGTCTGCTGGCTACCAGGTGCACAGCTGTTTGTTGTCGACTCTGAACAACATAGAAAGTTCTGTTAATTACATAAAATACATCTTTTATTTTCTTCTGCTTTTATTTCAAACCAATAACGTCAACTTGTTAAGAACAATTTACTTAAAATTATGTTAGTTTATGACAGCAAGCCAAAATAACGGGAATAATATTAATAAATAAAAAAATTGAAATTATATTTGAAATAAGTTTAAATGAATTTAAGTGAATTTACTTTCACAATAATAAAACTGGAGGGTTAGTTGGTGAAGATTCCACATATCAAAAAAAAAACATCCACTGTAAACGCTAAACCAATCTATAAGAATTAGACCCCAAAGTATGTTTAGTCCATTTTTGAGAAAACGAATGCTCGTATTTTTTCATTTTCGGGTAAATTGTGTAAAAAATATAGATTTACTCACAACAGCGTCATTTTTTACCATCCTAAAGGGAGGACCCATGATTTATAAAGCTACACAGAACAAAAAGATATTTTCTTCAAGAAATAGAACCGTATTCCAAGACGCCTAATACTGAAATAAGGAATGTTGCAGCAATTTTCAGAATCAATTTCTAATAAGTAGAACAAGGCATTAGGTGGGATGATAAACTCAAGCTTGCTTAAACAAGGCTTCATGAGCTGTCTTAAATAGCAAAGTAACGGGTCTAAAAGTAGAACAATTCCTATAATCGGAGCTATAAATAGACAAAAGGTATTGAACTCTGAAAGTGGAAAATGGTCCTAGAGTACGTTTACGTCATTGGTATGAATATATTTTTTGTTCGGGTAAATTAGATAATTACTAATTTTATAATTTTTAAGGTTCCGTACCACAAAAAGAAAAAAGGAACCCTTGTAGGATCACTTTGTCCTTCTGTCCGTCTGTCTGTCAAGAACCTTTTTCTCAGGAACGCGTGGAGGTATAAAGTTGAAATTAACATTTATGTTGGTCCCTTCAAGCTGTACTAAAATCAAGCTTAAGTCAACGCAATCAAAAGATACGGGCATTTTTGCTTATTTTCTAACATTTTTCAGGGGAATCAAAACCTACGAGTAAGTTTCCATAGACCTAAAACCACGGGCAAGAAGGAAGGTCTAACAGTACAAGTAAAGGAAAAGTCCGAACACCGCGAATTTGTATCACAAATTCGCGGTGTTCGGACTTTTCCTAGAAAAAAACCTTTGTTTGTATGGAACCCTCAGTGCGTGAGTCTGACTCGCACTTGCCCGGTTTTTTTTGTTACTAGATTATAGCTACTATAGTCTGACCGATTATCTAAGACGTCGCCTGCGGGGTACAGGGGTGCGGGGGTGGGAAGACGAGAACAAGGATTTGATAGGGTGAAATCAAATTGAATTTCGCTTACAAAAATTAATCGACTGTGTCATCCGGTGGGACTCGAAACCACGTCCCTTCGCTATCCGTGCGAGTGCTCTTACCAACTAAGCTACGGAGGACGTTAGTCAGCCGACGAATTTTTGTAAGTGCTTGCTACGCCAGTGAGCCGGCGTTCGATTTCATCAATACTTGGGGAATGTACCCACACGTATCCGATGAAAATATTTTTACAAATATTTAACCATCAGTTAAGATGAAATCAGCTTAATTGATAGGGTGACTTGAATTTTAAAAAGAATGAATTTAAAATTTTGAAGTTCGTATTTCAAATTTTTAAATTCAAATCGCCCAATCAATTCACAAGCGCCCGCCGCCCGTAGCGCTCAGGACCACCGTTCTCGTCTATCTCGCTCCTAAGCGCTAATAAGCGGTCAGACATTAGTAGGAATGAGCTCAGTGGTATACGTACCTAGGTACCAATGGTATTTACTTACACACACAATTAGCAAAATGGTAGGTAGTCTAATCTCATTAAAAAAAAAACAGAAAAAACGTTCGTCGCATTAGTTTTAATTGCTACTATTGTTTCGTTATAGTTTGAAAGAAAGGCTTTTCAATTTAGAGATGTCTATCTCAAAATGGGGAATCTAAACTTCGTAATACCTTTATCAATTCGTTCTCATTCGATTCCCAGGCAAGTTTCAAGGCTGACATTCAATAGAAAAAGCGAAGTTGACGTGCTCTTGAGTTAGACAAAGAACATATTGCGCCGTGCGTGACTCGGCTGGTTGGGGGATCTTAAAACACATGCAAGGGGTATAGATGGCAATCTCTGTCAGGGAAAAGAGTCTAACTGAATTCTTTGGGCGGATTCTTTCAGTTTTGTTAATACTAGGTTCTCGGCAGACTTATTCACGATGTACGACGAACGTAATATACGTGAACTATTTACATAAACATCGCGGAACTTTAAAACACTTACGAGTGTTATCTTATCACAGTCTCATCAACATTCATTTTTGACAGATAAACGGGCAGGAAATCACCTCACATTAAATGTTATTAAATCTTGTCATTCAATTAGTAGTGTTACAGACAAGGTATTGATTGTTTAAAATCAGTCTTACTGTGGTTTATTCGAAGAATATTTGTTTAATGATTACCTATTAAAAATCAACCCTTACAAAACATTGTCAATTAAAATAAAACTGCACCAAACAAAATAAGATATAACTTTATACACTTTTTGTGCGCTACGATATGTTTTATAGAATTTGTCATTGACTACGTTACGACGGACTACGGTCCGCTACGCCGTAGAGTCCGTAGACTCTACGACGTAGCAGTCTTCGATTTTTGATTTATTATTATTTTTTAAATCGAAATTTTGCCGAAAACAGCTTGCCTATCGTAAATTAATCAGAAGCGCGTGTTTAACAACGTATGTAAAGTAACATAAATATTGTAACGTGGAACAATTTTGTAATTTAGATAAGTTTACCTAAACTTTTTAGGATTGGCTCTTACCTATACAGAAACAAAACATAGAAGGTACCTTTCCATCCAAAGATTGGTTAATCCAGTCATTATAAAATACCTACTTTCAAGCCCGTGAGCAGATAATGGTTAATCTCACCCCTCCGGTGGCGAAGGGGTCGACCCCTCTCTTGGACAGCAGAAGTTTCACGATGTCCTCTCGTGCGTACATCGCCGATATGTGGAGCACGTTGTAATTGTCCTGGAACAAAAAATATCATTTAGCGTGTTTCTTTTATTTGTAACTAGTTGTTGCCCGCGACTTCGTACGCGTGTGCTGCTAGGGTTCCATATCAGTTGCTCCAGACCTTCAATTTGTGTACGTCAATAGAAAATGCTCATCACGCTAACTAACTTTTCTTAAGGCGCTGTTTTCATATCTCTCTTAGTTAAAGTGTACTGCTAAGGTTCCACGTCAGGTACTCCGATCTTCAAAATAAGTTATAGCCTAGTATTTGCCCAGACTCAATAGCTACACAATAAAAAATGTTTCATTCAAATCCGTTCAGTAGTTTCGGAGATCAGCGTGTACAAACAGTCGAACAGACAAAATAAAAGTTGTAGATTCCTATTCTGTTACTATTTTAACATCACCCTCAATTAGTTTTAGGTAAAAATCTCAATGTACAAACGCATCCGTTTTACTGTTTTATTATATGTATAGATGTTATGTTATTTGACTTTGAACTGCGTAAAACGAAAATTGAAAATGTTGTGGGATAACTCGTATTAATGTAGTTTAATACGACTAACTGATTACTTTACTTAATATCAAAACTGAAACAAAGGTTATCAACATGTGAAAAGGTCAAAACAATTTTGAGCCATATATGTTAGTTACAAGTTCGTTAATTTGGTTAGTTACAAACATTTCCATACTGCTGAACTGCTGTTACTAGTTTTGTGTACAAATCAACAGATTTCGAAGCTAGTAAAAAGTATAACTTGTCACATTTATATTGTTGTTTATGTATCAATATATATATAATCTTTTTTATTTATGTATGTAGTGTGAATGTCTATTGCTATGTTCATTTTTCGTCATTGCTATGCTTCTTTTGAATTGGTTTTCTCGGTATCATCTTTTTCCTAATTTACGATATCTTGCACCGCCTGTATATATCTGTTTGGACCTATGGTACAATTGGACCATTTGTACAATAAACTGTGTGGAAAAAGTTTAAATAAATAAATATTTGAGAAATAGAATCATCCCCGGAAAGGAATGCAACGATACATTTAGAATGTAAACAACATAATAAAATCTACATACGCGTAGTCCACAAGAACAAAAAATCACTTTTCATAGCAAATGAGCTTTAACTTCATTAGAAAGTTGTGTAAGTGTTTAAAGTCATTAAAATCCTAATTAAAGCAATGTTGCCCTGCATTCAGGCCTCTGAAAATATTTGCAGTATTTCCAGGCTGCATTTTAATGCATGCTTCGCAACGGTCAACATCGCGTGAGGCCATTTTCTTAGTAGACAGGCACATACGATCCTTTACACATTAGTAATTTTGTAGGAAATTAGAGATAGGTAGCAATAGGCAAAGTAAGCAGGTAAACCTATGTCTATTTTAGGTGGGTCTAAGGTCAAACTATTTTTCCTTTTTGGTTTACATAGCTTGTGTAATGTTGGGCATTGCCATTTTTTCAAGTAAAACTAGGAGACGGGAAAAGGTCAAACTTAAATTATTATAAAATGTACTAAAATAAAGGCATGTGTTACCTGTAAGAAATAAGTATTTCTTAGATTTTGCATTTGATTTGATTTATATTCAAACATGAGATTAATATTATACTAGGCTGTACAAGTAACTAGTAGATGTATTTGTTTATGTCATTGATTTATTATATATAAAATCAATTGTTTATGTGTAAAATGTACTTTCGTTGTTAGGTAACGTTAAAAAAAAGAACGATATTTTGCACATTTTTAAAAATTAAAACAAATGAATCAAAGAAAAATAAAATACTTTTTAGTGGCCAGTGCGCGATGTTGTCTTTGTGAAGAAAGGACTAAAGAGGTTTATAGTCACTACCTATGCACGTTAGTTTCTTAATCATAAATAATATACAAAAACTGGCCAGTATGTTTAATAAGCAATTTTATAAATAAGTTTTACATTTATTTTACCTGTATTTTTTAAAGCTCAGTTTTACTACAAATAAAAACTAAAAGGAGATTCTGAGATGCCTCTCGCTAAAAAGAGATCTGATCGCAAAGGATTACCTATCAAAAGGCTTAACTATAATTTTATTAGGTACAGATTACAATTAGGTATTAATTAATTCTATGAGGCATACTCCTACCTACGCCTGGCCTTAATAAGTAATTATTGTTTTTTGGGTATAAACGTCACACTTTTCACTTACTGGGATAGACTTCCAACGCCTAAGCGGCGGAGCCATTGACCGACCTCTCCAGAAGAGAAGAGAAGACAACTAGGCACCACCACTAGAACTGCAATGCCTTCTTGCCTAGTCGTGACTGTTCGCTGCTTTTACCGTTACAGATACCTACTCTGATTCAATAAACTTTTGTAGTGCATTTGACAACTGTGCCCTCGATATTAGTTGTGCAATGGATGTACAATCATAAGAATTGTGGTTTTATTTTTACATATTCTACGAAATACACAGTTCCATTGGAGGTTGGTCTCGTATATATGACTAGAGTTTACAGATTCGTGGACCGGTTGTTATGATATGAAATAGATTTAAGATTTTTTTATTGCGTAAATAGCTGTTTACGCTTAATTTTGGATGGGTGTATGACCATCATTTTTATTTATGAACTATCCGTTCAAAATAATGTTTATTGACGTCCATATGTGGCATTTTCTTTCCTTAATTGAATAAAGGATTTTTGACTTTGACTATTTATAAAGTATTAAGGTCAAAGATAGTCAAAGGTATTAAGGTCAGCTAAAGTAAAGAATGTTTAATTTTATTTATAATAAGCTACATCTCGTAGCCCGTAGCACTCATAATAGGCACGGATAACAGTACATCAAGCACACGGGCGATTTTGCGACAAAAATGTGATGTTCTAGCGATTTTCATAACAGTGTTCCTACTTTTTACTTGACATATTTTCACAATACTACAAATAATGCATTCTTATTTTAATTGCATGAAGCAACATTGAAACTTAAGCTGCTTCAACATAAAGAAAGTTTGATAAAAAGGCATAAACTTTTATGTTCTTCACATTTAAGTCAGCTTTGTAATTCTCTAGTTGCGTGTTTCGGCATGAGTTTATTCACTGAAATGACGATGTTATTGTGATGATTCAACGTCATTTGGTGACTCAAAAAAGGCATTTAAAGTAACATTTACGCGTAGTCACCTACGGTGAAAAAGTCAGAGGTGACTGAAATTATTGTAAGAAATGATATCTTTTGATAGATGACCTATTGAGTTAGGCTTTAACTTTCTTTGTAAGCTCAACTTATTAATTTCAAACTAGTTTTATTAAGTCATGATTCATAGCTTGGCCTCTCACGAATAAAACCCCACATGTGTCTTATAGCTTACTAGCAGTTCCCTGCGACTTCGCCCGCGCCAAAAGTCGGATTTTCCGTACAAACTTTCATCCCCAATTATTGTCCTGATGATTTTTTGGCGCATTTGGTCAGGGTGAAATAGGGAAGCGCTTCCAACCGACCAGGTCCTCTGGACCTCGTCTTGGTATTTGTATATAAAGTCAAGTCTGGACTAAATTTAACATATCGCGGTTTGTGTTGTATGGAAACGATGTTGCTGGCTAACAGCGTTATCTAGTCTGTGGGAGCCGAGTCCGGGTGTCGCGTCTATTGTGTTAGTGAAGGCGGCAGTAGTAAGATGTCGCGACAATTTTATATTTCGACAAAAAGTAGCCTATGTCCTTTTTAGGGTCTCAGACTATCTCTGTAGCAATTTTCATTTGAATAGTCCAGTAGTTTTGGAGTCAATTTAATACAAACAAACAATCAAATCTTTCCTCTTCATATTAGTGTAGATGTAGATTAAAGAGAAAACTTAACTGTCCTGGGTTGTAACGAATTTACTCAAAAAGTTGTTAAATAACAAGGAGGAGTAGGTAAGAGATATACCTCACCGAACAACTACGGCTAATTTTATGGTAAGGTAGTTAACTCACTTGGATTTGCAACGTTAAACGTTAGCGTTAACTCGGTTAGCCGCCGACGTGGCCGTGGCGTCCCGGTGAGGGGGGTAGGGCTCTTAATCCCGTAAAAAAACCTTGGACTAAGACCGGCCCATTATTAGCAATTCTGAGCAGCTACATCAATGTTAGGTTATTAAGAAGCTTAGAAGCAAAAGCTTAATCTAGTCAAGCCGACTGCTTCTTAGTATTTGTTCATCGGCGGTCAATCGCTTGCATTTGCCCCGTTCTGGGCCGTCAAGTGACCCATAACGCGCGGGCATAAATCGTGGCTTATCAAGCATCGGGCACGTGCCTACTGCCCGCGCAATAAGTCAGCTGTAAGGCTGCCACTCCAGCTGGAGCAAAGCAGAGAAAAAAATGAAAATGGATACATCGTTGGTTGACGAAAACTCATGAAAGTAAAGGGTTACTGTGTCGCAATGAATTTTATTCAGAATTGGTGTGAAAAAGTGTACTATATTGCCTTATCATTACTGGATTTTCTTTCAGCACAAAGCACGGCAACTTAGTTGACGAATCGATAATAGGTAACTTTTTTGACAAATCTCTATTTGGATAACAAAATGTAGTTTTATATTTATAAATATGTAGTTTAGTTTTAATGTCTGACTTCTTCCTATCGTGTCGATGGTAAAGCGACTATTTTTTTTATCTGACTTAAAAAGGAATAAATAGCACTACTTTACGAACAACGTATTATTTAAATCTAGATGGAACGCGGAACTCCATGGTTCTACGGATCACTATTTGGATATCAGTGCCTCACCTCACATAGAGGTTAAGTTTGCATTCTGAATTGCAACATAATATTTTTTTATTATTTTCTTAGCATGTATTTGACCGTAATCATACCAATCACACCGAGTAACAACTCTAGGAAGAAAGCATAATTGATTGATTATGTATTGCTAACTCTATTTTTGTGCTAATTTATATTTGGGTCTGTGGGCAAAAACATTACTATTTCTACTCTACCCAGCTTTGAAGAATAGATTTTCAGCCAGTATTTTTAACAATTGATAACAAATGGTAGATATAACGCTTTCAGTGTAACACAACCTTAGCTACAGCTTAGGCACGCCCAGTGGGAAATTACGCTTTGCTCCACTTTGCTTCAGCTAAGTTTTGAGTCTACGTAAGTCGTTACACAAATTACACGCTGCTCAGCTGCGTGAAAAATGATGTTCAGACGCGAACTCATTTGTGTAGCTTGGTGTTCAGAATCACTGCTTGTTATAATGACCGTTTTGATTGCAGAAAGATATTAGCAGAAAGATGGCAGTCGCTCCACTGTAATTACCTGATCTGTCACATTCTGGATCATGGTCCAAAGCAGACCCTGGGCCCTCGCATGCGAGTGCACAACCGGGATAACGCTAGGAGGATGATGAGGTATGGGAATTATGTGAAATTAACAGTCAATCAAGGTTTATCGGCTGTAAAAATTAAAATTTTACGAGACTACATACAGACAGATACACTATTGCATTCACTGACAGTGTATTTATTTTAAATAGAGGTAGACCTGTCCTCTCTTACTGTGCGACGATTCGAATTTGATGCTCCGAGCACACGTTCTTTTACGTGTAAAATTTCATATTTAAATGCAAAATTGAGCAAATTACACAATTTCAGGCTATCAATTTCCGCGCGCTAATGACCCATCTGCCTCTTTCTAAATGCACTATCGTTGATTGCATTTATAATTTTGAGTATACTATACTGGTTTGTATCACCCTGTACAAGCAGAAGCACTCACATTGTTCCGGGCGCCGACGTCGGAGCCGAGCTCGATGAGCCGCTCCACGAACGAGGTGCGATTGTCCTTCACCGCGAACATGAGCGGCGTCATGCCGGTCGTCTGAAACATAACACATTCTTCATTTAAAACAACTTTCTTTTCTTTAAAATCAAAAGTTTTGGGGGGATTTACTCAATAGCATTTTTCGTTTTCATTAATTGTTATTTTTTTTACATTGTCTGTAATGTCATATGCTTTCTAATTTATGTAATGTACCTATGTATTTACCCCAGGCATCCGCTGAAAATGAGTGTCGTGGTTTGCCCTCGGCTACCACGACTAATGCTGAGTCAGATGCCTTTTCGGTAGATAATTTTTATAATTTGTAAATTGTTTCTTTTGTTCTCCGATCAACCGATCTCCGAATAAATGCTTTTTCTTTATTTCTTTAATTTGAAACCTGTACTACAGATACGAAGTCTTCTATAGGAATTTAATGCATCAATGAAAGAAGTATCTCTTCTAGTTTAATCCTAATCTGATTTACACATATAGCTAGTACCAATAACAAATTAACATTCAAATATTTTAACAACATTACGATTCGGATCATCGGATGTGAATCTGTTATAAATAACGCCGTAAAATAATAATCGTTGGTTACGAATTGGTATTCATTTTTACGACGTACAATAAAAAGTAATAATGTACGTGATTTGTGAAGGAAAAGTTTAGATAACAATATTGAATGTTTCACCCGAATGTATACCTAACCTACAGCGTCGTCTAACAATTTATGGGTTCACTTGAAAACTTTATTTTGGTAAGTCGAACTTTTTTAATTGACTACGTGAATAAATTCAGTTTTTAAATTAATTGTTTTTTAGATTCAAACGAAATCACCGTTAAATACTGTGGTTTAAAGCAATACACGTCAGTTTGCAATAATTCTTTCGTAGAATATGCAATATTAAAAGTAAGATTGCACTACTAGATAGGAACACAATTTCCTTAGCCGTAATCAAAGGTTTGGCGTGGCGGGCGTTCGAACTTTCCTTAAATACTGTTAGTGAATCAAACGAAAATAAACTTCATTAAATATGTATACTCTTCATAACTAATAATAATAAGTCAGATACTTTAACACTTTTTTTCTTACTGTCCTATTTCTATTACAAAACATTTGCAAAAGAAAACTTTGTACCTTTTTACAATATATTATTATTATCACAGATTAAATAATAAGTAGTTGTTAATATCGACATTATATTGACAAAACTAAGCAATTGTTTTTATATTCTCCTGTTATTTTTAGCGAAATGGGAGTTGAATTCATACTTATTGAAGTATGAGTGTCGAGTTATAATAAATACAATGCATAACATAAAAAAAGGGATTGGTCACCAATAATGCTACGACGGAACGAACTACGGTTGAGTCAAAGTAAGTAGCGCGTAGCACACGCTACGGATTGATCCCCTTACTACGTATTGTTTACCCTATGCTACGATGCTTCGTAGCATAGGGTAATACGTAGTAAGGTGCAATCGTAGCAACGATAGCGGCACTTTTAGGCTGATGACTTTCATCATTCTGGCAATGATGACGAGAAGTACGTCCCCTGCCTACACCCTGATTCACAAACACTCGAAAAGTTTCCGTGTCGGATCTTTTCCGAATTCGAATGTCAAATTGTTTCAGGAATCGGACAGCTATTGTATTTGTAAATAGGGTTTCGAATCCGTTCAGAAAGAAGGTTTCACATTCGAATACGGGAACGACGATCCGACACAGAAACTTTCCCAAGTGTTTGTAAACAAGGGTGCCGATACCCAAAGATTCTCTGGAAGAGATCGCTCTTAGCTATTAAACCGCATAACTTGTACATCTTTCTGTGTAAATCTTAAATCAATTCGGATGATCTAAGGTGTAAATTGTATAGTTGTTCTTTTATTATGTGCAATGAGGAGTTATCTATCTAAGTATTCAAGATTAGCCCCAATGTTCCCGTCATCGCTTCGTCGTCCCGCTTATTCTAGGGAACCACGCAAAGGCTTTGAGAGTCAGTGTGGTTACTCGTACTTATTCTGTGGTGTGGTGAAAGTACCTACAGACATTGACACAACCATGGGCTTTTTGACTGACACGATCTTGGCCGAGTTTAAGTTTGCACTTCCGTCGCAAACTTTCCTTTTCTATGGAAAACAATAACACACGTTTAGACTTTACGAGCTCCTAATTAGCAATTAGCCGAAACTGGTTTTCGCAACAGGGCCGAAGTCAGAGTTCGCTAGGCGCAATCGACTTACGTTTTCATTTTCAAGCTGCCAGTTTAGGCTTTCGTGCTGATAAGTAGTCAAGAATGGGGTACGGTCCAAGTCGTAAGAGATCGGGAGCTCTATAACTCGCATGCACATATCTTTACATTATCGATCGTCGTCTAAAACTCCGCAGTGTTGAATCAGTGGATCGACTGCACTCAATCGCATGGACCCGCAACGAATATCCCTAGTCCCTACCCAGACAAAATCCGAGCGATACTTAGAATAAGCGTTGAAATTATGTCGCATTCGCCAATAGAATGTCATACGAGTTCCATGGCCACCGTCCTGCTGTCATGAGCGACCAACGCCTTTCATGGTGTCCCATGAGCGTTTTTTAGGCGCCTTAACACTACGTTTGGTTCATCCCACAGCGCCAGTTCTGCTTACCAAAATTGGCCCACTTGGCACCGTCATCAGATCTCCGGCTTCATCGTTCGAGTAAGCCGGAGTTCTCACCCATTTAAAGTTTGAGAATAGGTTGAGGTCGTTTCGGCCCCAATGCCTCTAATCATTCGCTTTACCGGATGAGACTGTTCGAATCGACGCCAGCTATCCTGAGGGAAACTTCGGACGGAACCAGCTACTAGATGGTTCGATTAGTCTTTCGCCCCTATACCCAGTTCCGACGATCGATTTGCACGTCAGAATCGCTACGGTCCTCCATCAGGGTTTCCCCTGACTTCGACCTGACCAGGCATAGTTCACCATCTTTCGGGTCCCAGCATCTGCGCTCAGAGCGCGCCTACATTCACGGATTGGAAACGAGACGCCTCGGGAGTGCGAGAGGTCGACCTAGACCGACGCTCCATCCTCCCTGAGCGCGCGACGAGCGCGCGCCTTCACTTTCGTTGTGCCTTTCAGTTTTAAAATCTCAATGACTCGCACACATGCTAGTATTTTCATTTGTTGTCAGCTGTGGTTCTAAGGAAAAAATATGCCAATCGTTGCCAGCAGGGATAAATAGGTTTCAAATAATGTGATAATCATAGATGTCGCCAGTGGTGGCAAATGGAATAAAAAAAACTGTTTAGATCGATGGAAAGTTGAGTCTGCCATCCGTATAACTTTCATAAAATAAGTAGGGTTTCTTTTTTGTATTTCAGCGTGACTTTAGGAAGGATATAAAAATGTGAAAGTTTGACCATACGTACGGTATAATACGTATGGTTAAATTAAGAGAATTGGTGAGCACACTATCCATACTAATATTATAAATGCGAGAGTGTGTTTGTCTGTCTGTTACCTCTTGACGCTTAAACCACTGAACCGATTGAGATGAAATTTGGTGTGGAGACAGTTCGAGACCCTGAGAAGGACATAGGCTACATTTTGTCGTGATATAAAAACATTAAGGGGGTGAAATGGGGGATGAAAGTTTATATGGAAAATCCAACTCTTGCGGGCTAAGTCGCGGGGAACTACTAGTAATTTTGTATTTCTTCTTTTTCTTTATAGTCGTATACATAATGCACATACTGAGGGTCGTGATCATTATGTGAAATGAAACACACACGACTTTCTTAGCAATGTTTAATGGAGTGGTTTGCTATTGCCTTCTCCATTTCACACACTATCCAATTAGTGTGCTGTTTTTCTCACGATGTTTTTCTTCACCGTTAAACAGCGATATGTATCTTTGAAAAAGACTGTACTTAATTTTTTTGTACAAACTCAGTGGTACAGGCGGGGATCGAAAACTCGCCTTCGCAGATGAGAAGTGAAGTTTTCTCCGCTCGGTTATCGCGCCACTATTGAATTTCCTACTAGCACTTTAAAGGCAATTAGGATCTAGTTTTTATGAGAATAAATTCTTCAAACCTTAATATTAAAATATGAAACCGCTGTGCTTACCCCTTAGCCCACCGTCCAGTGAAGGCTCTCGTAGTGATTGCTGCAGATCGCGAGCGGCTATAATTGCCGTAATCGCGCTACTACGCCCGCCGTCGCTGCACTTTGATTTACTGCTGAAGTTCAAGGATTTAACACTATAACTTCTTCTTAACGTGTGGGCTACAACCCTATTATTGGACCTTAGTAGCCACCGCATAGCGTCTGATATAATCTATCGGGCTGACTGAGAGTGTATTATTTGTTTATATTACAAACTTAGTAAATTACACAGTTGATTGCGGTCTCCATTTAAGCAAATACTGCACCCCGCTCTAATTTAGCTAGATGAGCAAAATATACAAAAACAAATAATAAATTTACAACATCATATCAGATATTTTGACGAATCCTGAAAACCCACGAATGCAATGTTTTACGTCCATCTGTCGTGACGTACCGTGTTTTTGACGGATCGTCTGGGCAAATGCCAGATTTCCCATACATCATCCCCAATTTAAGCCCCTAAATGTTTTTTTTTTGTTGCAATTCTGTTATTCTAGGAGGTGACAAATCCAACAAATCAGAGATAATCAAAATCAGTCCAGTCTTTCTCGAGTTATAAGTGTTCGAATAAACCTGACTTTGCTTTATATACTGGTGAAGAAAGAAGATGTGCCTAAAGAAGAGTCAGGCCGTCAAAATAGAACTAACAGCTATGACGAACACCATGACATGACTCATCCCTTGAAAACCTAATGACCATAGACTGAACAAAATTTGCATAGTTTCAAATAGACCGAGATAACCGCATAGCAATTTTTCAGGAACCCTACCCAAGCTGCAGCCTGGGCTAGGCTTATAATAGCTGTAATTCGGGTCGGTCTAGGCTATTTCTGAACTAGCACATTTGCTACTGAACTCATGTACAATAAAATATTATATTTTCACACGAAACCCCGCTGCGCACTTGGAGATTAGCCGCGTATTAAGAACTCGATAGTCGTAACTTGTCTGGATTACTAAGATGGTTTCTGAGGTATTTTGACTCCGGTGTATCTATACATCCATCATCAACATCACCCGTCACCCGCTGACGTCTAGCGTGCCCCGCCCCCCGCACTTCTGGCGACCGCAGGAAGGTCGCACGCGAACTTGTCAAACTATACCTACATGAATGCAAAGGTGTGTCTGTCTGTCTGCCGCTCTTGATACTTTAACGGTGATCCGATTTATATAAAAATTTGATAAAAATATATTTCGACCCTGGAAAGGACAAGGGCTACTCGACTTTTTCTCAAGATATAAAAACGTTCAGAGGGTGAAATGGGGCATGTTATATGGAAAATCCGACTTTGCGCGGGCGAAGTCGCGGGAAGCAGCTAGTTTTGTTTATAAATGCAGGGTGTTCAGCAGGCTTTCATTCTGTTGCTGTCAGTTTCTTAAATATGTATGACAGAGACAAAACAATGTGTTAATTCTGGGTTTATCTAAACTGAACCCGGTAAAAGGGATTGCGAATTTTGACTTAGGCAGTTATTCTTCATCGCACAAATAAAGTAGCACAAATAGCGGACTAAATGACGGCATTCACTACTAATACTAGGCGAGGCAGTAATAATCGTAGTAGTTATAGTGTGTCCCGTCATCGATGTCGGAGCCTTCATGTGACTAAGAAGCAAAATTGCAACCACTTTCATAATAGGATCAACTTTGAAATCCCAAATTATTTTTTTACTTTCCCATACTAATTACTAAATCAACTTTGTAGATTTGTATGGAAAGGTGATATTTTTTGGTCTGTTTTCGAGGTTCATGTACGAGAAAAAAATGTTGCAGGTGAACTCATCTATCACCTCTTAATGGCTCCGATATCGGTGACGGGATACACGTATAGCCAGGCGTCATACTTTTACGCGTTTTTTCGTTACGTCAGCTTCTCAGGATATGTTCGTTCATTAGTCATTTTTGGCAATTTCCTGAGTCCTAGATTGGTCTTTCCAAACCGATCCAATTTCCGGTATAGGCTTTTAGCGGATTACATGCAGCCCTGGCCAGTAGGGCAGAACTAGCACGCTTACTAGTATGCGTAATAAATAATGCGTATTCGCATTCTATGTTCATTTGATGCTCATTTTTGATATCATTGGTTAGTTTGATTATATCGGGCGAGGAAACGTCAGTATACTATCAAGTATAAATCTTTTAACGGGCTTTGATTCCCCATTGGCAATAAATGCATTTAATCAATAAATGTATATAATAAGATAACATTATATCAAACTGTGGTGTGCTCTTAATAATATTTTATAAATAGTTTTAAAGTATTCGTTTTGTTATGCTTTTAAAGGTGTTAGCAGCCTAAAGTAAATGTTAAATTTTATTTCACACATATTATGATGTGGTTTTTACGTAAGTTATATTGATGTTATTTAAGGTTATTATGTTTAAAAAAGAATTTTGAAAAACAAAAACAAACACTAAACTACAAACTAACCTAACCTTACTCATTGAAATGCGGGGATGGTTCACATTTCGATGCTCGACAATGACACAAACGATAATGTACAAAATTGATTTTGAGGCAAAATATTCTATAGGTACTATAGTACACACACACCAACAACATGTTCTACAGATTTATAAGAAGCATAAGGCTACTGCCACAGGTATTAATTTAGTTAATTAATGAGTGTCATAGTATTATAATCGGATTACTAAATTATTCTATTGAAAATGTATCTTATGCTTTGAACATAACGTTATTATTTCTCTGCAGCTGTTTTTATTGTTAGCACGGTTTAAAAGACAAGAGTTCCAGCAGAAATTACTTTTTATGAAACACTTTTTTTCGTCGTAATTTTAGCTACAGTTATTTATTATAGTGTGGTTTTATGAAAATACTTTGATTTACTGCTAAGGTAGCTAGAAGGTTCGATACGATACGATGTGCTATTCAGCCTGGATCTAAGCCTGATCCGGTAAAACAGGCACACCAAATAGCACGATTTTTATAAGGAAAGACACGCTCTGGGATGGGAGAGGAAGACCGACTAGCCGGAGCCCATCGGCCACAACCAACAAGATAAGCATCGAGCTTGGTATAGGAATATAGGTATGGGTATCGTTATAGGACTGAGCGTTGATGAGGTGGGCGGTCTGCCTTGGTGGATACACGTGATGTTCTTCAAGAGCTTCTTTAGTCCTTTCGGGTATTTCTACATTTCTTCGGTCCTGTTATTTGGTCGTTGTACTGCCTTCGGCTTTCGGAGTTTTCTGTGTTCTTGTTACCTATATTTATATTTAGTTCAGTCGTGTTGACGTTGTAGAGCTGTGGTTTGATTCGCTTATCTGTTTCGTCTGGTTGGAATATTTCGTGTGCAGCTTTTCTCATCTTTTTGCTTTTTTCAAGTCTTGAACTAGAGGGTCTCATGTATGTCGGTATGCCAATCTCCAATATTCTTGGTTTGTATCCTTGTGCACTATATGTAAGGGTGTACGCAATGTAGAATGTGGCCATAGTAGAGTTTCATAAATTTGATCTACTTCGTTTTAGTCATGCCCTGTAAAAGCTGAAGAACTTTTTGGGTTCTTGGTGAATTCTTGCTATGACTTCGCACTCTTTCACCATCATCCTTCCATAATGAAATCCTTAACATTGAACTGTTCGATTGCGTGATTGCAACCGCGTTTAGCTTGTAGCAGACCCTATTATCATCATAATATTATAGTAGTTATGCTCATTAATTGGTGTGTTTTATTTTTTAGTAAGCGGTCCCAGCTAGAGTAATTTTGCTTTGTTGAGTTTTCTTTTTGCTATTATACTAAGAAATTGGGATAGTTTTATGGTACGCGTGTGTCGGTTTTTAGACTTCGGTTTGTTGTAATTTTAGGGACGGTGCTGTGTAATGGTTATTGTTTTTTACCATTGTTTTATTGGTATCCAGCCGTTTAGACAGTTTCTCAGGGTTTTTACAATTAATTCTAAGGCCTGTCGCTATTGTTTGGGATAGCGGTAGTTTATTTTATGATGGACAGCTTTAACTTCCACGCACGTGTTGCGCAAGTTTCTTTATTTGTGCGAAGCGCTTAGGCTTACTATTGTATGTTTTTTTTTTGCCAAAATGTGTTTTGGCGGTAGAAATATTTTAGTTTTATGGTACACGGCCGTAGATTCCCAGTATTCGTGCTTTTTGTTACGTTTTTTCCTCGTTTACACTGTTAGGGACGGTATTATCAATCTTTAATGCCTGTTGGGTATCTAGGTAAATTTGTGGGAATTCATCAAGTTCACGTTGCGTAATTTGCGTAGCTTATATGCATGGGGAGATTAATCGCCCCATTATCTATTATACATCTATTACACATCTATTATAGTTGTATAAGGGTATTATATTCAGGGTTCCTGATAAAATATTAGATTTATCTCTATCAAGATTAGTTGCTGTGATAGGTTTGGTGAAAAAAATATTAAAACGTCAAATTAAATAAAAAAAAAATTGATGACAATTTCTTAGGTATTTTTGCGTGTTTTCGTCTTACTTCGTCATCAAATTACATCTCTACTAATTTGTCTATTGGTTCTCTAATTTCTTTAGCAACTGACAGCTGTTTAATCTGACGTTTCTAAATTCTGCCTATTAATAATAAAAAAGAACAAAGAAATGGTATAATTCATGAAATATGGTAGGAACCTAATTATTTTATGACGTACCGTCGAACCAATGGCAGTTAATGTAATAGGTTCTTTATGTACTTGTGTGGGTGTGTTGCTCACACAATATCTTATCGACGAAATGCCCAAGGTGGCTTAGCCGGGCCAAAGTGCGACCATCCAACTACATCGTGTCGACAAAACTACATATTTCCGAAACTATATGCTTTTATCGATTTTGTAAACCATCAAGACAATTTTTATTCCTATGCCACGAAAAGCCTTTATCGAGAGTGTCTAAGGAAAAAATGGCTTTAGTATTTTTTCGAAGGCGCAACCTTATTGTCTGAATATTTTAAGGTGTTGAATTTTACAGAATTGAATCAAGAACATTACCTGTATTTAAAGATAATATTCTGAAAATGTGTAACACATTCCATCAAATAATACACAAATACATACATACGTGATGTTTGGTGGGGGAGGGGAGATGTTTAAAACCTCACCACCACATATCACTAGGCCAGGGGGGGGGGGGGGCTTTGCTAAACGTGACGGAGTAGATAAAACATCGTTTACCTTTTATCCCCTTCTATTGTGTTTTCATAATGTTTTAGAGTACTAAAGCTTCACATGATTATTGCACGGCCCCTAGGCATATTATATTTATAGAGGTTTTTGAAGTAACTATGATTTAGTTTACTAAAATTTTGATTATAAAGCGACTTACAAACCATTCTTCTTGTCACGACCTCGACTTACAGATAATAATATATGTTCTATCAAGTTTTCATTCGGATGCACAGAAATATGGAGTTTTAAAGCTTGGCAAGTAAATCATGCAAACGAGGGATTCGTGTCTGCACATTTCTGACTGCAAGTTGGATAAAATGTAGATGGAAGTTAATGGCGGAATTTATTTCCATTTTTTGCTATATCCGAGGCTTATCATATTTCATGACTATTACTGCAAGCTTCGAAGTCTGAAATGTATTTTTGTTTACTGACAGTCAGACATTGTCTATTCATTTTTATTTCTTCGCCTTTCGTTGATATTGTTGTTATTTGTACTGGATGTTCCAATTTATAATCTGAAAATATTATTTTTAAACTACTGGTAGGCACATTAAAGACCTCTATATCAATTTGTTAAAATATACATTAACTTTACTTACTGGCGATTCCATTAAAACTTTTCCTAGTCATGTTTTGGTATTATTAAAATGACCTAGTACACAAAAAGTTTCAAAGAACAAAATATTAGTTTTCGGTACACTAGCATTCAATAAAGAATTTTCGCTTGACTAAAAGAATTTTCAAAGTAATTTTGCTGTATAACTTATTGTAGTTTTTACAACTATGACGCACAATATTAATGAAAAGTTAAATACCCGATTAAATAAAGTAGGTACTCTACATTCGACGAAAAACCAAGTTAGAAGACGATTAGTTTGGGCAGGTTTTGGCAGCACAAATTATTTATTTATTTAAACTTTATTGCACCAAAAAAGAAAGTACAATTGGCAGACTTAATGCCATAAAGCATTCTTCATCAGTTAACCGCATGTGAATGCAGAGAGTTAATAAATAAATTAATAGTGCTGTAAAATGAAAATTATAAATTATTTCTAAAAAGTGTAATAACGAACTGCATTTAAAAATGTGTAACATTTTCAAGTACTTACCTATTAACTTTTTGAGCTAATGAAAATGTTGCACGGCCATATTTTACTAAAAACATGAAGTCAGTTGACATTTCTAAATTTTTAACATCCAATTTCCACTCCCACGCAATGACTTTGAAAGTGCAGCCGTCATTGTTTTTGTTTAGACATTAATGCAAAATGCCCGACACACGAACGCCTAATTTATATAGGTAATTTCAGGAGTCGCATGACCACACGTCAGCTTGGGCCGTTCGTCAGTGTTGCAAGTTTAGCGGAGCCAAGTTCAGGCCCTCACACCTCATAAACAACACTTATTTATGAAAAAAATATATAAATTAGAGAGGCAGCAACAAGAGCAAGATTCTAATAATCCTTGGTGATGCATGACCTGCGGCATGCACCACTTCGCGAGACACCAAATAATTGGCCTCAAACTGAAACTATTTTGTGTTAATACAGAAGGAAATTGTTTTAAGCCAAATAACGAGCGAATTAAGTACCGTAGCGTATTTGAGTCCGCGTCTCATGAATAATTCATGGACGTTTAGTTCAGTATAAAGTATGATTAAGCGTCGCAAAACACCGCGGCGTGGGGATACCAAATTATTGTTTCGATGCAAATATTAAATTCAGTTTTCAAGTGTCTCGACTTTTGAGGTTCTGGGAATTAATCGTTTGTTTGATGTTCTGAACCATGCTCATAAGTAAATAAATAAAATGTTGCAACAATTTAAAACAAACCAATTAAACCTAGGCCTAATTGAGGCTTAAACTTGTGCTTGTATTGTATTGAATATTGTGATTGTATTTTATTGAATATTGTGATTGTATTGTATTGTATTAGTAACAAATAGACATACTTAATATGTGACATATTTTCTTTATACAGGAAGTAAGTATGATGGATCATCTACACCGAGACTTAATTTGAGGTCGTCTGCAAATAATGTCTTACATTGTAATGTAAATTGTACATTGTAATGTAATGTAATTACAACATGTCTAAAAAATTTCACAATGAATAGGGACACTCGTGCGTAGCTACGAAACGCTACGCCGTAGCTAGTAAGCTACGTCGTAGTTATTGTATATGTATGTAACCTATCGGAGGTTGGTAGTTTTACAACTCGCTCGCTAGGATCGCAATAACAAATCGATTTTGTGGGTTTTTCCATACAAAAATAAGGAATTTTCTATATTGTTTTTGGCATCAGTATTGTCTTTACAACCACCCTTGAGTCGGGGGGCGCTCACCAAAACAACAGCCTGTTTAAATCCCTGAATTAAGCCCAAATTCCCGTGAGCATGACTAAAAAAATACTTGTTACAAGATTCGGTCCTGAAACCGCATTGAAGTCTAGAGCGTCGACACTTACTCCAATATAGTCATCTATTTCTGACCTCCATCTGTTCAAGGATCTTTATAAGTTCTCACCTATACCCACTGCATTAACTCTTACTTTACATGTTGTATAAGAATTACTTTTTACTATGTAATGTTTCAAAATACTTTTAATAATAATGAAGTAGGTAACTTGCATCCGTTGCAGTCCTGTAAAAACCATCGGGTGCCAACGACATAGGAATTTCCTAGTGTAGGGCCCATAGTTATTATACATATAGTTCCATTTATTGTTTTCATAATGTGTTTTCATTGTGTAATATAACATTACTACTTACATATATTTTCTGTAGTGTGTAACAATAGCCCGTTGTTGTTAATAAAAATATATGTTTAAGTATTTGTATTTATTATTTGTACCTACTTTTTCGCAAGTTTACAAGCGGATTTAGTCGATGCAACGAATGCTATGTATATTTGAGATTACAATCGGCGAATGTGTCTGTCTGGGTCGGGGCTTTCGTATAAACAGGTGACGTGTTCTTCGATCTACTTTTTATCGTACTTACTTGGTAAAGGCACTAAGAATTTGTATTGCCTTAATGTTTTTTTTCAAATTACAATATATTTAATTTGGAAAAGTCAATAATTTTTGCATTTAGACCCACTGAAGTCACAATTCCAACGTCCCAACTAACAAATTACTCTACCACTGCTTCGTAAATAAATAAATTGTGGGCTAGAGCTGAGAAGAAGCAACTAAATAAACTCAGTCACTATTTTCAAAGCCTCTTTTATATAGTTTGTTTAGATAGAGAAATGCTGGTGCGAGCCACTCCTATTCATACATTTTCTTTTTTTTAATTTTGTATTTTATATTGGGTATTTCGTACTTTCTGTATGATATCTTTCAGGATTGATTTTGATGTACCTAATAGGTATTATTAGTTAAGTCTACGAAATTAGAATATAAAAAAATGTCGCTGTGCTTGGTGATACTTTTGATGCTATGACCCTAAATTTCGGGCCCTTTTCGGGCATGAAGTTGATTCATTGAAGTAAGGCACTATCTCAATGAAATGCTATGCGTCAAGTAGGTAGTAACTTTATTTTATATCAAAACAAAGTAAGGCAGACGGGAGCAGACTGGTAAAGATAAAAAAATTGCGGACTCACAAGAGTAATAGCAATTATTTTTAAGTAAGGAATAATTCGTTGCTATTATACCGTTTCACCTTTCATGTTTTCAAGTAGGTACTTAAAAGTATTAAACTATCAGTATAAAACTGAGTCAAGGGCCTTGATTAAGAAACTTCTAAGTTCAATAGCGCAATAAAAATACTATAAATTGTATTGGAATTGCATAAGCTGTAAACTTAACGGGCCCAATCGAAGGGCAATGACCAAACAAAAAAGTAGGTGACAAATTGGTGTAAGTAACAGTCTTAAGTATTTAGAAATCATTCAAAAGACAATGTATATCGCGATTTTCATTTTTCATCGAGTTAACCGTGCTTCTAAAATAAGTATTTTCTAAAGTAATGATCGTGCTTTTTTTTAGAAAAGCACGATCGTTTAATCAATCTGCACTGTATTTGGATTGGTATCCTAGTACTTACTTCCGAATCGGAAGGTATTCTGAATGCTCGTTGGCTGAAGGAAACACAGTCCTTCCTTCTGTAACTCCAAATACGCTGAGAGGTACGATTAGTTCTTGCCTCACGGACACCCCTAGCTCTAAAGATTGCACTTAAAAAAAACCCGGCCAAGTGCGAGTCGGACTCGCGCACGAAGGGTTCCATACTATTTACGAAAAAAAAAAACATTTTGTATTGGAGCACCCCTTAAATACTTATTTTTATTTTAATTCAAATATTTATTTTTATAGTGAATATACATATTAATATTTTGTGAACATTTCAAGCGTCTACCTGTTTCCATTATTAATATCGAGCAAAAAACGGCAAAAAAATCACGTTTGTTGTATGGGAGCCCCCCTTAAATATTTATTATATTCTGTTCTTTGTATTTGTTGTTAAAGCGGCAACAGACATACATCATCTGTGAAATTTAACTTTCTAGCTATCACGGTTCATGAGATACAGCCTGGTGACAGACAGACAGACAGCGGAGGCTTAGTAATAGGGTCCCGTTTTTACCCTTTGGGTACGGAACCCTAAAAATGATCACCAGAGGCGCTCTTTCGAGTTTGAGGATGTAATCCTAATAACATCGGTGAAAGCAACGCGGCATTACAGCGTTAAAAAGCACTTGAAAATTTCGGCAGGCTTTGCGAACTCCGGGAGGGCCGAGTGGTTAGGCAAACGCCCGGTATGCTAGGAACGCGGGTTCAATTTCCGCCTCAATTCTCTTCCGCCCGAGAAAATGCATTTGAGACTTGACTGCGCGGAAGAAAGCTTCCTCAAGCCAAAAAATGGTTAATTGCTACTCATCAAGTCTAAACAAAAATCATTACACAGGCCCGAATTGACAAAGCCAAGGATGGTGCGATGGAGGCAAGGTCGAAAATCTCCCATCGATTAGGGCACCGCACGCAAATCTGTACCCTTGACACACAAACGGCCAGCACGGCCACTCGATATGTGCCCAAATTATGTAGGCCAGGACGTGGAAATATGGTGGTTATGGTGGTGGCGGAAATTGCCGGTTCTAAGGCATACTCCGGTTGACGCTGTCCGTATTTTCGAATGTAGCCGTCCTTTTCCCTCACGACAGAATGACAACGCGAACGAGCGAGATGTCTAGACTCGTAAATACGTAGCATAACAGAAGTAGGGCCTCTGCCGTGCCGAGCTCCAAATGATAGCTGTGGAAATCTTAAAATTCTTCAAAGAAAGAACTTTTAAAGCTAGAATAAGTTACCGCCTATTCAGCATGACGCGACGGAGTCTTGACTACTGATCGTGACTTAAAGTTCTAAGAACACCAATGAGTGGAATAATACAGACAATGCCAACTTGATCGTGAATAAAACAACTTCATGAAATAATTATTTAACTTATAAACAGGATGTTAGGATGGGATAGGATTTGCATCAGACTTCCCGTTGCGTCCAATTCGAACATAATATTTACTTTTTACAACTCTACAATCTACAAGAACAGGAAAGGACACTGTAATCTTTCCCGAAGGTCAGAAGGCGGAGCTAATAGTATCCACCCAGTGTCATATTCCGTGTCTCTCATAGGCAGAGCCGAATCATCGGCCACCTAACCTCCAAACTCGGTTGTGGAAGTTTGCGCCACAAAACATAACTTGCTACTCCAAAGCAGCTCCCAATCGACTCCAATTACTATGCCTAGTCGATTGGGAGCTAAACATTTTGGTCTGTAAGTTACAAGTAGTTAAGTAGTCAATGCTAGGCGATTCTAGGCATTTCAAGAGAGGTGTACTGGGCATGCGTGAGTGCGTACCCCTCCCCTCGAGGGCGGCAGCCTTCGCCCCTATGAATGAAACCTAAAATAAAGTCCGGGCAATACTTAAGCTTAGTAGCAAGATTGTATTGATAGAGAAAAAATGCTGCTTTAGAATGCTGATTATGTCTGAGTCTTATGTTCGTGTCGTTGTTTTATTGAACAACATCCATAGCTCCTAATAAACATGCTTTGTGGGTACAATAGGTAAGTTAGAATTGGACTTATGTTAGCGATAAATGCCACTTTTTGTTTTATAATTTAAGCAATTTGTTTTTAAATTTTTACCCGTCGTGGGCTTTATTCGCTATCCGGGCGAATAATGCTCTTCCTGACTACAGAGCTACAGAGAAGTTTAGTCACTTGAAGATTTTTTATTATTTATTGTAAGTGCATGCTATGTTTGCTCAGTCAAAAAAGCAATCGCTTGGATAGCGTAGAGTAGTGGGTCCCACCAAAAGACAGTCGATATTTTTTTTGTGAGCGTTTGCAGGTATACCATTCAATACCTAATTGCACGGTTTTAATTAAGTATTTTTATTTTTAGAAAATTAAATACATAACAATAAACTGTAAACTAAGCGTAAGCTTGTTCTGTATCGACTAAGTTTACGGAAAGACATACCTACTTAAACACGTTTATATAAATCCATTATCTAAGACCAAATGTCTTGCTCAATTCAATTCGATTCAATTCAATTTATTCTGAGCAAAACACATATTGCGTAGAACATTCAAAACAGTATTAAAACATAAAGTATTACATAAAACCAAACACAAAATGTCATAAATAAGAAAATGTCACAACCTAAAATATTACGAATCATTATTACAAAAGAACCAATAAGTAGGTACAATGTCAATATAAATAATAAAACAAAATCCATCAAAAAACAAAAATAACTATCGACTTATACTATCTAACTAGTCCGTCCTCAAGATATTCCACCACAGAATAGTAACATTTTTCTATAAGAAATGATTTAAGTTTTCTTTTAAAAATCGAAAATTTACTGATGGACTTCAACTCTATCGGGAGCCTATTATACAGACGCACCACCTTATAGCAAGCACTGTGTTTAAAAATATTAAGCTTGGGCCAGCCTGTGTTACCTCTAATCGGAATATCTTTCCTCCTGGTGGTAAGTCTTTTTTCTCTCTCCAGAGGTGTCTCGACTTTGTTTGAGTGCTTTACTATGTCACATAGTGTCACTAATATATAGAGGCATGGAACTGTAAGAACCCCCAGCCTAATGAAATAGTTCCTACAGGACTCTACTTGGGGTAGTCGGAAAATTACCCTTATTGCCCTCTTTTGTGCTACAAAGGCTTTATTGATATTATATTGGTAGCTATTTCCCCAAAGTTTGATACTGTAGCGTAGTTTACAGTCAACTAAAGCATTATAAGTCATCTTTAACTGCTCAATCGTAACCTCATCTCTGAGACTTCTTAGAACGTGGCAAGCCGAGCTAATATTTCCTGCAACGTTCTCTAGCTCTTTCTTCTAGTTAAGAAGAGAGTCGATGTATACTCCCAGAAACTTGACACTTTTCACTCCAGTAATGTCAACGTCATTTAATGAGCATTTTATAGCGTCCTTATTTCTAGATGTTAATTGAAATAACATTACATTAGTTTTTAGAGTATTAACAGCCAAGTCGTTAATGCAGAACCAAGTCGAGAACGCCTATAATGCGTCATTTACTTTAGAATTTAGTTCCGGTAAATTGTTTGCGGTGATAACAGCGTTAGTGTCATCCGCAAAAATGATTGGATTTACATTTTGCGTACTTATAAAATCAAAAAGATCGTTTATAAATGTTATAAAAAACAATGGGCCCAAAATAGAACCCTGAGGCACACCTTTTCTTACAGTAACCATTTCCGAATTGTAAGTGATCTCCTTACAGTCACTTACCGACTTTAGCTCCACATACTGTTTCCTGTTAGTCAAGTAGCTTCTTATAAGACCTAGTTGTTCATGTCTTATGCCATAGTGAGCTAATTTATTTAACAAAATTTCGTGATTAATTTTGTCAAATGCTGAACTCAAGTCCAGAAAAACACCTGCCACTTTTTTCCGTTCATTTAGGTTAGTCACCACTTCTTCTATCAGAGCATCTATGGCTTCAATGGTACCGATTCCCCTTTGGTAACCAAACTGTCTCTTGTTTAGACTATTGTTCTCGGTATAATGGTCTAGTAGCCTCACTTTAATCAGTCTCTCGAAAAGCTTGGAGAAAATCGGTAGCAGGGAGATAGGCCTGAAGTTTTTCACATCGTTCCTGTTTCCTTTCTTAAAAATAGGTATAATTTTGGCAACCTTAAGTTCGTCGGGAAAAACGTTTCTAGTAAAGTAGTAATTAAAATTTTTACTCAAGGGGTCCGACAGAATGTCTATATTTCGTTTGATAATAGTGATTGGAACCTCATCAAAACCAGATGAATTTTTACACGCCATACTTACTACAAGCCGTTTAACTTCTACTGGAGTCACTTTTTTCCATCGGAGCTCTCTGATAACCTTTGGGGTGACATTATTTAGCAGCGTGATAGCATCGCTTGAATTGGTATTAGCGATAGTACTTCCAGTGGCAAAATGTTTCGAGAAAATTTCTGCTACTTCCTGTGGTTTGTCTATTATGCGATTATTTTCCTTGAGTTGATACCTAACTTTGTGACTAGTTTTGCAGTTATTCCTGTGTTTGTTTACTACTTTCCATATTGCTTTTGCGGAATTTTTTGATTTATTGACTTCGTTCTGCACAGACTGCTTTTTTGCGTACCTTATTAGTTTCCGGTATAGACATAAATACCTGGACCTATATTATATGATAGACAGATCATTTATTTGATTATCGGCCGTATTTAAAAATCTTTTCATGAGACTAGACACGCGTAGTCCTTTAGTTATCCATCGTATCGTATCAATTTTACTGAGGTTAACTTTTCGCCTTTTTAAAGTATAAGTGCTTTTAAAAGTTTCCATGAACGTGTCAATAAAACAATCTGGTTTTCTGAAGTTTTTTGCATTTGCAATAATACTTTGTCGGAAAATTGCGTGGTTTTCTTCACTGAAGTTCCTTCGGCAAAGCCAAACAAATTTGTTTCTCTCATTTTTTTTGCTAGTCATGGGACTTCTGATCTCGCATACAAGTGCAATGTGACCATCAGATAAACCGTTATCGTCAGATGAGCAATTTAAAATGTCTTCATCCGTCATATTGGTTATTATATTGTCTAAGCTCGTCTGATTGTTTCCTCGCCTAAAGGTAACACAGTTATATAGATATCGAAAATTATAACATTGCAATAAATTTTTTAATTTATTATGATTTTCACTATCAGTCAGTACGTCGATATTAAAGTCACCACAAATAAGTCCTTTCTTGTCAAATAAATAATCTAGTAATTTTTCAAAATTTTTCAGAAAGGGCTCGAGAGTCCTTTCTGAGGGCGTTCGATAGCAGCAGAATATATTTATGCCTGTATCCAAATCTTTAATACCACATGTTTCAAAACAATTTATAAGATATTTTTTTTTACATATTTGAATTTCTTTAGTGGGGCGCCCATTCAGTCCTAATATTAAAGTTCCTCCACTAAGATTGTAATCACCCAACGCAAACAAGCTTACATTGTGTGGTGTTAAAAAATGCTTACAAAGATAATGTGGTTTGCTGTTGCCAAAGGTTTTTAGATATATCTCAAAATCATCCCTTTTTGACGTAATACCACATACGTTTTGACTAAAAACTCTAAGATTTTGTCGTATAGATGTAGATTTTTTGATTAATTTGCTAGAATCAATTTCCTTAGTTACGAAAAAACACGTCAGCCTGATCCTTTAATTGTAGGATTAGGTTAGATAGGTCATTAAAAATAGTCTTAAGCGCCTTATTATTTATGCGTCCTGTATAAAAATTAAACATTTCAGTGGAATAATCCAGGTTCTTATTGCTATCTACTATATAAGTATATTCATTAATTTTATTGTCCAAATAAAGGTTGTTAAAGCTTTATATGCGGTTATTAAACAAATTTACAGCTGCGCGACATTTAAAAGTCGGTAACACAATGATAATATTTGTATGCTGAACTAACAATAAATTTTGTCGAATTTCGTTAATAACAAGCGAAAAGTTTTTCGATTCTGCAAAGTCATTCTCACCGATAAGTAGCACACAGAAGTCTACCGGGGTAAAATCTTGTAGCTTTGTTTGTAATCCAGCGATCAGTTGATGAATTCCACCACCTGGGTATTTGTGGCTGCAGATTTGATGACGACCCAAGTACGATTCCCATGTAGGTAATATATCCCTTCGTTTGTAGTTGCTAAATATGTGTATTCTCGATGTTTTCTTATCCTTTTTTTTGATAATTTAACGTTCTTTCCGGGGATTTGTTTAAAGTGTCATTAGTTAAGGGGAAAGGAGTCTGCCCAACTTTCAAAGTGGTTTCCACAGACAAGTCTTCAGTTGCCCGTTCATTTACCACTTCTATGTTAGGCATGGTATGGTTAACGTGATTCTTTTTTTCAAATTTTTTCCTCTTGTCGCTGTTTGTGTTTTGGCAAAGTTTTGTAAGTTTCTCAACTTTTTTTACATACCCCTTTATCTCTAGTTTTAAATGACAGTTTTCAGATAACATTGACTCGATTTCACTTTCTGCTGATTGAAGTTGAATTTTTAAGCTCGATACCTGCTCTCTTAATGAATCTAGTTCATTCTTTTGAGTAATTTCGTCCAAATCCAAACAACTCCTGCTACGTGGGAAATCAAGCGGGGTAACTTCGAAAGGGACATGCTCATCCTCAGTATCCAAAGTTCCGGCGCTCGACAAGGAGTCAAATGAGTTTTGAACTGGGATGTTCACATAATTAATAGAACCAGGCGTTACTTTGCGGAAATCCATTATCAGATGAGAAAAATAAAATACAATTATTTTGCTTTAAATTTCCGCTAAGAGACGCTAGCGCAGGCAACAAAACCACACCAACCGCAACCGCTTTGAGTACCAGTTCAGGCAAATGCAGAATGTACCTCCCTCCCTCCCTCAATACGCATGCACTACAGCTAATGCAGTTGTTAGTTACCAGCGACTCATTTCAGTCGTCCGTGCTCAGCCGAGGCGACAACATCTCCTGAGGATGCCGCGTGGAGTGGCGAAACGCGTTAAGGTTTTTTGCACGTTGGTGTTGGTAACTAACAACTGCATTAGTTGTAGTGCATGCGGATGTTCACTACAAAGTGTTTTCTGCGTGTGGTAACGTTGTCACTTTCATTTTTTTGTATAACAGAAAGTTGCAAAATATCATCTGCGCTGTTTTGGAGGTTTGAAGGTTTCACCACCTCTTCATTTACACTTTTTGATTCTATACATTCCTCTACTTCTATATCTTCGTTTTGATACAAAGTTTCGCAGTGAGAAGGCTTGGACGTTGACATTAGTGTACTGTTCAGTGTGTCAGAGTTTTGTGCGATATTATTTGAAGAGACCACACAGGGGCTACTAGATGCCGGGTGAACAAGTTTAGTCAGTTTTGTTTTTCTTAATTTTCCTGCCTTTAGAGTTGGATTCGATTTTGATTTTGCAGCATTCGCCATCGGAGTACTGGATTTACTGAAGCATTTATCGCACTTCCAAGTCAACCTTTTTTCCGCAGCCATGATATCGTATCTTTTCCACGAGACATTCGAGCAACCGTCAATACACAACTCGTTTACAGTGGCCACATTTGATGGAAGCATTCCTCTTGCATTTTTTCTTACACTCACTGCAATCCTTATACATATTGATGTATATATATTTTTTGATAAACCCAAAAATAAAATGAGTTTAAAAAAGATAGTGGTCATAAAAAAAATATCAAATGAAAAAAAAAAATTGATACGGTTTTGAACTATGAACCCTTAACTTTTGTAGCTTCAAGTCCGAACTAATCCTGATTCTGCTATGCCTTACTTGGTTCATACAGGCGAATTTTAATGTCTTAAGCAAACACAAGTCACTTAGTTTCTTGACCAACGTATTTTTAGTGATTCATCACAGTCATGATTGTCGCACTGTTTGTTTACCTTCACTTTCCAGTTTCACAAAACGAAAAACACAAACAAGTCAGATTTTGTAATTGCACTACACTGTTCTGTTTATTAACTGTTTTTATCAATTGATTTGATTAGAAACATTCTAACTATTATGTAGATATACATATTAGGTCAGTAATCAAAGTTTGACTATAACAAATGATTTTTAATTACGGAACTCAGTTAAAACTCAACCGCTTAGGCTCGGGGTACGCGGGGAAATGGGAAACGTGAGACGCTCATCACATTTATCTCTTGCAGGGTTCGAAACTGCCACCGATGATGTCTCAATTGTTCAACGGTGTGCATGCAACTTAAAATCCGACTAATCAGAAACATTGCAAGGGTAACCAGAATAAGTGCGTACCTACAAAGTCACGCCGATCCATAGATTTATGAATTCGTCAGCTGTTTTGACCCGATTAGAGGTCGTATGACACAAATGACTACTTAGCACAAACAATGACGTGCGTCCACACAGTGGGAGAAAGCTCAACGTTACTAAAATATCAACATTATTATACTCATTTGTCAGGAGAGGCCTATGTTCAGCAGTGGACGTCCTACGGCTGATGATGATCACATTTTGTAGTTTTTGTTAACTGTAAAACTGATGTTAAAGTAGTTGTTTTACTAAACGATGCTCTTACGGTGAGGGAAAACATCGTGAGGAAACCTGCACATTCAGGCGACTGAATATGTAACCATGATACAAACTGGACAGGTTTACCTGGTAACAGGGTCACGGTGGTAAGATGGCAGTCGCTTCACTGTAATAACCTGATCTGCAACAACCTGGATCATGGTCAGCGAACCCTGGGCCCTCGCGAGCGAGAGCACAATCGGGATAACGCTAGGAGGATGATGATAAAAACAGATGTTAAATACTAAAATTAGCTCATTAAGTAGAAATATCTCAAAATCTCATGATGACGCAGGAGAATGTATTTATCTAGCTTATCTAAGTTCCAAAAAGAAACCTTTGAGAGAGAAAGCAAATTTCATTGTAAGTCTCAAGTCCGGTCTGTTACATGTTTAAGCAAAGTTTCAGTCGCCTGTTTGTATCTTCAACATTTTACCTATTACATATATTTTTTTAGTTCGAACATCGTCGTATTTCATTATTCAAAGAAAATTAAGGTTCCTTGAGACGTGCGAATTGCACCCACAAACATTTATTTAGAAAGTGACCCAAATAAACAGTTACTGTTGATCATAAAATTTAATTTCGTGTTAGTGGTTTCGTCTGCTCGTAATGCTGAAATACAAACCGCGGTTCCAATACTCTGTAATGGATTACATTTTCATATGAATATCAATGAATCGGCAACTTTTTCCTTCAACTTGACACGGCAAAAATTTACTTGGAATAATTAGGTGCCAACTTGGTTATCAAAGAGGTCACCTTATTATATAAACAATTCACTTTATATAATAACTTGACCTCTTTCATAATAAACGAGTACCTATATTCATACACCGTATGTAATTTGAGTAATTATTAACAGTGACACCACTATAGATAGATGTACCACATCTATCTACTCTGACATGACACTTCTGTTTGATTGACATTTTGTTTTGAATGAAGGATGCCGACAGTTATTCGTTGATATTATTAGTGTCGGACGGGCAAAAATCTGTTGGAAATTCACGGTCATTCTTAATTTGAAAACTTTAGGCGGAAGTTCGCCCATAGATAGTTGAAAAATGGAGAAAGCACAACATAATAATCTGTGTTCACATTAAAACTAAGTTTTAACGCAGTTCTAATTTCAAAACCTTTGAAATTAAGGTCAATTTTAGATGAGGGTCTTTCTAATGCAAATAATTGTGATATTCATAGGGGGACTTTTTACGGTCAAAAGTCAAAGCCGGCCAGTATTTATAGGAGGCAATACAACTGGACACGACGCGACGCGACGTCTGACACTCTTTCCCCCTAACACCATCGCGTCTGAGGCCCTATTTGTAAAACGATGTTTTTTGCTTTCCCTGTTGGTCATAACAGTTTTTCCTTTCGAAGTAAGTACGGAATCCTTAAAATTTCCACCCGATTACATGAGGCGGGAATCGATCCTGTGTGCCCGCGTTCCTCACATCCTCGCGCAGAACCAACAGCATAACGTGCTGTCCAAGACACGAGGGTTTTTTTGACTAACACTAAAAACTATCTGGTTCCGGAGCTGTTTTTGAGTTATTTCAAGACAACCCAGACACAAATTCTGACCCGACCCGAGATTTGAACCCGTGACCTCGTGGATAGAAGCCACGGGTGCACTGGCTTCAAATTAGCTGGCTAAATTAGTAACGTTTAAAAACTCAGGTTTAAAAAATAAACGACAAGAAATATATGCTACTGATAAAGTAAGTTAAAAAAAACGCGAAAAATATTAAACGTTTCATGGAAAAAGACGGATTTTAATTTGCGATCGTGAAAAATTGCGATGTTAATATTACTAATGTGAAAAAAGGATTTTATGAAAATAACAATAACAAATTCTTCTGATAATTTCATGTAAGTAAGCTCAATGCGTATTCCAAATCAATTTTGGGAAGTCACCTTTTTGACCATCGTGTAGGTAGGTACCTACGTGTAAGTCAAGTACAGGTTGTAAAGGTTTCCCTTAAGGGGGTGAATATGGCCATCAATACGTGTAGAGTATAGTCCTTTTTCTAACAAAATATTTTCAGATTTTAGGGCGTTTTTATGTGCACGTGACGTACAGACTACCCTGGGAGGGTGGCAAACGGAGTCCGTCTGAAGCCGCACGCGAGCGTTGCCAACGGGCAGAGATATCGAACATACAGTCTGGGACTGCAGACGGAAAAACAAACGGCAAGGATTGTGATGAAAGATGAACCGGCGTGGCGCGCCAAAACTACACCAAAGAAAAAAAGTTAAAAGATTTATCACTAGCTCAATTTTGACTACGAAATATATATAATGAATAAGGGATTTTCTGACAGCTCAAATTAAAAAATATATATTTTTTTTAATTAAAAAAAATATATATAGGTAAATTTAAAACAGTTAAGTAGTTTTTTAACTACTTAACTGTTTTAAATTTTTAGCAAGATTTCTTTAATAAAAAAGTTTTCCTCTATAACGGTTAATAGTAGATTATTTCAACCAATGTTGTTTCCCGAAAAGTAGTTTTAATAAAATCAGGTAATTATTTTATTTCAAGACACTTGAATCCCTTATTTACTTATTTTTATTTCAATTCAAGAAAATAAAATAAAAAATCTCATTATGTAATACCTACTTATTTACGAGTACCTGCACAGCTCGTTTGGCTGCGAGTTTCCGTTAATAATTATTATGTATTATGAACACACTTAATATTGTTATTAGCTATTCAGGTAGAAGTCAAAAGTCAATGAATATGAATGAGATATTATTAAAATTTTCGTATTTTTTTGTCGTAGTAAATAAATAAGATTTATTTTTCAATTTTAATTTTCCAAAATCCAAATACTAGATTACACATTGCTACCTACTTTGAAGTGACAAAGCTGGGAAACTTTATAGAAACAAATCTATATATTGTGCAATATTGTGTTTATTATAGGTAAGTACAACAAAACAAGAGCCCGGTTCCCGTGTTGTACACTGCACAGTCAAATGACAGTATCAAATGTCAAAGATGTCAGAAGTGGTACTCCCCTCTCATTCTTGGGTTCGCAAGGACGGAGACATAACGTCAATAAACTGAATTATATTGAGAACTGAGTAAAATAAATTATGATTATGAGAATAGAGGCCCGATAAAACGGTAAAATATCCATTGGTAGAAAAGTCCAGGTCCAAAAGTCAACCGCCAATGGAACTCATTGGTAGAAATATGTAAATTTAGCAGTTCCCCGCGGCTTTGCTCGCGCCAAAAGTCAGATTTTCCATATACAGGATGTCCCGTTAATGTAAAAGTAGCCATACAACAGTTAAATATTTATATCTCGGAAATGGTAACACTTTTACGCGGTGGACACTTAGCTCACGTCGCGTGGTAATGTACTTAAGGTCAGCCTTACTTAAAAAAAAATGGCATATAGTAGAGCATGATGTAGGTAACTAATATGTACCAAAAGGATTTTCCTTCATTAACAAAACACCCTGTATACATTCATCCCCCATTTCTCTCCTAAGGCCCACTTGCGCAGGTCTGGATTAGCTAATTCGGAATTGTTCAAGGCCTATTATCTGAGTTGAAAGCCCACTTGCGCAATAAGTCTGGATTAGCTAATCCGGAAGGTCCACTTGCGTCAGTCTAGATTAGCTAATCCGGACTTGTGCAATGGGCATTGAACTGATGCTCTGAGTTAAAAGCCCATTTGGGCTGTTATTTTTTTTTCTATCTTTGTCGGTAAAACCGGGATAGTTGCCGCACTTTTTGAAAATATGTTTTATCTCCCAGTACAATTATTTCATTCTTTTATTTGTACAACTGGCAAGTACTTCGGTATTTTATGTAAGAATTTATGAAAGGAAAAAAATATTACCTTTGATAGTTCCAGAGTATTACTGATTATTGCGGACCTCTAAATTTTGAGACATCTATCCCGTATATGGGATAGTTGCCAAGTCCATATAAATAACGTTAAGGATAGACAACCCGCTGAGAAATAGGCCTATCTGTCCCGAAAAAACTTTGATCGCACCTAGCCGTTCCATGCAATGGCACAGAGACATGAGACACGATCCATTTGGTGGTAGTTGTAAAGTCTCTCGATAGATAAATAAAATAATAAGTTATGTATTTGCGAAATCAGAGTAATTACAATCGGGGCATGTATACCACTGTGGCGTCAATCCTGGTTTTACCCTATGTATGTACACATAGCCCCAAAGGGTCCCTGTTGAATATCAGCATCGTGACATGCTTCGCGCTGTCTCGATTAATGCTGAGCAGGGACCTTTTTGGCACACACTTGGTCTAATGATATGTACTGTACCTACTATTATTTTTTATCTGCGTGCCAAATAAATGAATGAATTTGAATTTAATGTACACAATCCCATTCGCGGCCAAAGTAGCCTTTCCAGGGTCTATACCATTCTTTATACCATTTCATATACATCGGTTCAGCAGTTTAAGCCTCAAGAGGTAACATACAGACAGACATACTTTTGCATTTATAATATTAGTGTGGATGAATTATTTGACTTTATGTTACTTTAGGACATTTTGTTTTGCAGTGAATAAAAATATTCATAAAAATCAGTCAAGATAACAGTCAAGATTAATTAATTGCAGTAAAATTATGAATTAATTAGCGCTAATAACTTGCATCTTGCATTAAGAACTCATTACCAGAACATCATTGTGTTAATTCAGTTTGACCTTCCTTATATAAAGTTTGGTAGAACTATTCAGACAAAAATATATAAGTTAGTACTAACATACGTAAGTACTCACTAAATACACCAGTTAATACGAACTTATAAATGCAAAAACAATATAAAAATTAGTATTTTTTTGTAAAGATATTTTTTTGTTTGCATGTTACTATTTAGGGTTCTGTACCCAAACGGTAAACAATTACCCAAACAAACCCTATTACTTCTCTAAGACTCCTGTGCCTGTCTGTCTGTCTCTCTGTCACACGAGCCAGTTGACATTTTTACAGATGATGTATTTCTTTGCCGCTATAACAACAAATACTAAAAACAGAAAAAATAAATATACAAGTACACATTTCCGCAACCATATTTGAATTAAGCTATAAATTTAAGATAATTTGACAGATTTGGTTAAGTTGATGCGGGACCCACTGTACATACATCAAACGTGTTTTTTTTGCCCTTTTTTTTATAATATTCACATAATATTAAGTGGTATATTCACTTTAAAATAAATTGTCTCTTATACAACAATGTGGCGTTTTTGAAACTAAATATAGCCGTTATATACATAGTATCTAATGTTGTATAAATAATTGTACGGAACCCTTCGTGTGCGAGTCCGACTCGAACTTAGCTAGTTTTTGACGTTAAAGTGCTTAATTTGATGTTTAGACACAATTTTTAGACTATCAATATCCTCTCGGTAGTGGAAAGATGCTACACGATTAAAATGATCTGTCTGTTTGACGCAAAAGGAAATGTATGAAGATGATATTTTTTAAATTCAGTACTACCATAATGATCATGTTCATTACTTGTTAAGTTTACCGAATTATTTGTAACGCGGTATTTTATTTGCATCTACGGAAGCCCATTACGTTTGGCTATAATGAGAAAAGCATTTTTCAGTACAACAACACGGCGCGGGGCGCGCGTGGCCGTTCTCCATTGGATTGTTAAGATCTAATAAGTCCCATAATTACGTATGTACGTTACGAACAAGTAGGTTACACGACAGCCCAGCCATGTTCAGAATAACTCAAGGTACGACCTCTCTTTTTATTCCACTCAATTATTTCAAAGAATACGTTGTGCTAACATTTTTATAGCCTTTTGGTTTAGCCTCATTTCGAACGAGAGATCGAGACTACAAATATGAAGTTAATGCGTAGGTAAGCAATGCTGTAAAATTTCCATTTTTTTTTCTGGGATCGACATTAGAGAACTTGAAGAATTGTACAACTGGTGTCAGACCTGGGAAAAGTATTCAGAGAGACTACCAATCTAATCCAACGTCTCACGCGTCGTTTATCTAACTCGAAAACACGATAAATCTTACCAGGTCCAGAATGCCAGCCATGGGCACGGTGACGGTATCCTCCCCTCCAGCAGCCACCAGCTTCTCCAGAACCTTGAGGGTCTGCTCCACCGCCGGCCACTCCCCCTTCTGCGCCAGCACCAGGACCCTCGACGCCACCTCCCGCATGTTGACGCCCGCGCTGGGCGGCTTCGGCACGATCTCCCCGTTAGAAGCATCCTTCGTCTCCTTCTTATCTCCATTATTAGAAGACGTCTCATCCTTGTCTTCAATCGCCTTAGCCGGCGCTGTCTTATCTTCGTCAACATTGACTTTCTTCGGCGGGCCCTTTCCGCCCTTCTTCCCGCCGGGGGCCTGTGACATCCTCACTTCATAACCTCGTCAATCCATGGGAACACTGGCACTTAACTGGTCCCCGAGTTGTGCTGCTACATCACTGCGAGCAAGTCGCTGGACGGCCGGGCCAAGACTGCGGTACGGCTGCGTACCGAAGCCGATTTCTTGCATGATTCGAGTAAATAAACGCGGCGCGGTGCGCGAGCTGGATTTACAAACAAACTTCCAAAGCGATGTCTCAGAATGTCTCATGCATTGACCCATTTTTTTTACAAGTTTCGGGACGTGTCTTCCCTAGTGAGATTAGCATACGGTTTGGTATTAAAAAGCTTACGGCGTATGCCGTGCGCGCTTATCTTTCTGCCCCATTTTTTAAGTGGTTTCGCCGTGACTTTTAATTACTTACCAACATAGTTTACGATTAATTTTATATTTGTATAGTTTCATGCTTTATTGGGAGCTGAGATTTATTTGTAACTTTGTAGAAAAGTACTTAGTGCTTAAAAGCTATCAAAGTTTACGAGAGTTCATTAAAAAAAATACGTTTGTGTATGGAAAATGGATGGCCAAATTTTTTGACTAAGTTTTAATTGTTTCTTGATGGACATCGGGGCACTGAATCAACGTCAGTCGGGAACCGAACCTGTCACAGAAATTCGCAATTACATATGTACGTAATGCTAATATCCCGCTCGCGGCACTAATTAACTTTAATTTTTCATGTCTGACCTCTTAGAAGGAGTGTGCTAGTGACGCCTTAAATATACCGGGAAATTAACATACAAGCGATTACTAATGTATTTTCATTCATTCTACCTTAGAGTTCATTTGTACGTTTTGGTAGGTCTGTAAGACCAGCACCAGATTCACGTGTCTATTAGGTAGAAACATAATGTAATTATCAGTATATAAACACAATTTCGCATGTCAAAGACTATATTTCTTCCTCATTCTCGCGTTAGCAAATTTGACGGAATCAGAACGTCTACGAATTGATACCCATAGAGAATTGAGTGAAATAAAATAATAAAATGGAGCGCGCTTACGCGCTTAAGTTTATGCAACTTTACGGTGCAGCCATCTTAGAAGTAGCAAGTGTAAATGAACAACAAACTGTCAAATGGAAGGTGTTTAGAATTAGAAAATAAAGTACCAACTCATGTCAAGTACCTATTAATCTCGCTTGGCTCTACCACCAGATCATACGACGTCGCGTGGTTGCGAGACTGTACCGAATACTTTAGAATACTAAAGTCCCTTAAATCTTTCCATTTCTAGATAGAATTTCTAGACTGTAAAGTCCCATGCAATACGTGTTTTATTTTTAGTCCTTTCGATCAAATACAGCACTCCTGAAAACTGCCTGTCCAAAATCCTTCCGGGTTATTATACCACCAGTCCCCAAAAAGGGAGATGATAAATGGGGACCAATGGACAGGAGCCTCGATCCTTCACCCCCCCGACCTTGTTAGCAGAAAATTGGAAGGTGGGAAACACATTCCCAACGCATTTTGTACCACGATCCATATCGTGGCCTTAGGAGGTCGAGAATTTGCATGTTTCGTCACCAGAGGGCGGGGGAGGGGGCTGTCGCGTGTATAGCTCAAGTAGAACACAAATCTAAGTGGGTCTCAGAGTGCAGAGTGTCAATTTTCTTACGCCATGAGTTTTTCGTAAATGTAAAAAAGCGACAAAATAAAAAAAATACAAGAGAAAAACATTGGACCACACCAAAGTACACCATGTTTTGATTAGATATCAGATTCCTTACTAAACTACTAACAACCAAGTTACTTGACAATTACAAAGAAATTATGAAATTATCATGGGCAAGTTCCAGTCCAAACACGAATGTTGTTTCATGAAATCATAGTAAAAATATCGTCACCTCATTGTGTAGACATAGAATGGGATTTCATACTTCACTTGAGGAGGCTGAAACTTGAAATCGAATTTTTTTGACCTTTCGTGAACAATCATACTTGTAGTAAGTATTTAGTTAAGAAAGACGCTGGGTCCCTAAACAAGTGTAATATAATCTACAGTGAACTTCGCTATCACCAACAAAATGTCATAGTGTATGTAAGCCCCGTACATGTATGCAAAAGATACATGATATTTTAATGACCTACCTATGTCAGTTTCATACTTTTTGATAGCGAACTTCAGCATCTTGTTTAGAGGCCCAGGGCTCGTAGACAAGATGTAATTTTTCTACTGTGAACTTCGCTATCGTCAACGAAATGTCAAAATATGTATGCTTTGCGGTCACGTGATGTTTCCATAGCATACGTCAGTTTCATACATTTTGTAAGCGATAGCAAACATCGATGTAGATTGATCTATCCATCTTGACTACGGTTCCTGAATATATTAGCTAAGTCACGTGACATTTCCATTTTAAATATACATACCTGACGAATACTTAAGACTTACTCGTATATTTAAAGAAATTAATCTATTGCATTATTAAATTAAATTAAGTAATGAATTTTAGTGTACCAATAACAATTATAAAATGGTCAAATAAGTACCAATGTAATATGTTTATTTATTGCATGCCATGCAAATATTAATAATAGCAATAAGCAAATCACAATTGTGTGTAATAAATATTTCTACGCCATTAATGGCAGAATGCGTGAAACTTGTGTATACGAACAACTTATGATACCACATTCTTCGAAATAAACTAATTTTATTTCATTTAATAAACCTCACGTGGGCGTTCACTGGCTGTTCTAACCGCCCTGCGCTCCTCGCGCCGCACGCCACATCCGGCGGGGCGGCGCGGCCTCGATCCGGCATCAGATACGGCAGCCAGGGTCTGTGCCGTGCACCGACTTGACCTACAGTATCACTGCCCACTGATTGAGCTGCAATTATGAGGGATAACGGCGTTGGGTTGGAAAGGTCCAAGGTCTTAGCCCTTCAAGAGCGCGAAGAAGCGCGTAACAAATCAATGCGTCACTATACTGACTTCTATAATAATATACCTACATAATGAAATACCTACTTACGTTTTAAATATCCATGACTTAGGTACAATGCTCGTGCTCGACACATAAACATTTGCCTTTTGCGGGATTCGAACCCGTAACTTCTCGTTTCGTAGTCCGAAGCGCGTACCGTTGTTTTGTTTTCCACATATGCAGAGGGGAAAATATTATAATATCTGTGGAGACCAACTCGACCCGTACATACCCGTACTACATTTTTCACCAGATTCATGGACCATGGACATAGACACTCTATTGACATTAGTGTTTACTTATTAAATGGAATTCGTTACCACTCCAAATTTTCAGAATAAATCGGCTGTTTCATATGGAAGGACCGACAGAGACAACGAATATTCATGGGTTCCGTTTTTACCATTTGGCTATGGAATCCAAAAAAATGGCAATGAAGGGTTGCAAATCAACAAGTATATTAATATCATCGAAGTGAAGAAAAATATGGACTCCGTGTCGCATACATTAAAACTGAAGCACCAAAGTAAGCCAGTCATAATCGTAAACACACGATCTTCTCACGCACACACTCACACAAAAGTAAGCTGATCGGCCACCATTGTAACCCTATGATCTCACACACACAGGCTTGAACCCTGCTTTACTCGCACTGCAGTATCGCGGTACGGAGTCCATATTTTTATCAAGTCGATGATTAATATCTTTTTTTCGAGATTACATTAGCCAACATATTTATTAAGCTAGGGAGTTCAAGACACTCCATAAATCAATTGGTATTCTGAACTGACCCACACTGTGAGAGAATACCGAGACAAATCACAGTGCCAGCCAGTAAGTATTCTAACCCAAACAAACGAAACGCGCCATAAACGCTTGAAGAGCTCGTTACAAATGTTCGCATACGAGCTAACACAAGTTAACAGCCGGCTTGACGACCGTAAATAATATATGGCCAGTTTGCGGCAGGCATTCAATAATTGTTTTTTTTTTAAATACAAAAATATTTTTTCTCTTTTCAATAACAATCGATTTCAAAATCGATTTTTATACAACATCTATTATTTTGTAGAACTTTTTTTTCTATTTAGGAGAATACCTGATCATATAAATCATAATTTATCTTTCATAGCGAGTTATATAATAGGTACTTATCAATAGATGTGGGAAAAGTGTAAAATGAATGACTTAGAAATCGGTAAATTTATTAATAATAATAATAATTTATGAGAACTGCGAACGACAATAATGAGCTCAATTCTAATGCACCCTGTCTAAGATTAAATTTAGGTTCAGTCTCTCTCTTTCTCTGCCAAACAAACGAAAAGAGACAGACTATATTAATTTAGAAACTTCAGACTAAACAGCTGTCTGTTGCTAAGGAAATTAGAGAACCCATGGACAATTTAGTAGGGATGTTATTCGATGACGACTAAAGTTACGCAAAACACGCAAAATCTTGTACAAATACGTAAGAAATCGCATAACTTTATTTGACGTTTCTAAATTATTTGTAGTGTGTCTCTTTTCGTTTGTTAGATAGTGAAAGAGAGAGACTGAACCTGAATTAAATCTTAGACAGGGCACATTGTTTTTGAGCTCAATGATACTAAAATAGATTTCTTTTTAATCGTTTATCTGTAAAATAAAGAATGGTAATCGATTTTTATTCAAAAAAATATAGTTTAAATATATAATCGATTTTTTTTCACATCCCTATTTTACGGTGCTGATAAATAAGAGAGTACTTATTTACGGGTTGAAACTCTTTTTTGTCTGGGTTTCGTCTTGGAAACTGTATAAAACGTCACTGGATCAAATCATAGAATCAGGACTTTTTTGTTAAAGGGGTTAAAGTTATGAAAAATCTTAGGTAAAATCTTTGAGGTTGGTTACGTAACAGTCCATCCCACCTATTCTTCGTATGTTTAACGTTCCGCCGGACACCCTGTATGAAGATCAAGTTTGCTGTCGATTGAATAGATTTGCTTTTGCATTAAAAAAATTGAGACAAACAGTTTCAGTGGAAGCTGCCATGACAGCTTACCACGGCTATGTCTCATCAGTACTAAGCTACGGGCTAATAATATGGGGAAATTCTGTTGATGTAGAGAGAGTGTTTAAAATTCAGAAGAAGTGCATCCGTGCTATTTGTAATGCCATGTTTGATGACAGCTGTAAGCCACTCTTCAAAAGGCTTAATATACTACCCCTACCATCAATGTACATTAGGGATATGTATCTGTTTGTGATCTCTCACCTAGAATATTTTTAAAAACGAATGGATGTGAATGAGAGACAAACTAGAGCTCAGATAATGAACCGACTATATCACCCTGCCTGCCACAAACAAATATATATGCATAGTGTTATTATTATGTGTATTGTATTATTTAATAATCTTCCGGATGACATTAAAGTATTCACTGACAAAAACAATTTCAAATCTAAATTGACAAAATGGCTGTGGCAACATTGCTTCTAGTATAGTGTTAAGGAATTTATGGAATTAAAAGTAAATAATTGTAATTATGTAATGACATAACTATTTAATTAAATCTGTTAATACAATAAATCAATCAAACTATGTTATACCTTTATAATGTTAGCTTTCACACATTATTTGCATGCCATTGTATGGTTGAGTGCACTGGATTTGATTATATTTCTTACCCCAAATGTACTGTACTCTGGCAAATAAACGTTTTTACTTACTTTACTAAGTCGACTAGTTGATGTTCAATATCATCATTGCTAACTTTGCATAGTATTAGTCATACATAGTACCAGAAAAAACTCAAAAGATAAGCAGAGCAGCGCAGATTTAGTGAGTTTAACAACACCGGCCTTATTACAAAAAACATAGTACCAGGTTTAAGACAATATTTAGTCTTGGCTGACCAATTAATTAATTGTAATTTTACTGAGTTTTTTGTTTTATACCCGTGCCCTTTACGTTGTCTATTTTCGTGTGTTAGGTGATGTCCATTCATTAATAAATATATTTTCTTTCTTTCTTTCAAATTAGAAATGAATGACACATTCGTGACATTACTGATAGAGAAATGCTGATTGGTCGGCTAATATTTGGTCCTGGTTTAAACCTGGTACTAAGTTTTTTGTACGCGTAATAAGGTCGAAAATGTTTAATTTTAAATCAGCCGATTTAGCATTATTTGACGTATTTTGTATGGAAATTCTCTTAAATTAACCATCAATCGATGTTTACCGTTTAAAACTGATGGACACAAGTCTTACTATTTTGTTAATCAGCGCAACGTAGGTCAATTCTACATAACATAATGTACCTATGTATATACATAACTTAAGTAGGTATTATCATTTATGTAATACTAGTGGTTCCCCGCGACTTCGCCCGCAAGAGTTGGATTTTCCATATAAACTTTCATCCCCCATTTCACCCCCTTAATATTTTTATATCGCGACAAAATGTAGCCTATGTCCTTTCCAGGGTCTCGAACTGTCTCCATAATACATTTCATCTTAATCGGTTCAGTGGTTTAAGCGTCAAGAGGAAACAGACAGACAGACAGATACACTTTCGCATTTATAATATTAAGTATGGATTTGTATTGTGTGTATGTAGGTATTGTCGTGTTGATTTATAACCTTATCTGTACAATTCATTTGCTCTTGATTAACAAATAAAAGATACTTATCGGCGCCGATTATTTTAAATTAAATGTTTACCAGGCAACCAGTTATCAGTTTAGTCTAGAGCGAGTTCTCGTTTAATGAAGCCCCGTGGCCGGTTGCGGACACAATGTTGCGAAAAAGTGTTTTGTTTGTGACTAAAACTATCAACAAACCGAGTAACTTAAGGTATAGTGCTGTTTTTACGAAATAAAATCAAATTTCACTTCCAAAAACTTGCAAAATAATTGCTTAATTTATAAAAATATAGTATAGTGCTGTCTTAAAATTATTTAGTCGGAAAAGAAGATGTTGTAGTCATATACCTAAACGTAAGTACGTAATAATTTCCTATTGAATATTTACCATATGTTTATTGGTAGGTAAGTACACAATTGATATTATCGTTGTAGATAACAGCGCTTGTAACAATTATTTTATAAGTGTTGTTTATTCTATGAAGAGCATAACAATTATAACATGGCGTTAAATTAAATTATGAAATACGCAGTTATTCAAATGTATTAAGTACCTATCTACTCAGTGCACATGTAAATAGGTACAGTGAAGTCATACAAGTTGGTGCATAAAATTTACATATTTAAATTAGATTGTGTCTATAAACGAACACATACAGTACACATTAATTCTATCGCCGTCATCGGACAATTGGTTTAGCTCGTTGCTAATTGATTTTAATTTACCTTTTTCATCATTTAGGCAGTTGTCCGACCGGCAACAAATGAGCGAGTAGAGCTAGAAACTAGAAAAAAGTTGGAGAGTTCTCGCTGGGCTACAAAGCGAGTGTTCCTGGGCGACGGCGATTTCAATTTGGAATATAATTTGACCGCTTGTTTATCGTCGAGCATGTTTATCTTTGATAGCACCGCGACTCAGCGACAAACTAGTTATAGCGTATATTGTTTCGACTCAAGCTTAAAGCCCCATAGTAAAATTATCACTGTCCTTTTAAACAATAGTAGCCTGCAAAACAGCTTAATCCACTAACGCAGATGGCTGAGCTTGATCCAGGCGTCCCCTACGGAGAGCTACCTGCGGCATGCGGGCAGCGAGCCGCTGCTGCAGACCACCTTAAGCCAGGTCTTCCTGGAGACTGTCAATAAACACCCGAATAGGATCGCCCTTCGTTCCGTGCATGAGGAGGCCACTCTCACCTATGAACAACTTTTGAATCAGGTATGAGGTTTGGCTTGAGGTCTGAAGTTTTGAGCTCTCTCGGTCCCTTAGATAAAATGCATTCTTCCTATAGCGAACTTCGGTATCGCCAACAAAATGTATGCAAAGTCACGTGATGTTTCGATAGCTTATGTCAGTTTCAAATATTTTTTGCGATAGCGAACTTCCCTTTAGAATAGATAACCCTGCATCTTGTAACGGCCCAGTAGTTTAAATCGCAGCTAAGTTTGCAAAGGTTTGCAACCTATAGCGCTAGCGTAAATTCAAATTTGTGAATCAAGTGTACAATCCAATCACAGCGGATTCAGATTCAAAGTCTGATTCTGGAGGTAACTACAATTTTTTCAGATACTGGAAAATGTTATTATTAAAATTTAATACTTATTAATAAGTAGGTATTTTATTGTGCAATCTATAAAATGGAGATTGAATAAGTGTAATAATTACATATAAGTTACAACTGATAGGTAATTCATTTGTTACAGAACTAACGAATTATTATAGAGTTAGACAATAGGGATATGCTGCCTGAACCATCACTTATTTCCCTCTATAAAAATAATAATAAAGGTTTAAGTAATGTAGAGTAGAGCTTAGAATACTATACGCACGAGTAGTAAGAAGATCGATATTTAATGTAAATTATGAGTTCTTCGGGACGTAAACTTCCGCAGTTTTCTTGTCAAGTCATACAGGGGAACGAGCCATAAACAAGGCACACATTACGACGACTCGTCACGAAAAGTGATTTCATTAAATTTCCGTTAGATTTAGTATAGGTATAGACTGATGAAACGTTACATGAAATGTTCAACATTCTGCCTTTTCATTTTACATCCAAGAACGCCCGTACGTACCGTATGTAAGTACCACGCATTCACTTTTAGAACCTCCAGTGTGTACGTTTTTCGTCGTGTTTTTTTACGAAAAACCGGTAAATCTAATGACTGTGTTTTAGGCACGGTAATCATAGCTCTAGGTTTTATCTATCAGTACCAGCCAGTTAGACTGATGCTCTGTCCACATCTATCTACATTGATAGATGTGGACAGAACCTGTAATAATATATCTATTATACGGAAGTTTGCAGAACAACTACCAACTTCCAAACGGGACATTTGTCTCTCACAAGGTCCATGGTCTACATTATGGCATCAGCATACATTCAAAACGTAAGCGATTTTTTTATTTTCTTACAGGCAGATGCACTGGCTTGTGCCCTGAGAGCCCAGGGTCTGCAGAAGGGTGACCGGCTCGGCGTGTGGTCGCACAACAGCGTGGCCTGTGTCGTTGGCATCATCGCAGCAGTCAGGGCTGGATTTATATCAGTCAGTATTACCGTTAATAAAAAATAAAATAAAATAAATTTATTTCAGACAATTTTTCATGTAATGTTAGTAACAAAAAGAAAACTTAAACTATGTTAGCATAATCTTAATATGTAGTTTTTATTGTTCTGCTGTACTGACCTCCAAAATGATAGTGGCTTCTGCCTGTTACAACAGGGAGACGGTGACAAATCCACTTCTGTTGCCAAATATTTGGTTATTTATTTACTAACTATAACAATATCTTTCCTTTGTTCAAATTGCCAACGTACACCACGCTGTTTGTTATAGTGGCTATTGTAGTGTATGAAATTGAGAAGGCAATGGCAAACCACACCGTTAAAATTGCTAAGAAAGAGTTGTTTGTTCCACAAAATGATGCCGACTCTCAGTCAATGGTAAAAAGTGAAAGCCTGTGAAGAAGTGAAAGTCTAACTATAAAATTAAACATGTACATTTTTTTTGAAACATCTTTGCTATTATTACAAAATATTTACTTTTAACGCGACGCCACGACTATTTCTGCCTCGCCCAATGGTCGACTGGTTGAGAATGCCATAAGCCCGCCATTTGTACTTCTTTGTTTGTACAACAAATAAATACTTAATTGCCATAGATGCATTAATATTTATTTTATTTTACAGGTATTAATAAACCCTGCATACGAAAAAGCAGAGCTGAGTTACTGCCTCAAGAAGACAGGCGTGAAGGGTCTGCTGATCAGCGCGCGGCTGCCCAACCGGCAGTACTACCAGACCCTCAGGGAGCTGATCCCGGAGCTCCAGGGATCCAAGCCTGGCAAGTTGTCATCTGAACAGTTCCTGGATTTGATATCTATCGTGTCCGCGGAGAAAGAAAAGTTAGAGTAAGTTGGATTAATTCAATACTTAGATAAACCCACGGATGAGAATAAAGTTTTTCACGTCGATGGGTATACCCTAACCCCTTTATTCATACAATTTATCAGACCTCTATATAACTTATATTATGTGCTTAGTTGTCCCTTTCTGACAAAACAAATATCAAATATGACAAACAAAGTATATAAATGTACATTAGTAATATATATACAACTTATTAATAAAAATTAAGATAAATTAATTAATACGATACAAAAACAAAAATTATAAAAAGGGTCCTTGTGGCAAGATTTCCAGGATGCTGGCAGCATTACCGCGCTGGATAGCGATGCTTATACGCTGAGCAGGGTAGCTGCCAGCTCTTAGGTCACCACTGATGTCAACTAGCCTTGGGACCCCACGAACCAAGTATTTCGACTCCAAACGGTACAAAGTGGTACCGGGAGTCGATCTGCCTGTACTTGTTCTTTTTAAAGTTTTCGGCACTTGTCGCAGCCAAACCAGCATCACGGCTTGTCCCGGGCAGATGAGAGGCTGCAAGTGTGTCGACACAGGTAACGTCCCACACAAGAGCCCGACCCATCCGCCATAAGGAACAAGTGAAGTCTGGTCTCTAACAAAGACATAAGAACTTTAGTGACAAATACGCTATAACTGTCATGTTGGACGTTTATGACTAAGACTATTAGTTTTGGTGAGCGTCTCCAAACATTTTTAACTCTAACCGGAAGGCTAACCCGGTAATAGCCTAGGTAAGTAATCGTTAAGTTTGCACAGGCGATTATTTCCGTTACGATTCAAACCATAAACTTATATCGAAAATATGTTAGGTACCTACCTATTAAGTAACCTGATGTCAAGAACTGTTAAGTCCTTTTAAGTCCTGACGAAAGACAAACTTTTGCATGTATAATATAACTAGTGGTTCCCCGCGACTTCGCCCGCAAGAGTTGGATTTTCCATATAAACTTTCATCCCCCATTTCACCCCATATCAAGACAAAATGAAGCCTATGTCCTTTCCAGGATTTCGAACTGCCTCCATACCAAATTTCATCTCAATCGGTTCAGTGGTTTAAGCGTCAACAGTTAGACACACTTTCGCATTTATAATATTAGTATGGATATTACTTTGGATTATCTCTTAAATTGTCACTTCTTTATTGTTATTGTTCCTATTTCTTACTTTATCGTGACAGATAATAATGATGTTGAGAGTATTAGTATATCCTATCATCGATCCAGAAAAATAACGTTTGATATTTCAGTGGAACCTTCAGCTTCGATTCGTTGGTTAAAGAGTACGGCAATCAAGATGCGTCCAAATATGCAAATGAAGTCCAGCCTGATGATGGCTCCATCATTCACTTTACCTCAGGAACCACCGGTAAGTGTAATGTTATACTTAACTATATTATTAAGTTAAGTCACCATAGCATAAGCTCACGCTTAGTTTGGGTCTAGGTAATTGGTGTGTTTGTAGAAACATTTTATTTATTCATTATTTATAAATGACAGAGAGCCCGTAAGGAATATACCTACTCCTAGTTTCATTATGGAGTTTCAATCACTCAGGTAATCCCAAAGCTGGCTTGGACTCGCAGATGGCCGTGGTCAACAACACATACTTCGTGGGCAAGCGGCTCAGCTACAACGAGGGGCACCAGGATATTTGCGTGCAGGTGAACAAAAACTGACCAAGTGCAAGTCGGACTCGCGCAAGAAGGGTTCCGTACCATTAACTTACAACATTAGACAGTATAGGCAAAAATCACGTTAATTGTATGGCAGCCCCCCTTAAATATTTTTAATTTTTATTAAAATAATAAATTAAGTATTTATTTGTAAATGTATTTACATATTGATATTCTGTGAAAATTGCAAGCGTCTAACTGTTGCCGTTATTAATAGCGAGCAAAAAACGGTAAAAAAAATCGCGTTTGTTGTATGGGAGCCCCCCTTAAATATTTATTTTATTCTGGTTTCAGTATTTGTTGTTATAGCGGCAACATAAATACATCATCTGTCAAAATTTCAACTGTTTAGCTATCACGGTTCATGAGATACAGCCTGGTGACAGACAGACAGACAGACAGCGGAGGCTTAGGCTAGGCTAGGCTTAGGTTCCCGTTTTTACCCTTCGGGTATGGAACCCAAAAAAATTTTTGGACACTTCTCATCCAAATACTCTAAGCTATAATAAGTAACGGTTTATATTATCGATTGTAAGGTTTATCAGCGGAAAGGATGAGACGAACGAAACAAAGCAAGGCGAGTTTTTCCGCGAAAGAAGAGTAACATGGTGGTAGCCATCCAGGTGAACTTGCTAACACACTAATCTTTATTTCAGGGCGATCGGTAACAAATTGTAGCTAAGGGATTGTTACTTACAATCTCTTAGCACTCATATTTATTTAGGTCCATCTTATCCATTTTGTCTATCTCATAGAATACTTATTCAACATGATTCTAGGCACCAATCTTCCATGCCCTGGGCTCAATCATCACGATGCTGGCGGGCTACCGGCACGGCTGCTCCCTGACCCTAGCGGCGCCCATATACAACGTGCAGGCTAATCTCTCAGCACTGCATAATCATAAGTGAGACAATAACCTAATTGTACACTCTTTTTCAAAGATACCGCTGCCTAATGGTTAAGGAAAACATTGTGAGGAAACCTGCACTTGTAGTTGGATGTTGACTTGTGTGTAGAGAAGGCGGTGGCAAAGGACTCCATTCAAATAGTCAAGAAACCTACTTGTGTGTGTTTAATAACACACAATGGTCACGATTCTCGGTAATGAGGTACATACCTACCTATACACAATGAAGAAGATGTGCCGAAATATGTAAAGAGATCCAAGTTTTTGTTTTTATCAACTATTCGGTATGTTCAGTTTGATTGTTTACCATCAAGATCCCTTATGCACGGTATCCAATGTCCCATTGACAACACTCTCTGCCAGATCATACTTTCTTTCGAAGACATATATCTTCGACAACTAACATCTGAATTGTTATTTAAATTTCTGTTTAGAATCTTGGTTTGCCTTTTAAACTTCAGTGTCACACACCATACACCTAACTTATGGATATCTCATAAAAATTGTTTTCAGGTGTACGATAATTACTGGCACGCCTACAATGTTTGTGGATATATTATCTCAGGTAATGAAATTCTACTATCGAAATAAACCTTTTAACTGTCTTAAATTAAAATAACTTAAATAAAAGACGCAATATTCCGTTTATGTGTTATTTTCAATATTTCATTAGCCAATTTTCTCGAATAGCGTTTATTTTAGGATGAATTGAGTCCCTGTTCTGCCTCAAAGTTTAAATGAGATTATTGTTTTTTCAGTTGAAAAGCAACTCATCGTACAAGCCCCAGCTGCAGGTAGCACTGGCCGCTGGTGCTCCCTGTAGCCCTCAGCTGATGCGCGACATGCAGAAGCACCTCAATGTCAAGACTGTCAAGGTGTTGCACATCATATTTTACACATAACCAATTTACTTCTCTTGATCTGCTCAATACAAAAGAACTTGGTATAAAAACCGTTACGAGATCATTCTCGTGATTTCATAATCATCAGATACTTACCTACCTACTAGTTATGTTATGTTTTCATTTTTTGTTGTCAGTGAACCAAATAAATTACTTTTCTTTCTTTCTTTTATAAAACATGCCTGAACAAGTGAAGAATGAGATATAAAAACAGTAACTCTCTTGCAAATTAATGCCACATAATTTGCTGAGCTCCTTTCTCAATGTTTCCAGTATTTTCGACGCCATATTAAGAAGTGTGTTAAAATTGTTTCTTATAAGTTTTCTAATAGTTCTGACTCACAATAATTCTCTCGATTCTCATTTTGTGGTTTAAGTTTTAGGTATTTTGGCATTTATTAATCAATGCTTTAAGTAATTACTGTTGTCCTTTTGCAGACGTTGTATGGGTTGACGGAGTCGACAGCCGGCATGTTCCAGTCACTGCCCGAAGACGGCATCGACGTCGTTGCTGAGACTGTCGGCTTCCTGCACGACCACCTCGAAGTCAAGGTGAACTGAAAGCACGAACCCTTGAAACGTCTTAAAATAGAGTTTACCATAGCTTTTGTACTGAGACAATTAAAACAGCGCAATATCTCACTAAAATGATTTGACGTGCTGCTTTACAAATATGGCTCCAGCTACCACCAGCTTGTGGCAACAGATAGATAAAGGTTACCTTTTGCTACAAGAGCATCATCATAATCGCTCCACTACTAGCCATAAATGCTCATAAGATCCCAAAATGATCAGTTTTGCGCTTCCTTCATCCGGAAGCTCACAGCAACCTTCATCAGTTCAACTTGAAAGAGTCTTCTTACACGTCTACTGATTGTGGTCGCTACTCGAAAACTTTTATTCTCCAACATCCATCGGTTCTACGAGCAATGAGCACCGCTCAATTGACACGTGGTCCTTAAACGATTGTTTATGTGCAGGTAGTCGACGAAAATGGTAATACAGTTCCTTGGGGCGCGAGTGGCGAGCTGATGCAGCGCGGGTACACCACTATGATCGGATACTGGAATGACCCAGAAAAGACCAAGGAGGTGGTAGCGGAAGATGGATGGTTGAGATCTGGGTAGGTTCTAAACCTATAAAGGTAATCGAAAAAAGTCTGCTCTTTTCCCTTCTTGACTGTGATAAACTCTTCTCCGGAGTGCTCTGAAGCATAAATTAGAAGAATTATTTCTGCCATATTTTCTTGGAAAAGATATGTATGAAAGGAAACACGGATAAGCCCAAACCGGCCTTACTGAACACCTTATATGCGTTACGCAAGCGGATCCAGGTTTCAAAATGTTTGTGATGACAAGCCACCCGTTTATTCCTAGGGACAAGTTCACATTGAGCCCAGACGGCTACGGACGTATTGTGGGTCGCATCAAAGACATCATCGTGCGAGGGGGAGAGAACATCGCGCCGAAGGAGATAGAAGATATACTCAACACACACCCCAATATTGTCGAGAGCCAGGTGAGGCAGACGTCTAAACTATCGCGGCCTTATTACAAACAACTTAGTACCAGGTTAAAGCTAGGACTAAATATTAGCAGACAATTTAGAAATGAATGAGACATTCGTGACATTACCTAATAAAAAAAACCCTTTTCTGATTGGTCGGCCAATATTTAGTCCTGGGTTAAACCTGGTACTAAGTTTTCTGTAATAAGGGGGTCGTAGGTAGTTTGTACTATTTATTTATTTAACCTTTATTGCATAACTTTAAATTTGGACAAAAGATACCTATTAGATAGAGTCGCGTTCAATAATATATAAGTATTTCCAAGGCTTCAAATATAAATGTGCATGGAAGGGCACTGATATATCTGAGCAGATTCATTTATGTTTGTTAAATGGATCTGCTTACTTAAATAGGTATAAGTTTGTACTCTTTAATGTACATTTATATTTGAAGCCTAGGAAATGCTCATACATTAACGAACTCGACTAATACCTATATCGATAGGTAGTCAACAAATGGAAGCTTGTGAAAAGTAAACAATGCGATAGTATTATTTACAAATATAACAGTGCCGATAGAATCATTAAGCTATTGGTTGTTCTATTCAACCCTACAATTATTGGCCTTTTCATTATTGTTTTACTTTCTGCCATAAATTAACAGTCAATTTCTAATCGGTCGAGTTTTTTTCCATATTCCCTTATGCTCCATTCCTTGACCTTCCAATATCACACGACGCCCAACTTTTCCTTGACTTGGTCCATTAATGACTTTCTAGGCCTTTCAAGGCCTTTCTCATAAAAATAAATACTACAGTAATATAACCACCCATTTTAAATTATGTTAATCAGGTAGTAGGCGTCTCAGACGAGCGAGTTGGTGAAGAGCTGTGTGCGGTGCTTCGCGTCAGCCCAGGGGCCTCGGTCACCCTCGAGGACCTGAAGACACACCTCAATGGAAAGTTAGCCAGATTCAAGATGCCCAGGCTCCTCAGAATTGTGGAGGAGTTCCCTAAAACCACCTCCGGGAAGATACAGAAGTTCAAGCTCAAAGATATGGTAGAATCGGGGAAGATATGATGCTGTGATTTGGAGCTGTGATTTGTAAAAAAATTAAAACGTCAATTTGCTATAAGATTTTATTAAGGCTTTACATTATTCGTATGTACATAATAAACATTATCTAAGCAATTTACCGTATTTCCGTAAAAACAAATGAAAATTAAAAAAGTTTTTTTGAACAGAATATCTGAGGCACTCAGGATTTGATCTGATGTAATAGATTTTATTAGATTATTTGACAATAGCCAAGGGACCTTGTTTCAGGTGGTTTACATATTTAGTAAATCGAAGTTTTGTCTTCAAAGAAAACGTCATTAGTACACTTTGAATACAGATAAAACATTTTGATTAAGGCGTTATCTATTTGATTCACTTTTAAGCCATCATGACTCGTTTAAAAGCCTTAAAACACTTTGCAACTCCAGAAACTCTACAAGCTGAAAGCATTCTAATAGATAATATCACGATGGGTAGGTAATCGTAGGTCATAACCTTGTAGTTTAACTGATGGAAATTTCACAGTGTTAAGCTTGGCCTGTTTGAATGTCTCTTGATTTTGGTGTTCCATAACTTCTGTAAAGAAACAAAGTTACATTGTGAGACTACATGTGATGAAAATTTTATTTTTATACACTAGGGACCTATCCCAGCTTAGCATGGGTTCACGTAGTGTAGTTTTCTTTGGCTTCAATTAAAAATATCCGACTGCCTATGTCAATCAGAAATCTATCTATCTAATGGTGAAATATTTTTTAAATCGGTAAATTCAGTTTTGAGTTTATTCGTTACAAACATGCAAATATTTCCTCTTAATAATATTAATGAACAAAGCTTTAAATAAATAAATAAATTGTTTCAACAAACACACCAATTACCTAGCCCCAAACTAAGCGTGAGCTTGTGCTATGGGGACTAGGATAACGGATAGAAATACTTAAATACATACGAGGGTCAAACTGAAAGTTCTTAGAAAATCAAAAACTGATTACATTAGCCAGTTATTAGTTTTATTATATCTTTTCAAAATATTGTCCATTGACGTCAATACACCGCTGCATGCGATGGAACCACTGGGAAAAGCACTTTGCCCACTCGTCCTTAGGGGTCTCTTCAATGGCATCGCGATACGCAGCCACCGCTTCTTCAGCATTCATAAACCGCTTTCCTTTAAGTTTTTCTTTAATTTTTGGAAATAAATAAAAATCACAAGGCGCGAGGTCGGGGCTATACGGCGGGTGACCCAGTAATTCAACGTTTGATGTCGCCAAATAGTCGATCGTTCGCTTGGCGGTGTGCGACGAGGCGTTGTCGTGGTGAAGGAGGATCCTACTGCGAGGTCGTTTCTCTCGAACTTTTTCCAAGACAAGTGGCAAACAATTGGTAGTGTACCATTCTGCAGAAACTGTTTTTTGATCCTCTAACACAATTGTTGCGAAATGACCTATCCTTCCAAAGAACGAGGCCACCATTTTTTTTCCCGCACTTCGATCTCTCTTTACTTTAGTTGGCAACTCCTCGAAAGGAAACACCCACTGAGCAGATTGTCTTTTGGTTTCAGGATCATAACAGTAAATCCAGCTTTCGTCACCTGTTAGTATGTCGAACACAGCATTTGAGTCACCTCCGTTAAATCTTTCAATCATTTTACGGCACCAATCCACACGATGGAGTTTTTGAGCCTTAGTCAAATTATGAGGTATCCACCGGGCGCAAAGCTTCCTGACCGCTAAATGTTCGTGGAGGATTTTGTGCACTTGACTCATACCGATGCCTAAGCTTGTCCGAATCTGCTGATAGGTCACTCTTTTGTCAGTCTCTATCATACGCCGCACAACACAGATGTTATTTTCAGTCGTCGCCGTAGAAGGCCGTCCCTCACGTACATCATCAGTGAGATTAGTGCGACCACGTTTAAACTCATTAAACCAGTTGTAAACAGTCGCACGAGATGGGGCTTCATCGTGAAAGGCCAATCGTAGTCTATCATAACTTTCTTGTTGACTTAAATGACATCGAAAGTCATAAAAAATCATTGCACGAAAATTTTCTCGTGTTAAATTCATTTTGACGTGACACAGACAATTTTCAATTTGCCGCCAAGTCGTAAAACAAATGACAAATGAATGAAATATATACTCAGTAATATTGGCAAAGAGTTCTATTTTCAAATTTTAGAATATTTTTTTTATTATATTGTTTATAAGTGGCCAGTTCTAAGAACTTTCAGTTTGACCCTCGTACACTTCTAGACACATCTATTGGCCCACCTTGTATTTTCAGTTTCGTTTGGTCCTAGTAGGTCGAGCAAAAAGTTTTTATGCAGTTTTGAACCTGGCACATTCACAATTTCATTCAATAATCTTTTTTTGAATTTCAAACATAGAATTTAAAGAAACAAAAGACAATTTGGAGCCTGTTTGTTGATATCAAACAATCGAATACTAAGAAAACTTGGTTTTATTGGTTTACTTGGATTTAATTCTTGAAAAAGTGATTGATATCTTTGGTTTTGCAACAAACATAACTTATTCTTAACATTTTAAGGTGAGGTTCTATCAATAATTCTTAGAACAATCAATATTAAGCTGCTGTAGCAAAAGAATATAATCCATCATAATTTGTTAAATCATTTTCAAGCATTAGAGAAAACTAATTACTGAAAAAACAAACGCTTTCTAAAAAGAAAACTCATCCATAATTTTTTCCCATTCCTACCAAACAAGACAATCGCCATTAAACGGTAGCACTGAGCTGTCAAAGGTAGCAAAGAGTAATGGAATAGATATGACACGTTGCTGGTTTTTAGTTTTTGCCTATACTTCGATATTACTAATTACGTCTATTTTTGAATTTGGAGTTATGATGTTCATGAAAAAAATATGTTATTGTATCCACAAAAAAGTGGTATATGCCTACCAATATTATAACAACATAATTAGACAGTAACACAACCTTTCTTACAATATTATTCAGTAAAGTATTTTTGAACCTCATTTTGCCTACTTCATGATAAAGTCCATTGAAATAAAACACATATTCGTAATAACTATATAATAAAATTACAATAACTTTAAGTTTCATTTGGTTACGAACTAAAAACTACGAAATATTTTGAGCTGTTTTTACAACCGTTGGCATTTTTGCATAAATTACTTAAACTTTCATACATACATTTTGCATTTTTGATCTGAAAGAAAAAAACATATAATTCCTTTTCTACCTATAAGACTTATGGCATGTCTGTTTTGAATTTTCACATTAATCTTTGGTTTTCTATGCAAGTTGTGAGAAAACTAAAATTAATATAAATTTTACGCCTCAAATTAAACTTCGAATCACTTAAATTTACTTAATACAATTAAACAAAAATATCACGTACAAACTATGTGAAAATATGGCTCAATAACGCATATGTAAGTAGTTTTTTAATTTCGTCTTTTGACGTAGACGACGTTTTGACATGGTAGTTTCTGGCAACAGACTAAACGGGGATGCTCCATCTGGCCTCAACTCACTGTACCACAAAGTTTGTTCTGAACAGCCTGTCTAGTGTAACATAGAGGTCGTTGGGCCGGACACAGCCAAAGAAACGTGAGTGCTCAACTTAATTTAAGTCGATTTGCGGTCCGAAATGTTTATCGGAGGTACCTAGAGACTGGCGGCTTTGTTCGTCGCCAAGGAAGGCCACGATCTCGGATCACAACTGAAAGGCAGGATCGATTCATCGTGACGACCAGCTTGAGAAACCGGCCGATGGTGCACGAACAGTCACCTTACCTCCATTGAGATACAAAACCAACTTCGCGACTTCCACGGAATATCTGTGAGCACTCGAACTGTTCAGAGAAGGTTAAAAGAACGCGATATGGTACCACACAAGCCAGCTAATGGGCCCAAACTAACGCGATCCCACCGAACAGCGCGCCTTCATTTCGCACGCAGTCATTTAAATTGGACGCAGCAAGATTGGAGCCGTGTACTCTTTTCTGATGAGTCTAAAATTGTGTGGCATGGCAATGATGGAAGGAAGAAGGTCTACCGACGTAAGGGAGAGCGTTTCGCACAATGCTGCTTTGAAGAGAGGGTTGCTTATGGCGGTGGCTCATGGACTGTCTGGGGCGGTATATCCGCGAGCGGCAAAACTCAACTTGTGGTTGTTACAGGACCACGGCTGCCAACATTAAATGCTGAAAGGTACATTCGTGAGTGCTTAGAACCTCACGTGATACCATACGCGGACTATGTGGGCCCAAATTTCCTTTTTATGCATGATAATGCAAGAGCTCATGCGGCCGGCATCGTCAGGGAATATCTTCGGGATGTGAACATCACAGTTATGGACTGGCCAGCCAGAAGCCCAGACATGAACCCCATTGAGCACATGTGGGACGAGCTAAAAAGACGTGTTAGGGCTCGTCAGCCAGTTGCCCAGACGATGCAGGAGTTGAAAACTGCCATAGAAGAGGAATGAGAGATGATCCCTCAAAATTTCATAGAGCGGTTGATAAACTCTATGCCTAATCGTATGAGAGATGTGGTAGATGCCCATGGAGGCAACACGTGTTATTCAATTAAACCTTTATTTGATAAAACATGTTTTTTATTCAAAAATCAATTGCCTTTAACAAGGCGCATATCCGACTTGTTAGGCGTAGCTCCATGTCGTATGGTATTCTGAATTCAAATTTAAAACAATACGATCGAAAAAGATGGTAAAATGTATCAGGTTTAAAACTGCATCAACAGTTTTTGTTCAATCTAGCAATCATATTTTGGTAGGGGCCATCGAAACCTAAACTCTAAGGTGGGCCAATAGATGTGTCCAGAAGTGTATAAACAACCATGACTTAAGTACAAATGCTCGTGCTCATCACACAAACATTTGCTCCTTGCGAGATTCGAACCCGCAACCGCCTGGTTTGAAGTCCGGTGCGCGAACGACTACACCAAGACGGTCGACCTTGTTTGATTAACTTGAGCGAATGATTAACCAATTGAATTGAGGCAGGGTAAAAAAAAAAGATTAATCGTTTTTATGAAACATCAACGATTGCAAGAAAAGTCAATGTTAAGTATCAAAAACTGAAGCTTAGAGTATCGTGAACTTAAAGCAGACTTTACCTTCAGAGCTTTTCTAAACTTAGTGGACATGAGGTTGAAGAGCAGAGGATTCAGGACGATGCTGAACCAGCTGTTGAAGGTAGACACCATCATTAATAAATCCCAGTTCTGAAAAGTATAGATAAATGAGATCCAATTTATATTATAACTAGCGGTTGCCCGCGACTTCGTACGCGTGGACTCGATGATACAAAAGATTTTATACTCCCGTCGCCATCCAGCTATCATGATCTCTTATTCTACCATAATGTCATAAGGAGAAGAGAGGAATGAAAAATCAAGGTCAATAGGCACTCTTTTTAGATAGGTACCTAGGTAGGCTATCACCTCGCCATTGTCCTCTTGTAAGAAAATTTCGCATGGCTGTGACACCGACTTCAAGACTAAATTTTGTCGTATATCTTTCTTAGTAAAAGTTTAAAGGATTTTTTTACTTTTTAGTTTACTTTATTGAAAGCAGTTTTATTCGTTTGTTAAAAAAATATAAGGTACTTGCGGTAAACAAGGGCCACCTAACTTCAGAATCTCATATTTTGTATTAATATTAAATGAAAATAAAAAAATGGATCACTTAAAGAATATTTATTCTTTTAGCAACGTAAATATGTAACAATTTTGCTTTTGCTTGTAAAATTTCGCTTAAAAATAATCAATTTTTAAAACCCCTTCTGTGGCCCTTATTAAACATACGTAGTTTAATAGGGTCCAGGATCTGGAGCCAATACCTAACAGGAAAAACACAATAAGCACAATATGTTTTAGTTTTGTATTTATTATATTACCATTTAGCATAATATCACACCTATGAATGCACATAAATAAAAGAGAAGAATAATAATGGACCTTATTAAACTAAAGTAACAAAAATTGGTGAAAAAGCATATTTCCAGACAACATTTTGATTCAATTATTTTACCTTTCAACAACGCATCCTTAACTCTAAATGAAACTTTGACAGTAAAAAAAAAATAAAGACATAAAATAAAATTAAGCAAATTCTGTGGACCTTATTAAGCTTATAGTTTTTTTTAATCTGGTTTTACTCAACACTGAAGTGTAAAAATCACATGGATAACAACGTGGTTTTAGCAGGTGCTTCCACAAATGCAATCAAAAAACTTAATAAGAAATATAAAAAAAACACGTTTTTAAGATACAAAAAACATTACATTACAATAAACATTCATATTCTGTTACAATTATCGCAAAAGTAAAAAATAAAGTAAACTTGGGATTAATTAAATCACAAGTTCAACAGTTTATTAACGGCCGGCCCTTTAACCCGCCTTTCATCTGGCCCTTATTAGGCTTTGGTAGTCACTTTACTAAATTTTATCTAAAATACACTTAAATAAAAAAAAACATTGTAACTTTACCCTGCTTTAGCATCAATAAACTGTAAAGTTTACTTCGAAATAGCAAGATTTAAAAGTAACAAATTATTTCAACACAATTTCGTTGTTTCCGGAAGAAAAAACTACTATCAAGTGACGCAGATCAACACCCTGAACGGCTTCTTAGCTACTGACACGATGGAGTTTCTTGCGTGACTGCGCTGTCGTATATTAGCTTTCCTATTGGTAGGTACTTTATATGTGTACGTAACAAGAATAAAATAAAAGCGTTGGAAGTGCATTTTTGTAGTAGTGGCCCTCGATAAACACCGGCTCTAGGTACCTTAGGTAACTTTAGGTTAGAGTGTTCAGATAAAACTCAAACCTTCCTATCGCAATAGATGAATGTGGTTTAGCATCTAATTATTGTGGCCCTAGCCTACTCAAAGGTCGGTTTGTTAGTTACTACTATCGTAAAGTTATTATTATAATTAGGAGCCCGTCATGATGTCCCACTGCAGGGCAAAGGCCTCCCTACCCTTTCTCCTATATCGTAAAGTAAGTAAGACTATTCTTATAGTTCAGTTGCCGTAAATAAAAAGCATAAAATAAAAAAATAAAATAAAAATTTAAAAACCCCCGACACAAAATAAAAGATGCACATAAAAATCCTAAAACAAGGTTTTATAACTATGGAATTATAGCTAGATACAATACAGTTGGTTTAAATGGATACTTAATAAAAAGCAAAAAATTAAACTGAAATTTTGACCCTACGTAAGTATGCAATTTTTTATAATAATGTTGTCGCGTCGGGGGACCGCACTAATATAAGACTAACTTTGTGTTAAAGTACATAGTTACGTAACATATTATTATAAAGTTTTTGTATAAGTCCTCAATCCATTTACTTAAATAGCTTTACTTCCCGAACGCGACTCGCGCGAATTTTGGTGGACGGCGCGCAAGGACTAATATTAGTGCGGTCCCCCGACGCGACAACATTATTATAAAAAATTGCATACTACTTATTTTTCTTTCTTTCTTTCTTATTTTCTTTCTTATAGTTGAGTTAAGCTGCTAGAGTTTTATATCAGTTGTTCTAGACCTTTAATTTGTGTACGTTAATAGGAAATGCTCATTACGCTGAACAATGGTCTTTAAGGCGCTATATTCATATCTCTTATAGTTGAACTGAGCTGCTAGGGTTCTATATCAGTTGCTCCAGACCTTCAATTTGTGTACGTCAATAGAAAGTGCTCATCACGTTGAACAATGTTCCCTAAGGCGCTCTATTCATATCTCTTATAGTTGAGCTGAGCAGCTAGGGTTTCATATCAGTTGCTTAAGACTTTCAATTTGTGTACGTCAATAGAAAATGCTCATCACGCTAAATAACTTTTCTTAAGGCGCTGCTTTCATATCTTTCTTAGTTTAAGTGTACCGCTAAGGTTCCACGTCAGGTACTCTGATCTTCAAAATAAGACATAGCCTAGTACTTGCTCAGACTTAATAGCTACACAATAAAAAAAGTTTCATTCAAATTCGTTCAGTAGTTCCGGCGATTAGCGTGTATAAACAGACAGACAAACAGACAAAAAAAATTTAAAGTTGTAAGTTCCTATTCTGTTACTATTTTACATCACCCTCAATTAGTTTTTTGTAAAAATACTCAATGTACAGACGCATTGGTTTTACTGTTTTATTATATGTATAGATAAAATACCTATTAGTAATTGAACGCAGTCGTATGCAAAAGGCTTAAATGAATCAAGAGATAAGGCATAAAACTGACTTTCTATCATGTCAGGCCAAATCTAATGTCAGCCCTAACTCCCTACTAACTAAATATTCGACCCCTACAGTTATTGAATATTAGTAAAAGGTAGTTTCTTGTAAATACATCTTCTATACCTATAGGTGGTTTTAATTTGCCGTCACAAACCGGAATTTTATACGGGATTTTCGCTTACAAAAATTCATTACTATCGTTTGATGGGACTTGAACACACCTCGCTAACCGGGCGATAGCTCTTCCAATTTGAGAAGAAGATTTTTAATATATATATGTCGAAAATTTCTAATTACTTTTGAATATCATGACGACACTTAAACCTTCGATTACCTTCATGATCCAAGATCGACCAAGGTGTAAGTCGAGCGCGAAAGTGAATCTAATCCAGAAGAATGGTAGCCAACACACCACGAAAGACACCGTCAGCGCCACTGAAAACATTACACACTTTACTCTCGTAACGCGAATATTGTTATTGACCACTTGCATAGTTAGGAAATGCTACGGATTAATCGAGATGGAGTGTATATTTGGATGGACATTCTACTTACAGACTAGCTTGCTGACTTTACTGCTATTATGCCCATGGTTAAAGATCTTGACTTCCGAATATCTGGTTTGAACCGTTTTCACTTTACAAGCAATCATCGTGTACACAAACAACATGATCACCAGCGGTATAGCAAACGATACCAAACTCATCAAACTGTTCAGCAGCCTTGTAAAAGGAGTCGGCGCGAACCAGCATACAGTGAACCGCTGGGATCTCGCCAAACGCACCGTCCACGTTTCTGGCAGCGTCTCCAAAATAGCAGTGAACCAAATCAAGCATATAACTTTCACCACTCTTCGCGAAGGTTTGCTATCCAGCAACAACGGATGAAATATGACTACGTATCGCTCGATCGCCAATGCGGTTACGGTCAAAACATCGGTGTTCCATAAAGTTACCACTAAAAAGTAATGAAGTTTGCACAAAAAATCTCCCAAGTCGTATAAGTTGTATAGATACTTGTAGTTCATGTGTCCATCTAATTCCAAAAGGATACCAAAAGCCATTAATAGGTCTGCCACGGCCAGGTTGAATAGGTAATAATTGGTAGCTGTGTACATGCTCCTGTCGCATAAGATCACGACGCACGTCAGCAGATTGCCGCACACGCCGGCCACGAATATGGTAAACATTGCCGCTGTAAACAATATGTGCACCCAAGCCGCTTGTTCTGTCACCATCATATCTAGATATGCCTTCCATTCTTGGAAATCCAAATCATAAGCACTATCCGTTTTATTCCCCATATAATTATTTTATGATTTGATTAGTAGTTACTATATTTTTAGAGGAAACGAGACAAACCAATGTGTCCCGTCATCTGAATCACACTAAGCCACGACTCAGTAACCACTAGTCATAGTGATAATTAATGTTTGCCCATCTATTATGTACCGAGCACTTATGTGAATTAGTGAGGCTACATAATCTAGGTTGGGCATGTAATACTACACATCAACCTAGCTGATAAGCAAACGAACTATGATGGTATTAATAAACCAATACAATCAATATTGAGACAATAGGACGAATTATCTTTATTTTGCGTTCAGCATTCGTTTTCGTCATTTATGTATAATTCGTATGTATTTTGAAAGCATCTGTTTTAGAATATGTGGCAGTATTATCTGCAGTTTATTGTATTTGAATGAAAAACAATGTTGCCATTCCTTCCCATTGATATCGAAGTTCGAAAAACCAAAGTTTTAAACTACAATACCAAGTGAAGGAACCTTCGCCGTGGTTTGATGTAATAGTAGCAACTGTTCAAATAGCTATTCTTATTGAGGCTGCGTCATTACTTTTCTCAGTATTCAATTTAGTATGAACATGTTTAAACTTTGTGTGGACATAGCTCTGAAATGCAACCACCAAGAGCCACCAGACCAACTTATATCGCATGTGGAGATACCATACTTTGAAGTTGTACAAAAAAAAAACCGACTTCAAAACTGCCTACAGTGCTAATTAAAACGTAAAATTTTATAAAAAAAAATTAAACTAAAAAGTACAAAATAATATTTAAATTACCTGACTGTTCTACGAAATTATACAAGAAACCTATTTCCAATTTACTATCTGTTATTTTTTGGAGTCGGTGCCAGCCAAGAGATGGTTTAATCCTGTCCAAAATTCGAATTGATAACCTCCTCCTTTTTTGAAGTCGGTTAACTATCTTATCGTTTGTGTTTCGAAGCTTCATATTATTTTTCACTCCTCTCTGTTCCTTCACTCTCATAATTCGGTGAGAAGACAATTTGACATAACCGTAGAGTAATCAGGCGCAGGACCAACAGCTTACAAAAGCAACTTTTTGACTTCGAAGCTGTGGTGAGTTATTTCTAGACCGAGAAACCCAACACTTTCGGCCCGACCCGGGATTCGAACCCGGGATCTCGTGGATAGTACCCAGCGTGCTGACCAATAGACTGAGGCAGTGATAAGGTAAAGTACTCGTAATTAGGTGGTATGTATACATGTACTTAATCAAACTTAACATCATCATGATGTTAAGTTTGATAAAGCTGATAATTCTGTTTACAGATAATTTGAGATAATCCATTGATAGCTAAATTAATGGATTTTCTGCACAATGCGGACAAATACAGAAAGTTTACTATTAACAAGTACTTAGATAACGAAAACTTATCGAGTATAAGAGTACTCTTCCAAGCGAGCCCAGGCTGAAAGTGTCTTGTCTAGGACCATCTCACTTCATAGTGAGACACACATTGCAGCTTTTATTTCGACTTAGTTCCTAGAACGTGGTAGTACAAATTCTTAGTAAAAGTTAAGCTTCCCTACAAAATGTGCATAAGTATTATTAATGTAACTCGGACAAGTTGATATTAGTTTACATTTCGTCACAACGATGAAGTAATTTCTTACATTGCCAAAAATACTAATCTAAGTAACATGATTTATTACGTGAATCACGCTATTATCGCGATAATCGTGGTTCACAGTCTATAATCCAATGTTTGTACAAAATCGTATTTTAAATTTATTATTTATCATTTCTGAGTTGGATAATGTGGGGGAAAGTGGTGTTGTCGTATGCTCTGGTAAGCTTGGCTGGGTTGGTGGCTGGTCAGGTGGGCCCGTCCACGCCAAGTAGACTGGTGCAGATCGCACAGGGACAAGTCCGCGGTTGGCAGGCCCAAGGATACAATGTGTACGAGTACCTAAACATTCCTTATGCCACTGCGCCGACGGGAATCTACAAATTTCAGGTCAGTTGCATTGATATTTTGTAAATAGTTTTGACCAGATTTGTGATTTTGATTAACAATCTTACAAATCTATTTCTGATGTCTTAATTTTCCATTTATCCATGTATACTCCAATTATGGAATAAATATAACTCGTTGTATTTTAATTACTACTAATAGCATTCGTTATGGATTTAAGGAGTAAACTAATCAAATTGTCTACATCATCATATATTACGACTGATAATGACAGTTTAATTTCTCATTAACACCAACATAATATTTTATTATTTTACAGGCACCTCTTCCACCACCAACAATACTAGGCACGTACCACGCCATAGACTACGGCATTAGATGTCCACAACCCGGTATCACGAACATCACTGAAAACTGTCTAGTCGCCAATGTCTTTACGCCGGGTATTGTGCAGTCTAACCTGCCCGTGATGGTGATGATCCACGGAGGCGGCTACCAATCTGGTTTCGGTATGCAAGTTACACCTAGAGGTCTAGTGAACAGTCACAATTTAATAGCAGTCTCGTTCAACTACCGTCTCGGAGCACACGGTTTCCTATGCCTTGGCACGGCTGATGCACCCGGTAACGCCGGCATGAAGGACATGGCAGCGCTACTGCGATGGATCCGGACCAACATCGCGAGCTTCGGAGGAGATCCCGATAACGTCACTCTCTGGGGCTGCAGCTCCGGAGCCAGTGCCACGGATCTTCTGGTCCTATCCAATATGACCAACCCGCTGAATATGACCAATTCACTGAATATAACCAACCCGTTGAATACGACCAATGACTTATTATTTCACAGAGTAATAGCCGAAAGTGGCTGCAGCATAGCCCCTTTCAGCAATCAAATAAGCCCTCTCGAGAATGCCAGACAGTTCGCTCAACGCTTCAACTTTAATAATGTCACTAACGTTACTGCTCTGGGGCATTTTCTCAGAACACTTTCTTATGAAAACTTGACACAGTTTGACTTCATTAGAGAAGGAAGGGATTCGTCGTTCTTTTTCCAACCGTGTTTAGAAAACGATGTCGGACAAGAAATATTTCTACGTGACGCTCCAGAAATAATTTTGAGGAATGGTACGTACAGATCTGTACCGACGTTATACGGATATGCGATCAGAGATGGACTTTATAGATTTGAATTGTTCAATGAGTGGATGATGGGCATGAACGACAACTTTACGGAGTTTCTGCCGGCTGATCTAGAATTTGCTAGTGAAGACCAAAAAGTGGGCGTGGCAAGAATGATCAAGGAGTTTTATTTCGGGCCGAACAAAACCGTGACTGTGAATCACATGGAAAATTACGTGAACTATTATTCCGATGTAATGTTTATACAACCGATACTGCGGGCTGTTTCGTCTCAAGTTAGGGCTGGTAACGAGCAAGTGTACCTGTACGAGTACTCCTTCGTGACGGGGCTGGCCGACACCGTGGACAGAGGGGCGTGCGAGCAAGTGTGGGCCCTCATGGACGTCAGTCCCAGCGCCAACGTCACTGCTGGCTTCCCGCAAATGTCACAAAACATTAGACAGCTGTGGTTTAATTTCATATCTACTGGGTAAGTTAAAAATATCACGATTCATTCGATTTCAACTTTAACATACATAACTTAGAAGTAATTGCCGTGTATACCTGTATTGTACGACCTATCTAAGTTAACCTCCTTATCTATAATCTTGCTTAATGGCTTATAGATAAGGAGGATAATAAAATAACTGAGTAAGTAGTAATTTTCTTCTGCTCTTTACTATTGCTCATTCCTAATTTTTCTACATTTCAGGACCCCAACTCCCCCAGGCTTCAACACAAGCCTGCCAGCTTGGTCGTTCGTGAACTTGAACAGAGCCCCCTACTACGCTCTGGGTAACACGGTGGAACTCATCTCTGGAGTGCCCCTTGCCTGGAGAGCCCGTTTTTGGGACTCCATCTACAGTCTGCACTACCGCATGCCTCAGCCCCCCAACAGTGCTGCCTCACCGTCGAAGATCTTCTCCAACACATTCTCGATTGTGTATACTTTTGTAGTGTTGTTTGGTCTCATCAAATGAGATTTTTTGGCCAGTGATCAATCGAATACTGCCAGTTCATTCACCATTTAACTATAGGAGACTGATAAGTTAGTTGTTGATAGGCTAGGACTAAGGGTTTGCATAAACAAAAGTAGTGTTTGTAAGTTTTTTATGCGTTTTTGTAAATAAGTATATTACAAATAATTAAAACTATAAATAAAAAATAATAAGGAAAGCTATACATAAGTTTATTTATTAATATAGAAATCGCTTGTAGTGGACTTTGTTATATAGGATTTTTAGAAAAAGGTGAGAGTGAAAAAACTAATTATTCGCCTCCCTGAAACTTTCAATTAAAATTTGATTAAATCGTTTTACAGTAAAAGCACATTATTGTACATACAATACCAGTGTAGGTACTAAATAAACTCAATAAACTATATTATTAAATCGAAAGTTTACAGGTTTGTGAGTATGTTAAGAAGTAATAATATCTGGAATTACTAAACCGATTTGGAAAAATCACCTGTAGAATAGAAAGCTACATTATTCCTGAGCGACATTATGTTAGAAATTGCACACGTGCAAAGCGGGGGCGCGTCGCCAGTAAATAGGTAATAATCGTGGCCATACATGGGCCAGGGAGGACATCATTAAATAAATCAAAGTAAAATCAAATATTACGCTCCGTTATTCACTCGCTTGGGTCGCAGCGTTTTGAGTTTTGCATTCCACAATTCCTGCAATGAGGAGAAATATTTATGTCAAATTGATATTCGCTCCAAAATCACTCACTTTTAATTGATAAATGTCTCCAATTTTAAGAGTAAGCTATATATAGGATTCTGAGGGCGTATATCTGAGCCGCAGAAAGCTGGCAAAATGCAATAATAAAGGATACACCAATCTTATCTTTTTTTTTAAGCAATGAAAGTGGAACGTTGCATACAGTAATTATATATAAGTGCAACAGGAACATAATAATATCGTTTGGGCTAGAACAAGGCTGGCAAATGGCGGCCTACCAGCGCTTATCGGAGCAGGTCAAAACTTCTGACTGGTGCTGACTACCTGCGCGGACGTTCTGATAAGGGCTGATAGATCAGCGCTGGTAGCCAGCTTACTACGTGTATACGCCCATGCCCATAAGACATTAGTTACGTCAACGTAAAACATTTTGTCTTGTTAGGCTGGGTAGCACGATATTTTAATTTAACCATAACAAACGTCTAAAATCTGTCAAACTTCTACGAAAACCAACGGTTATTGTTATAGTCATGGATAAATTGAAGTGGTGCAACTCAGCCTTAGTAAAGTACTTACATCAAAATGAATCGGCAAGACAAATAAAATTACCTTCAGAGCGGTTCTGAATTTAGTGGACATGAGGCTAAAGAGCAGAGGGTTGAGCACGATGCTAAACCAGCAGTTAAACGACGACGCCATGAGAAGCAGCTCCCAGTTCTGAAACATATGCAAAGAATACATAAATATGTATAAGTACATATCTTAAGAGAATATGCGTGATGCATATGTGCAAATATTGTGCGCCCGATTGGCAAGTAGGTAATCTCGTAGTGATTATTAGTATAAGCATTATTATTGCTTTATTGCGTCTCTAAGACTGATTAGTTCTTACTGCTGCAGTCGTTAATTTAACTTAAGTTGGCCTCGTTCTGTCACTTTCTTTTAATAGAAAAGGACTGTAAGAGGCTTAATGGAGGATTAACTTTAATTGACGTCTTTGAGTACGGCAGAGACTTTGCAGAACTATCCAAAGGTTGTCGGGAAGAAATTGCTTTTAGCAATAAGATCGCCTAAATTGTAGGATTCTCTTGAAAAATAAAACAAACATTACAAAATACACATTGCAAGTAAGGGGGTTTGTGTCTTGAGATATGGGAATTAAGATACATAATCTGTAATGCATAGCACCCGCGAGAGCGCAGTGCCATGTGAAATGTTCTTTGGCATCGCAGACTATGTATCTCCATCTTGCGTGCGAGAGCAAGTCCGTACGACTCTAAAAACACTCTAGTATGCAAAAACGATCTAGTCCAAACGACTCCCTTTATTTATCATGTAAAAATATATACACATTAGGTACATACCTGCAGGAACCAATAAAGTCGTTGCACGTCCATCTTGTAGATCACAATCCGCAATACAAAGAATGGCAGCCAGCACAGCATAAATGAAACCGTCAGTGCCACTAAAAACAAAAAAGTTATGATTTCGTGTCGCTTGAAAATTATTTTAAAGTAAGTAATTAGTTACTTCTATAAGTCGAGTTCACCAACACAAGTTTAATGTTTAACTAGCCGTTTTTATGTTATTTGACAATTTTGTACAGGAATTGTGTCAGATAAAACGATCGTCTTACCTTTATCAGCCGTTTAAAAATTTATGAACTTGTGTCTCAGAGTGGAGTTCACCAACACATGTTTAATTTTTAAAGCCGTTTTAGCACTATTTGACATATTATTTTATATGGGAATTCTGTCAAGTCCGTCAATTGAGTTTATCGGCTATTTAAAAATCTTAACTCGGGAATACTTTGATTGATCTACTCACTTATAAGTTTGTTGACTTTACTCCTGCTGTTCCGATGGTTGAAAATCTGGCTTCCAGGATTTCGGCAACCTGCCTGGGTAACACTCACTTTGAAAGAGACGAGGGTGTACATAAGTACCATGATCCCGAGCGGCAAGAGAAACGTAATCAAACCCAGGATTCCATTCAGCTGCTTCGCAAAAGGAGTCGGCACGATGAAGCACACCGAAAATTTTCGACTTTGAACCAGATTTGCGGTACATATTTCTGGTGCTGTCTCAATGATTGCAATAGTCCAAATGAAGAAGATTATTCTCATGACTCTGCGCTGTTCATGTTGCTTGCTCAAAAATAGCGGGAACCACACAGCTATGAACCTTTCAATGGCGAGAGCTGTAATGGTTAATACACTGTTGTTCCACAAAACGCCTACAAGGAAGAAATTAATTTTGCATACGATGTCTCCAAAGCCGTCAATATCGTAAGGGTATTTCATAAATCCATTTATATCTATGAGGATCCCAAAGGAGACTAGAAGGTCTGACCCGGCCATGTTCAATAGGTAGTAATTGGTGGCGGTGTGCATGCTCTGATGGCAATAAATCACGATGCACGTCAGCAGGTTACCGCAAACTCCTGTCACGAAGATCACAACCAAAACCGTAGCGAATAATACCCTCAGCCAGGCGTCTGTGTCTAACATTGAATTTTCCAGAATCGCCTTCCATTCTTGTAAGTAAATATCACCCGAATGGTCAGATAAGTTAGCCAAAGTGTTTTCTGATGTCATCTCCCAAAAAATGTAACTGCTTTTTGGAGAGCTGAATGAAACTGAACGATCTACTCATTATACAAACTGAAAGCCACCGATTACCGGTAGTAGCACGTAGATAGTGATTAATGTTTGCTAAAATTGTGTACGTTGCACTTAAGTAGATTAACCATTTGTATAACAAACAACTCGTGTTTGGTAACTTATCTAAGTATACCAACCAAGTATTTCACATTTCTGGAGTAATAAATTATTGGTTCTTTTTTATGATCATATATTTTTAATTTGCAATATAGGTAACTAATACCCAAAGTCTATCACATATTGAGTAATAAATTATAATATTAATCATCATACAAAACTACTTAGGTACATCAGTAATTGTCCTCATACTATCACGCTGCGTGTTACTTCACCAGATACTAATTTTGACGTCCACAATTCCTGAAACAAAATAATTGCATATTATAACACTTGAAAGCTACCAAAATAAATAAGTGGCGTGAGTTATCACATATAGTTGAGATGAGGCCTTTGTCCAGCAGCGGGATCTCTATTTGCCTAACTTTGCTTACTTTTTAACTTATGAGCTATCTACCTTCAGGGCTTTCCTAAACTTAGTGGACATCAAGCTGCAGAGCATTGGGTTCAGCACGATGCTGAACCAGCTGTTAAACGAAGTCACCATCAACAATAAGTCCCAGTTCTGTAAATAAACGATACAGAATCGTTTAACGTTCTCGTAAAATTCTGGGTGTATAATACCTAATAAGGGTCATAGCACACATATCAATTCGGAAAGGGATCGTCACCGTATCGCCTTTCGCCTCGCTGTCAAATAGGCGTCAACCTAACGTAAGCACGTAACCAAACCAGATCAGCAGCACCGGTACGTCAACTCGGCTACGGCAGGGCGACACCGCGCTTACAGCGAGAGGGGCGAGAAGGGCAAGGATGGACAAAGAGACGTAAGCTCGGATACGGAGAGAAGAGACGTAAGCGCACGGACGACGAGCCGTAAGCGCGCGGATCGCTAGTTGACCGACCCGCAAGTCGGTTCGTGAGTTGGTTCCGACGCGAGGCGTTACGATTCCGATCAGTGTGCGTCGCAGTAGATACGGAGTTTCAAACAAAGAATACTGAACGGCTAGAGTTGATATGTTTACTTTCCGTTTACGAGTTGATAAGTGTGCTGTGATCCGAAAACCTCACCTGAGCATACCACGGGGTGTGCCTCATGTTGGAGGCGAAGATGAGCAGCCTCATGGTGAAGTAGGGCAGCCAGCACACCAAGAATGACACCGTCAGCGCTGCTGATCACCACAGGATATATTAATAAGCATCAACTTACTTCATCGAAGTATTTAGAATTTAACAAAGGTTTTTGTTCGACTGGTTGTTACCCAAAAACTAACGTTATTGTTTCGCATGCATCTTCTATTATTTAAGTAATCCGTGCAAGCACTAGATTACTAACTAGATAGATTATCTAAGCACATCAATTATCCTTATGCCACTTACCAATCAGCTTATGTACTCTACTCCTATTGTCCCGCTGGTTAAAGATTTTATCCCTCGAATTATTTCTCTGTCTCACATTAACTTTGAATGCAATCATTGAGTACACAAACACCATGATACCGAGAGGAATAACAAAAGTCACCAAAGCAAGAACTCCATTCAGCAACCTTGCAAACGTCGTCGGCACGATGAAGCATATCGCCAGCTTATCTGTCTTGATCAAAGCCAGTGTCCAAATCTCCGGCAGAGCCTCAAGAATCGCTACAATCCAAATCATCGCAATCACCTTTATCACCCTCCGCCAAATAGGTTTCCTGTTCAGTAGCAGTGGATGCCAAATCACGATATACCTCTCAACAGCCAGCACGGTCATCGTCAATATACCATTATTTATCAGGGCTAACACAAAAAACGAATGCGCCTTACACATCATGTCTCCCGCTTCTTCGTACACATATTTGTAATCTGCTGCAGTATCTATATGGGCTTTGTTATAATAAGATCTTAGCTCCAATAGTATTCCGAAAGCGAGTATAAAGTCTGACATCGCTAAGTTGAACAGGTAGTAGTTGGTGGCTGTGTGCATGTTTCTGTCGCAGTAGATGACGAAGCAAGTCAGCAGGTTGCCGACGATGCCGACTACGAACACTGTTAGCATAAGAGACATGAATATCAGGCGGACCCATTCTGGGCGTTCTTTCACAGTTTTGACTAAGAGTTCAGTCCACTCGTTGATATTGAAGTCGTAGAAGTAGCTGGTCTCGTTGAGCATTCTTATAGGTTTATGAAATTAAAGTATAAATGTATTTTGGTCGCTGAAATTTGCATCATTTTCAGAGCGTAAGGGACGTGCAACTGCGTGGCGGCGCGACTGCTCGCGCGTATGTAGCCACCTCTGTTTGTCTACTACTAACACTAATTGTTCACCAATTTAATCATGTTTGCTGTGCACACTCGCGACACCGATCGTATTACGATAACTGCTTTAGCTGTTGTGCTAACAAATTTGAGTAAACCAAGTATGGCTTATAGTTTTTTAAGCGATGTAATAAAAATTACCTTTTGTTTACATAACGTTTAGCCAAACGATAATACTTAGGTACTTACTCTTTTCAGTCTTAATCCAAATAAGCCCCGAGCTTTTCCAGTATGCTTATATCGTTAAACATACCTCTTTTTATTTCCATAGGTACTACTATAGTAACTGTTTTGTATAATATTGTTACATCATATTGCTTTGCGTTGGACGAGCCTTGTAAGCTTACAAGTATTAAGATATAAATAAATAAAAAAACAGTCCACGTCATAAGACGTACTCTTCCATATCTGTTGGAAATGGTGTTTCAAACATTGAACGCACGTAGGTAGCTTTTTGTCGGCAATTCCGCTCTCCCCCAGGATGTGACTTGCATGACTTAATAAGCGACATAACGTAAGTTGATCATGTAAAACATTTCCGGCTAGTGATGATGCAGGAAAGGTTAACAAACGCTACTAAAAATATAACTACCCAAAGCCAGGCTCAAAATAAAGAGATGACGCATTTTGCTGTGGAATATACGAGAGGCTTAATAAACATTTTGTTTGCAAAACTCACTTCATATTTAAAATTTGGAGCACGTAAAAATACTTATTTAACTTTTAAACTTTGCTGTTGTAAACATGTTTACCTACTTATACCGGGTGTAATCGTGAAGTGTGCGCAGCGCATGCAGGCAATTATTCCGTAACTAGGTTTTTTTATTTTATTTAACAAATTTTCGCGAAATCTTATAGCTAGGGATCGAATATTTAATACAGTATTATAGTAAGGCCATTTTCAAAAACTTGAAACTAATATTGGACATTGTACATACCTACGTTACGGTATCAGTTAAAAGTTTTTTTGATATCTGTAATAGTTACAGAATGATCATTGATCAGCTCAAATGTGCACACTTTACAATTACCCGCGTTATCATCATCATCCTAGCGTTATCCCGGTTGTGCACTCGCACGCAAGTGCCCAGGGTCCGCTTTGGACTATGATCCAGGATATGGCTGAACGTAATACAATAAAGCGACTGCCATCTGACCTCTCCGTGACCCTGTAAAAACAGGGTAACCTGATCAGTTTCAATCATGGATTACCTATACAGCGTATAAAATTAATTTGCAATAACTCCATTAATCCGTTACATACTACTAGTTCTGCTATGTACAATATTGCAATAAATGAATAAATATATAAATAATCCGTTACATATGCAAACGGAGATAAACTTCGCACTTCCTAATCAACAGATAACAATAAAACAATGTGTTACAAGCTAGACCGTAGCTACAACATACTACATAATTAAGGCTTATTAAACATGATGTGAGGATAATTGTCGGGTTGTAACAAGTAAGTAACGCTTAAAGAATATTTACAAAGTAACTAACAAACTAATAGAGCTTAATCGTCTTCCTAGGAAGTTGTTACTACCAATGGAGTGTAGCCATCGCCGTAAAATTATTATGGTTCTGTAGATTAGTACCTAAGACTTATTCTATTATTAACTTGGCACTTCTAATTTAACTTTCGGTTGTATTTTAAGTATGAGATGCTACCTTTTGATTGGTGGGTTGGGTAGGTTCAATTTTTATTTATTTATTTAAGCTTTATTGCGCAACTAAAACTGTGTACAAAAGGCGGACTTAATGCCTAGTGGCAATACGATAACGAAAAGGCTCCTTTGTGGGTGTGTGGTAAGTGTGGTAAGGTCAAAATCCTTTTTTTTTTTCAAGAAAAATACTCGTTTACCTACTTTCTAAACCATACTTGCATTCACAAATCGATGTAAGTGACGTTTTGTAAGCGAAAGATGCATTATATTCAGATTGAAGAATATTAATTCTTAGCGCTAAAATACTTTAAACCTCAAAATGATTAGTAACATACTATACATTAAGTAGACTTACTTGATGTAGCTGTGAGAAGATACGTAAATACCTTACATGAATATGAATTCCCACATTGCAACCATAGTAAGGAAGTTCAAATTGTCCCTATAAGTATGACGGACGTTGTTGTCACAGAAACATCTAATTGCTAATATCTACCTTGGTCACTCATTATTCTCAGTATCAGCTAGTTCTAAGTATTAAACAAGTATCACATGTAGTTAGTCTAGATGTCTGGGAGAACTAAAAGTTATCGAAACTTGTTAAAAATTTATATGATATCGGTATTTAATTTACATATACCTACTGCATCGACTAAAATGAAATCTTGATGAAAAAATTTGGTAAAGATATTTTGATACCAACCCGACCAAGCCGAATATCAAACGATCTACGGCAACGACAAAAATACCGATTGTAATTAAAAATAAATGTTGTTACAATTATAATTAAACTAGTGGTTCCCCGCGACTTCGCCCGCAAGAGTTGGATTTTCCATATAAACTTTCATCCCCCATTTCACCCCCTTAATGTTTTTATATCACGACAAAATGTAGCCTATATCCTTTCCAGGGTCTCGAACTGTCTCTATACAGAATTTCATCTTAATCGGTTCAGTGGTGAACTTCAATTTACAACAATGGAAAAATACCTATAACTGTTAATAAATCATTTATTTTATGTCATGTTCTTAGCTCTACTATATTAGCACGATGCATTCACTCGTAATTAACAGCTAACCTTGCCAGTATTGTGTAGTGTACGCGTCTCTGCTCTCTGTGCCACACGCACTCGGACCAGCGGCCCTGTCGTAAGATAAACAAAATGCTCGCTCTTTGGTCGCTCTACATTTTTATTTTCGTAATATTACTGCGAGCCTTTCTACGATGTTATGTAATTAGGTGCACGTCCAACGCCAACATGACTGGCAAAGTGGTCATAGTGACGGGAGCGAACAGCGGCATCGGCTTCTACACCGCACAGGATTTGGCCAGACGAGGCGCTCGCGTCATAATGGCATGCAGGAACGAGGCAAAGGGAACTAGCGCCAGGGACCAGATCATCGCAACCACAGGCAACACTCACGTCGTTTACAAACACTTAGACATGGCATCCCTTCAATCGGTGAAAAAATTCTGCGAGGACATCACCAGAACTGAGGAGAGGCTCGACGTACTTGTGAATAACGCCGGAGTGTACGCGTTAGGGCATCAGTACACGGATGACGGAATCATCGAAACGATGCAGGTGAATTATTTCTCGGTGTTTCTATTGACGGACCTGCTCCTATCGATGATAAAGGCTCAGCGAGGAAGGATCGTGAACTTGACCTCTCTACTCCACTACATCGGGGATCTGAAGCCGGATCACGTTAACAAGAAGGGGTACTATGGCGAGGTGATGGTGTATGCCAACAGCAAGTTTTGTATCATGGCGTTCACGGTTGAGCTTGCGCGGCGCTTGCGGGGCAGTGGAGTGACTGTGAATGCTGTACATCCCGGGATTGTGAAGACGAACCTTACGAGAAGTAATAGGAATTTCCTTGTGGACGTATTTTTCCCACTGTTGCTTTGGGTTTGCTACAGGACTGCCGAGGAGGGCGCACAGGGCGTGGTGCACGCTTGCGTATCAGAGGAGTGTGCTAATATAAGCGGAGAGTTCCTCGTGGACTGTGCGGTGTGGAGATCCCACTGGAAATGTAGCAGCAAGATAATTGCCCTCAACCTATGGAACGTTTCGGAAAAGTTATTACAATATAAGCAGTCTAACATGAATGAAGAAAGTAAGTCAATCAAGTGCTAAAGAGAGACTAAGTGACTTTACCTAATAAAAAAACCGTAATACCTGTACAATAAGTCAGCCTATTAGATCCCACTGCTGGGAAAAGGCCTCACCTCTACTATGAGGAGGAACGAGCCATACTTCACCACGCGGGCTCAGTGCGGATTGGTGGAGGGGTGTATGTAAGGCAAGTGACAAACCCTACTGTCAGAAGTTATCAAGCCGCCCTAGGGCCTCTGACTAGGCTTAACGACTAATACCACAGATATTAGCCGGGACCAACTGCTTAACGTGCCTTCCGAAGCACGGAGATGCTTGTCATGGACGTCACTTAAATGGTCGGAATGGTCACCCATCCAATCACGACCGCGCCGTGGGTTGCTTAACTTTTGGTATCACTACCAAAGCGCTGCCGCCACTGCGCCACAGGCACCTCAATACCTGTACATTTGCTGTCAATACAAAGTTGATATTCAAGTTATTGGAAAAAATATATAATAACTACTTATCGCAATAAACATATTAGCTTCCCTAGGAATCACCGACATTTGTTTATGAATAGTAAGTTGTATTTTTTTGTTGAGATTTCCATGTTGGTTTAAGCACCACAATCGGCTTTTTAAGAGGTAATTACTGTTTTCTAAAATCACCTGTATAGTATTTTTATAGTTTTATCATCATGGGTCATGTTTTCCAAAATTCCCGTCAAGTTAGTTTGTAAGACCTAGTAACTTGAAGGTTTGAGTGTGAGTAATGCAGTATGCGATGCAATATGCAGTAACATACACAAATAAAATGTTTTTCTGATAAAATAATTTACTTTTAATAGGCATTATCATTACAACGTGCAAATACTTATAATTGATATTAAGTTTTTTTTATACATGAACTTATCACTATTGTCACTATTATAAATAAATTGTCACATTAGTACATAAGTTATCAATATATAGGATATTTGATACATTTGTACCTACATAGGTACACGTACTCGATGATTGGTACAGTGAGTCACACATGAACTTACCCAAATCTGTCAAAATATCTCAAATGATTTGGAACGCTATGCAAATCAACATAAGGTTGAATTTGACAGACCAGGATAGGTTGATCTGTGCATACCTATTTTTACATAAAATGTTTGTAAAATAAAAATTCTTTATCTTTGTTACGTACATATTTCCGAAATTCATTATTATTTATAATTTTAATATTTACATTATTGTAAACACCCATATACTAAATAAAATAATGTTATATAACTACTTAATTTACATTTGAGCTCTAATAACCTTTATTTACCTACTAAGGGATATTATAGGGATGGGCTATAGTCTGTGTGAATTAAAAGTAACCTATCAAAAAGTATTTTTGATGGTGGCGTGCGGCAGGTACCACCCGTGGGCGCGGGCAGACACTTGGGCGCGGGCGAGGGCGTCGCAAAGGTAATGGTGGCGCGCACACAGCACCAGCCTCACATACACACTTGAGCTAACTCTATCACTATTTGTTGGCGAAGCGCGACAGAATCCAGCGCTCATAACCTCGAGCGCGACACTCTTTACTGACCCTATCATTATTTTCTGGTGGCGTGCGGTAGTAAACCACCCGTGCAGACACTTGGGCACGAGGGAGTCTCGAAGGTAACGGAGGCTAGCGAACGCAGCGTGCAGCCTCACATTGACTCGAGAGCGACACACTTCAGCTAGCTTTATAATAACTATTTGTTGGTGGCGTGGCAGGAATCAGCCTCACACACCCATGCCGACGATTCATATAAGCTAACCCTATCACTACTTATTTGTTGACGGCGCGCGGTAGGAACCACCTCACATACACTACAAATACACTCGGCTATGATACACTCAGGCTATCACTATGACAATTTGTTGGTGGCGTGCGGCAGGAACCAGCCGTGCAGACACTTGGGCGCGGGCGAGGGCGTCTCGAAGGTGACGGTGGCGCGCGGACTCATCGTACGCGCGCACAGCACGAGCATGCCGACCGCGTGCGCGCGCGAGCCCCACACTAGCGCGCATAGCACCACGCCATCGTCCTCGCTCTGCGGACGGTGGATTGGTTCAAATACTACATTAACGTGGGTTAAAGCGAAGGTTAAAAATAATGTTCTACTAGACGAATTTCGACTGCGGCGGTTAATCCCAACAGAGATTAGTCAACTGCGTGGGAGATTTTATAGTGATAAAGTATGTGCACAATAAAACAGGTGCAACTCTTCGACCGGTGAGACGGCAATCCGACATAACCGAAGAGAGATTAGCACAGAACCAACAAGCTTAATGTGCTTTAAGCTGAGTGAGGTCCCCTTGATTTGGACATCACAGACACACAAAAGCACTGTCTGGCTAGCGTTGACAGTTACTGATTTGTGTAGTTTTTATTTTGTATTTTTTTTTGTTATCTTTGTAATTTTGTATTTTTTGTTATATTTTACAATGTGTGTTTGTGATGTCCTAAATTAATAAATGCTTCTTTATTCTTTCTTTCTTTCCGAGGCACGGGGGTGTTAACTCTACCAACTTCCTGACGCGAGTCTAGCTACACCACAATAAAAACCCCAGCCAGTGAATGATAGGAGTCACAGATTAAAGAGTCTTGGATCCCGCATTAAAATTACTCAAAGACTAAATAGGAGCAGTTCAAAACTCAGTCTCGAGTTACTTTTTACGCACAACAACATGACGTTAGTAAATGATGCACTCAAAAATTCAAGGAACATCTCAGGGGAACTCGAATCCCTGTCATTGCTCAGTTGCTAGCGCGAGCGTAGTGTTATAAGATTTACCGTTATTATTTTATTATGACTATATTAAATCAAAATCGTGGCCTAGTCTGGAAATGTTATTTTAGTCGGCATAGCACAAGCTTACGCTTAGATTGGGGCTGGGTATTTGGTGTTTGTTAAAAAAAAGGAAAATGAGCTACATTCCGAGTTAACATCTCATCTTAATCATTCTGAATCATCGAAATGATTCTGAATAAAGCACTTAGGTCCTACCTTAGCATCAGGTGACGGTACAAATACCGGCTCGCTGGGGTAGCAGTCAGGGCTGCTCCAGGTTAGAGTTTCTCCGGTCACAGTGTCAACTTTGATTACCTTCGAACAAAAAGCAAGCGGTGAAGTGGAGATAAACCACGTAGTAAACTATTTTTAAACCGAATTTTTACTTACCGTGCCAGGATTTTCTGAATCCACGTCTGAACTGATGGCGTAAAAGTAGCGGTACGGGCGGCCTGTGAAATAAAGAATATGATATTAGTTGAGTATCTGTTGATAACTATGAGTAAACCCATTCGTCAAACCATATGACAGCTTCTCGGCAGTTCTGACAAATAAGCTAAGAGCAACTAAGTTTATTTTGATCATGTCTGAATGTAGAGTTCCTCGATATTGCATACCTACACTGGGTACCTTTTTATATCCATACTAATATTTTTAGCCATTACAAACTGAAGTTTGTGACGTCGTTGCCCGGGGTGTACCACTAGTACCTCCCAGTACTAGGATCTACCTGATCCATCACCACCTCCTTTAGTCATAAGCAGGACGAGTCGCTTATCGCTGAACCAATTAGCGTAGCCTGCGTCTGCGTCGTTATTTTTTTGTATTTGGAATGGACTTGCTCTTGACTTAAGACTAAGCCAGACGTGACGTAGACAAAATCGACGGTAGGGAAAGCTCACCTAGAAGTTTCTGGTAGGGGAGGTCAGCTCAAAGCGGCCACAGAAGGCAAAGCAGCCATGGCTCCGAATACGGTTCTATTAAATGTCATAAAGAACTTTACCGGTTCGTCTCACAGCTAACCTCCCGCCTTACCCCGATCAGTTATTCGGCAGCGTTCACAGCAAGCGCGTGCGTGCAGTGACGATTTTTTAATATTTGGTGGTTTCCTTAAAAAAATGCGAGGCAAGTCCAGCCTGTTTTGAGGTAAACCATGCATAACTCATTACTTTTATCTAATGTCACTCATTTATTAGACTATTTTTGTGTATTATTTGGTTACAAAGTTAATGTAAAATATGACAGCAGTTAATTTTTAAAATAACGTGCACGAAAAAGGCAAAGCGGCTCGGACAAAGCGGTCAGTTGGCCGCTTTGCCCGAGCCGCTTAAATAAATGTGTAATACTTTGTTGATTATTTTGTTTAGATGGTCCACAATTATAAAATAATAACTACTTAAGGATCATGGGGCGAAAGTACAATGGCGCAAGCAATCAAAGATGTGAAGGAACAACAAGGCTCAATTAAATATGGCAGCACGACATTGCGGAGACATGTATAAACAGGATAATACTGTTTTATTACTTATTGTTTGTAAGGTTTTGTTTTTATAACACTTGAAAAGATATTTCAGTTATTAATAACACAGTTGATAAAAAGTGCCATTAATTTCAAGAGTTTAAATGTGTAATATTGGCAATCTTCTTTTTTCGAACACTACCTATATCTTTTGTCAAAAAATTTACAACCTTGGACAAAGCGGCTTTTTGCCACCTTTTCGTAATTTACGTGTCATATATGTATTTTCATCTTTTTGCATATTTAGATTGTGCACAATGAAGAACAAATATTTTTTCTACCTAATAGTATAAAAGTCTTTTCGAAAATCATTTTATTCAATAGGTTTTTTACACCTCAAAGTAAAGGTGGCCGCTTTGAGCTGACCTCCCTTACTCTCATTCACAGACGGGAACAAGCAAGCTGCTTGGCGCCGAGCTCCGGTAGGAGGGTGGTAGCTACCAGGCGGCACCTATGGGAGCTTACCACTCCGGATCGCTGTTAGAATCGTTCAGCCACAGTTTGCTATGTCGTTGACCGGGGCCACTGGGAGGTAGATCCTTTACCACCCTACTTAGTAATAAGCAGGACGTCGCTTATCGTCAGTTACCGCTATGCAGGTCGTAGTGTATGCGCGGCGTCTCACAGCCGAGGTCTGCCAGCAGGCGCGGACGCACGCGCGCCAGTCTCGCGGCGGACAGAGACAGCTCTAGCCGTTTTGGCCACCCGCTGAACCTCTTAGTGTAATCTGCGTCTGCGTTGTTTTTTTTATATTTGGGATATGGGTTTGCTCTTGCCTCTAGACTAAGCCAGACGTGACGTAGACAGAGTTGACAGTGAAGCGAGCTCACCCAGAAGGTTCTTGCACTCCCACTCACCGCAACACAGCAAGCTGCTTAACGCCGGGCTCCGGTGCAAGGGTGGAAGCTAACAGGCGGCACCTAACGGAGCCTACCACCGTTGTTAGGATCCGATCGTTAAGCCACCATCACAAACCTCAGTTTGGGGGGGGGGGGGTTGGACCACTAGGAGGTAGACCCTTTACCACCCCACCTAGTCACTAATAAGCAGAACGAGTGGCTTATCGCCAGTTACCGTTTTGGCAATCCCACTCACCGACGGAAAAAAGCAAACTGCTTGGCGCCGGGCTCCGGTGGGAGGGTGGCAGCAAACAGGTGCCACGTAACGGAGCCTACCAGTGCTGTTAGAATCGTTCATACACAGTTCGTGATGTCGTTGCCCGGGGTGGATCACAGATCAGTCACTCTAATAAGCAGGACGAGTGGCTTATCGTCAGTTACCGTTGTGCAGGTCGTAGTGTATGCGCGGCGTCTCGCAGCCGAGGTCGGCCAGCAGGCGCGGCCGCACGCGCGTCAGTCCTGAGGCAGAGAGAGGCAGTTCTAGCCGCTTCGGCCGCCCGCGGAACCACTCCGCGTAATCTGCGTTGCTTTGCATTGTCTGAAAGGATTACAAAAAAAATAATTAAATTTTGATCACTAAAATTTATCCACTGCGTCATCCTGTAGGACTCAAACCGACGACTCTTCAAAGTCAAAAATTCTTTATTCAATTTAGGACACAAAATGCCACTTATGAACTTCAAAATATCAATCAATCATGGCCCATATGGGGCAGAACATGTCTCCTTATCTTTTGGGCCCTACAAGCGCTTCTAGACAAGACACAGACAATCTGGCAAGTGCTGACAAGAAACGCCGGAACAAACTCAGTCACCACTAGCTGCCACAAAAATAAAACAAATTAAAATAAACAGGTAGGTACATCAGTTTGGTGCAGGCTGGACTGTCCATACATTCTCGTCATTAAGATAGTCTTGAATTTTATAATACCCCTTCGACATTAGGGTAGTTTTGACATGTAACTTAAATGTATTAATAGGTAGTTCGATAACATTATGAGGTATTTTATTGAAAAATTTGACACAATTTCCCAAGAATGAATTAATTGTTTTGGCTAATCTGAAGTTTGGAATGACAAGTTTGTTTTTATTTCTTGTGTTATACGAATGAATATCACTTTTTTTTATAAAAAGATCTAAATTCTATACGGGCGAATGCTCTTACTGAGCTGAAGCTACGGAGGACGATGACAATTTTTTGTAAGTGCACGCTACGCCAGTGAGCCGGCGTTCGATTTCATCAATACTTGGGAAATATACCCACAAAAAATCATTAATTAATAAATTAATCATTTAATCTCTCAGTGCAATGCCCGCTTAGAAATGGTCGAGCCTGCATCATAACACCTGGCACAAATTTATTTTAATTACGCGATTTGCGCTGCCCTACCGCCGCTATACGCTCTGCAGGTCAAACTTCACGGAAGAGGGGATTTGCAGTGGCAAGGTATTTCTTTACCAGACGATCGGCAAAGCCGATCAAAGGCCGTCTTGCAGGAGTAACCATTTTCGTTCATGAAGGAGTCGCCGAGATATTATATCAATAATGAAGGTTAATTATATTAAGCGACGAAATATTTTTTTATAAATAAGACAAGATAACATAATAATGAGGCCAGCATATAATAATCAGCAGCCCCTAGGTACTCTGTAAGATCTGCATGCTGATAATGTTAGCAGGTGCAATGGCTAGAACCAGCTTATATGCCCCTGATTTGTGAGCCCTTTCCTATCTCTGCAAAACAATTTGAGTGTCCATGTTTTAATTTACCTCAATAGCCTGAATGTACATAGCGTCCAGCGCCTTGGCGTCCTTGTAGGCGCAAAGGTCCAGCACCAGAGTTCCGTCGCGCTCGAAGGCGTTGATGATGTGCAGGAAGAACAGCGTCTCCGTGCTGTAGCGTTTCACTTCCTTGCCTGTGGCGCGGCTGATCAGGACTATTTGCGTCTAGAGGAGAAACAAAAAAGATGTCCAGGTAATTTGGTAAGTATAAACACGGATAAAGGGTTTATTTAATTTAATTACAAGATTCACAGCTCTAGTACAGTATATTTTAACTTAGAAACTAAACCTACAGCCAATAACGAATCTACATTTTAATTAACAATTTTAATACTTCGACAATCATAAATAAATAAGTTTAAATGGGTTTGAAGATTAAACGTCACTTCTGGTAACTTCGAACAATGAGGTAATTTGGTGTGACAGCAAAGAAAAGGATTGATTTAATTTCGTGTCCAAGCCAACTCGAAATATTATTTCTTAAGATTATTTAGCCCCAAGTTGGTATAATTGACTGAAAGATAGTAATCAACATCATCATCGCAGCGTAATCTCGGTTGTGCACTCGCACGCGAGAGCCCGAGGTCCGCTTTGGACCATGATCCAGGATGTGGCAGATCAGGTAATTAAGTAGATAGATTAATTGAAAAGATAGTAATCAACAACAATAAAAATGAAAAGAAAAAAGGCAGACACCGCTGTCGATGAATGGCATCAGAGACCGGCCATGCCGTCGAATATAGCTCGTTCTAAGTACGAGTTTAGCACCTACCTACATCTTCCACAGATCTATGTTTCATCGTGAGAGCCATAGTCTGCGCTGCGCCGAAAAGAAAGAGTAGAAGGTTATGCTATGCACAGAGAGCTTTTCTGATTTTATGAGGCAGGATGGCACAAAGTAGCTCATTGAAATAGTCTAGATTATCTATTCAGATTCCAGAATAGAATCTACAAGTTACAGGTGTGACTTACGTCCTGGTTGGGGTACCAGTGCAGGCTGGAGGCGAGCGGCGCGTTTGCGAGCTGGTTACGCAGCAGGCTGCACAGCGACACCGACATCGGCTGCTCCACGATCACGAAGTACGATTGCGTTATTCCTGAAACACAATCACACCGGTCAAACCCTCTGAGAGAGGTTGTCGTCTTGCGAGGAAGCGGCAATTCCACCCGTCTGTCATAGAAGATCCCATTCTCAGCAACACCACAAGTCCCTGCTGAGATCTTCCGAGTCCGAGCAATGCGGCTTGCGGCTGCCCTCGGAACCGCGCGGCTGTCATGTAGCTATGGGAATGTATGAAACCATTTTTGATCGATGCGTCATGGCCGAATGCGGCCATTCCATACAATCATATAGTCTGTGATAGCCGCGCGGCCCCCAGAGCCGCATGCGGCTGACGCAAGCCGATAGCCGAAGTCTACCTTTACATGCATACCTTGCCCTATAACGTCTAACGCGCGGGTGGAGGGTCACGCAAAAACTTTTCTGAATATAAAGCCGAGGCTTGCCCCAGGCCCCAAGCCCAACATTCAATGAGACATATTATTTGTAATAATCTTATTGTAGGTAAATCAGTCAAACAAGTAGGTAGTGCAAATTCACAATCGCCGTGCCTGTCCACAGAAATCCACGCTTAGTTTGAATCATGCTATGTAGAAAATAATATCAAATGCTTCTTATGAGACGATGCCTTTTGCGTGGTAAAAGCTGAACAAAATGTAAGATATGAACGCTTCAAAATTCCCAGTTTCTAACCTAAAGTCAAACCGGTCCTTTGCATCTAATCTTAAAACTACTATTAGAGTTAGTAGTAGTGAGGAACCTGGTCAAAAATGTCAGAAATAAGTAAGCATATCAAGGTCAAAGATTTTTAAAATGGCTTAAAATCCCGAATAAAAAAGTAAGGGATCAGGGCAGTCCTCTCCAAGGATCTTCACGGTGATCATTCCCTAACTAATCAAACAGGTCAGTGCATTCTACTTAAATAAGTACATTCATAATTCATACCAAAGGTGTGCATGTAAGCGGGGTGCAGCTGCCAGCGCGGCCGCATACTGCCCACCACGTGCGCTCGAGAGAACATGTCACCTGCAACACACAACAGTCGTTACCAAACTTTTTTTATTTGAAATGGGTTTGCTCTTAAATATAGACTAAGCTAGACGTGGCGTTGACAGAGTCGACGGTGGAGCGAGCTCCAGAAGGTACTGGCACTCCCGCTCACCGACGGAACACAGCAAGCTGCTTGGCACCGGGCTCCGGTGGGAGGGTGGTAGCTACCAGGCGGCACCTAACGGAGCCTATTACCGCTGATAGGATCGTTCAGCCGCCCATCACAAACTAGAGTTTTCATAGCTTTTTACAGCTCTCCAGCAACTAAAGTTTTACATTACTGCATTGTATCGACATGGAAGGTAAAGAACTACTTAATTGTAACGTTACTTACCTTTTTCTGTAAATGGAAACTTCACCACAACATGTTTTATTCGCCCCTTCACCACAGACATGCCGACGTTGTAGACGTCACCTGAAAATATTAAATGTATTTTTATTACGGTTTCAACATCAAAATCTGACAAATCTTACAAAACTCATAAAGTACTTAGTGACCATCTGATATTTTAACGTATATATGAACGACTTAATCGTCTCTCTCGGTAGTCAGCGTGTCGGATGCTATGTCGATGGCGTATGTGTAAACAACCTGAGCTACGCTGACGACATGGTTCTACTGAGTGCGTCGATCTGTGGCCTAAGAAAACTGATACGCATCTGCGAGGAGTATGCGAGTGGACACGGTCTAAAGTACAATGTGAGGAAGAGTCAATGCATGGTCTTCAAGGCGGGTACCAAGTGTCCCGGGGACTTACCACCAGTACTATTGAATAATGTCCCGTTAGAAGTGGTCGATCACTTTAAGTACCTGGGACACGTAATAACTCCTGACCTCAGAGACAATGCGGACATCGAGCGGGAACGGAGATCGTTGTCTGTTAGAGCGAACATGATAGCCCGCAGATTTGCGCGATGCTCACAGGCAGTCAAAATAACATTATTTCGAGCTTATTGTACATCACTCTATGGGGCCAACCTGTGGGCTGATTATAATAAACGGAGCTACAACGATCTTCGTATCCTGTACAATAACGCCTTCAGGGTGATTTTGGGGCTGCCCCGCTTTTGCAGTGCCTCGGGTATGTTTGCGGAGGCGCGCACTGCCTGCTTCCACGCGACCATGCGTAAGCGGTGCGCGTCAATGGTGCGCAGAGTGCGGGCCAGCTCCAATGTCATCCTGAAGGCGATAGGGGATAGACTGGACTGTCCCTTCCTCCGGCACTGCTGCCACAGACATGTCCCAGTAGTGGCTGGGGTAAGGGGCTTCTAAATGAATAATAATATTTTAATGTAATGGTTGTAATATAATAATAATAATATCTTTCCAATGAATTGTAATTTATATTTCTAATTTCGAATAGTATTTTCACTTTGACATGTTGTTGTTATTTTATTGCAATTATATTGATGTAATTTATTTAATGAATGTTATAATGTATGGATCAACGTTATCTGAAATAAAATAATTTTGAATTTGAATTTGAATTTGATATTTCCAAGGCAATTTTTTGTTTATGCTAAACCTCTTGGGGGTTTGGGTACTAAATACAACATCGAAATTGCAAAAAAAAACACCCCACTATACAAAATCGCCAATCAGCTGACATCAGTTTGTATTGAGAAGTCATTTATTTTTTGCGATTTCGATGTTGGTCTCATAGTCTCACTCCCTGAAAGGAATACAATTGATTTTGCTAGATCCTGAATAGTATTTTTGTTCAACAAACCATTGGGCATGACATGAGGGTGTGAGGTGTGGTTCACCACGGCAACGCAATCCATCATATTTTTTCTTTCCATCGTATCCAGGGTCACTGGGTCTATCCTGCAAAATATATTAAAATCCTCGTTGTAACTAGTAACTCTTTTTAGTTAAAATATCAGCAGTTGGCCTATCTGAATAAATTACCAACTTTCAAATTGCTATAGCTTTATCTTTTAAGAAAGCAATAATAGTGTTTTAATCTAACGTCAGGAAAGCTATCAATCAAACTTATGAGAAAACCAGGCAAGTGCGAGTCGAACGCGCACTGGGGGTTCCGTACAAACAAAGGTTTTTTCTACGATGTAACTACAAATATGCGGTTTTCGGATATTTTTCTTATTCTTATTATTATATTCCTCGTTGGTCTAGTGGTCAGCACGCTGGGTACTATCCACGAGGTCCCGGGTTCGAATCCCGGGTCGGGCCGAGAGTGTTTGGGCTTTTCTGTCTTGAAATTACTCAGACACAGCTCCGGAGTCAGGAAGTTGGTGGTGTTAACACCCCCGTGCCTCGGAAAGCACGTTAAGCCGTTGGTCCTGCGCCTGATCTCTCTACGGTCATGTCGGACTGCCGTCTCACCGAATTATGGGAGTGAAGGAACAGAGAGTGCACCTGTGTATTACGCACACACTTGTGCACTATAATATGTCCTGCGCAGTTGGCTAATCTCTTTTGAGATAGGCCGCCGTAGTCGAAATCGGCTAGGAGGACATTATCATCATTATATTCTTATATCTTTTTTTTATTTGTGCTTAAAGACCTTTCTTCTTGCCAAATTTCAATAATTTTAGGTCTATGTGGAGTACTTCCTCCACAGGTTTTGATTGCCCTACAGATTGTTAAAATACTTTTTAATCTTTGGATTGCGTCGTCTTATTTTTTTTACATCTTCACGGATCCGCAGTTATTTGGTGTTAATTTCAACTTGATACCTCCACGCGCTCTAGAGAAAATGGGTTCAAGACCCAACAGGCAGACGGACAACAAAGATCATATATAGATCTTATTTTTTAAAATACAAAAAAATAAAATTACCACTTTTTAAGGGTACCTCCCCATACATGTAAAGGGGGGGTGAATTATTTTTTTGAGTGCACCCCCTTGTGTGGAGTATCGTTGAAAAGGTCTATGAAAATAAGATAGGGTTTCCATTAAACACTTTTTTATCAGCTTTACCATATGCGAGATATAGCCCGCCAAAGTCGTTTACACGGTCCCCCCCCCCTGTAATTTCTAAAGTCTTGGACCTATAAACTTCAAATCACTTACGTAAAGAAACAGCTGCGGAAACTCTTATTTAAAATTGTTTCGGGTATCCTGTGATGAATACTTTTGAAATTATAAATAAAATTAAAATATATACTTTTTTGCCTATACTGTCTAATGTTTTAAGTTAATGGTACGGAACCCTTCGCGCGCGAGTCCGACTCGCACTCGGCCGGGTTTTCCTTTACGAAATCCAAAAATGACAATTTATTCGTCATTGCTTTGAATTGCAAACGCTAAGTTATAAGTATGGCGGCAGTCCTGAAGCTCCCTGACATTATTATTTACCTGTGAATAACTGGTCCCTCTGTGAAGGCATAGATTTCGTCCCCGAATGGATACAGGGAGATCATGGCGTTGTCCGATATCGCCTCCCCGGGCTTGAACATGGCTGCCACCCTGCAAATAGAAGGTGTGAAAAAGTTTATTAAATAAATTAAGTTTTTGTTCTTACTTATTTAACTCTTCCTTATTTATTATACTTATGTGAAAAGCCCAGTCTATGTAAACCGAAAATACTTTTAGCCTGTCTAATGGACTATCAACTTGAAAATGTTGAAATTATATACTTAGGAGCTTCCCTATATGATATTTTAATACACAATTGCTGCGGGAAAATAATATTACTAACCATTTTAATTTCAGTACTAACCACTACTGCCTGAAATTATTAACTGAGATACTTTTTAAGCCCAAGTTCACCAACTTTTAGACTGCCGGTAAAGATCGGTTAGTTTGGAAGAACTTCCATACAAAATATATCAAATAATGCTAAATCGGCTGATTAAAATTAAACATGTGGTCCATGTGGGTGAACTCCAGGCTAAGTCAATCCTGATTGTTGGCGTTTCCAATGAACATATTTTGACACTGGCAGCCGTGACTAACGCAAACAGTAGGGATTTATTTATGTCTTTTTATTACAGATTGGTTTTAGGCATCGTTCACACCAAACGTATTGTCCACCGCCGACTCGTTCGCATTGAACCGATAATACACTGTTACCTCTGCAGATAGTGATTTTTTATGGCTGACGGTGAGCATGTTCCCAGTCGGCAGCGGACAATATGTTTGGTGTGAACGACGCCTACTCCGACAAGTTCCTGCGCGACTCTCCTTACGCTCCGACAGATGCCAATCGCACGCGACTGTCACAAGCAAGATAACCCCTTCCTGACATCCAGCATACCACACCCCCCGCACGTCTGGCGGCGCCTGCGAGGAGGGTAGCACTTATTACACCATCCTATTTGTGTAGCATCCTATTTAGGAAATAGGAAGATGAAATCAAATTGAATTTCGCTCACAAAAATTTATCGACTGTGTCATCCGTCATCCGGTGGGACTCGAACCCACGTCCCTTCGCTATCCGGGCGAGTGCTCTTACCAACTGAACTACGGAGGACTTTAGTCAGACGACGAATTTTTGCAAGTGCTTGCTGCGCCAGTGAGCCGCTCAGTTGGTAAGAGCACTCGCCCGGATAGCAAAGGGACGTGGGTACGAGTCCCACCGAATGACACAGTCGATTAATTTTTGTGAGCGAAATTCAATTTGATTTCGTAAAAACTTGCAAAATAATTGTTTAAGTTATAAAAAAAAAAATAGGAAGATTAAATCACAGTTCACTACTTAAGACGAAAGAATACCACCATTTCTCCATACAAACGTAGTCCCCTGTTTCCTTCCTGGATATAGACTAAGGTCCAAATTTTTTTTTGCTATATTATCTACATTTACTGCCGCTATGCTCCTATGTTTCGTTTTTTCCCATATTCGAATTAACACGGGAAATATGGGCCTTCAAACGTTAAGAAAATTGCCAAATTTCAACCTCAAACTTTAGACGCTCGCCAAATAAAATCTACGCACATTAGGACAAAAACTAAAACATACGAGCATAGTCCTATCCTTTTTTAAATTATTTATAAAAACAATATTATAATTGGTAAAGTTTTCGTCGAGAATCAGGGGACTACGAAATGCTGTTTTGGTCAGTTTTATGAAGCGAATTTTGGTCTGAGCTGCATTTGTCCCTTTCTTGCTTTAGGAGGAGAGGTTTGGGGGGTGGGTAATGTCATAACAAATACGTATACGTGTAGTGAAGCTTCATAGTCGATAATTATATCGATACGCCATTGTTGGCCTAATCGACATCGATTTATTAAGTTATATACTGTCTTGATAATATTTTTCTTAATATTTTATATCATTAGCTTTCTTCACTCTGGCTTTTAAAGGTCTACTAATCCTCAGTGGTGTTTCTATAAAAGAAAAAGCACGTAGGTATTCCATTGCTGACTTCTAGAATGACTGTGCACATTCATGTGATGTAAGCACTTACTGAGGACGTAACGTAAGTAGATTCATTTCAATTCGATAGATTGTAGCCAAGCTGATTTCTGATGGAAGCTAATAAGTAATGGATTTTACAACCGGTTGTCCACGACTTTGTCCGCGCACATGTCGAATTTACCATACAAACTTCCACTCCCATTTCCACCCCCTTAGAGGATAAGTTTCCAAAAATCCTGTTATGTCATTCTTAATTTCTAACCAAAAAGTTAAATACAACATTTTATCGATTTAGCTGCATAACTGACCGAGTTTCATACAAACTTTTCCCCTCCCCTACCCTCCTTTTTTACCCTGTTAGGGGATGAATTTCCAAATAACCTTTCTTAGGGCACCCCTAGACCTCTTATAGAACCTTTGATTTGGAGTCTCTAGACCCAGCAGTTAGGGCTGTGGGTTTATATGTCAGTCAGTCATTAAGTCAGTTTTCATTTTTGTATAATGTTTAGAAGATAATGTGAGTGAAGGCTTGTTGTATTATCCACCAAGACGTCTAATAAATTACACTATCTATTGTATGGTTTATAAGCACACTGTAGACAATCTGCTGATGCAGATCACTAATTAATCCCATAAGAAAAATTAAACAAATTGTTTCATAATATTGTTTTTATTGCGCCAACTGCGAACCACTTGTTAGTATAATATACAATCATCTTCAAAACAAGGGTTATTAACAAAGAAAAATTGTTGCACAATTAGATAATGTCTTGTTGAAAGGTGTTGTCATTGTTGTCAATCAATCTTCATAAATAAAAAGTTCCGTTACACGTATGAACAAAATAAAAAAAAAAGGTTTTTTCTTTAATTTCATAAACATTAAGCTTTTGCAAAATCATTCTTGTTGTAAACGTAGACTGTCGTGTCGTGTCTAATAGTATGTTTGTAAAGATATAAAAAAATTATACAAATTATTATTTTTGTAAAATATTTATTTAGTAACCTAATCGTAGTATGAGTGAACCGGAAAATGTCATCTGTCACCTTGCCTTTGTATTTCTAGGTATATCTTTCGTAAACTATATTAAAGGATATAATCATGAAACTGACAGCCATGGCACATGTTTACATTTATTTTTTCTTTTAATTTAATGATGTATCATGTTCAAGCTCCTATATAAATAGCAACGTATTTATATCTTGCACAATACCCTGCTATAAAGATATAATAACGTAAATAATGGAATCAAAACACGAATTTTATTTTATATTGACTCTACCATAACCTGAATTTGAAACTCTTTCTTCTTTGTTTTCATAATTTTAAGAAACTTTTTACTAAAAAGAATTGTGTACACATAGACTTTATTTTTTATTGCGTACTGTATCTTCAGTTATAGTTTCTCAAAGAGTACATCATGTTTCTTGAAAATACTTTATTTTAGCGAGTTTTGCGCGAGGTCCAGTGCGCACACACACAAACTTACGCTACTCACACAAAGATAGAGCAGTGCGGGGTGCGGGGGCGGCCGCCAGAGCATGCATCGAGACAGCAACATTTTATTCAAAAACCTATTTTTCAAATGTCACTTAGACCGCGTTTTCTCTTAAGATCCTACCTTCTTAAGTAGAATCCGATTGTTTCCTATCTTACTACAAATGGTACCCAAATTACATTTGATTGGAATCTGAATAATCGAATCGAAATTAAGAATAATAACACGATTCGAATGAATTTTAAAAAGTTAATTCGAATCATCGCTTGACTCGAATTTTTCAAGTTGGTACAAATCTGCGAGCTGATACGAATTATTTTCTTCGATTCGAGTCCGCGAGCTAATTCGAATCTCTGATTGTAAATTATTTTACTTGTTCGACAGCTTCATAAGTAGTAGCATTTTATAAATTTTATTTCTATCTATTTGCATCCTTGGCTTTTATAGTCGATAAGGTAAAGTAAAATCATGTTTCCGATTTGAATCAAGGGTTAATAATTCGAATCATGATTCAAGTATACTTACATTTTCGATTCAAGTCCCATCACTATTTTCTATCTTCCTTGTAAGAATTCTACGTAGAACGCTACCTCCCTAATTAGGACGCAACCTTCCTAGTTAGGATACTACCTTTCTAGTTAGGTTCCTAAGTAGGAAGCTACCTTCTTAGTTAGGATGCTACCTTCCTATTAGGATGCTACCTTCCTATTAGGACCCTAAGTAGGATCCTGTTAGGAATGTACAAATAGAATGGTGTAATAAGTGCTTAACGCACGAACTTGTCGGACTATAATATCGGGCGTATGTCACCTGTCGAATATAGTATGGCACGGGTCCGGCGCAGCCTTGGTCCCGAACTCGGTGACGACGATGCGCTGCGCGGCGTGGTTCCGCTTGTACGTGTTGGACTGTAGGAAGCGGCACTGGTACGTCACAGTGCCTTCGTGGATCGCGAACCTAGTATAAATCACAGAGGCAATACAATGACATATTCTCTGCAGTGAAGTGGATAAGGAAACTGCTAAAAATAGGTATTAATAGGTGAACTGCTTGATTCAATGGAATCTATTTATGGTGTGGGCACTGTGAGCAAAAAGACTTGGAGTCCCCATAAAAACTAGACACACTAATTACTTATCGTTCAATAAGTAAGTACATCCCCATACCTACCTACTCATTGAAAAAGCCTCAAAAATGTTCTTGAGCACACTATAATACTATTGGTTCCGTAGAAAAAGTTGTTACGGAATAGCTAAGAAAACAAATACTATTTACTACTGTTTACTAGTGTTTTAGTAGGTACCTAAAGAGTACCTACATATTACGAGGGTAAACTGAAAGTTCTTAGAACTGGCCACTTATAAACAATATAATAAAAAAAATATTCTAAAATTTGAAAATAGAACTCTTTGCCAATATTACTGAGTATATATTTCATTCATTTGTCATTTGTTTTACGACTTGGCGGCAAATTGAAAATTGTCTGTGTCACTTCAAAATGAATTTAACACGAGAAAATTTTCGTGCAATGATTTTTTATGACATTCGATGTCATTTAAGTCAACAAGAAAGTTATGATAGACTACGATTGGCCTTTCACGATGAAGCCCCATCTCGTGCGACTGTTTACAACTGGTTTAATGAGTTTAAACGTGGTCGCACTAATCTCACTGATGATGTACGTGAGGGACGGCCTTCTACGGCGACGACTGAAAATAACATCTGTGTTGTGCGGCGTATGATAGAGACTGACAAAAGAGTGACCTATCAGCAGATTCGGACAAGCTTAGGCATCGGTATGAGTCAAGTGCACAAAATCCTCCACGAACATTTAGCGGTCAGGAAGCTTTGCGCCCGGTGGATACCTCATAATTTGACTAAGGCTCAAAAACTCCATCGTGTGGATTGGTGCCGTAAAATGATTGAAAGATTTAACGGAGGTGACTCAAATGCTGTGTTCGACATACTAACAGGTGACGAAAGCTGGATTTACTGTTATGATCCTGAAACCAAAAGACAATCTGCTCAGTGGGTGTTTCCTTTCGAGGAGTTGCCAACTAAAGTGAAGAGAGATCGAAGTGCGGGAAAAAAAATGGTGGCCTCGTTCTTTGGAAGGATAGGTCATTTCGCAACAATTGTGTTAGAGGATCAAAAAACACTACCAATTGTTTGCCACTTGTCTTGGAAAAAGTTCGAGAGAAACGACCTCGCAGTAGGATCCTCCTTCACCACGACAACGCCTCGTCGCACACCGCCAAGCGAACGATCGACTATTTGGCGACATCAAACGTTGAATTACTGGGTCACCCGCCGTATAGCCCCGACCTCGCGCCTTGTAATTTTTATTTATTTCCAAAAATTAAAGAAAAACTTAAAGGAAAGCGGTTTATGAATGCTGAAGAAGCGGTGGCTGCGTATCGCGATGCCATTGAAGAGACCCCTAAGGACGAGTGGGCAAAGTGCTTTTCCCAGTGGTTCCATCGCATGCAGCGGTGTATTGACGTCAATGGACAATATTTTGAAAAGATATAATAAAACTAATAACTGGCTAATGTAATCAGTTTTTGATTTTCTAAGAACTTTCAGTTTGACCCTCGTATTATTATTTATGGTATCTACGATTAATTTTCAAGTAACAAAACTTACACTATCAGAACAATGATCTCTAGTCAGTACCTAGTTCAACTATTCATGTGTCGAACCTAAGCCAAAATACCAGTAGTACACATAGATAACTGCACGAAAACGTTACACAAAAGGATAAAAATGGTATGTAAAATAATAGCATATAAAAAGTCTGCTACAATTTGCAGAATTAATGAAACAAACGCATTTTCCTTAAAAGCGGCGACGTATCGCTAAACAGTTTAATAAGGACGCAGCCAGGTGATCTCAATAACGGATCGATAAGCACAATTTTATCCAATCTGCATGATCGGCCGCGCATCAGTCGCTTACGCACTTCCTGGATGGCATGCTTGCTAACTAATTGCGATCATAATGTGCCAGTAGGTACCTAGGCGACCGAGCTTTGCTCGGTTACTACTATTTAAAAAGCTTATTAATTCGTAAGTCTTGTTTAACAAAATCTATAAACTTATAACTTCACAAAAAAAAAATTTTAGCGAGATCTTTAGAGCCGTTCCGAGATCACAAATATACTTATATACTCGCTGAAATTTGTGTGGTTGTTTTCCCGCAGCAGAACGATTTACCTTTAGTAGTACTATTGAATCATGCGAGAATTGTTTTTAAAATAAAAATATTTTTGTTCTTAAGTAATGAAAAAAAAATCATCAACTCGAAAGCGTGAGAAACGATAGTTTCTTTTACGAGAATTGGCGTATTTGGGTACTGCTTGCCGCACGAAATCAATCTTTAAAGCAAAGAAGCTCTACGCTCTAAGCAATGCAGCATAAACTGCACTAATTTTACTGCGAGAAAATAACCATTTAAATTTCAGCGCGTATATAAATAAATATACAAGTATTGCTTGTTTAAAGGTATAAGATTGCAGAAAAGTGCGTTCCGTAAGGTCGGGGTTACTTAGCCCTAGGTAACAGTGAACACCATGTAGCTGATACGGATGATATCTCATTAGAAATCTCTGGACCTGGTTGAAGAAGTTAGTTATGCCCATTATGTAACAAAGAAATTTAAAAAAATACATAGGTACAATAATTAAAGTCTGAAGATTTTACGTTCGTTTGGTTTTCGACCCTCATTTCAACAGTCACTGCAATGGCTTTTATTTCAAAATTCACGTTGCTACAACTTTTTGCGAAAGAACTTCTCAGCTTTCCGCCCACCCTCGTCCTTTGGACGTCATATACATACGAGTAAGTATGGGTTTACTAAGTTCGATTCGTGGTTGCGTAAGGTCACGGTTGGATTAAGCAGAGATGACGTCACTAATACAGTTTTAGGATTACTAAAATTAAATAGAAAAGACTTTAATAGATCGAAGTTTAATCGGTAGTTATACACTGCAGAGCTACCTGTTGATAAAGCATAGTAAGTAGGCGTTACACCCGAGAGAATATAGAAAATTATGGATTTCTATTTTGGTGACACCTTGAAAACCGATGGCCATGGGGGTTGTCAGACACAGAGGCCCTTCAAGATGCGAAGTGGCCAGCAACTCCGGCTGTATTGTCTCTATTACCTGATTACCTACAACTGTATAAGATGCCGCAGTGTAAAGTGGCCCTGAGACGATCAATTGCGATTGTCAATTTTTACGTTATTGTTGGGTCAAAGATCGTCTACAGATACATTGAAGTGATTGTCATTCGCAAAGAACTACATGATTGAAGGCAAATTATGGAAAATTTTATTGAAGCCCATTGACAATCGCGAATAAAGAAGCCATTGACTGTCGCGCTGTGCTCGGTCAGTATTCCATATCATTATTGGTCGACAGAAAACACAATGGCGGCGAGCAATTGACGCGTCAATTGAAGGTCCATCATTCGCACAGTATGTCCATCAATAACGTAAATATTGACAATCGCCATTGATTATTTCGGGGGTACTTTAAGCTTGATGTGATGTGTCTGTCATTACCTGTGCAGCAGAGCCGAGCTGTCGAAAAGGTGCTCGAAGCGCATGTTGCCGACTTTCAGCGATCCGGGCCCGTTGCGCAGGAGACTGCCTTGCAGCCAAGCTGGGATCTCGCCTGAAAACAAACCACAATTATAATATTAACAATACCTAAGTTAGTCCTGCGCCTGATCTCTCTACAGTCATGTCGGACTGCCGTCTCACCGAATTATGAGAGTGAAGGAACAGAGAGTGCACTTGTGTATTGCGCACACACTTGTGCACTATAATATCTCCCGCGCAGTCAACTAATCTCTGTTGAGATTGGCCACTGTAGTCGAAATTCGGCTAGGAGGACATTATTACCTAAGTTTTTATAATATTTTTAAAATGCATTTTTTTGCAAGTTTTACGAAAAGTTTTTTTTAATTTTGCTCACAAAAACTTATCGATCGTAGTCTGGTAATGGTTACACAGCAAAGGACTTGTCCTCTTTTTGTATGGAGACTGGATTTTTATTCCAAGATATGACCAACCACCAATAACCTATATTTATCCTTAAGCTACAAAAATATGAAACACGTAACCATAGAAATCAGAATTTTAAACGCCTCCATTTTTGAGAAAAAATATTTTTTGTAACAGGCATCAGAAGAAGGGCTAGTTTTTGTGAACTCTTTCATATAATATTTAGTTTATTCTGGTTAGAAATATTGACGAATAAAAAACCATTAATGGACAAGTCCTTTTCGTAGGTAGCTGTTTATTATTTTAGGCAAATTTAATTTCCGACCTTTTTATTTAATTTTATTTATTGTCAACTGTACGTACGTAACCCACCTGTTAAACTTATGGTTACAGGATGTTCCACAATTTACAGACAAACTAAACTTGCTTAGTTCTTATTATTATGTATTAACATACATAATAAAAAGCATTTATATGACGACCGCCTTGGTGTAGTGGTTCGTGCCGCGGACTTCTAAACCAGGCGGTTGCGGGTTCGAATCCCGCAAGGGGCAAATGTTTGTGTGATGAGCACGAGCATTTGTACCTAATTCATGGATGTTTATACATGTATATAAGTATGTCTATCCGTTATCCTAGTCACCATAGCACAAGCTCACGCTTAGTTTGGGGCTAGGTAATTGGTGTGTTTGTTGAAACAATTTATTTATTTATTTATTTATTATACACAAACGATACTACCCTATGTACTGGAAAGAAAACAACACACTTATTAATAATATTCGTATGGTAATTTAGTAAGCGAAAATATTCAAATTGTAACGAACAAAAATGTCAAACAGGACCTAAGCCGGTACCGTAGTAAGTTGATAAGTAATTAGATACAAATTACCTTTGATGTAAAGATTTTTACAAGATAATTATGTAGGTACCTAAGTGTACTACTCTATTGTTCTAATGAGTACTTACTTACTTAATCTTTACCGTGCACAAGTAAAAAAAAATTGCAACAATCGTTATAATATTTCTGATCGAAGAAGCCAAGAAAAAATAACAAAGTATGATTGTTGTTGTTTATGTTTTGCTAGTCTGTAAGTTACTTAATTACCTGATGATGAAAGCAATTATTTTAAAAATAACAATTTCCTAATGGCCGCAGATCATTAGCGCTGCGTTTCCATCAAAGATGAGCGAAAATAAGTAGTGCGGGATGTGTAAGAACCAATAAAATCGTTTCATTTAGATACCGAAGTAGTCGCTACGATACGGGAGTTAATTGACTACGCGGTATTCAGACAGTCTTACTAAGACTCAGCGTAGTGTAATAAGAGTTAGCCTGTAAGTCTGTCTGCTCTATCTCGCTCTTTCACAGTATGAAAAAGGGAGATGGGAGATAGACTGTCTCAGTAAGACTGTCTGAATGCCGTGTAGTGTGATACCCCCGTCGCCGTTTCCACAGCAACTGCGTTAAGCAAGTAAATAAACCCACGACCACTAGCAAACCTTGGCTATCTCTGAAAAGCTTACAAATTACTCTTCAGACACGAGAATAAACTTAAACCTAACTCACCAGTTATTTCTCCTTCCAGAGGTTCCGTGACCTCCTCCTCGCAGGAGCGCAGCCAGACACTGGAGTCGCAGTTAGGGTACAGCTTCTTGGAGGCAGACGCCATTGCTAAAACACTGTCTTAGCAAGTATTCCTTCAAACAGTCCTACTACCTACGTATTTGCCACGAGTAAGTACCCAATAGGTACTTTACTTGCGAGTAGCGATAGAGGAACGCGATCTTTTGGCGCGAAAGAAAAAGAAAAAAATAATTATATTTTTTTCGGCCAGTATCATTGGACAAAAGAGTATAAAATTGTGAACCGACTTTTATTTTTAATTCAAAATCATAGTCAAAACGTGTATGCATGCATGATATGCATCTTTTCAAGCTTTGGTAATGAAATACAAGCCTTAAATAGTTTACTGAAACCTTTATGTACCGACCTAATTTAAAATTATCTAATGCAATTTCTGGATAAAAAATTATTAGGCCTACTTAAATGCAAAAATATCTTATCTCCAAAGTCGCGCTAATCTCGCATGCGTCTAATCTAACCAGTAAAATATCTAATTGTGGCTAATTAATGCACTAAACACATAAAAAATTCTTCAGTATAAAATAATTACATAAAAACAGTCGATGGGTGTCCCTAGCAAAACACAGATAATAACCTCACTGATTAAACAATAGAAAAATAATAGAATTATTACTCGTAATTCGCGGTTCACGTCAAATATAAAATTTTGAAATAGGAACTTCACGGCTCTAACTTATTAAGCGTAGCCAAGACAAAGGTACTCACTATAATTCCACCTGAAGATTTGCAAATTCGTGTTAGCGTTTGCAATGTTGGATAGATTCTGTCGGAATGGCGGAGAAGCGTCTAGTCGTAGACTGGCGTGGGGGTTGCTTCGCCAGGGATGGGGTTGGGCCGCCACCCGATCACGCGTGACCTTAACCGAGCGTACCACGTGCTCAATTAAAAATATTACTTCGTTATATGAACTTTATCAAAAGCCAAACCAATTCAGCCTCTTTGGAAGAGAGTTTCTGAGATAGAAAATCTACCTAAGTAGGTACTCGGAGAGACAGATTTATTTGCGACTTTAAAACATTAACAAGTATATTGTTAATAATTAAAATAATACAATAGGAATACCAGTCTTTAACCACGTTCCCAGGAAACCTATTTCTGTGCAAATGTGTGCAATATATGTATCATACATAATAAATCCTTCCCTTGAATCAAAATAAAGAAATTAACAGCATTATCGGCATAAACACAGAAGGTTTACAGACAAATACACAGGAGTAGTAGTATATTGGTGAGTGCCGAAGACATCCGCTCAGCATTAATCATGGCATCCGAATCACTGTATCTATTGCTGAAAACTGCATTGAAATCCGTTGCGTTTGAAAAGATATAAGCGAACACAGCGGGAGCAACATTGTTTTATACTATGTAAAAGTAAAGAAAGATACAGATAAAGAAGCTTATTGTAAGTAAGAAAGATAATTAAAATTTATTGTACAAATCGCGGAATCAAGGCCAAAAGCATGCACTACTAGTTGGTAATGTCCGAAATAGACGAAATACAGACGGTATAAGAGACAGAAAATGAACAAAATACCTGGGTACTGAGAGACACGCAAAACGAAAAACAATGTAAAATTCAAATCAATTATTTAACTTTTTGGAAGAAAATTAATTTGTTTTTATAATTTAAGCAATTTTATGCAAGCTTTTACGAAATATATTTTGCTCACAAAAAATCATCAACCGTCTTCTGGTAGGAAGGACTCGAACTCAGGACCTTTCGTTACGCCGGGCGATTAATTGATCAACGAGCAGAGAACAGAGGACGATAGTCGCCCGACGAATTTTTGTAAGCCGGTGCGGCTTATATTATGATTTCACAATATTTATTCTATGATTTCACCAATACTTCGGAAATGTATTCACACACATTAGATATAAATATTTTTGCATTATAAACCCTTGGTTAATAATGGAAACAGCTTAACTTATAATTGTTTTTATAATTCAAGCAATTCTTTTGTCAGTTTTTACGAAATAAAATTTGTTCACAAAATTAATTAACCGTCTGGTTTTCTGTACATTTGGGTGAGAGAGCCATCGCTCCGACTCCGGGCAAGTCGTAGGTTCGAGTCCTACTAGAACGCGGTCGATGATTTTGTTATTAAAAACTAAGTTTGTACCGACTTATTGTGGTAATTAAAATATACATGCTTGCCTATATGTACAATATGTAAGTTAAAAAAAATTAAGTACTCACATTAATACCACAGGTAGGTATTGTATCAAATATTAATGGATTTATCCGGCTGACCCTGGCTGGCCGGAGTAAGGGAACGCTCCTGACATTGATACTGACTCGCTTCCTGGAGGGCAGCGGATTAGCTGGACGGCACAAGTTTAAGACTTTCGCGGAAGCCAGAAACATTTTAAAAGTTGTTGTTTTTTGCAACAATACATTTGCCCTGTCAGTTTAAAAAAAACAGAAATAAGTAAATGGTACGTCATGATCACATTGCATACGGAATCGTGATTTTTCAAGATTCGTTTAAGGAGTTTGTCAGACTACGCGATATTCAGACAGGCTCTTACTAAGACTCAGCGTAGTGTAATAAGAGTTAGCCTGTAAGTCTGTCTGCCCCATCTCGCTCTTTCACAGGTTGAAGGAGCGAGATGAAGCTTAGACTGTCATAGTAAGGATTGCCTTATTTTGCTATGTGTGGAACATAAAACTTTATTGAAAAAATTACGACATTATGGAGCTTCAATTAATTCATTAAATTTACTTGAATCCTACCTAACAAGTAGAACGCAAAAAGTTTGCATCAACGGAATTGAGTCTTCTGGAGCACCTCTGACAATGGGTGTGCCCCAGGGATCGATATTGGGACCTTTGTTGTTTTTGATTTATATAACTGACCTTCCACACTTTGTGGAAGATAATTGTGATATAGTATTATTTGCTGATGATACTTCACTTATATTCAAAATTCCAAGGGGGAAAGATACTTTTGACGATGTGAATAATACTCTTTCACAAGTATTACATTGGTTTACCGTTAACAACCTATTACTTAACGGGAATAAAACTAAATGTGTTAAGTTTACGATGCCTAATGTCAGACAGGCCTCAACACATATTTTGATAAAAGACAAATTGCTAAATACTATAGATTCAACAACATTTTTAGGCATAACTTTAGATTCAAAACTACAATGGGGTCCTCATATCGTGGCCTTGTCAGGAAGACTTAGTTCAGCTGCAAAAGCAGATATAAAAAAGATACGGCGCTTGACTGATATTGAAACGGCCAGACTAGTATATGTTAGTTATTTCCACAGCTTGATGTCGTACGGTATTTTACTGTGGGGTTCAGCTGCTGATATCAAATCAGTTTTTGTTTTACAAAAAAGGGCCGTGCGTGCTATTTATAACCTCAAACCTCGAGATTCATTAAAATATTTTTTTAAAGAGATAAGGATATTAACGGTAGCCTCTCAATATATTTATGAAAATATTATATGTATATGTGCGCAAAAACCTGCATCTATTTACAAAGAAAAGTGATACACATTCTTTTAACACTAGAAATAAAAATAAACTTGCTGTTCCACAATTCAGGCTACAAAAGGTTGGTCAGTCTTTATGGGGAAATGTATCAATTTCTTTAACAAATTACCACAACATATTGTAGAATTACCAATCAATAAATTTAAATCATTAATTAAGGATACTTTAATGACAAAGGGTTATTATAAGGTAGACGATTATTTGAATAATGTCAACGTGTGGACCAGCACCAGTAAAATTTTAATTTCTGTATCAAAATATTATTTTTAAAAGAGGCTTTGACAAAAATGACTGAGTTTCTTGTGCTGCTTCTTTTCAGCACTAGCCCAGAATTTGTCCCGAAGCAGTGGTAGGTAAAAAATATATGTTGGGACGTGTATAAGTGCCCCCAGTGGGTCTACATGCATAAATAAATGACTTTTATGACTTTTTATGTCTAACTAACGCGAAATCTAATAACCCCTTAGGTCCAAAGAGAACAATAGTTTGCGTTTAAGTTATTTTACTACCCACCTTTTGAGCATCTCCAGATGTATCTCTCAGGATGTTGAACGTGAACATAATGCGAAAAAACAAACACGGATCCGCACCATTTCAGGATTCTCGAATCTCTCTCGTGTGAATGAGCACTTTGAATTCGTTGGTTTGCCTAAGACTTCTTGCGTGTCGATACTCGATTAAATATTAGGTCTAGATGACGATGCCCGTATTTCGACCGTCCCTATCACTCATGCCTGCATTAAAGCGCAAACGAGCGTGATGGCTAGAATCGAAAATACCTATAGTCTATTGTGGCAGCCCTTTTAATTATAGCATTACTTACGCCCACTATTCATCTCTGTTTAGCCCAAAGGTATGACTAGTAGAGAATGCCACTTGGCATTAAGTCCGCCTTTTGTACAAAATTTTCAGCTGTGCAATAAAGCTTAAATAAATAAAATACCTACTTGCCTATTAATTCTATCGCTAGGTTTTTCGGGGAGTGAGTTTTGTTATCTTATCCAGGTGCATTAACATGCACGATGATGTTATAAATATTTTCTCATTAGCGGGTTTGCTCTATTACCTAGCTCATATTATGACATGTAGAATAGACGGTATACACGATAGCAGCCTCTATTTCTGGTATCATAATATGCATGCACGATAGCAGTCTCTATGTTTGCTATCATGCATACCTTGTATTAATCCACACCATGGCAAACAAGGAAACTAGGTATATTACATTGTTTTTATTAAAACCCGCTAATCTCATAACTTGCACCACAGTATCACAAAGCCGCGGTTATTTAATAAGTACTCTGAGGGTGTCTCCCCCCGACCTTCATTACAAGGCCAAGTACCAAGTTCAGATATACTCGGACCAGGGACGACCTCCTGGGACCACCCACCCTACGTCCTACGAGTTTCCAATTTATAAATGCAACTAACGGTTGCCCGCTATGTCGTCTGTGCAAATGTCGAATTTCCCATATAAAGTTCCACTCCTCTTTCACCCCCTTAGAGATTGAAGACGCATGGTGCGAAATTTCAAGTTTCTAATCTGAGTAGTTTAGGCTGTGTGTTGATATGCAGTCAGTTATTATCATTAAGTCAGTTTTAATTTATATTGATTAGATAACTAATAGCCTTCTATCATAACGAAAGTCTTGGTAGGTACATACAGGTGTCCCGTAAATTAGCGTCAGGCGAGAGTGACGTCATTCTATTGCTCAAATACAACAACTTTTTCTATGGGATCAACATGGAAATCTCAAAAAAAAATTTGACTTCTTCATACAAACTGCTCTCAGCTGATTGGTACTTTTTGTATGGGGAAGCCACAATTTTTTTGAGATTTCGATGTTGATCCCATAGAAAAAGTTGTTGTATTTGAGCAATAGAAAGACGTCACTCTTGCTTGACGCTAATTTACGGGACACCGTGTATAATGGTTCGCGCCTCAGACTACTGCGGATTCGAATTCCGCAAGAGAGAAATGTTTGTACACAAACATTTCTCTCTTTCGGATTTCTTTTTTCGGATTTGCGGATTACATTACAATGTAATGATGAGTTTGAACTGTTTGAACTGGTTTGAACTTATATGACTTAAGTCATGGATGTTTAAACTACTGAGCAAGACTATGTAAATGAAACGTTTCTATTGTATAATATATTATTTTTATAATTTTAGCGATCTCTTTGCAAGTTTTTACGAAAGTAAATGCAGCTGGCGGCATCGAAACGATCGATTAAAAAATACGAGAATTCAGTGTCGTATTGTTATTAAGGCCTCTTAGCACCGCTCACGCTTATTTTGGAGCTGGGTAATTGATGAAAAAATGGACGCTCCATTTTTGTATCTATGAAACTTCTACCAAGGAATCGACCGAATAATGTAAATCTCGGATATTTATCATTTTTGGGAGCTTTACCATCAAATAGGTGAAAAGAGAATTGATTTTAGTGTCTGGAGTGTTAAATTATTTTTTATAATATATTTAATAGGCAGACATTTGACCGCAATCACACCGGATGGTAAGCGAAGATGTGGTCGAGGATGTGATTTGTCTGTCTAGAATTCACTCTTATTTTTATTTTTAAAGTAAGTAAGTAATTATTTGTAGAAATAGCAATATAATATTAAATATTTATATTTCGAAAATGGTACTAAGATTCGATTTTTTCGGCATTAGCAGGGCATGATGTTAACTAATCTGTATGTAATTATTCCTCAATTATGGACACCAGTGCCTCAAGTATATTTATATATAATTTTAAATTCAAAACACACGTCAAGCCCGTTTTCCCCAGAAGAAAAGAGCCACTTGTCGCCAGTTTTCATGATGGCTTGTATAAACCTAATGTTAACTTTTGGAAAAGGTGTAAAAAATATTACCTACATTAAATAATTGATAAAATATCACGCACGGTGCATAAGCATCAGCCATTAAGCGTATTTGTTTTGGATACATAACCGCTTAAAAACACAGCTAACGCACAAAAACATAAAATCTTCAACCAAGTGGTGACCATTAAAAAGATCTACCTATTCCATAATATTTTAGAACCTTCATCTAAAGTGTTAGTCTTTCTGTGATCTTCGTAGAGATCGTTTAGACACTGCATGATACCTGGGTACTGTGTGTGTGGTCGTGGTGACTGCACAATCCACTTAACACCGAGGCAATGGCACCGACAGTATTAATTTAATTTATTGATCCAATCCTACATAAACAAGTAAGTGAAGTAAATCCACACACTTAAGAAGATAGTTACTATATCAGTACAGACTATAACCCTCAAAACCAGAGGTTGAAATTTCAAATCCCGCAAGGGACAAAATGTTGTGTGATGTGATTATGCTACGAATTTCGTAAATGCTACAGACCCAACACAGAAAAGAAATGTTGAAAAGTTGGAAATATCTTAACGTAAAAGGGTGTAATGGCCTCGTGAGGCGAACACACGAAAAGCAACGTGACTCGGATCGTGGAGGTGGATGGATTAAAATATGACAATTCATTTTCCTGCCAGCTGGTGAAACGAGGCGACATTTTTCACTACTAGTGACTCCAATGTCGTTGCTATACAGACGCGTTACTAGACATGCCTGGCAGAAACATATCAAGAGAAATGACTGAAAATATAGATTGTGTATGTGAACACTATAGATTTATGCATCGTGTGCCCTTCACCTTAATCGGTCGATGTCTTTTTGTAAGTAAAATTTATTTCGTAAAAACTTGCGAAGAATTTTAATAAAATTAGGTGAAAGATTATTATGAAAGCGTAAACTTAGGATTTACGTCGCAATGCCAGCGAAACTTCAATAACCAGACCCATTAAAGGTATTTAAATTTCTGATTGGCTCTTTTAGTATTTCTCTATGTGCGTTGTGCACAAACGTGACTTAGACACGCGTGCTACCAATAGTGACCGCAACTGCGTTCCGATTCACGTGAACTGGCAGTGAAATTGATTAAAATAAATACCAGGCCACTCAGAAAGTACTGCGAAAAAAAGTTTTTAAATGTGGGAGACTGGCCGGTTAAAATCTTTTTCGAAAATATGATTATTTATAAGTATAAATAGGTGTGTTCGATTTTCAAAATTTCCCTCCAAATTTTTTGCGAGCCAATTCAAAGTATTTAGGTGCAAATGCTCTCGTGCTCATAATAATAACATTTGCCTCTTGCGGGATTTGAACCAACAACCCGCAGCCGCTGGTTTTGTAGTTTGGAGCGCAAAGTACACCAAGACGGTCGTCAACAAACAAACATTACTTACTACCTGTATGCAGTTGGGCTCTTGTGGCGTACACACGAAAAGCAACGTGACTCAGGCTGTAAGGTGGATTATAATAATTCATTTTTCTGCCAGCTGATGAACCCAACAATATCGTTGATATAAAAGATGCGATACTGGAAATGCTTAGCAACAAATTTAGATAAATTACTGAAAATAGAGATTGTGTGTATGAACAATAATGTGTCTACACATTATTGTTACCTATGTATTTATTTATTTATTGAGGATAACCAACAAAACATACACCACACATTAATAGTACACAACACAAAAAAATGATACCGTGAAATGTAATTTTTTTTTGTATACAAATAATGTGTGGTGTACCTATGTTTATAGGCTGCCATGTCCCGTAGGTACTAAAACAAAATAGGTGTACAATAAAATAAACACTAAATAAGAATGTTTACACTACCTCGTATACTTTCATGAAATGAATAGGAAAGCGTTAATTTAGACCCATTTTAATTTCTGATAGACTTCACTAGTATTTCTCTAAGTGCGTTAGGCACAAACGTGACTTTAGTAAGTAGATAGGTATTCAAGTGGCCTCATCTGTGTTCCGTCCAATCCTCTTTCTCTCTCGCATTTGTCGTATCCCTCACCGCTGGCGATCGTCGCTCCTTCTGACTCTGTCAACCAGCTGCCATTGGTTGCGTTCAGTTGCCTAATGTATTGCAAAACTAAGGCTTATTGTACACGCTAAGAAAATCAACCGTGTCTGACACAGACAAGACAAAATCATCACGTACACGACAAGAATTTTGTCGGATTTAGATACGAAAACTTGTCGTGTCTGCTGCTGACAAGATGGATCCGGCCGTATAAATGATGAGATTATTTTTGCGCAGACGGGGGCAGGGTACAGTAGGGTGTACTAGGCAAGTTGGTTTGTGAGGAAAAAAATCATGTTAACTACGAACCAAAAAAAATATAATTGCCCACTATATGAACAAAAGAATGAAAAAGGAAAAGAAAACCAAGAGACTTTACTGGGTTCAGAGTTTGGTGGGTTCATACCACTGTTTCACATATTTATAAGTAACTCAATCAAATTATTATTTAACTCAGTCATTATGGTTTATTGACTAGCAAAAAGTCAACACTTCTACACGTACTAACAACATAGGGGAGATACAACATACAACAGACATAGGGGAGACCACAGAACAGAAAAAACGAGTAGAAATCGTAAGTGGGCGTGATCCGCGTATCTCAAATGCGATGAGCTTAGCGCATGTGATGTCCCGGCCCCCATCCATTCTCGCGCTTTAGTCGGCGACAGTCGCGACAGGATGCTGACGCCTTCAAACATTGACGAAAATCTTAAAGAACGCTAATTTGTACAATTTTTGTGCGGAATAACAACATATTATATTTATTTATAACAGTAAAACAACAAATTTATCAAAAAGAGGAGTGACATACCATAATTAAGTAATTTATCACGTTATTTTAATAGAAATTGGAAAATTTGCACTTGATAGCAATCGGCTAAAATTACAATCTAAAACCAATCCACCACAATGGTGATAAGGTCTAAACTACATTTTGTACCGTTACCTAATTCCGTATTAATTCCACACGCTACTCATTTAGGGATGCAATATTTTAACATTAAAATATCGATAAGTTTATTTTAAACGAAATTGGAACTATATTCTCTCTGCTTTCCGCCCTTCTCTTAACCTCCTGATACGACCCGACATTTATCTTTTCTTTTATTTGCTGCATGTAGCTTATTCTTGGTCTTCCTCGCTTCCTTTTTTCTTCTATTCTTCCTTCTATTATCGTTTTAATAAAATTGACGTGTCGAATCAGGTGGCCTAACATTCGTCCCCTCCTACACTCTATTGTTTCCATCAATCTCCTTTTTTCCCTAACCATAGACGAAACTTCTTCATTTGTTTTCTTCTCCGTCCAACTTATACGCTCCATTCTCCTCCAGCACCACATCTCGAAGGCTTCCAGTCTCTCTCTGTCCCTCTTTGTCAATGTCCACGCTTCACATCCATAGATTGCTATACTCCAAATGTACACTTTAACAAGTTTTTTGCGAACTTTGCTTGATATTCTGGCCTTGAGCAGGTGCTTTTTTGCATTATAAGCTTGTCTCGCCATCGCTATCCTTGCTTTTATATCTGGTGTACATCTGGAGTCACTAGTTATCAAGCTACCTAGATATTTGAAGGTTGTAACCTGTTCTATTTTTGTGTTATTTATTGAGATAGGGCTATATTTTTCCTTTTTAGAAGCAATTAGTGTTTTTGTTTTATTTATGTTAATTTTGAGACCAAATTCTTTCAAAATAGTGTCCATTTCTGTAACCAGTTCTTCCAACTCCAATCTGTTTTCTGCAATGGCTGCAATATCGTCGGCAAAACGAATGAATTTAAATACGTCCCCATATTCTGCGTATCGCACATCCTATGAATAAATTAAAAATTAGCGGTGAAAGAGGACATCCCTGCCTAACTCCCTGTCTTATTTTTGCCTTTCCGTTTTCCTCTCCTACTTCTATTACCGTTTCTTGGTTTTTATATAATTCATAAATAATTCTTCTGTCTCTATAATCCAATCCAGCTTCTTTGAGTACTTCCATCATTATTTTCCAATTGACCTTATCGAACGCCTTTTCTAAGTCGATAAAAGCTATATGTGTGTCCATGTCAAAATCCAGTCTCCTGTCTATTACCAATCTCAAAGCTAGTATCGCTTCTCTGGTTCCCTTCTCTTGCCGAAACCCATATTGATCCGGTCCCAAAAAGCACTATGTTAACGGTCTTATTCTGTTCTGAATTATTTTTATTAAAATTTTACTTGCCTGTGAAATAATACTTAGTGTTCTATGTTCTTCGCATTTGAGTGTGTTTGCTTTTTTCCGTAGTGTTACAGTCTTGCCTAAATTAAAATCTTGAGGTATTTTGCCTGTTTTATACATTTCTTGAATTAAATTAAAAATTTCCTCTTTCAACTGATAAATATTATCAACTCCTGCTGTTTTCCCGTTTTGAATACATTTCAAAGCTATTTCGAATTATTCTTTCAATATCAGAGGTCCCAGTTCTAAAGTATCTACATCTTCTTCTTTTTCCATATAGCTTTCTGACATCCCTTCTCCTGAATAAAGCTCTTCTATATACTCTATCCATCTTTTAACAATTTTTTTAGAGTCCATTAGTATTTTCCCTTCTTTGTCTAATATAGCTGTACTTCGTCTCTTATGTTTCTTGTCCATTTGTTTAATTATATTGTAGGCTTTTTCCATTTTCCCCCGTTTCATCATAAACTCTATTTTATTGCATTTCTCTTCCGTATGTTTTTCTTTCGCTTCCCTGCACAGTCGTGTTATTTTGTTTGTTAATATTATGTACTCCTTTGCCTTGACATCATCCGTTAGGTAACTAATTAATTATCAAAGGATTCGCTACATGTCATCAGGTTAATTTTTTATTATAAATTGTGGAATTAATCCGTAATATAAAAAAAACCGGGCAAGTGCGAATCGGACTCACGCATTAATAGTTTCGTATAGTCGTTATCTACTTCGTCTTAGTAACTTTAGAGAATTTAAGAATTTTGAATTTAGTACAAAATTATCCAACACACAACTTCTACGAATATTACTGCTAAACTAATAAAGTTATCTTAATCGCTATAGTTTTCCTTTAAAGGTTATTAAATGCACTATCATCATGATTTGAAACTTTTTAGGACGCCCTACTGGACCAAAAAGTTGCACTTCAAAGTTTAATATTTCGTAAATGTAGGAATAAATAGAAAAATTGTTTTAGAAACCCCCAATTCATTTTCAAATACCTACTCAAAGATACCCCACAAAAAATTTTACTTCATTACCTTGTCGTCATAATTGGTTTACATACAAAATACCAGCTTTCTAGTACTAACGGTCTCTTAGCAAAACCTCGGACAGACAGACAGACAGAACGGATATGACAAAACTATAGCTATACCTTATAGTTTTGTCATGTCCGTCTGTCTGACATAAAACCGGCCAAGTGCGAGTCGGACTCGAGCACGAAGGGTTCCGTATCATTAACTTACAACATTAGACAGTATAGGCAAAAAATCTTTTTAAGTTTATACTGTTCTTTTGAAATTATAAATAAAATAAATATATATATATATATATATATTTATTTTATTTATATATATATTTATTTTATATATATATATATTTATTTTATTTATAATTTCAAAAGTATTCATCACAGGATACCCGAAACAATTTTAAATAAGAGTTTTCGCGCCTATTTCTTTACGTGAGTGATTTGAATTTTATAGGTCCAAGACTTTACAAATTACAGGGGGGGGGGGGGGGGCACGTGCAAATGACTTTGGCGGGTTATATCTCGCATATGGTAAAGATGATAAAAAAGTGTTGTATGGAAACCCTACCTTATTTTCATAGTCCTTTTCAACGATACCCCACACAAGGGGGTGCACTCAAAAAATAATTCACCCCCCCTTAACATGTATACATATAGGGGTAATTTTAATTTTTCATATTTTTAAAAATGAGATCCATAAACTTAGAAGATATTCTGCTGTGACATACTAGGACGGACGGAACAGACGGACTGAACGATCTTTTAAGGGTTCCTTGTCGGACTACGGAACCCTAAAAAAAGTGAACATTTAAAAAGTCAAAAATAATACGACACGATAAGGTGTTATAATGTCGCGTCGAGGGTACTTTGTTGCATTGGCGGTTTTTAAAAATTTATAATATAGATAGATAGATAGATACTCTTTATTGCACACCACACACAGTACAATTTACATAAATTTTCATAAAGAATGGTACAATTTAATAATATATTTTTTTTAATCGCCTGAACCGACTTTTTTTATATAGCACCTTACTTATCAAGCCTTTCATAATGAAACAAATATTGAAGGAGTTGTGAAAAAATGCACTGTGGTGGCGGCCATTGCAGCTTCTTTGAAATTAATAATATCGTATACTATTTTACTAGACGAGCCTTTTCATTTGAGACTTATATTGAGGGAGTTGTAAAAAACATTACGTCGGGGGTTAACAATACTTATTTACACTCACACCAGCAATTTCATCGTCCGTGCTAATTTCGGATTTTCATTCTTATTTTCACTTTCAATTTACACCTTATAATCCTAGTTTTTTTGACAATCGAGGCGGAGACCAATCTTAGTCATAAAAAAGTTTGTAATTTTTGAGTAATATCTCGTGTAACTAACACGGCCACGACTTTGTTTTATATAACTAAATAATAAGTAAGTAGAACCTACATTTATTTCGTATTCCTTTCTCCGCGCATATGTCTAATTTTCATACAATATATAGTCTTTATGTGATAATCGGGGCGAATACTGATCTTACAAATCAAAATCATTGCAAAAGTTTTAGTTTAATTAGAGTACTAACTCGTGTAACGAACATTACTTCGTTTTATAAACATAAAGATGATATAGGGTGAGCATAAATATATAAGTATGCCTATGTGGGCATAAATTTTATTTTCGGGACAAAATTTGATAGCTAGCTAGATCGATACTTTTTGTTCAGTTTATCGTGTATACCCCATCCTTAATTTTGACAGGAAACTTCTCTTGTTTGTGTCTCCATCTGGCGTTGGGTGGCAAAACTATTTGATACTTAAAAGCACGGAATAGGAGGGGCAGCCACAATTATGGACCTTAATCCATCGTAATAGGGAAAAGCATGTCAAAAAAGTGACATCTAGTAGGGAGTAGAATAACAAAATATAAAAGCACATTAGAATTAGGAAAGCACAACTTAAGATCTTATTGCTTCAGTAATAAAGATGGGACTCATTTAATCGAATTTGTGTTTTAAGCTCTTTCGTCATCGCTAAAATTACCAATTACAACTCAATATTTTTTGTGTGGATCATAATGTGATATTCTTACAAATGTGTTAGTTTGGTTACACTGGTTTTCATACTAATAGGCGAGGATGCTATTTCTACTCGTTGTTTCTGTTCTGTGGGGGAGACCGAGTGGAGTTGAAACAAAGGTGATTTGAAACAGAGCAGATTTCTAGGAACTTAAACCCGTTAACGAGTTGGTAACGTCGCTTTTTAGGGTTCCGTAGTCCGACAAGGAACCCTTATAAGATCGTTCAGTCCGTTCGTCCCAATCTGTCACAGCAGAATATCTTCTACGTTTATGGACTGATTTGCATGTAACTTGGTTCGAGAATACTTCACATATAGATCTCATTTTTAAGGGTACCTCCCCATACACGTAAAGTGGGGGGTGAATTATTTTTTGAGTGCACCCCCTTGTGTGGGGTATCGTTGAAAAGGACTATAATAATAAGGTAGGGTTTCCATACAACACTTTATTATCAGCTTTACCATTTGCGAGATATAGCCCGCCAAAGTCGTTTACACGGTGTGTCCCCCCCTGTAATTTCTAAAGTCTTGCAGCTATAAACATCAATTCACTCACGTAAAGAAACAGGTGCGGAAACTCTTATTTAAAATTGTTTCGGGTATCTTGTGATGAATACTATTGAAATTATAAATAAAATAAAAATATATACTTTTTTGCCTATACTGTCTAATGTTTTAAGTTAATGGTACGGAACCCTTCGCGCGCGAGTTTGACTCGCACTTGGCCGGTTTTTTTATTCACTTCCCTCCGCCCGCGGACGTGTCAGTTTGCATCGGTGGCGTAATAAGCCTGTTACAAATCTCCTCCCTCAGTAAGAAAAAACCTCCCAATTTTTCAATTTTGTATCAGACAGAAGTCAATAAATAACGGGCACAAGAAAACATTTGATTTAATTTGTTTCAGAATGTCTAATGATTATAAAAGAAGGACTGACAGAAGTATGACGAGTCGCGAAATATATGATCTCGCAGCAGAAGAAGTAACTTTGCGAGGGAAAACTTTTTAGTTTAGTTAATTACCTACTTAAAAAACTGATATATCTGTACAAAATGTTGATAAAATAACTTGAAAACATTGATTTAATATATATTGGGATATCTCATCACACTGACAGCTATGGCACATGCTCTAATCGGCCGGATCGCCATTTTAAGCCGATTAAGTATCTAATGACGCGTGGTCCGTCAAACAATGAACATGCCTAAGTGTGTCGTCAAAAATTGCAAAAATCACAGCTCAATGAATCGTAAAAAATATGGAATGACGTTTCATCGGTAGGTAAATATTATTGATAAGGTTTGAAACCGAAATAATACTTGAAACCTGCTTTAATATTTTATTTTCTAATTTATTTAAGTAAAACATTGCCAATCTTCTATCACTTTTACACCCAAAGCTAAAGAAACGGTTTTTAATTTTAGTACAGCCAGCAGTACGTCAGGTTACATCTGAGCTGAGTATAAAACAGCCCTATTACGTAGTTCATAAGGGTGGTCTTAAAGTGAAAGTGGGGTAGTCTGACGTGAGCCGTGTGTACTTACACACCGCAAGTCAGACTACACGTGTTGACCTTGATACCGCTTCTACTCCTTACATGATAAACGCTGTTTTAGTAATTCAAATGTATGCCTTGACGTACTTCCGACTGAACTTAACTAGGTTACCTTATTCACCTCATTTTTAAATTAAGTTCGCCAACTGTTTAGAAGAGAACCTTCTAGCTACCTTAGCAGTAAATCAAAGTATTTTCATAAAACCACACTATAATAAATAACTGTAGCTAAAATAAAGACGTAAAAAAGTGTTTTACAAATAGTAATTTCTGCTGGAACTCTTGTCTTTTAAACCGTGCTAACAATAAAAACAGCTGCAGAGAAATAATAATGTAATGTTCAAAGCATAAGATACATTTTCAATAGATAATTTAGTAATCCGATTATAATACTATTACACTCATTAATTAACTAAATTACTGTGGCAGTAGCCTTATGCTTCTTATAAATCTGTGGAACATGTTGTTGGTGTGTGTGTACTATAGTACCTATAGAATATTTTGCCTCAAAATCAATTTTGTACATTATCGTTTGTGTCATTGTCGAGCATCGAAATGTGAACCATCCCCGCATTTCAATGAGTTAGGTCCTAACCTAAACTTGTAACGGTTAATTTGATTTTTTACTACAATATTTGACGCTTGCAATTTCTTTATGTTAGTCATTCGCAAGTGTAAAGAATGACCTATCGATTGGTATTAATATCATAAGATTTCTCTCTATGGTATTTCGTGTATGAAACAAAATGTGAAAATTGTTTCAACTCCCCTCGGTCTCCCCTGCTAGTCATACTACCCGAACAAACACAATACAGCGCATGTTCGCCGGCCGGCGCCGCGTGTGTCGTGTCTTGCGCAGACAAGATTTCTTCTTTGGTCAGCGCCGGAGCAATGTACACAGTTCGTGTGTAGAAACGACACGAATTCTTGCGCAGGCCCGGCGACTTTTCTTAGCGTGTACAAGAAGCCTAAAAGTTATTTTATGCTTTTGCGACTTTACCAGTTTATCAGGCGTTTCCAAATGACTGTAGTCTCACTCAACGGCCTCTTTGGCCATATGGCCAAAATATGGTTCCAAATATGTATATTGTAGACCCACGCTGAGTAGGTGTTTCCTAGTTTCAGTTCCTTCAGTATCAACAAGATTTTCACTTTCCGTTCACGTGAGCTGATAAGCGATAGGATTAGGATACGTGAGGATACGTAGGCAATAGGATTTGGAAATAAACATCATCATCATCCTCATCCTCCTAGCGTTATCCCGGTTGTGCACTCGCACGCTAGGGCCCAGGATCCGCTTTGGACCATGATCCAGGATATGGCAGACCAGGTTATTACAATGGCGCGACTGTCATCTGATCTCCATGACCCTGTTAACAGTCGAACCTGACCAGTTTGGATCATGGTTACACGTTTTCAGGATTTGGAAATAAACAAACAAATTAAAATAGTGCAAATGACTCAAAGTTATATTTCAAACGCCAAAAGTCGGATTTTTCATACAAATTTTTATCCCACATTTTACCCCCCCTAAGATTTTATATCGCGACAAAAAGTAGCCTATGTCCTTCCCAGTGTCTCAAACTATTTCTGGGCCAAATTTCATTTGATTCGGACGATTCGGTCCAGTAGTTTCGGAGCCTATTCGATGCAAATAAACAAACAAATCTTTCCTCTTTATAATATTATAAGTAAGTATAGATAGTATAGATTAGTGCTACAGAAAAATCATTCGGGTGTTCAATCTTCATGCGTCCATCAAATCTAGAGGGCGCTGCAGTTTCCGTTTTTTACTACATCAATTCCGCCCGGACTCCGGAGTACAAACTTATCAACACCGATGTAAACGACCAAGCGTCGCTTAATATCTGTAAGAATATGCAATATGCAATGCAATATTATATAAACTCACTAAAGCCTAATTATGTTAAGATACTGATTCTTTATTGCACACACCATACACAATATAGATAGATAGATAGATACTCTTTATTGCACGCAACACACAGTATCAATTTACATAAATGTTCATAGATAATGGTACAATTTAGGCGGTCTTATTGCTGAAAACAATTACTTCCAGACAACCTTCGTGTACTTCGTGAGGACAGTCCAAAATTAAATCGGGTCGGCGGTGAAAACTATCAGAATAAAGGGAAATAGGTAAATAATTAAAAAAAAGAAAAAGACACACATGTAATTTTAATATACAGGATGGAAAAATATATGGACCCTAGAAGAGAACTACCTAAAACCTTTTATTTATCTCATTTTACTGAAAGGAAATATTCGTTTGTATTCAAAAAGAAACTAAACTACATTCACACATTTTCGGAATTCGGTAGGTGGTAAAAATCTATGGGCTCTGAAGGGGAACTACCTTAACATCCATGACTTATGTACAAATTCTCATGCTCATCACAAAAACCTTTGCCCCTTGCGGGATTCGAACCCGCAACCGCTGGTTTTGTAGTCCGGACTGTGAACCACTACACCAAGATGGTCGACAAAGGAATGTTTTCTTTTAGTAAAATGAGCTAACTAAAGGATTTAAGGTAGTTCCCTTGCAGGGCCTATAGATCTTTTCCACCCTGTAGACACAATATTTTCATATAGCATATATATTGTAATATTTAATTAAGAATATATTCTTAAGTACTTACCACCCCTAAGCTCTCCAATGTAATCATGCTGCGAATTAATTTCGTTGCAGTCATAAAGACAGGTCTTTGTGATCTAAAACCAGAAGTAGTTTAATATTAACCCTTTTTTTTAACTTAGGCATCAAACTCAAGCACAGATTAGGTAACCTATTAATAGATAGCACTCAAGGTATATCCTGTGGCAAAACCTACCGCTGATTACCCGGTGAGTATAAAGCTACCTAGTACCTACAAAATAGCACTAAATTACACTAAATAGCACAGAATTCCGAAGCAAACTACCTCATCATAATAATGCTGATCGATGATCTGATCCGGGGACTGCTGGTGTACCAGAGGCAGCTATAAGCGGCGTTGGCCACGCCCTCGCTCTGAAATGTCCAAGCTAAGAGTCACTCGGTTGACACTAGTAACGATTTGATGACAGACACAGAACAGATGTGTAGTGTAGGTATCTCGGGCAGCAATGTGTAAGGATTTCATGAGGTAACAGATAAACAGAGAGGCAGACACGCATTTTTAATATTAGTATGGATTACAGAGACATCGTCGCTATTCACTTTCAAAAAATAATAATAAATGTGGCTAACAATTTAATTTAATTAAATAGCGCTGGATTACAAAATTCTTACACTGAGCGACGGCCGGTCTAGCACGGTAGCCTAAGATTCCTACACTGATAAAAAATGATTGACTAAACAAATCATACAGGTGTAGGTACATACCGTATCAGAAAGTATTTGCCCTGACCAGTAAAAGATCAACATCGAACCCAAACGCAAAATAACACTGATGGAAAATCCTAAGAAGAATGATACTCCACCACTAAGGGCCTACAAAGAAAATTTATATTATACATAAATAACCAAAATCACATCAAATTTCAATAACATACGTAGACCTAGTTGTACTGACTTATCTGACTTGGGTAATTCTCTGAAAGCCGGTCTACTTAGAAGCAAGCAAGACGCAGACTCATTCCAAAGTCAGATTCTTTAAAAGTTAGTATACCTGAGTAGATATTTACGTGATACCTACTTAAATTCATGATGTGTGATAGTGAGTGACGTTTATTTATTCTAGCCCGATTAATGCCACAGCTGGGCAAAATCGTAACACCATCTTATTTTGGCCTCCCTCTTCCGTCTAGCCGTCCGAGGGCGTCCATCTATGTGACTTCTCGAGTCTACCTTTCAGGATGCATTTCTGCATACCTACGTGGCCGGCCCACTCTCACTCGCATTATATGTTAGTTATCTATATTTATTACCCAGGATAAAATGGATTGGACACTCGAAAACTAACTAGGTAAAAGAAATGAATTTATTGCAACTTACATTAAGATGAATTAAAAATCCATATATACCTACTCTCTTAGTTCGTCAGTAATCCTGCAACCAGCAACCATCATATCCTGACTAGCAATTAAATACATTGCAACTATCTTGACTTCCTTCCGACTGTACGTACTTTAATATTTTCTGATGATATCGAACCAGCTCTTTGATTCTTCCCTCTATTTCTGCTTCTGAATTCTGCGCGTCGATGACGTGGTTTAGGTCGATTTGCAGCGATAGCAGCAGAACGCTTACATTCCTCACGATGGTGCCCAGGAGACAGCGGATTGCTATGTTCGGAGCAGACAACCAGAATTCTGGAGACAAATCGCTATTATGAATAAGTAGTGAAGCTTATAAAGTTAATAAATGGTATTCACTTAATATGGTGCAAAGAATAAATAATAGTGTAGATGATGTTGCAATACCTACATCATTGTCACTCTACGTAATGATGAAATGAAGAAGCACTCGGAGCCTATCATTAAATGAAATGAAAAAAAAGAAACAGTAATAATCGGGCATAACCATTTTTTTTTAATAATAAGCTATTAAATTATTGTTTTTTTAAGTATTAAGCATTCACTATGCAATCTAAATATATTATTGCACTTGAAAAAATGACCACCAGAGGCGGGAATCGAACCCGCGTTCCTCGCATGCCGGGCGATTGCCTAACCTCTCGGCCAACCTGGCGTTGGCAGAGCCTGCCTCTGGCGGTCATTTTTTCAAGTGCAATAATATATTCATAAGCTATTGTTTTCATTACCTATAGAAGTCGCAGCAGCCCAGTAGAAATCGTCAAATTCTAGGGGCGCGTCCTTCTTGCCCAAAGAGACGATATTTAGCGCCAGTAGGAAAAAAGACCACGTAAAGCTTCCAATTGTCGATATGTAAAATATACCTAAAAATAATACAAAGGAGCATGTGCTTGTTTCACAAATTTTTGGCTTGCTTACTTCGAAGAAACAAACTGCAATAGAAGCACCAATTGACTGAATTACTTAAATAGGTATCTGATTCGTTGATTGCAAGAGATTGCTCATAAAGAAGTTTTTGAAGATGAAGTTATTTAAAAAATAGAAATGCGACACAACAGTACAACCCTTATAAAACATGTCCATTAAACGACTAAGCATTAGATGAGCTGTCGTGTGATCTCCGTGTCTCGGCCACAACTCATCAATTGAAAATATTATTCGCTCAATTTTATTCCCTTGAACTTGCATAAGCCCATAATTTATGATTACTGCATTGCAAATGTTTAAAAATAATTACTTAAAAGATAACATAGCCCGGTGCATCATCCATAAACAAGCCTTAAAAATAATACTTACATGGAGCCGGCGGCAATAATGAGTATATTTTCAATATCAGATAAAATAGTTCGGTAGATTGTATAAGCGGTATAGCAGCTGTGTATCCATAATCGGTTATAAATATAGCAAAGGCAGTAAAACAAATAACCTTCAGCCAGCCGGGGTGACCATTAGAAATATCTACTCCATAATACTTTAGAGCCTTCATCCAAAGTGTCAGTCTTCCTGTGATCTTCGTAGAGATCGTTCAAGCGATGCATGATACTGTGGTGCCCGTGCCGTGAGTCGTGACTGCACAATGCACATAACACCCAGGCAAGAGCACCGACAGGATCAATTATTTTATTGATCCAACCCTAAAATAAACATCTAAACGAAGTAAATCCATACAATTATTAGATAGTTACTCTATCATTACAAACATACCTTTGCATTACATCCAACCTTCGCCACGTGTAGTAATAATCTAGTTTTAAATCAAAAGAGCGCTTTATTTACCTAAAATGCTTAAAAAGGTAGGTAAGAGAGCCTTTTATAACACCAACAATTTTATAGTATCCTAACCTTAGTTAATAGGAAGATGTGATGATGATGATGCAATCCTGTTGTCCCTCATCAGGGACATAGGGCTCGAAGAAGGGATTTCCACTGCTCTATATCTTGCGCGGCAGCTTCCAGGTCCTTCCAGCCAAGACCAGTTGATGCAGCCTCTTTCTTAACTGAGCGCCTCCCGGTGGTACAATAGGAAGATGTAATCGCAGTTTACTACTTAGGTTCCTACCTTAACCATCCTAATATCTGATTGGTTCCAACTTTCCTAGTTATATAGGATCATGCCCTTCTAGTTAGGATCCTAAGTAGGATTCTGATGCTACAAATAGGATGGTGTAATACGCGCTTTACCTTAAAACTTTACCTACCTTCGGAAAGTGAAGAGACAGGCTAAATAATAATATTGTTAAAAACTTTCACAACATGTGATTCACATTCCGTGATCATGGCACTTAGCAATAGTACCGAAATATTGAAAACTCACAAATAAAAAGGTAGGTAACAAATCACGTAGCAAACCTAAATTAGGCTATACATTTAAACTTTTATTGATGCTTTTTATCACATATTTTTACAGTAATTATTCTTATTTGATTTCTTAATGCTACAACCGACAGCAAAAACCCACAAATTTTTTTTTTTTTTTAAATAAAAATACCAATCAATTATTTCAATGTAGATTTTTATTTTGATCTCATACAAAAAATAATCAATTTAGGCATCGAAACCACCTCACAATTACGGTATTTTAATGCGTTCACAACGGATCATCACTAGCGACGACATGTCATTTGACAGGTACGTTTGCTGTCTTGACTGAAACGCCAGGACTACTCCTTTAGCATGCAGGGCTGGCAGGTCTTGCAGGGCTTGCAGGGCGAGATGTAGCAGTACTTGGCTTCGTGTAGGAAGTACTCGTCGCCCGTCGCATAGCATCGGCCCAAGTTGAGCATATCCTCTAGGTCCACCCTATAACAGTTCAGGTATAAATAAGCGAACACCGTTTGAGTATATTAAAAAATGAGGCTCTTAATCAGTGATGTTTATGACGCAAATGGAATGGCATTGTTTGGGCCCGTTCTATGAGCAAAATAACTTTCCTTTAAATTGCCAGCCATTGCCTCGCCCGCTAATTTCGGTAGTCTAGATACGATTTATGGGAGTTTTCCTGGCTCAGAAACTGCAATATTTCTGATGGTAAGGGCTAGTCTATATAAATCTCGTCGTAGCTTTCTGTTACTTGTGGCATAACTATTATATCAATCAATCCAACGCGTACAAAATGCTTGCATTCGATTCTGTTTCAATGTCCCAAAGAGAGAATATGTCACCCCATACCTTAATAAAAAAGGCATTCTTAATATGAAAGCAAGAAGTGAACTCCAGTTCGCCTGCACAGTTCATAGAGTGCTCTGGAACAAGAAACCGGAGTACCTATTCGAAAAACTCACCTGGGTTAAAAATCTTACGCAGAGAAGCTTACGACCAGCCGTACAGAACTTGCTAAATATACCAAAACACAAGACCAAACGATATCGAGGATCCTATAAATTCCACGCTGCAAGTATATGGAACGTTTTGCCTCCTCCCATGAGAGTTAAAATGAGTGTTGGTTGCTTCAAAAGGAAATATAAAACAGCGTTATTGAAAAGACAGTTAGCGACAGAAACTCTTCGTGGAAATAGGAAACTCTTGCCCCTGAATATATATTTCTAAAATTATTTATAGCCCACACACACCACGTACCTACGAACATGCACAGACACACACACACACACACACACACACACACACACACACACACACACACACACACACACACACACACACACACACACACACACACACACACACACACACACACACAAGCACACGCACAGGATGCTAGTGAGGTGTTTTTTGAATATGTTATTTTTTGAATATGTATTGTTTTTCTAATCCATTTAAATTTGTTGCTACTTGTATATTTTAAGCCCTCGTAACTTAAACCCTCGCACAAGATCTAAGAGGGATGAGAGTGGCTGAAAATCAGCGTTGACTTTTGCCAACACTAGCTGAGCTACATCCATTTGCTCTCCTATTTTTAGCTATAGGTTCAAGAAATTGTGATAGAGATAAGTTCTTTTTATATGGGAAGCAATAAACGCATTTTATTATTATTTATTATTATTATTATATAATCTGGGCTTGTGGCCTTCGACAGGCGCTCATTGTTAACAAAAAACTAGGTTCCTTTTTTTCTAATTGACTCTAGATCTCTATCTGAATGAGGGGACTTTTGACATATCCTTGAAATACAAGGCTTCTTCAGTATAATCCGGTTTCGCAGAAAATTTAGCTTGCAGTATAAAGGTAATCAACCTTATATGCAGCTCATATGCTGCGTGCTGCAAAGCTTGGCACTAGCCAAACTGATTTAAAACCGTTGACTCAGTTCGTCGAGTGACTAAACTGAGTAGCCCAGTTGGCAGAGTATACGCCCGGATAGAAAAGGATCGTGGGTTTGAGTCGCATCTCAAGACGCTGAATTTTTGCGTAAATTTACCATTAATAAAAATATATGACTCACTTGCTGCTATCTAGCAGCTGCTTCTCAAACTCGTTCAGGTTGGGTATGGCGTACTCGACGATGCCGCTCTTGCCGATGGTGACGGGCGTGGCGCACACCGGCATGCCATAGCACTTGCCCGGGTCCGCCTGCTCCACCAGAGCGCTGTCTATGAACGCTGACTTCTCGAACAGACCTTGGTATGGCAGAAAAGAAAAAGAATGTTAGAAGACATGCCCCCGCATGTTCATGATCCGTCTGCCTAACGTCAAATTATCAAAGCGTAACAACATGGGTGTAGGCGTGGCTAAAAAAGCGCATGTACTATAGTACATGGTAGCCGCATGAGCATTCTAGCGTATTTAAAAAAAAATGGCAAGCATTTCTAAAGTTTGAAAGTTCATAAACTAAACTGCATTCGTGAAAAGCTTTAGGTACAAGCATTTAAGACAATAACTGTACTAACCAGACCAGACTAAACAAATTACATACTACTTACTTAAAATGCTGTCAATTTTTAGAATAGAAGGAAACCAACAAACACCTTTCATAATGTTGATCACGAACCGAGCCGTGGAGAACCCTATAGAGAGATGCCCTTGTTCGTTGTTACTCTTTACTTTGCAGATGATGTCGTCGGCCTCCCGCACGAGCCGCGTCAAACAGTCCACTTGTGTCTGTAACCACAAACAAGCTAGCACATACAAAAATCGTTGAGTGCCTCGTTAATAGTTCAGTTAGGAGAGTATTCGCCAGGATATCGTGTCGTGGGCTCGTCAAGCCCCACCTGAAATCGGTCGGTGATTTTTTATTTATTTAAACTTTTTGCACAACTGAAAATTTTGTACAGACGGCGGGATTTAATGCCAATTGCCATTTCTCCCAGTTATACCTTTGGGCTAAGCAGATATGAACAATGGACGGTGCGACAAAAGAAAAAAGGGAAGTTAAAGGCTTTTTTGTGCGCAATACTTGCGTAAAAATTAATTGCTTAAATTATAAAAACAAAAAAAAATTCCTGGGGATTCTACTATTGACTCTGCTCGACTTGAGATGCTTTGGGAAAAGAAAATGTTGTAGATGCGAAAAATATCGAATTATAAGGACAATCCTTTACAGCTGTAGCAGCGGATGGCTTTGCCAGTCTATGGAGAAAAGTAACAGCAACATTAAACTCACTTGAGAAAAGTTCCCTGCCTTCCCAGCAGAGAACCCTCGTGCAGCGGCCAGTCTCGCAGACAACAGGAGTTTTGCTGCCGCTGGGGTTCATGCTAGCTGGTTGACCTACATGGCATGAATGATACCCGCTAGCTACAATACCCAGCAACATTACAAATTCAAATTCAAATTTTTATTTCAGACACATCAGTCCATACATTTGCATGTATGGACTGATGTGTCTGAAATAAAACATTACGACTCACTCGAGGGGATTTCCCTGCCTTCCTGGCAGAGAACACTGGAACCCTCGTGTAGCGGCCAGTCCCGCAGACAACGGGAGTGTTGCTGCCGATGGCGTCCATGCTGGCTGGTTGGACTACATGGCATGAATGAAACCCGCTAGCTACAAGACCTAGCAACATTAAGACTCACTTGCGGGAAGTGCCCTTACCCTGGAATCCTGGTGCAGCGGCCAGTCCCGCAGACAACAAGAGCGTTGCTGTTGCTGAGGTCGGTAGCGGTGATAGAACAGATCAGCTGGTTGGCCCGCATGGCATAGATGAAACCCGCTAGCTACAATACCCAGCAAATTGAGGGAAGTTCCTTGCCTTCCCAGCAGAAAACACTGAAACCTTGGTGCAGCGGCCAGTCCCACAGACAACGGGAGTATTGCTACTGCATGGGTCAGTTCCAGTGATGAAACAGAACAGCTGTGTGGCCCGCATGGCATAGATTAAATGAAACCTGCTAGCTCTAAGACCCAGAAACAAGACTCACTTGAGGGAAGTTCCCTGCCTTCCCAGCAGAGAACACTGGAACCCTGGTGCAGCGGCCAGTTCCGCAGACAACAGGAGTGTTGCTGCCGCTAGGGTCGGTGCCAGTGATGGAGCAGAAAAGCTGGTTGGCCCGCATGGCGTTAATGGCGTTAACACCGAGCACTCGCCGCTTGTCGTACACGCGATACTGCTTCAACGTCTTTGGATAGAAAGGAAGGAAGGAGTAAATATAATAACAATGCTTTTGCTCAGCGTGTGGCGACCTGTTTAAAATGCGCGATAGCCAAGCGGAGACAGCTTCGCTACTCATCCGCCAGGTCCACGGCCTGTAGGTACCGCCTGAGTTTATCCAAAACTAGTCTTTTGACGAAGATGCTCCCTAACAGTGAAGGAAAACATCGTGAGGAAACTTGCACGCTAGTGGTTCGATGTTAGCTGTGTGTGAAATGGAGGAGGCCATTGGTAAACCATTTCATGAAAATCGCCGGAAAGTTGGTATGTCTGTTTCATTCCACATATATGATCACGAGACCCTCAGTCGTGCAAAAGGTAATAACTTATACAGATGCTTTTTAGACAAATTTAACTTTACCTAGACTAATAACTATCTTGATTTATAAAACAAAGAGGAACTTTTCCGTGTCTGACTGTCTTAAATTACCTACTTTCGCGATGATCTCAAAAGGTACTGAATGGATTAGATTTCATATGGTTTTCGTTCATAAACTTAACGTCTTTAACAAAGTGACCAATATACCACGAGACAATTGTCAACTAACATGAGCGCACAACGCAAAGTTGCAGTCGACGGGCGGCGTCTGCACAGCCACCACCGCCTGCGGGCAGAAGTGCGCGCACGCAACGGACACGGTGCGCACGTGCTGCATGTTCTGGAAGAAGATGTTGCGATCCGGCGCGTTGCAGCACGGCGGGAGCACGTGCATGCCGCCGCATATCAGGACCACGTCCGAATCCTAATTTGAAAGAGCTTCAATGAAAATAACAACATTTTAGATCATAGAAAGAAGAGATACCTATGTAATAACTCTGTGTCGCCAAATTTATTTATGTGTGCGTTACAATTACTAGAAAACTTGTAAATAAAAGAAATACGGTTAATCAATTGGCAACGCTCATTAGCGCGCAGTGCACGCACATAAAGGACTATAAAATGTGACAAATCCCTCGCATGTATCAATCAATATACTTGGAGCTGTGTCTCAGTTATTTCAAGACAGAAAAACCCAACACTCTCCACCTCTCCACTGACCAGCGAGACAGTTATGCGTAGGTTTAAGGTATATCGTCCGCGTCCGTCGATATTTATACGGGATGCATGTTCTAGGGCCGTGCGTATCAGCACAACATCCATCTCTTAGTACTAACAAGGTCACTGTATATGTTATGGACCAGGTGATTAATGCGGGCATTATTAATAATGTGCGGGCATTATTAATAATGTGCGGGCATTATAAATAATGTCTAGCTCTATCGGGCTAAGTGATTAACAACTATCTAAACTTCATTATTTATCACATTGCACGGTCTTTATTATATTGCTACGTGACAATTGGGCAATTTGATAATAAAGCTAAATTTGACGCGGTACGGTGAAGCAAGCGGGTAATGTGGTTTAGTAGATATGGTTTTAAAAGTGGTTGCAAGTCTGATAAATATAGTTGTCGAAAGGCAAAAGTTGAGTTCCTCAAAATGCTAGCGTAGCCGCAGTTTTTCTAAGAAATAAACCTATTACTTGCTACATGTTGTAAACAGGGGGTCCCAAAAAGTATGGTAAAGCGGAAGTCCAGACAAAGAGTACCTCTTGGGGTATCCGAATCACCCCCATGTAATGTTAAAATAGTAATTAATTATGCCTGTATTACTCTGCCAAAAAGCTGATGGACAATATGTATAACGCCCAATCAATTTGATTATTTGAATAATTACCTATTATCAAATTGCACTCTTATATTACATTTTTCATAATGGGCATTATGCATAATGCCTAATTTATCACTTGGTCCATAACATATACACGCGCGTGCGCGCACGCACCGTAAGCCCTGAAAGGTGTCGCGGTCCGCACAATGTCTGTTGACGCAGATCAGCAGGCGCGACGAAAACCATGGCTGTTTTATGTGCCAAATTACAGTTTTCTTTTTGTACCTACTAAGGTAAGGTAGACTGTGGACAGACGATATTCCTGTTGACAATGGAACCCTAGTATCTGTGCTAGACCGTGGACAGACATACATTTATATTGACATTGGAACCATAAAAATTTAGGTTTACTGCGTACCTGATACCTTACTCCGGTTGACGATATGTCCGTATTTTCGAATGTAGTCGTCCCATTCACTCACGACAGAATGACAACGCAAACGAGCTTGATGGCTGAACTCGAAAATAAGGGCATCGTCCACAGGAGTACGGCCTCTGTTTATCTCCAATGCTCCTATATTTTCATGATAAGTAAAGTCGCTCAAAATACAAACATAAAGCGCATCCTTCAGGAACATCCTTCCCTGGTACGCCTCGACCTCGGTGCTGGTGTCGATGTGCGCTATGTCGTTGGCGACGCCGATGACGCCGCGGTTCGGCTCGTCGTACAGCGCTAGCAGCTTAACCACCTTCTGCTGTTTCAGGAAGAGCGAGGCGATGCGGCCGACGTCGCTGCCTGCGCCGATCACGGCTACCTGAGGCGGGACAGACGGTAGGCAATTTTCTGACGGAGTATGCTCCTTTATGATGAATTTTAATTGATCACTGCAGTTCAATGTTTGACAATGGCACACCTACTGTTATGCCCCAGTACGTGCCCCTACACCTGCTCACGTGAGGACCTGTACAACGCTACTGATAATGCTTTGTTAGTCGCCGAGTATTGGTCCTCAAAAATATAACGCCAGTGTAAACACGAAAAGAAAGAAGTTCAATGTTACTGTATTTCCTACCCAGTAGTGCAATGTAACTACTGTTTAGTCAGAATCTACAGCTAGGAACAGTGAAGATTAGGTACCTAGCTGATGTATAGGCGATACCTACCTACTTTCAATGAGATGTTTTATTAATACACTATCATTGACTTCTATGATATTCGGAAACGAAGTGATAGAGGTCATGAGAATCCTGGAATAGCACCTCCGCGCTTACATCTGCGGTATACCGCGGGTGATTTCTTTTAATAAGACAACCACCTAAGATGGATGCGCCCGATGGATTAACGATATTAGGCAGGAAGCTGGTGTTAACTGGATGAAATAAGCAGCAGCGAAACAGGAGTAGAAGATTAGAGATGAGGCCCATGTCCGAAGACGGACGCAGCAGTAGCTGGTGGATGGACGCATCCGTCGATCCATCAGTCATACCTACTACCTACCATCGTATTGGTACAAAACCATTTCTTGCGCTGAGATTGACATCATAGTTAGATAAATTGAAGATGGGATGGTGTTTAGATATCGTTAACAATAGTTCTCAGCCCGACCCTGCGACCCTGCGTGCTCTTAACCTTACTAACTTAACTACTCTCTGATACTCCTATGGCCACATAAACACTGACCTTCTGCGGTGGGAACCTCGGCACGGGGCAGTACTGCTCACACTTGGCGTCGAGCTGCGCCAGAGCGGGCGAGCTCACGAAGTTCTGGTACCGCGCCCGCGGCAGCACCGTCGGCGGGGAACACGCCAGCAAACTCCTTAACGTGCGGCACAACATTGTGACTTGACTTATAATTTACATACATTACATGGATTGGTTTTACTATTTTTTTATGGGTTTTTAGTTTAAGAGTTTCGTTTTTTATTTTGACATTTTTGAATTGACAATGTCAAAGAATTCAACAGAAGTTGGCCAAAGCCGGCTGAAGTCTGTCATTGTCACAAAAGTAGAGGTTGCCCAGCGGTTGTATCGAGTACCTTCTTTGGCATAATTTAAGGGTTCCGTAGTCCTGACAAGGAACTCTTATAGTTTCGTGTCATCTTGTCCGTCTGTCCAAAGAGATTATTTAGATTAGAGATCCGATCAGTGGTCCGAGGTTTTGTAAAGAGACAGTTTGTACTAGAAAGCAGTGCTAGAAAGCTGTTATTTTGTAGGTGTAGGTATACCAATTACTGGATGATTTTTCGTCATCTAACCTATCGTGTATCGTTGAGTAGGTATTTTTAAATGACTTAGGAGTTTCTAATAAAGTATGCTCCATTTACGAAATATTTAACTTTAAAGCGCAATTTTTCTATATATAGTTCCAGTAGGGCGCCCCCCGAAATGGAAACCATCTACAAGTCTATATCAAGCGATCAGTCGTGATGACTAAAAGCAGATGTGATGATAATTTATTATTTAATTAATATAAATAAAACAAGTTCTTGAACAGACATCAAATTTAATAGATATAAGTTTCACCTATAATGTGTGTAACATTGATTAATAATTATATTGTCTACCCATATACAGGCATACGGTTTATGTATAGATACGACACGGAGGAATTATAAATGACTAGAACTATTAGAGAGTGCAGCCGCCCAGACAGAACGCTCTTACGCACTCGTAAGTACGACTTTGTACAGCCACCGACGAACATTCGCTGAATCTTAAGCTCAATCAACAAGCTTGTTGACTTTGTATGACCATCGTGTAAAATCCAGTTATAAACTTCAAACATTATCGAAAACAAAACACATGATCACTAAAAAGATGGATCATTCGTCATGTTTATACTGCGTTTATCAGGGTAAGGTAACCTGTGGTTAATGTATGAATGAATCAAGATAAACAATATTTAAAAGTCAAACAGAGTCAACGAACCTTTTTCAGAGTAGTAATATCAGTTAGGCAAGTACACACTATGGTTTTATATTTTAAGACAAAAGATCCAGCCAATTTTCTCAGATTCTGTCCGCTTATACCGTCGAATGTGCATTTCCTTGACCAAGGTATTCTGGTTAATAATATACATCATCATCAATTGCGCCTGGCGTGTTATTTTGATAACAACCGCATCGATCAATTACAGGAAACATCGTGTAAGTGAATGCATAATTATTTGGTAAAAATATTCAAAACACTAATAATATGGCAAACCATAGACTTTCACATAAAACCAAACAAGATTATGGCGGCAAATCGATTAGTTACCTACACATTTTACAGAAACAGTGCCATCGTTTGCGTTTCAAAGCATTTTTTCTAAAAGAAACATAATATACAAAACATTATCTGGCACACCATTTTGGTTACTAACTTAAATAAAACAGATCTTTGCTTAGATTCAATAAGTGCGATTACACCTAAGTAGATATAAAGTACTTAACAAAAAATAACAACTTATTTTAATAGGTTGGACGACCAGCCCTTAGCAGAGCATGATCGAGAACAATTATTATTATTTACTTGACACATATCGAAATGCCCATAACAGTTACTATTTCAGTCGCATTTTTTATGCTGTTGTTGTAATACGCTTAAATAAGATATAACCAATAAATAAAACTACTATGACAAATAACTTAAATAGTTACCTCCTAAAAATGCATGGACAATAAATACTTTAACTTTGTAAAAATAAGTAGTTTCCTTTTAAAATGACAAAATACAGTAAACGATCTACACTGTTGACACACTCGATTGTTATATTATTATTTAATCACAGTAAAAATGTTAAAATATAACTAAATTCCCTTACGACTGAATTAAACAAAATATAAACTATTAATTGGCTAATCAGATCTACAACTTCTGTCTTCACTAATGGCACAATCCTGCGGTTAAACGATTGTCCACTTTTCGAAAACTGTGGGGTGGAAAAGTACCAATTATTTTGATTTATTTGACTGTGTCACGCTGCCAAGTACATTAAAGATCGAACACATTTCAACTCGGAAACAGATCGTCATCGGTCCGAATCTTTTATTCTTTGTATGTAACTCCCTACTGAAACGCACACTTATCGAAATAGTAATGTAATCTCCTCAATCTACGAAAAAAGCCGATAAAATGATGTTTCTGAGTTGAGTATGTGTACCTTAGAGCGTTTCAAACTCATCGTCTTAAACAAAAGACAATAAAAGAATGCTAGAAGTTTAAAACGGAACAAAATAGTTCCTATCAAAATCACACTCTGCCTTAATGGCTACAAAAATGTCTTTCACAAACCGGGCCTGTCAATCCTAGCTGGTTTAGTATTTACATATAATAAGGAAGGATAATCAAAACTCACTTCTGTACAAACACGGTTCTTATCGAATGCGTATCAACGCGTCGGCTAAGCGGCTTCTCTTAAGAGAGTAACCGGGTATTAAACTGCTCTTCCACCAGAGATAAAGAAATATTATGAAGAAAGGGATGTATGTATAATATATTGACAAATTGGGTGATTCCATTTTGTCTCCTATTCCCGACAGCAACTCGGCGAATACAATTTTGCCTCTTGCAGACTAAACATGCCAAAAACGAGATTAAACATGTTACAAACTTTAAATTAAGTTCAGTGATATGTCGTATTTTGGAATTTATGGATTAAATTCATTTTTAAAATTATCTATGAACGATATTGTTGCCAGTAGATAAATATAAACTGCTGGTTATTTTAACATTTCATATTTTAATAGCTTGCCTTTTTTCGAGCCTTCAAACGTAGAAAGAGATGGGTGAATTTAAATTAGGTGAGATGGTTGCCGGGGATCTGACTCATACTGGATAGCACAGTACGGTAACTTTACACACGCTGTGCTACATAGCGCAGTTAAGTTTATCTTTAGTGGAACATCAGCTTTATCCGGTCGGACGCGCCGGCCCCGGTCCGACTGCAGCCCGGCTCTCGCAACTACCCGCGAAATACTCACAACCCGTCGCGAACGACGCTTATAGTAGATCATAAGAAATGTGCCGATCACTCGAAATAGCCCCGTTTGATAATGTTGCGCTCGTGTTGGCACTACGTTTATTTTTTATATTGTTACAAAATAATAGTGTTAGGGACAGACATATACAAGATAAAATAGTATCTTTGCTGGTTAGCGTCGAACATATTTACAAGTACGTACAGCTATATCTTCAAACAGAATCATTTCAAAATGTCAAAAATCGACGCCATCCTAAGATACTCGTAGTAATCCCGTTAAATGTTCAAGAAAATAGGGTACAAATAGGCAAATAAATATGAGAATTAGGTTTGATAGCTTTTTTTTTCTATTTTTGCTATACTCTACAAGATAGATAGATAACAATATTTGTATGGAGCACAAAACTAAAACATTTCCTTTGGACAAAATATCCAGCAATATCATCAGATCACTTTACACACATGCAATAAACCAATTAAAAGATTTCCACCGAAAGTTGGGAGTATTCAAAAGGAGCCGTGATGTTGTGCATGTATACTCTCTCCTAAAAATAATGGCTGGTCCTTTTATCCAGTCGGCCAAACCGCCATTATCTTGTTTTGTGAATTTTAGTATCCACACCACACAAGCATAGAGATTACCCGGATCAAATTATATTATTTGTTTGCGCTTAATCGTGTCCTGATGTAATGATTGCAAGGATATTGTCCCATTTAATAGATTTTTTTATTATTCCGTTTTTTAGATTTGATTGAGCGACTACATCACAAACGAGGCTGGATACCTATCTTATAAACTAGTTAGGAATAGTTAATTACAACGGTAGTTACACAAATATTTTACTCTTAGAGAATATCAATCAAATCGACAGTCAAGTTTCTTTATAAAATGTAATAACATGGAAGAACAAGCAGTAAATAATTAAAATATGAAAGTAGTTCATGCAAGTCGCACGACGGTACCAAGTCAGAAAGGTATAATAGAATTAAGTAGTACTGATAGAAAACTATATTGAGTTATGTAAAACTTTATATAATCCCACAACATGTCTATGACAGTATATCATATCAAAAAAATATAATACATATGGATAGAATAAAATTTACAAAGCATTAAAGCATAAAGGCTCAACAAGAGTAGATTCATTAGAAAATATTAGATGTATTAAGATATTTTAACAATAAATGTTTAATTAAATATATCGTATCTACATAATAATATACAGTACAAAATAAATTACAGATGTAAGAATCTCTATTCTGATATTATATTATACGTGATTTAAATTATCATCAGTGACATTCACATAACCCGTTTCACGCAAAAATGTGTTTACAACAAAATAATCATTTTTAGTAAATATCAGAACAGAGATGGATACCCAAACCTATGAAAGAGATATAGTTCTAATGGTATATTGTTATTGGATCCTTAATATCTACGTACGTCATACTGAAGTGAGAGCTTAGCTGCAGTTGGGTAGTTCGATAAAATCATTTACTTACTTACGCCTAGTTCCCTGAATGCAGTAAAAGAACTGTTAATACCTTAGGTAAAATGCGTGACGACTTAGCATGGAGACCGAAGCATTACTCTGTGATAGCTAGAACATGGATCGTTTTCGTGTTGGAACAAATAAATAAATAATAAATTTCATGCATTTTAATTAGCTGGACCACCACCACCCACTTTGAACATAGCGAATTTTGTAAAGGTTGTCTGGCAGATATCGCTCCCAGTGATGAGACCGCTTAAATTTTGCCATATCTTCCTCTATGGTCGGTAGGAGAGGTAAGATTAAAGGAGATCTAACAATTTTGGCCATCTCTTGTACAGGCAACGAAAAATCGCTTGAACTCCCTAAAAAAATATTTAAAAATATACCTTGCCGTTTTTTGATGCACAAAAATTAACTAATACTTAATTAATTAAACAAACTTACTTAAACCATAGACATATACGTCTATGGTTTAAGTAAGTTTGTTTAGATTGAGTGTTCCGGCGTGCGTGACGTAGTAATTTAATCTGTGGTTCGGGTCAGTTATTACATGTAAACTATTGGTGTTCCAAATTCAAATAAATTAATACTCGTACTTTATTCTGGCATTGCTAACCACCAAGAATAACGACTCTTGTTCTTATGCTTCAAAGCTATGAGTTAGTTTCAATACACTTTTGTGTAAGAATCACTATAGTGACTGTACAATATAGTTTGGTATATTTTTATTTCTCAAGTCATACTTGATTTGTAGACCATGCAATTTATTCCAAAGTAAACATACAAATTAAAATACGGCATTCGCCATCATTTGGCCGTGGGTTACTTAACTCAGATCTACGCGAGCTTAAATATTGGGGCAATTTTGGGGCATAAGTATTCATAGAACCGAACAAAGAATACGCTTAGGCCTCCCTTTGAACCGATCAAAAACGTTAGAGTATATTAAACGATGTGACGTTGAAATAAAGTCTGTTTCACACTGGAGTTATACAGGATCTACACTTAACAAACGTTATTTTACACAAGGCAAGAACAATTGTGTATACCCACATATATGACTCAAGTAGTCGATCGAACATGGATCGATTTATCTTTGTATTACCTACACTAACAGACATTGTGCCGACGACGAGACAAGATGTTGGCATAACTTTAAAATCGATAGTGGCTTTCTATTCAACGCTGCTACAGACAGAATATCATTTTGATATGATACCTTATCAACAACTGCTAATTATTAGGTATTTTATACTTGATCAAGTATTTATTGATTTTAACCACAGACGATCACCAATTCCGGAATCATAGATTACTATAGTGCCGTAGGTGCAATACGTCTGCAGGGAGCAATTTGATTAAAAGGATACCTTAAGGGCTTAGGATATAGCAATTACGTTTATATACAGTTAAAATTTCGAAGTAGTCATGGTATTAGACACTTACAGTATGTATCGTATAGCTGCAATGGCTACCCTACTCTGGGAATGCTATTGATGATACGTTTTGTAAAGTTGTAACGGCATACATATTAAGCTCATTGGGTTGTGTATAGAGTATAGGTAACAATCTACATTACATTAGCGTCCAAACAGAAACTAGCATACCAACAATCGAGAATCACTTCTATTAAGCGCGCTCCACTACGAGTATATTTATTAAGGGTCATCACAAGGCTCTGATCGAAACCTAACATTAATTTACGTTATATTATAAACACCGATACATTCCCGAGCTACAAACACCCAGCTTTAAGCACTTGAGAATCACGCACTTACCACTATCTACCTTACGCGTTAATTTAAACACTTCTATTACAGATAGATAAGATACAAATGAGAGATAGAAATAACTTCCCTGTTTCCTTCAATTTATAAATTGAAATTGTTTACAATATGATAAGGTTTTATTGATGGTCCGATGACAGTATTTGATTTTTGTATCGTTTTTTGTGCTCTATGCTCATTAATAGTACGTACAATCGTTTCGATAACATACATATGTAATATCAAACTAGCCAACGCAAAGTAGCGACATTTCTTATCCTTCTAATTCCTTATGACTGCGATCAAATCGTAAACAATTCATAATCATATTTATTTGACATTGGTCAAAATATTAATCAATCGCAATTTCTTGTGCCGCAGAACATTACAAAAATTTAATTATAAACTGTATTTTTTTAAGTCTAAGGGACAAAAAATTTAACGACATGGCACTTAATACAATCAAATGCAAAATGAATGCAAATAAAGTAGATCAGACAAAGTAAGTCACAAGACTTAGTTTTGACATGTGTTGCCGTTTAAAATAAGTTGTGACTAATTTGTGCACAATGTTTAAATGCTCTGAAAACCCCGTATTAAACGAGTAATATACTATATTCTGAATACCTAGATAATAATTTAATACGTGAATCTTCCGACTATTGTTAATTTATTAATGCTATATGGAAATTTTGCATTTCAAGGACTCTTAATACACTACAATCACTGATAATGCTCTAATAGACGACCTACTTATATACGCCTACTACAAATATGTCGTTTGTGTATATCGGTACGGAAAACGCATAAGTCAGTATACAAGCGATAGCCGAGTCATAAGATACTATTGCACTATTTTGTTACGATACATTCATTTTGTAGTTTTTCGCATTTTTACTAGATACATATCATAAAAATTACTTGGCTTGTGCATTGCAAAGCAACACGACAGTCTAGCAATGTACTTTATTGTGTTTTTACTATAAAGACACATCTCCCAATGTCAATCTACGTGTGATTATTATACGACCAGAGTATGATTTTATAGTTTACTCCTTTGGATTTGTTAAAATATTAATAAAAACTTCTAGTTAGTAATTGATAAAAAGTGTTACTTAGACACAACTTTTTATGGCGCCTGCGCTATTAAAGTTCAAAATAAGTTTTTAGTTTTGCGAAAAACTACCAATTTAAATGTACTAGCTTATTATCTATGAAGTAAATTACATTATTATTAGAACGTTATTGCAATTTCGTTATCAGATAGAGACGGATCTTATTGTAATTTCTACTTTAGTAGCAGTATTATTGCCGTAACTTATTTTAGTTTGAACTTACTCGAGAATTCAGTGTGCTATGGAAAGTCTTCCGAAAATAACGTGACCGATAAATATTTTTTGTGCCACAACAAGTAAACACTTATAGAAACTAGACAAAAATGCATCGTAAACGACTAAAAAATATAGGAAGAAATCCGATTTATGTAGTGCGTCTTTCATAAAAATACATTTAGAAACCTAACAAAAGCTGCTTGGAAATATAGCTCATGATTTATAAGTAGGGTACAAAGAATAGTATTTTACATTTTAAGTACTTTGAGCCTAGTATCGAAAGCACCATTTAAGAATATAACAGGTTCAATCCGACAGCAGTTTTAATATACGTTAAAATGGATGAGAAGCTCATAATTAAAAAATATATGTGTTAACAAAAAGTACGCAAATCACTTATTTGTAACTCTATTTGGCAGTAAGTTGGAAGAATTAAGATTCTATTCGAAAATTTAAAGTAAATAGACAAGATTCGCTATGGGAATAACCTTAAATCATAGGTCTAGACGTCGGCCTACGACCCTACGAAACGCGTAAAATACTCCGGTAATTATTGCTATTACTGATCGCGAGACTGGCTAATCGTAAACGAAGACTAAGTGCTATCATACTATTGTCTAACGGGTGTATTATCTGTATTATCAAACATACTACCACCCTTACGGGACACGAGAGTCGCGAGTCATACGACGAATATTCTAAAACTAACCACGCCATCCTCACTTACACTAGAAACGATACCGGAAAATTTTAAACGATACGATTTTGTGCAAATTATATGGAATGTTAATCTACAACCTACCGTTACTGACATTCTGTTAGTTTATTATTTAACAATCCGATCGAGCTACATAAATAAAACACTACACGAATACATAATAAATATTAAAACTCGACAACACATTGAATGCTCATTTTGTGACAAACACTTATCAAATTACAAGATAACGTAAAACTCACGCCGATCACAAGCGACACCTATCTGCGTGCCGCGATTTCACAGTCGCTACAAAACTACCTTATCACATAACCAATAATCGAGCCGGCGATCCTACGCAGCCGGCGAAATCTATCGAGAAAACAAACGGTTCCGTCACTAACCGGGAGATATCGGGAACATCATAAGAATCGATCTCGAGTTGTATAGTATACCCTAGGGTATCAAAAACCGTTACGTAGCGGGTAGATATGTATAGGTCGACCGAGAGCGAAGTCTCGGGGAACGAAAGGTTCTGGTGGGGGGTTCCGTCGAGTCGGAGGGGGGTTCAAACCTCGTGTCGCGCGGGGCGCGGGGGCGGGCGGGCCCGGTGCTTAGGCGATAATATCACAGATTCCTGACGCGTTGCGCACGCTTTAGCCTTCGGGCGCGCCGCCGCACACGCGCTCCAGGTCCACTAACTCCTGTAGAACATAAAATAAGCGGTTTGAGATACTGGTATCTTAATCAGCTTGCTTCAAAACACAGATGGGAATACACATATGGGGAGGAACACACTCAGAAACTCTTTACAGTTTGATATGTACATAGGTAACCCTCTAGGTCCCGGCACGACGAACGGGGGGTGAGGAAACGCCAATCGCACGCCATAGGAAATCCCCTTCCCCGGTAACACCCCCCGTCTCTGCTGACATTTAACATGCCTCGCCCGCACCTCTGCTGTGCGGACAATTCTCGAAATATAGATTCGTAATGAGCGGCTTATTGTTAGCCCTAGTCCCCTAACGGCATATCAGATCGAGTGAGCGCCTGCGGCTGCGGCACTCACCTGGTCGCGGCGGCGCACGTACGCCTGCTGCGGCTGCGGCTGCGGCTGCGGCTGCGGCTGCGGCACTCACCTGGTCGCGGCGGCGCTGCAGCAGCGCGCGCAGGCGCTCGTGCGTGCGCGCGAGCTGCTCGCGGCGGCGCGCGTACGCCTGCTGCGGCTGCGGCTGCGGCTGCGGCTGCGGCACTCACCTGGTCGCGGCGGCGCTGCAGCAGCGCGCGCAGGCGCTCGTGCGTGCGCGCGAGCTGCTCGCGGCGGCGCGCGTACGCCTGCTGCGGCTGCGGCTGCGGCTGCGGCTGCGGCTGCTGCTGCGGCACTCACCTGGTCGCGGCGGCGCTGCAGCAGCGCGCGCAGGCGCTCGTGCGTGCGCGCGAGCTGCTCGCGGCGGCGCGCGTACGCCTGCTGCGGCTGCGGCTGCGGCTGCGGCACTCACCTGGTCGCGGCGGCGCTGCAGCAGCGCGCGCAGGCGCTCGTGCGTGCGCGCGAGCTGCTCGCGGCGGCGCGCGTACGCCTGCTGCGGCTGCGGCTGCGGCTGCGGCTGCGGCTGCGGCTGCGGCACTCACCTGGTCGCGGCGGCGCTGCAGCAGCGCGCGCAGGCGCTCGTGCGTGCGCGCGAGCTGCTCGCGGCGGCGCGCGTACGCCTGCTGCGGCTGCGGCTGCGGCTGCGGCTGCGGCACTCACCTGGTCGCGGCGGCGCTGCAGCAGCGCGCGCAGGCGCTCGTGCGTGCGCGCGAGCTGCTCGCGGCGGCGCGCGTACGCCTGCTGCGGCTGCGGCTGCGGCTGCGGCACTCACCTGGTCGCGGCGGCGCTGCAGCAGCGCGCGCAGGCGCTCGTGCGTGCGCGCGAGCTGCTCGCGGCGGCGCGCGTACGCCTGCTGCGGCTGCGGCTGCGGCTGCGGCTGCGGCTGCGGCTGCGGCACTCACCTGGTCGCGGCGGCGCTGCAGCAGCGCGCGCAGGCGCTCGTGCGTGCGCGCGAGCTGCTCGCGGCGGCGCGCGTACGCCTGCTGCGGCTGCGGCTGCGGCTGCGGCTGCGGCACTCACCTGGTCGCGGCGGCGCTGCAGCAGCGCGCGCAGGCGCTCGTGCGTGCGCGCGAGCTGCTCGCGGCGGCGCGCGTACGCCTGCTGCGGCTGCGGCTGCGGCTGCGGCTGCGGCACTCACCTGGTCGCGGCGGCGCTGCAGCAGCGCGCGCAGGCGCTCGTGCGTGCGCGCGAGCTGCTCGCGGCGGCGCGCGTACGCCTGCTCCAGTCGCGAACACTCCGCTACGCCGCGCTCCACAGACTGCGCACGAAACAAACATAACATACAGTGACGAAGTTGCCATAAGTGCCCAAAAATCGCACTCTTGCTTTTGTCGAAAAGTTTTTAGAGTCGCCGTCGGATTGAACCTTTGTAGACATGCGCTTGGTCACCAGCGACACTTTTTATGCGATTTTAAAACATTTTTTTACGTAATAAGGCCGTTTCTTTATTTTTCAAATCCCTAATAAACCTCAAATTCACTCATAGAGTTTAGCCTATAGAACTGTTATTACGACGCATGCAGAATTGAGATACACCATCTGTGATGGCAAAAAATATTGAACACTAGCCCGCGACTTCGTCCGCGTGGACTCGATGATACAAAAAAAATCTACTTCCGTCACCATTCAGCTATCATTATCTCTTAGTCTACCACATCGTAAGAAGAGAGAAATGAAAAATCAAGGTTAATAGGAAGTAAAGGAGATGTAACAATTTTGCATTAAACATAGCATTTTCAGTTTATCCGAGTAATACCTACCATTTTTTCGTAACAACAAAGAGGTTTTATGCCGCTTATTCAGAAAAAACATTTATTATTATCAAATTATTTACAATTCGCAATAATTCGTTACAAAATATTTGAATTTTATCACTAAAATTATAATTTTGAAGTAGGCTGTATGGCTGTATGGAATCAACCACAATACATTTGGGTTGTTAAAAAAAAACTTGCGCGCCATTTGCCGTAATTTTCATATTTTGTTTGTATCGCATTTGTTGCTGTGGTCTTGTATGGTACATAATATGTATGTAAAAATGACAAGTTTTAGTACAGAAGATGAACAATTAATAGATTTAACCCCGCCAGAAATGCTGAATGCAGCAGAATATTCAAACGAAAAAGCATAATGTAGTGAAAACCAACAACCCAATAGATATCGTTTTGAAAACTGTACATTCACGAATTGTTAAAAAATAACTTAACGATTTTAAATAATACTTGCTTGTTTTTTCCTCGCAAGTGTGTTCAAAATTTTCTTATGAAACACGTGAGCAACTTGCTCAATAGACACTCGGCTGATTTTCCACCTTGCCTACGGCTCGGGCTGCAACCCACAGCCTCGTGTATACTGAGCAACTTTACTCACTTGTTACATAATATACTTATATTACTTTTGCATTTTAATAAAATATAAGAGAACTGACTGCCCAACTTGAAGTTTTTGTCGTAAGGCTCTATTTGTAAGATAAAACTTGTACTTAAAATACAACTTAAAACTTTTTAGAACAACATAAGGACTTAAGTTCCATATTTAAAGTTATTAATAGGATGATATATTGTCATCGTCATACATTAGAATCTTCTAAATGAAGTGCCTCCCTTTCTTAACTCACATATTTTCCAAGTTGAATACATGCTCCAAAGCTACAAATAGGCATGAAATAATCTCAAATTAAAAAAAATCCAAGTTTGTCTCAGCTTTGACAAAGGTTCATAGAGAGGTAGCGCCATCTGAGATCAGCTTTCTCTTGTCAAACCCATTGTGTTGTAAAATCTTGCAATGGGAATATTTATTATCTAGCCAAACGACGACGTGTGCACCAAAATTATCAGCCCGTTTGTTGCGTCTAAAATGCATGCGATGGCCATATTCACCCCTTAAAGGATAAAACTGTTTACACTGGTTACCTTGTATACAAAAACTTTTTTTTTTCGTTTCGAAACGAACTTGTTACACAAAAATCGCGGTAACAAGGAAGAACTCGTAAAAGTAAATTTCTTCTCAGAATTATAGTCGCACAACATACTTAACGTTGTCAATTTCAAGAATAGGACATAAAATATAAGTTTTTTTTAAATCACTGCGGAATGAACAGCATATCAACCGTGGTGCATGATATTTCGATTAATTTAAGTAGATATAAATGTAAAAAAAATGTTTTGATCTTACCTGAGAATGTATCTCTCTCTTTATCCTTAAAATTTCGTCTTTGTCTCTATTAGTCTTTTTCGCTAACGCTTTAACATCCTCCTTTCGGGAATTTGCTAGTTTATTCAGAATTTCTTTCTTTTCGACTTCCAGTAGATCCTAAAAAAAGGAAAAAGATTCAGTAAAAAAATTACGATTACGATACGATTTATTTTATTTTTGGAACGGATAGAATAGAATTCATTTCAAAATTATGTGTTGCTGTGGATAATCAGTACCAATATTGCCTAAATTCAGAAAGGTTTACTACAATTCATCACTAATCCCAGCGCTTTTGCACTCCAAGGCCTGTTCCGTATAATAAAGACTAGGTAAATGAGTGACATTGTATGAAGCTCTGCATACTTTATTAGTCAGTTACTTTTTCGGCTACTGCGGCCAATCACAACAGAGATCAACCTGCAGGTACGCAGGAGATATTAAAGGGCACAAGTGCACTCTCATGGTTCTTTTGCGTTACTCTCATAGTTCGGTGAGACACCGAAGGGGTTGAGAATCCTACATGGCCGGAGATAAATCAGGCGCAGTACCAACGGCTTAATGTACGCACCAAGGCACCGTGGTGTAACACCAACAACTTTCTGACTCCAGAACTGTTTAAGTTATTTCAAGTCAAATAAACCCAGAAATAATTTCCAGAAGCAATTTGTACTAAAAAGCCAGCGATAGCAATTTACTAGATCAACGAGGTAATCTTAGACTCTCAGGCAGTTTTGGACCCATACAGTAAAGCCAGGCCCGATTCACTTCGCACTTTAGGTAAAGCTACACACGTACGGGTCAACCGGTTAAAGTCTGATTGTTAATGATGTCACAAGCCGGTATCATCGCATCTCAGATCGACGACTCACGCGGTTGGCGTCGCGTCAGTCGACCCAACGCTGTCGGATGAGATAAGGTTACGCGACTGAAGGGAGGCAAATATCTAGGTGTATATCGGTAGGCTATTGGCGTGCCGCGATCTGTATTTGCAGTTTATTGTGTCGTAGCAAGATTACCTATTTATTAAAATATTTTTGTGGAGTGGTCCTTCTGTTGTATTATTAGTTATTTTGTGCTTAAGCTACACTAGGCACTGACCGTGAGCGCCTTCATCTGGTGGTGCTGGTCGCTGCGTAGCTGCTTCTCGAGCGCGGCGTAGATGGTGTGGTGGTAGCGCAGCCGCAATTCTCTTTCCATTCCTCCCTCCACGCAGACGCCGGCGCCCATTCCCGGACACTCCTCACTCGTGCTCGCCTCTGTGCTGCTGTAACTGAACATAAACTTATAGAGTGGTTGGAACTGAACCCGCTATTGCAAAGGACTTGTTCATTAATAGTTTTTTATTCGTCAATATTTCTAACCAGAATAAACTAAATATTATATGAAAGAGTTCACAAAAACTAGCCTTTCTGCATAATTAAAATATTTTTTAAGGCCTCTGATTTAGAAAAAAAATCAAATTAATTTTTATCTTTGTCTGTACAGAAACCGCACCTTCGCCTATAACAATTAACGCATAAAAAAACATTGACAGCAAACTTGACATTGCATTGACAGTAGTACCTATTATATAATCTGTGGTAGTACCTAGTAGTATTTATCCACCAGTGGAAAGGCATACAGCCAGGAAATACAAGTAAGTGATCAATGGATAATGCCTGTTACAAAACATATTTTTTCTCAAAAACGCCTTCTTCTCTCTTCTTCTCTTAAACGCCTCAACGTTTAATATTCTGATTTCTATGGTGACGTGTTTCATATTTTTGTAGCTTAAAGATAAATTATAGGTTATTGGTGGTTGGTGATATCTTGGAATAAAAAACCAGCCTCCATACAAAAAGAGGACGAGTCCTTTGTATATACATATCCTAGCCTTGATATTACTTAACTATAACGTTCGTAAAAGATAGCTTTTCGACTAGCTTGTTGCTCACATAGAATTTGGCAGAAACAGGTCGTTATTCCTTGTTTTGCTGCCGTCGCAACGCGTTCGCAAATTCACTTACATGTTTTTAGAAGACAATTTCTTGACTAGCTGGTTGCTTACATAGAACTTTGCCGTTTTTAAACTGGCCGTTTTTCTTTGTCCTGCTTACGTCGTAGTGCGTCTAGCTTCCGAGCTAGCTCAGCTCGCTTCTTGCGAACTAGCTCGCTTGTATCTAGGCTAGAAAATCACTTACATGTTTTTAGAAGACAGTTTCTTGACTAGCTTGTTGCTCACATAGAACTTGGCGGAAACTGGCCGTTTTTCTTTGTCCTGCTTCCGCCGAAGTGCGTCTAGCTTCCGAGCTAGCTCCGCTCGCTTTTTGCGGACTAGCTCGCTCGCTAGTAGCGCCTCTAGCGTCTCCGCTAGCGACTCGTCGGACCCGCCGTTAGATTTGTTGTCGATTTGATCTGTGACAAAGCGACATCGTCAGCAATCTGTTTCTGTTTACAAGACATACAATTTGAGATTACAATCATTTTATTTACATTAATTGTAATTATGATGGTAAATACAAAAACTTCTAACGTGCTGATAAAGTCGCATCTTTTAAGGTTTCGGTTCGGGGTGTCACTTCAAGTTTATATGAGGAGTTCTGTAATAATCTCGTGAGGTATGAAATTAAGGAAAGAGGGTTTAGAAAAAACAAAGTATCACGGGGGGGAGGAGAGGTGTAGTGAAATGTCAAGTTTTGTTAAACGCACAACCTTAATGTCTGTTTGTATATATTATCATCATGGTGATTAATTTTACAGAATGAAATTAAATTATACCTTGATTTCTTAAAAATGTTTAAAATACTTTGTGCCAAAAAATAACACATGATATATTTTAGTCTAAAACCGGCCGGAAGAGGAGTTTAAAAATTGCTAAAAACCCATCACGGTTCAACCATTGCACGGTTTCCGATCAAAATTATTGATTTTGTATTTCTACCTTGCGTCTCTTTCTCGCTGGCGGGCGCAGGCGAGGCGGAGGAAAGCGCCTCGCTCTCGATCAGCTTCTTGGTTTCCGCCATGATGAGAGACGACTTGCTAGGGCTACCGTCTGTTGTGCTTTCTTGCTTGATCTATCAAAAAATATATAAAAATATGTTGGACATATTAGTTTCAGGTGTACGACTACGTAGTGCTCAGTGCCTAAAGACGAAAGTCTACAACCAAGTGTGTTACCAGGGATGACATACGGATCCGAAACATTGTCTCTAACCATGGGCCTTATAAGAAACCTCAAGGTCTCGCAGCGAGCTATAGAGAGGGCTATGCTCGGTGTTTCTCTATGGGATCCAATCAGCAATGAGGAGATACGTAGGAGAACCAAGGGAATGGACATAGCCCTGCGGATCAGCAAGCTTAAGTGGCAGTGGGCAGGGCACATTGCGCGAAGAACTGATGGCCGTTGGGGCAGAAAGGTTCTTGATTGGAGACCATTTGATCAAAAGCCTAGCGTAGAACGTCCACCGGCAAGACGGAAGACCTAATAAAGGTCGCGGGAACGCACTGGATGCAGGTCGATTGTAACTAGAGGTGAAAACTTCCAGGAAAGTTTCCATTTCTAAGGAAGTTTTCCTGAAAACTTCCAAAACTTCCGGATTCTTGGAAGTTTTTAAAAAAAATTTTTACTTTAATTAGGTACAATAATTTCGTTACATCGACTAAATGTTAACTTAATTATATGATATATAGGTAGGTACTTACATAACACGACGATTTATTTGAAGATAAGTAAATTCGCCATACATTTTGTTGGTGAAGCGGCTTTTGTTTGGCGGCTTTATATCAAAGGATTGACGCCGCCGCTCGCGCGGCTGACTGGCGCTACCCCCGCCCCGCCCCGCACCTACACCGCGCTTGTGTAACCGATTTCATGGTAGTTAGTTGCGCGCAGTAACAGTGAATAGTCGTGGTTGTGGCTTATTTTGTATATGGATATTAGTTAGTGTAATAAGTGCCTTCGTAGATTAGGTAATTAATATGCCTCGTCACGTATCAAAAATATGTGTTATTGGCTACTATAACTACACTAATACACTTCTGGACACATCTATTGGCCCACCTTGTATTTTCAGTTTCGTTTGGTCGTAGCTAAAATTTTATATTAGGTCGAGCAAAAAGTTTTTATGCAGTTTTGAACCTGGCACATTCACAATTTCATTCAATAGTTTTTTTTTTTAATTTTGAACACAGAATTTAAAGAAACAAGACAATTTGGAGCCTGTTTGTTGATATCAAACAATCGAATACTAAGAAAACTTGGTTTTATTGGTTTACTTGGATTTAATTCTTGAAAAGGTGTTTGATATCTTTGGTTTTGCAACAAACATTACTTATTCTTAACATTAAGGTGAGGTTCTATGAACAATCTATGGATACTTCACCTGAAGTCGCCGCCCAAGCTGAGGCACTTATTCAGGCCGGACACAGCCAAAGAAACGTGAGTGCTCAACTTAATTTAAGTCGATCTGCGGTCCGAAATGTTTATCGGAGGTACCTAGAGACTGGCGGCTTTGTTCGTCGCCAAGGAAGGCCACGATCTCGGGTCACAACTGAAGGGCAGGATCGATTCATCGTGACGACAAGCTTGAGAAATCGTCACCTTACCTCTATTGAGATACAAAACCAACTTCGCGACTTCCACGGAGTATCTGTAAGCGCTCGAACTGTTCGGAGAAGGTTAAAAGAACGCGATATGGTACCACATAAGCCAGCTAATGGGCCCAAACTAACGCGAGCCCACCGAACAGCGCGCCTTCATTTCGCACGCAGTCATTTAAATTTGGACACAGCAAGATTGGAGCCGTGTAGTCTTTTCTGATGAGTCTAAAATTGTGTTACATGGCAATGATGGAAGGAAGAAGGTCTACCGACGTAAGGGAGAGCGTTTCGCACAATGCTGCTTTGAAGAGAGGGTTGCTTATGGCGGTGGCTCATGGACTGTCTGGGGCGGTATATCCGCGAGCGGCAAAACTTAACAGCTTGAGGTTGTTACAGGACCACGGCTGCCAACATTAAATGCTGAAAGATACATTCGTGAGTGCTTAGAACCTCACGTGATACCATACGCGGACTATGTGGGCCCAAATTTCCTTTTTATGCATGATAATGCAAGAACCCATGCGGCCGGCATCGTCAGGGAATATCTTCGGGATGTGAACATCACAGTTATGGACTGGCCAGCCAGAAGCCCAGACATGAACCCCATTGAGCACATGTGGGACGAGCTAAAAAGACGTGTTAGGGCTCGTCAGCCAGTTGCCCAGACGATGCAGGAGTTGAAAACTGCCATAGAAGAGGAATGGAAGATGATCCCTCAAAATTTCATAAAGCGGTTGATAAACTCTATGCCTAATCGTATGAGAGCTGTGGTAGATGCCCATGGAGGCAACACGCGTTATTAAATAAAACCTTTATTTAATAAAACATGTTTTTTATTCAAAAATCAATTGCCTTTAACAAGGCGCATATCCGACTTGTTAGGCGTAGCTCCATGTCGTATGGTATTCTGAATTCAAATTTAAAACAATACGATCGAATAAGATGGTAAAATGTATCAGGTTTAAAACTGCATCAACAGTTTTTGTTCAATCTAGCAATCATATTTCGGTAGGGGCCATCGAAACCTAAACTTTAAGGTGAATAGATGTGTCCAGAAATGTATTATAAAGGGGAAAGATTTGTTTGTTTGTAATGAATATGCTCCGAAACTACTGGATCGATTTCCAAAATTCTTTCGCCATTAGGTACCTACACTATCAAATTTAGTTCGTCATATTTAGGTTGTCATGAAAAATCATGACAAATGAATCTAAACTTTATGTTTATAAGTTTAAAGTTCTTAAAATGCCCGCCCAGTATCGATCGTCACCTATGATCGCATAACTAATGTGTTTGTCTTTTTCTAACACGCACCTAGGGCAAATCGTTTCTACTCGCTCGCTTGCGCTCAAGGATTTTGCTCGCTAGACTCGCTCATGCTACATGCAGTTATCAATGAATGAAATGAAATGAGCATGATCTATGATTTCGCAGAGTACGATTTGTAGCAGTCTATATGAAAAAAAAATAGCAGGTGTGAACAATGAAATTAATTTCATATGATTTTTCACCTGCTATTCATAAAATTTTCCATGCCTAGTTGCCTGCGCAGTAGTAAGGCTAGCTCATGTTCACGTCGCTTGAGAGAGAGGTGGTTGTTGTGTAGCTACTGAAAACTAGACCTACTAACCTTATACACATACGGTACGACCTTATTACAAAAAACTTGATACCAGGTTTAAACCAGGACCAAATATTAGCCGACCAAGAGAGAAAAGCATTTCTCTATTAGGTAATGTCACTAATATTTAGTCTTGGCTTAAACCTAGTACTAAGTTTTTTTTGTAATCAGGCCGATAGAGTCCACTGTCGCTTACCGGATGCGTCACGACATGCGGCTCCGGTCGCGGCGCCTGCGCAGTAGCCGGTGCAGGAGCGTCTGTTCCTTCTGACAGACCGGCTAGCTAGTGCTCGCGCTTGTCTTACTCGCTAGAGAGAGATAGTTGTTGTGTGGCTACTAAGAACCGGCCCGGAACCACATTGATATTAAGACTATTATCACTCATAGGCTGCGTCACGAGATCCGGACTAGCAGCTGCGTCTTGATAGTTTAAATTGAATTCAGACCTGAACCATTATAGACATTAAGTCATTTCTCGCTTTTAGGCTGTGTCACGACATTCGGACTAGAAGCCGCGTAGAAGCTTGGTATTAAAAACCTGACCTAAACGGTTATGATCATTAAATCTACTTGGATTCGTCACAGTACGCGGATAGACCATGTGGTCCGTGTCTGAATAGTCGATACTGAAAACCGGACCTAAACTTTATGAACAAAGTCCATTCGCGCTCATTAACTGCGTCGTGCTGATGGACCACGCCAGCCGCGTCTGAATAGTTGATACTCGAACCTGGATCTACACAATATAAACAGAGTCTATTCTCGCTCACCGGATGCGTCGTAGACGCAAATGTTTCATGCCAGCTGCGTCTGGATAGTTTATACTGAAAATGTTTATATAGACCTAAACCATATCCAAATAGAGTCTATTTCAGCTCACCGGATGCGTCACGATATGCGGCTCCGGTCGCGGCGCCTGCGCAGTAGCCGGCGCAGGCGCGTCGGTTCCTTCCGTCAGCACGGCTAGCTGGTGTTCGCGCTTGTCCAACTCGCTCTGATACTTGATGGGGTTGGCCAACGCCTCGGCTAGCTCTGAAAGCCGGTCTGGTACGTAGTCCTGGGGAAACAGAAATAGTAGTTTGTTATACAAGGGCCGAAAGTAAACATTCCACTCGAGAAGTTTCTGGCGCTCGAACGAAGTGAGAGCGCCAATAGCTCGAGAGTGGAATGGGTGCTTTCAACCGAGTTAAACGTACTATTTTTCATTTCGACGGTGAGGAAAGAAATAGTGTATCGATAGACTCGATAGTTGAGGAAAAAACAATGCTATCGATAGTTGAGACAAAAGCAATAGTATTGATAAAATATCGATGATGTCGATAGACTATCGATAGTTGAGGCAAAAGCAAAAGTATCGATAAAATATCGATAGTATCGATAGTTGAGGCATAAGCAATAGTATCGATAGTATCTAGACACTATCGAATATCGATAGTCTAGGCAAAAGCAATAGTATCGATAGTGGAGGCAAAAGCAATAGTATCGATAATATATCGATAGTATTTATAGACTATCGATAGCCAAGGCAAAAGCAATAGTATCGATAGAATATCGATAGACTATCGATAGTTGAAGTCAAAGCAATAGTATCGATAGAATATCGATAGTCTACCGATAGTAATGATAGTATCGATAGCTCCGTTAATATAAATACTATCGACACATAGCAATACTATCGATACTATCGATGGTATCAAAGTTCAATATTAAAATCACTATCGATAGCTGATACAGCTCTGACTATTGCAATAACTATCGATACTCTCGATAGTGGCCTATTCAATAGTAGGAGGATAGTATTTATTCAATAGTAGGAGTATAAAGTAGGAGGGAAAAGCTATTTCCCACCCGGCTATCTACACATGAAAGTTCAACTTTCCGAACGGGTGAGATGAAAAGGATATTTTAGTTATAGGTAGGTACTTACTTATTAACTCTTTCACGGGCTACTTTTTTATGTTTTTGAACCGGTTAAACCGATAAAAATAGCAATATTATCATTCTATAGATAGCTATGGTTATTCGCAAATACGAGTAAATTTACGCTATTCTATTATTTTAATATATTATGTTACTAAAGAGGATTTTAAGTCGGTTCGATTCCCAGTGGCAGGTTCTCGTGTTTGAAGCCGGGACACAGCCCCCAGTGCCTCGTGTATATATTTTTTCACACTACCTACTCGGCAATGTTCAATTACACATCAAGTAACCCTGACTCAAAGTGAGTCATTGCATCCCTAGGGACGTAAAGTTGTATGAAATTTCATTACGTCCCTAGGGAGGCAAAGTGATTTGAATTTCGAATAAGAGTTCGTAGGCATGATCACACTAGCCTGTCCCGACCAACCAAATGGAATGAAAAAAAAAGAGAATATATTTGAAATTTGAACCTGGCAACCAAGAATTTTAGCACGAATGGAATGAAAAAAAAGTGAACATATTTGAACCTGGCAACCAAGAATTTTAGCACGAATGGAATGAAAAAAAAGCGCGCGCTTCTTAAAAAATAAATAAATAAAGAAAAAAATCTATGTATTTTAAGAAATTACAAACAATGTTTTCGTAAAACTGTTTAGTGACGAAGCTTATAACACCGGAGTTTATTAGATGTAAAGCTGCTGGTATTGTTAATAATAATAATTTACTGCCAGAAAAGTCAAAGAATCTATACTTATAGATAAAATAAGCTATTTGTAGAACATTTTTTATTGCCTCGTAGGAAGTGTGAAAAGCAGAGTATTCTCCTCGGGGATAAATATGTCTTCGTCTTGGGCTAGCTTAAATTCCTCGCTCCACTCAGGATTCTACTTTTAACTCCCTCGCTATGCTCGGGAGTAAACACTAAACTTAACTTAACTCTCGATTCCTTCGTTACGCTCGAGATTCAAGATGACGCCCGTGACGTAAGACATCACTTTACCCCCTTGGTGAATAATCTACTATTATACCCCCCTATACACTACGTGACAGTACCTTGACGACGACCAGCAGTAGCAGGCTGGCGGGCAGCGGCAGGCCGAGTTCTGTCCGCAAGTTCACGTGTCTGTAGCCGGGGCAGAGCCCTACAACGGGCAAAACCCGGTGCCCCACTAGCCGCCCGCTCTCTTCGTGAGCTGCGATCCGAAGCATCGCCAGTTCGGGGAGCACCACCTGGTGAACAGAGATAGTAAATTATAACAACACTTAGAGAAACCTTTATAGGTCTAAAGAAAGGGCAACGGACTCTTACATTAAAAAAAAACATTAAAATAAAGAAAATATACGTGATGTCCATTGGTAACTGCTAACGATTAGTAAAAGGCTTCGCGTTACAGCAAATTTTTCAGTGTTGCGCGGGACTGCGTAAGGACCGCACGCGGCTGTTATCGCTACGTTACGACGCGCGACCAGTTGTATATTGCAACTACCCTCAAAAAAAAATGGAAGAGAAAGATGATGATAATAATATAAGTGACTCAGAAATTGTGGAAGAGTGTGAACGTTTAACTTCTTTAACGGTACTTCCTAAACAGTTCGCAATGGCGAAACTTCTTCGCAATGAAAGTATAGGGGATATTCGTCGAATTAAATACAAAAGTCCATACAAGGCTTTAATACAGTTTGACAATAAAGAACGTGCAGAGAAGTTATTAAGTTGTATGAAAATAGCCGAGTTGGGTTACAGATGCCAACTTACTACGGAAATCGCAATAACATACAGAGTTATCAAGGGTGTGGATTTAGAAGTAAATATGGATGAAATTAAAGATGCACTAGAAAGTTCTCGCGATATCTTATCTGTAATAAGACTTAGACGACTGAACTTCGAAGGGAAATGGGTCGAAAGTGAATCCATCCGCATCGGTTTTAAAAGTCCTACCTTACCCCCGTACGTGTACGCATACGGTTATAGATTTAAGGTAAAGGCTTTCGAATATCCAGTCTCGCAATGCTCTATGTGCTGGAAGTTTGGGTACCTGGCCAAATTTTGCCCCACGAAAAAGTCCCTATGCCCTAAGTGTGGTCAAGAACATGAGAATTGTGGAACTCAAGTCTTTACTTGCCTTAACTGCAAAGGATCTCATATGGCAATGGATAAAAGTTGTCCCTACTTCCTCAAAGAAAAGAAGATTCGAAGGATAATGCGTATGCAAAATTTGACTTATAGGAAAGCTCTCCAGACTTATCTTATAGAAGAAACAAAAGAAAAAGAGGCAAGTACAAATATAAGTGTATACAAAAACCATACTCCTCCTAGCAACATTACTAAGACCTACAGCAGTGTAGTAAGAACACAAGCAGTGGTACACAACGAGGACACACGCCCTAGAATGCAAGAGGTAGAAGATGAGATTGAAATACCGAACCAGATGAATAATAGAAAAGAAAGTATTGATAAAAAACAAAAGAAAAAAAACCATCAAAAACTAGAAAATACGATCCTGGATCGCACTGACAAAAAAGAAGAACAAAATGAAAATGCAAGAAGTAATTTGGAGAAAGAACAAGGTCAACAAAAATTTGAGTTCGCAAAGTTTTTCTTAAAAATGAAGGAGATTTTTACTAAGGACTGTAGTTTTGAGGAGAAAATTAGTTTCTTTATAAAAATAATTTTAAACGAAATCAGAACCTACCTACTATATTTTGTGAAGAAATGAGACGTGTTTGAATTATTATTTAAATACTGTTTTGATGGGTAGTAAACGTTCATCTAGTATATCTGCTATCAATATCCTTCAGTGGAATGCACAATCCCTAAGACCGAAGTAAGTTAGTCTTGAAGCACTGTTAAACCAAGAAAAAATACACATAGGTATTTTAAGTGAGAAAGCTAAATCACCTATCCAACTTAGTGACTACCATTTTCATAGAAACGACAGGTTCGACGGTTATGGAGGCGTCGCTATTATTACTCATAAATCAATTAAAGTTCAGGTATTTAATACTAATTTAAATAATACAGGTATTGAGTTTAAAAAAATTAAACTGCTTAATTGTGGCTACTTAGAAAATATAATTTCAGTTTACTGTCCGTCATCAGTTCGTACAGAAGTATGAACTGATGACGGACAGTAACGGAGTCGACTGAGAACAGTCTGATTGGGATGACTTATTTAGGCTCTGTCCTAAGAGATCCATAATAGCTGGCGATTTTAATGCGCACCACCCAAATTGGTCGTACAAAATGGACACCAGAGGATCTCAGTTGGCAGACTATGCTTTAGAATATGGCTTCATATATCTCAATAATGGACAATTTACTAGAGTTAAATTAGTTAATGGAAATATGCAAGAAAGCGCACCAGATATAACATTTTCCTCGTCGGATATTGCAATAAACTTTAAGTGGCATATCTTAAATGAAAATTTAGGCAGTGACCACATCGTAATTAAAGTATGTATAAATAATACAAATAATTTACAGTTAATTAAAAAACGGAATTTAAAAAAGGCTGATTGGGATTCTTATAGAAAATTTTTACAGAATATTTTAACAGAAAAAATATTGAAGGCGACAAAATTCAAGCTGAATATGAATTTTTTCAAACCGAACTCATAAAAGCTGCCGATAAATCGATTCCTTTAACAAAAATAATTACGAACCCAGAAGCGAATTTCATGCCCAAACCATACTGGAACCCCTCTCTGCTCAGCGCAGACTATGTCTCACTCGTTTTCGACGTAATCCTACTCCTGACAATTTGAAGAAACTTGAGGAAAAGGTTGATGAAGCTAGACGCTTAATAAGACATGCAAAGTCACAAAGTTGGCAAAAATTCTGTAATGACATTGATGAGAGTACTTCGGTTAAAGAGGTATGGCAACGGATGAAATGGGCAAAAGGTTTGAGACGTATGGTATCCCATCCACCAGATGAAAAGAGAAGAGAACTATTATTGTCACTATCACCCGACTCCGTATCTCAGCAGTCTCCAATATTCCAATCCAATAATGATCTCCTCGAATCTGCTTTTTCGTATCAAGAAATGCTACATTGTTTTAAAAAGTCAGACACAGCTCCGGGAGAGGATGGGATCTCATACTCTATGATTTTCAACCTTGACGAGGCTGGAAAAAATACCTCCTTAGTATATTTAATGCGATTTTAAAGTATAATTCTATACCCATTCAGTGGCGCAATATCCAAATTGTCCCTACACCTAAGGCGGGAGGTGATTCCAACGTCAATTCAAAATTAAGACCCATATCCCTTATATCTTGCGTATGTAAAATATTTCATACTATGTTAGCAAAAAGATTAGAGTGGTTTGTGGAGAAAAACAAAATGTTATCGAAATTTTCTACAAGATTCAGGAAAAATCATTCGTGCTTAGACTCTTTGGTACGTAAAACATCACACATTCAACTAGGTTTTACCAGAAATATACCTACCGTTGCTTGTTTTTTGGATTTTGAAAATGCGTACAATAATGTGTCAATAGCTCAAGCTACTACAATCCTAGATAACTTACAAGTAGGCAAGAAAATATGTAGTTATATCTGGTCCTTTCTGAATGAGAGAAATCTACAAATCAAGAACCAATCGGGTAACGAAGTTATTTCTAGATGGACCGACAAAGGTTTGGCGCAAGGTGATCCTATGTTACCTCTGATTTTTAATATAATAACTGCGAAAATTGCGCAACAAATTGGAAATGTATACATATGCCAGTATGCGGATAATTTTGCCTTATACATAAGCGATAAAAAGTTTGAAATCTGTGAAAGTAGCCTTCAATACGCTCTTGATGCGATTGTTAAACAATTAAGCTCTATAGGCTTAGAATTGTCTGATACCTAATCAAAGTATATTATTTTTAGTAGAGGTAGAAGTTGACAGCAAGTTTCACTTATGATAAACGGAAACCCTCTGACATCAACAGAATGTATAAAATATTTAGGTATTTGGCTTGACAGGTCTCTTCTTTGGAGTAAACATATAAACGAAGTAGCTGAAAGGATGTCTAAGTTCTTAAATATTTTAAAGATTCTAGCGGGTTCGAGCTGGAGAGTTCATCCTAAACACCTGAGAAGGATTTATATTGCCCTGATAAGAAGTAGAAGCAATTACGGGTGTTATTTATATGACAGTAGCGCGAAGTCTCATGTCGCTAAGCTGGATAGGGTTCAAAACCACGCAATGCGAATTATAGGCGGTTTTATCAGAAGCTCGCCAATTCATGTTATGGAATCTGAATTGTGCATTCCACCGTTGTTTCTGAGAAGGAGATATCTAGCCTATAAATACTGTTTAAGAACTAGTACATGTGAAGTCATAACTCCTTTACTTGCGCAACTTGTATCTGCTTGTGAGAACCGATACTGGGATAAGAAAAGGTAACCATTACTAAGCATAATATATAGTCAAACTAAAGATAATGACGTTGGATCTTCATATCCTCTTGAAATGTACTCGCTCAATATTTGGGTCACAGGCATAGATACACTAAATTGCATCTACCCTCAATGAGACTGTGTTAAAAAATCAGAAAACTCTCTGGATCCTAATATTTTAAAATGTGATGTTTTGGAAGTAATTTCTGGCAAATATAACGAAACATGGTTTAAAGTTTTTACGGATGGCTCGAAAGATGCAAGAGGTAGAGGTGCAGCGTACTATGTTTGTAAAAGTAAAGAGATGGGCATGTTTAAAATAACCACGGAGGTGTCCATCATGACTGTAGAACTTCTGGCCATTCACGAAGCTATTTTGCACATTAAACCTTTAAAATTAGACAAGAGTGTCATCTTCACAGATAGTAAAACCGCACTGCAGCATATTGCTCTTTGCGCCTCTGGTAGCAGAGGTGTAAAGATAGCATATAGTATACTGCAACAAATCCATGAGCTTAACACAAATGGCTATGAGTTAAAACTGCAGTGGGTGCCTTCTCATGTGGGTGTCAAAGGTAACGAGGAGGCTGATAGACTGGCTAAACTTGCAGTAGAAGATGGTTCGATTTGTCACGTGAAGCCTTACTATTCGGAAGTTTTATTAAAGTTTAAAAAGGAATGTTTCGAAAGATGGAAAAAACACTTTGACCACTGGATAAGAAACGTAAAAGAAAATGTATGGGAACATCATCGACCGACTTTTGAGGGGCGGAGGGGGATCGTCCCGTCAATTTTGTGTCAACTATTGACGTTTAGTGCATCCAAATGTCGATTTTTTTTTATCGACATGAAATGAATGAATGATTGAATGATCTACTTCTATTTTGTTGCATTTGAAAATCATTATTCGGTTGCGGGTTTGAATCCCGTAAGGGGCAATATTTATGTGATGAGCCCGAGTTTTTGTACCTAAGTCATGGATGTTTAAAAAACATATTTATGTACGTTTATCCGTTATCCTAATCACCATATACAGGTAATTGGTGTATTTGTTACAAGAATTTATTTATCATTATTATTGGTATTAATTTTATTGCTTTAAACATGGGATTAAAGAACAATGCCAACCAGCCAAATATTGTTGGGCCTACAAATACACAGGTGTGAAGCCGGTACTCGGAGGGTGTACTGGCAGTAGGTCAAGGAATTGACAAGACGGCAGGATCCGTGTTGTACAGGTGTTAAGTGTCTCAAAAATATGGGGGACACCACCGACTTAGCGCCGACACTTAGTGAGATCGGAATCAACTTACAACTTTACAGGTTTATTATTTGTACTACTGGGTGATCTGTTCGCGTGAGTCGATCGACCATCAGCGCCATCTAGTTTGTAGTACTCGAAATAGAACTATCAGAATATGTGGAGTACCTATATATGACTTAGTTAAAGTTTATTATGTTATTTACTTTCACCTCATATCGGCCCAAAATAGCATAGGATGACTCTTTAGTTAAGAATTGTTTAAAAATCCATTTAGTTGTATGGATAAAATATAGTTCACACAAGGTATTTTTAAGGTTCCGTAGTCAAGATGGATTTAAAGTTTCGTCATATATGTATGTATACCAGTCCGTCTGTCTGCCTGTCCTGTTTTTCCGCATTAATCGATAATTAATTTCATAACTTCTACTTTTATCGATGTCAAATATCGATATTTTCAAGCAATATCAAAAAGAATGAATGAAGTGATTGAACTGTGTAAACAAAATAAGTCGACCAAATTACATGTGCAATACCTTTGGTGCAAGACTAGAAACGGTTTACTACATTTTTAAATGGCAGATTATGATTTATTGTGAAAACTTTTGTTATTTATTTTAAGAAAAACTAACAATATAAATATGATAATACATTACGTACGAGGGAAAATAATTTTTTTCTGACTTTTCCAAATAGTTTTTTCAATTCAAAACGGCACATATATCCATTTTTAAATAGAATGTTTTTCATCGAGAGCTGACACCATTAGGGAATCCAATCCCGCAAACGCGGGATCCCGCAAATGCGGGTACCCGCACCTTTTTTGCGGATCAGAAATGCGGGATTACACCCGCGGGATCCCGCAAGTTTGCAGGATTTAAAATATATATATATATATATATTCTAAGAAAAATGGGCTCAGGCGACTATCTAATTATTTATAAGACACCTCAGCACAGCTCATTAATAAGTGATTAAACAACTTTCTCATAGAACTCGTGACTTTTATATAGACTTTGTATCGAAAACAATTTTGATTCAGTTCAGTAATTTTGACTCAGACAGAACTAAATAAGTTTTGAATTTCTATTTTGTGTCGCATGAATCCTGTATCGGAACGGAACGTAATCAATGTCAGTTCAGTTCAATTCAAATACTCTATGACTAGGGATTCCCCTACGGTGCACGGGGATTTACCTTCGCGCGCGCTCAAGTGTTAATTTATAATATGAGTAATAACTTTGCTTCATATTGATAATAATATTAAAAAAATACTTGCCTTTATTTTTTTCATTTAACTACTCAAAACAAAAATAATAATAAACAAAAGCAATCCCGCAAATCCCGCGGTATCCGCGGGATTGATGACCTTGATCCCGCGTGCTTGCGGGATTGCGATTATTATGCGGGATTGCATTCCCTAGACACCATACTGACAAGACGTCACCATTAGGTGAGGCTAAAAATCTCGGTTAGTTCCCAAGGGGGCAAAAGAAAATTAGCCGTCATTGCGGGTCCAGTGGTTGACTAGTCTTAAGACTTTGACGAAATATCTCTCGAAAAGGGTATTTGGTATAAAATAATGCAAAATCAGCCTCCTCGTACACCATGGTTCGCAAATGTAAAGCTAAGCAGAAAGTACATTGTGCTACTACATAGGTTACGTTCTGGTCACTTTCCATCGAACAAGTTTGCACATCTGATGAAAAAAACCGAAACCCCAAATTGTGAAGTATGTGGTACAGCAGCACTTGTTGGTGGAATGTGATAAAAATCGGGCAGAGCGCGAGTCTTTGTTGGTGGCATTAAATATTAAAACAACGGACGTGGGTGCTTTTCGATCTTTTTTGTCCGAACAAACGTCAAATGCAGCCAAGTTCATTTGTAACATGGTGATCAGTCATCCAGTCATCCAGGATACGGGTCTGTCTGATTTATAGTTAAGTTTGTTATTAAGTAGAATTACTTTCTGGCTATTTTATTTGTTAATGTTTCATTTTGTTTAGAATAACACATTATTAAGAGTACTATAGGACTGACATTACCTGCGGTTAAAGTCCCAAATTAAAATAAGAATTAAAAAAAACAGCAAATTTTAAAAACAGACCCAACTTTGCTTCTTTATGAATAATTCAATCGTAATTGGAACGAATAAAAAGTTTTAAGATATCGATGTAAAGACAATCTACATCATCCTGTTTTTTTTACTACTTCACCAAGATTCCTTTCGATAAGTGGATCGTTAATCGAAACTAGATCAAGGTAATACGCCTATAATTGTATTTTGCTAAAACAATTTGTATGATAATAAGCAGTAAGGTAACAATCTTTGAAGCTAAAAGCACTACAAAATTATTTTTAAAACACCACTTAGCAACGTGCGGTCTATGCCGATGCCTACCAACGGAGGATTAGCTTCACGTATAGAAATTAGTAAAGTAATTTGATATCATGAGGTAATTTCTCATACGATGAAGAACACTATAGATAAAGAAGGATGAATCTTGCGCGAACTAACTAGCAATCACAGCGCTTGTAATGTACTTGTGATTTCTTTCTGCGTTTATACTTTAGTTAGATTGGATTGTATCGTGACTCCGGCTTGGATGGCTTTTCTACTCTTTTTTCTGTTCTGTGGCAAGAACTAATGCTCGCACAAACATTCTATAGGTTGCAAATTCTCAACACTGGCCTATATAATAATACGTATCAAATCAGTAGCAAGACAGTTGACGTGCGGGCAGGCGTTTGATCGTTTACAATGCTAACGTAACGAAGTATCAATTCGAATGGCACACGATCCAAGAACAATAAACTCGATTGAGTCTGCGTACTGTCCGACAAAGGATGTATACCACACGTCGATCAATCTCAGAATCCAGTTCACAATAAAAGAGTTCATCAGACCGTCAACCTTGAGTGTAATAGACGACAGTGAATCAATGTGCCGATTGTTATGTCTGGTTGTCCTCTCGTTGACCTTGAATGGGCCTTTAAGCGTGGAAATATTTTGGTCAGATAGTTATTTTTCTGAATAAGAATATGCCTTACTGGCCATGACGGCTTTTATTGCTAAAAAGGTTCAGAAGTGTTTAATAGTTTAGCTAGCTCTGCATTTGCGTCATACGCCTGTACTTAGCGACTTTTATTTGGTGGAACAAAAAAAAATGTTTACGATCAACACTCGTCACACACACTATACTCTATCTACATCTCTCACCTTCTTGAAGACGAACGGCTCGGTCCCGTAGACGGGGTTGATCTCGTTGTTGGGCGCGACCCGCGTGCGGAACTTCTTGCGGACGGTGTCGGCGGGCAGACCAACATGTCCACTCGACACGCTATCTTTCTCTAGCTACACACTATGCCTCTCTACAGCGCGTACCTTCTTGAAGACGAACGGCTCTGTCCCGTAGACGGGGTTGATCCCGTTATTGAGCACAACGCGCTATATAGCTCTAGCTAAACACTATCTGTACCAGCCAATCGTCCATAATTCTTTACTAAATTTTAAGTTGATCTAGATCGATCGATCGTTTAGCTAGCTCTGCATTTGGGTCATACGCTTATACAACTTTCACGTATCATGTTTCCAGGGTTTGATAGGTTAGGACATTTTTATTTGGTGGAACGGAAAATAGTGTACGATCAACACTCGTCGGGTTCGTTTATTTATCTCTCCTCCCCTTCAGCGTTACTATCGTCCATCCATCGGACGGACTACACACTACATCTCTCACCTTTTTGAAGACGAACGGCTCGGTCCCGTAGACGGGGTTGATTCCGTTATTCGGAGCAACACGCGTGCGGAACTTCTTGCGGACGGTGTCGGCGGGCAGGCCGAACATGTCGACCTCGACGTAGGTGCCGCACCGCTTGTCGGTGAGCAGCTGGCCGGAGAGCACGGTGACCGACAGCGAGCCGGCGATGATGCCGTCGACCGTACTCTCGGCGAACGGGTCGAGACGACGGTCCTAAGGAAAAATGTGGGATTAGTAAACTAAACGACGGTATAATAAGTGAATGATTTTATTATCAGTGAAAATTTTTTAAATGCTTTTTCAATTAATGCACAGTCGGCAGCACGTCAAGTTACCCATGTGAACTAACAAGACCGCTTTAATTACGTAGTGAATAGAAACGGTCTCGAAGTGGGGTATAGTCTCATATCACCTGGGAGGTACAGGGGTGCGAGGGTAAACGAGAACAGGGATTCGATTCGATGATTTGAATTTTGATTTACTCTCAAGAGTCTAGTTTTTATTCAGCTTTTCACAACCAAAAAAATTTTATCAATGTTTAACCACATTTTGGAAATATCACAAAAAATTTAAAAAATGCCTGTTCAATTTTGACCTACTCGTACTGTTGTAGATTGTTGTAACTATCTAGTATACGTCAAAATTAGTTCTCGTATCGCGCCGAGACACTTAAAGATGGCGTTTCAAATAGGCACACAAAATTAGCTGTCATTTGTGTGGGACAGCTAGTCCAGTGGTAATAAACAGGTCAGTGTAAACAATGCCATAACCAAATTGACATTGACAAGTGACAATAACAATTCAGAGTTCCGAAACTCCTTGACAGTGCATTGAATTGAATTTCTAAAATATTTATTTCATAAAAAGGTAAAAATGAAATAAAATTATTCAGAATTCGTTCTTTTAAGAATTTTAATTATTTGCTACAGTATAATCTTGCTTAGCTAAGAAATAACATTTGTTTAATAACTTTAGTCTATTTACGTAAATAATTGACAGCTGTATTCAGAACGATACAGTTTTAGGAAATGAACTTTTGTGTATGGATATAAGCCACTTTTTGCGGAAGTAGGTAATTTTAATCCTTTTAATCCTTTTTGTTTGTTATTTTTTTATTGTGGTTAAAAAAGACGGTTAAAAATTAGCAATGATTTACAAAAATAAAACATTATTTTTAGTGTTAACGTAATTATGACGCAATATGGTATGGGTTTTAACAAGATCCTTTCGAATTTTAAAATTCAAATCACCTAGTCAATTCACAAGCGCCCGCCGCCCGCACCGCTCAGGACCCCCGTTTTCGTCAACCCCGCACCCCGCCGGCGAAGTCTCAGATAAGCGGTCGAACTGGAGTATGATGAGCGGCCGTGTGTACATTAAATTTCACTACATACCGCGGCACCTATTTAATTGACAAAGATTCCTTCGATTTCAGACATCAGCCGCAGGACATTTTCAAGTACCCCTTTTACAATATTTAAGATTTTTAAATCCAACTATGCTTATACATAATCGCTAAAACTTCAATATTATAATTTATGCGCGACCGAGCGATGCGTGGGGAACAAAAAACGTGCGGAGGGCGAGACTAAAGAGCTTGTCCAGATAAGGCGTTTTACGCGCAATTTGACTCGCGCGTTTGAAATTTACATTGCGCCCAGATAACGCAAGTAGCTCGCGTTCAATTTTGCACGGATTCAGGCAGTCAGCGAAGTGAATCTAGACAAAGCGGTTGTGTTATGGCTTGCGTACCGTCGGTTGAAAACGACGCAAGCAAAGAGAAAATAGACAGTATAGAGTGCATCCCATTTTGCAGGACAGAGTGACTGAAAGCATGTTTTTAACGTTGTACCCGAAGCTTTAAATTATTTATTATTATTTTAAATACGTCCACTCGCCTGAATTACGTTTATCGCGCGTGTACTGGACGCAGCAATAGTATTCCTAGTACCTCGACTCGCGCGCAGAACACTCAGCACACGCGCGAGTAGAGATTCTTGCGACTTGCACGCGTTTCACGCGCGAGCCGCAAAACGCGCGACTGCATGTGGACAGGATGTATGAACCTCTAGTACCTCACGATCGCGCGTTTCGAAACGCGCGAGTGAAAACGCGTTATCTGGACAAGCTCTAAATCGAGCCAATCACACGCGACTGTCATAAGAAAACCCCTTCCTCGCCCCGCCGCACACAAAAGTCGAGCACGAACTTGTTGGACTACTAGAACTGTCACTTGAAAGTTGGTGGGCTTTGTTTCTGTATGGCGTAGTAGTAAATCCTATTATATTGATTCATCTAAGCTCGAGGTGATTAAGATTACTTCACTGCCCCTAAGGACCCTATCTATAGCCAAGGCTCTAAGACTAAGCCAGATGCTTTAAAGAGAAAAAAATACAAGAAACCATTATAGCGAACATACCTTCCGCCTCATAAACTCAGGCTTGAGCAGGTACCCGCTGCGGCGGTTGTACTCAAAGGTGCCAAGGTTCAGTTGCATCGCAAGGTCCAACGTCTGGTAGTTCAGCGCCACCAGCTGGCAGCCCGCGTTCCAGAACACCTGAGGCAAACGAGGATGACTTCAAACATTTAAAAATATATATTTTCTAAGCAAGTATTTGACTTATTTAATTATTCTTTTGCTTATTTATTGTATTTATAGTCTCCGCTTAGTTCAATTACATACAACTTATTGAAGGTAAATCAAACGATGACTAGACTCCAATCTCGGCTACAAAAGGGTGATGTCTAAAATTGATGATAATACGACGGCCTAAATCTTAAACCCTCTGTGATCATTTTGAAAATATCTACAGTGTCTGGTGTGCAATAAAAATAATCTTATCTTATATTTGTTTTTATAATTCAAGCAGTTACTTTGCGAGCTTTTCCGAAATAAATTACGTTCCCAACAAATTTTCTAACTGTCTTCCGGTAGGATGGGTGGCAGTATTTTACCTTAAGATGAGCAAGAGAAGTTCATGAAATAAAATAACATAAATAAACATTTTAGTACGGATGATAGTCGAGAATAAGCATAATGATAAGGATTATGTTTTACAATCCATAAGACTTGTGGCGACATCTTAACACTGTCGCCCACACTAGCAAGCAACTTCCAGACGCGACGCCCTGATTTGGCTCCTACATGCTAGATGGCGCTGTTAGACCGCTCCATACAACACAAACCGCGATGTAAGATTTAGCACGAGCTTGTCTACATATAGGTGAACCACGACAGTGACCATTAGACCTTGGTCTCCTACCATAACAACCGGTCGGTAGGAAGCGCTTCCCTTTGCCTTCCTAACTCAGTTGCGCCAAAGACTTAACTAATCTATAGTTTTGACCACCATAATTTCAAAAGTCAAAATTACCAAATACTTATGTGAAATCCATCGACAATGATTATCTCACCTGCGGCATGAAGTTGGAGGAGTCGAACCTGGTCCCGGCGGGGTACACGCGCGACAGCTGGTGCTTGTTGTAGTTCACGAACTCTATGGGTCGCTCCTTGAGCAGCGTCGTCGCTTGTTTCTCGTCGAACGACGACATCTCATAGAAACGGTTCTTTTCTGTGTAGAGAGACATGTTGAATTTTATTATTTAGCTTTCAAATTGTATTCGTGGATAACGGTGGTAATTACACTATCAGTAAAGAACTATCAAAGGATCATAAACCAATAACGTAATTGTTTTGTACGTTATTGGTTTAGATAAAAACAGAGACGTGATAGACATAGGTAGGCGATTTGCGCACCGCGATCTGCATTGCACTTTATTGTATCGTAGCAAGAGTCGGTATTTCTTTAAAGAATTTTACGGAGTGATCCGTCTGTACTAGTCCTACATTTTATTGTGTTTATAACCCTTACGACTTTATGAATGTCGCAGAATTGCAGGACGCTTGTAACAGGTACCTTTGGACATCTATGGAAGAGGCAGAAGTTCATCAGTGATCATTTTGCAGCTGATAATTTATCATCATATTAAGTGTAAGAAGGGCACCGGCTGCACGTAGTTGACGAGCACGAGACGAGGATATCTCTGATTCGGCATGAGTCTCGCGCGCTTCATCTGCCTTACCCCCTCCCGCCTCCTTTTCCCCGGTCGGGCTCGGCTCAACGTCAGATTTGAGTCTGACGTCACATCAGCTGTATGTATAACACAAGCCACTCACTCTCGGCGCTCTCGATCGAGCTAAAATGGACTGGCTGCACGTAGTTGACGAGCGCGGTCTGCTTCCGCGTGAGTCTCCCGCGCCTCGTCCGCCTCCCCTTCCCCGGGCGAGCTCGCCGAGTCTGACGTCCCACTAGCTATATTTATAACACAAGCCACTTACTCTCAGCGCTCTCGAACGAGCTGAAGTGCACCGGCTGCACATAGTTGACGAGCGCAGATATCTCTGCTCCCGCGTGAGTCTCTCGCGCCTCATCCGCTTCCCCCGCACCCGCCTCTTCCTCCCCGGACGAGCTCTCCGAGTCCGATGAGGATGAAGAGTCTTTGGAACCCTGCCGCACCAGCTGTGGACGAGATTGTATGTTAAGAAGTCGATCGGTAAATGCGAGATTTAGTTTAAAACAACGTAAAGCAGTTGACACCAACTATTATCCGTACTAATATTATAAAATAGCGGATCCCCGGGACTCCGTCAGCGCAAATGCCAGATTTCCCATAAAAACTGTACCTTCCATCAACCCTTAACATAAAATTTTTGGATGTTTATGTTGTTATTCTGGGATGAGACGAATCCAACAAATTAGAGATCAGCAAAATCGGTTCAGCTGTTTTCGAGGTATTAGTGTTCGAACAAACGCGACTTTGTTTTACATATTAAGATGCCAAAATGTGTCTGTCTGGTACCTCTTCACTGAAATTAGGACATAGTTTGATACCCTGGGAAGGTCAGAGGGTACTTTTTATCGCGATATAAAACCATTCAAATGAGGAATTAAAGTTTATAAGGGAAATCCAACATTTACAATAGCGCAGTGGCGGGAAACCGCTATTCTTTAATTTAATATACCTACACAGCTTTATTTTACTGACATGAATTGGCCATCATTTCATTGATGTAATGCACGGATTCGATTAAACCTTCATCAATTCACAACACATTTTAAATTCATCATATTATGAGTGTCTTAAATAACTTGTTAATTTCAAGAACCTTAGAATAAAGTCATATCCTTTTGTTAGCCCGACACACATGGAATGGTGTTATTCTAGTACACAAAGAGTTTTGACGGTCGTCAAGTGATCTTCGTGTAGTGGTGCGCACTCCTGACCATAAAACCAGCGGTTGCGGGTTCGAAAATGTTTTATATCTAAGATGTAATCAATCAAAATATAATCAAATTTGAAGAGTAAATAATTATGTCTATCTGTTATCCTCGTTAGTCAAAGCACAAGCTTTCGCTCTTGGTTTGGGGCTACGTAAATAGGTGTTTCTTGCCACAATACCGGCGGTAGCAGGTTCGATAATGTTTATGTGATGACTACGAGCAACTGTATCGTCATGGATATTTGAAAGAGTATGCAATTATGTACATCCATTATCCTAGTAAGTCAAAGCACAAGCTCACGCTTAATTTGGGGCTACGTAATAGTGTGATTGTTGGAATAATAAGTCCTCACCGTCCCATGTGACACCTCCCCGTTACCCTGCGGGGGTTCAGGCCGTGGCTCGCTCTCCTCTGACGCAATGGAGTCTTCCTTCTTATGATGATGGTGGTGTTTCTTCTTGTTCTTTATTATGATCTTGTTTCGGAGGAGCGACGGCGGGGGCAGCTCCCCTCCTGCACGAGACAGCAATAATGTTCAGTTGAGTCAAACATATCATGATATTATAGTTCTTGCGCCCGCAAGATGTGCGGAGGGCGAGGCAGCGCCAATCACAAGCAATTGTCAAAGCAAATCCATTCCCCGCAACATCACCCGTCACCCGCTGACGTCTAGCGTGCCTCACCCGCCGTACTTCGCGCTTAAACTTGTCCGACTATACATTTTAAAGACAAAAACGGTGTATAGTTGAGTAAACAATATGCTTTTACATATTATATACAAAGACTAGTGCAATAATGCGATATGTTATTGATTTATTTATTAAAAAGGACATAACAATAGATCCAAATAGGATTAGTAAACTAAAATATAAAAAATATTAAAACATTATAAAAAATAGTAAAATAATGCGATATAATAGTTCGATTATTATTGAAGAAACGGCTATGCACTCTATGCGTACTCTGCTCATTCAGTCCGTTTATGAGCAAAAGAAGAACATATGTATCCATATAGGCCAAGGCAAACAAAAGTCCTAAGATCAGAAAATAATATTTGCTAACTGTAATCTTGCGATCGCGTACATCTCCATTTGGTACGGATCCTTGACAGGTATACATTTAAACTCTTAGTGCACATTTACTTACACTCTTCAGAAAATACGCCGCTGTCTGTCTGTCAACCAATTACCTTTATCATGGTACTTTCTATACGTCATACGTGGTATACATTGTTATTTTTCCTGATAGCATCAATTAGTTACACGCGTCGAATACGTATAAAAAGTAATAAATGTTTGTTTATCGTTTGGTAACGGTTACAGCGCATCAACGTTTTTATATCAAAACAAACTAACGCGCGTGCATGGATCGCCGCCCACAGCTGTTTGTATATTTTATCAATTACACAAGTGTTTTCTTCTAAAAGCATCACGTTTCAATTGATTTGTAGCACCTGATGATGACAAACATGAATGCATTGATTCAACCTGTTTTTGAGAAACGTATATTAAATGAAATAAGCTGATACCTTCGAAATTATATTTCCCGTATAAAATATTATAAATCTGTCAGCATACAGTCAAATAGTGGAAATTTGATTTTATTTCATTCCTACTGGAAGAACGCTGAGTAGTTTATTATCGTTTAGTGGAAATACGACGGCGGGCCTATCCGCAAGCACTATTGGTGTTAGGCCAACGCAAACAACACAGGTGCTAGCCGAGCTCGATGACACAGTTCTGGGATAACGGCCATGTCAGATAAATAGGTGTGTTAGTTCACACAAAGTTCCTTAGCCACACTCATGTTAAATGGAACGACTGAAAGATCGAATTGAGCAGTGTGTCTTGATATTGGGAGAGGCCTGTGTACAAATGGCAAGCCTCGTAAATAATACTTACACGGTTTAAAGAAGTGTTCTTTGCTTTACATACAGATCAACAATAACGCTGTCGTACTAATTATTGCATAATTTCGAACTGGCTATTCTACGTGGGCTGTCTATTTGCCGGCGGGTTATTGAACGCGCGGCCGTCAACGGGAGGAAATAAAATTGATTTATATTCACCTTTATCGTGACCTTCTAAAATATTTTAGGGTGATCAAAATCTGCGATAAAACGTTAGTCGTACCGCTAGGGTGCGAAAATTTCAGACAGCTAAACATCAAAACTCAACATAGGTACCTATACAAAGTTGCTACTTAATAGTGGAGCTGTGTTGTTAAAATAGCGGTTCTCTAAGGTGAATATCATACAAGAAAGTAATGTCGCGTTAAATAAAATGTAATAATCAGCTGAAACTAATAAACAACTTTTATTATAGGAGCAACATCGAAATCTGTAGAAAGAAATATTCATTCCAGAGTCCAGACCTAACCGGATGACAATATTTCAAACATCCGACATCCGCTTTTTTATGCGATTTTAGTAACCAAATGTTACATAGTAAAAATCATTCAGTAAAACAGATGATTTTCTTCTTTTTCTCTCTTCGTGTTATTACAAATCTGACGCATTTACCTGGAGCAGCTGAAAACGTACTTTTCACGCGACTTCGTATTCCCTCTGTATTATGATGACAATCTAATTTATTTACCTGGTTCTAATTGGTGGGAATCCAGAGGCCTGTCGAGCAGCATGTCTCCGAATATATCCCTGCAGTAGTTGGCGATCTTGGCCTGCTGCCGCGGGTTGCAGTGGTTCTCGAAGCTCAGTATGACAGGGTAGTCGGATGTCTTGAACGCACTCTCAGCTATCGCCTCAAGCACCTCCCTTGCGCTGATTTCCGGCACGAAAGTGTAGCCGTGGACTATTACTGGCTCTTCGGTTCGGCCGTTCCAGAAATCTAGTTCGACGCACCTGGGCGATAAATAATTATTATAAATAGGTAACATATTTAATTAATCAGTTTTTAATCGTTTTTTATAGAATAGAATTCGAATAGAATAAGATCTTTTTGTCATTCCTAAGCGAACTCTCCGACAATCAATGTATCGATAGACCACAGCAAGTAAATGCGGGTCTATTTACAAAGTCAATTTTAAAGATTCGCGATTTTCACACACAAAACATACATACACAGGTATTACCGTGATAATTGAGTAAAGTTTGAAGGTAAAAATGTTTACCTTCAAATTTAGCCCGACTTACATATGTACTTAAAAACTGTTTGGTTTTAGGTATCTATTTAAATAATATGAAAGGTAATTTACGGACTTAGACTGAGACAGAACATAGCATCTTACTGCAGTGATATCGAGAGTTGAATGTAACAAAATTGTAAGACAATAGTACAAGTAAATTCCCGAACAAAATTAATACAAATTCGTCCGATCACAGACATAATAAATGTTGAACATTCAGCTGATGTAGGTCAGCTAAAGTATGCTTTATTTTAATTTCAATACTTTTTTTTCAATCCTAAATCAAATAAACATTCAAACAACACATTTAAAAAACATAATTTATATGCAAGTCTAGAGTCTAATGGATGAATAGTCTAAACGTGAAATCCATAAGTAAGTATATATGCGTCTTCAGCCAGACAGAGCACTAAACACGCATGTTTATTTTTGGTAAACACTACAAAGTATGCTTTGCATGATGTTCGCACTTCAAAGGGATAGTGATGAGAATAAGCGCGAAACAAGCGCGGCAAGGTATGTGCCATGCCACTATTGAGAGCTCAATTATGTAGCCGATGTATTCTAGATATTATATATTGACTATGGAGACGTTGGAAACCTTCAAGGTGCAACAATAATAATCAGCTAATGAAATGCAAACTATTTACTATGCAATGAACATCGAAATAGCTAAAAAAAATAGTCTTCATCAACAATATATCGTCTAGGTACAGCTAGATGTCATAGATTATTTGCTTTTGTATGTTTTTGTACTGAATCCTGATGATATATATACTTTGTCTAATAATATACGTTCAATGTCTTGAACGATTTGTTCAACACAGTTGTTAGTTTTTTTTCCTGCGCCATTGAATAAATAATGCGAACGAATACGGAACAATAAACTAAATTGAAGCCGATAATCGGAAATGCCAACAAAATTGTGTCAGTGTAGCTATTAAACACCAATCAACTAGGTTTAGGAAGATTTTTATTAAACAAATAATTTTCCAAATGTTTACATATATTTACATTCACTAGTAAAGCAATTAAGGTCGATAGTCAATCGCACAACATAAATAGGTTCAGTGAGTTTGATCTTCCTTATCCTAAATAGAATTCGGGTTAATTTGTAACACAATACATACAATTACACCGTGTGTCACAAGTAATTTAAAACAAATTTGTATAAAACTTTATTAATAAAATCTAATGATAATGAAACAACCTATAAATTATATTGTAAATACCTACTATGTGTGGTGTGAAATAAAGATTATCTTATCTATTAAAAATACCAATGACATACTATCAGTGTTCGGCGTTTTGCTGCTGACTTTACGATGCGATGCTATTAAAATGCAGTATAATTATATACAAGTGGGCATTCTTTGCTTTTATACATTACGTCGATATCCGCTACGCGATAGCGCACTTTCGATACCACGTTAATTGGTGAAACTATTAAAACTCCATCAAGTAGGTGTGGAGATTCCTGTATATTAATTAATATGATAACAATCTCATTAGTGCAGCAATGCGATAGCAAAACCATCCCACTGGAGAGGCTCTGCCAGCCGGCTTATCGCAAAGTTATATTGAAACTCGTTTTTAATAAAACGCCTTTCAACAATCCATAATTAAAAGCACAGTAAAGATAACGCAATGGGTGTTATGGATAACGCATGACTGTTGAATCCAAAGTGCACTCACACCTTTTGTCTTTGTCAAACTGTTCATTCAGATCGATGGCAGTGGTACCTGACAGTAGTAGTCGCAGTATAGTGAAGTACCTTTTACTGAGAATGATCAGCCCTCTCATTATTACTCTTGAAGAAAATTTCCTTGTGCACACGGCCCCGCACGTCAGACTACCCCACTTTGATATTGAGACTGCCTCTATTTCCTACGTAATAAAAGTTGTTTTCGTAGTTTAAACGGATAACCTGACACGCTGCCAACTGTACATTTAAAAAACAGACCAAGTGCGTTTAAGTTTTTTAGTTGCCATCTCTTTATTAATAAATAAATAAATAAGCCTTTTTATTTCTTGCTTCTACAAAGTTTAAGTATGATGAAAGTATAAACAAATATATGTTGTTTCATTGGTTACTTATCTTTTTAGTTAAATATAGGTTCGTTTTTTTCATCTCATCATCTCTTCATTATCTTAGATAAAATCACAAAACTATTGATGCAGTGATTTCTATGGAGCTGGAGCTCTTAGAAAATGTACCTTTCCCCGGCTACATTTTATATCTACTACGAGTACTCATTAACTTAAAATTTTAGCATAGTTGCAACATTCAAGTGTTCCATTCCATCACGGCATTATTCGATCACAAAACACTAAACTGATAGGGTTTACGGGTGTAATATCAGACAGGAAGTTATTACTAAACTAATATCCTGACTGACCGATTCCCGATTTCTCGTGCGATGAGAGTTATTGAACTGCAAAATCTGATACCTTGTGTTTAATGACTGAACATGATAGTTCAAAACTAAGCAGCGCTTGTGCTATAGATACTCGGTAAGCGGAGGAGACAGGTAAAACTTAGACTTATAAATCAGGTCACACTTTGGGAAAAACAATATTGTGCTACAGCGCACGTTACAGTTTAACTTTGCTCTCATAGTATAATGATAAAAATAATAAAAAGTATTTATTTGGCACAAATTACAGAGCAGTACATTTCAAGATAATCAATAATCGCCTACACTAGGTGAAACCTGTATCGTAGGCAATTAAACTTCCAGTGACACAAAAACTAGACTGCTGCGTAACACTGCGTTACATGTTACATGGTATGAAGCAAAACTATTATAAAGTAAAATTAGGTTCACAAAACAATCAAAGTGAATTACTTTTTTAAAAGCGTGATGGCAAAAATGTAAATTATATTTTTTTTTTGTATAATAAGAAGTGACTCGGTTTCGTCATAATCTAGACTTAGTAAATATCTCTCATAGTATTTTCAATTCAATTCAAACGTTTATTTCAGACACATTAATCCACAGGTACGGCAAAATTATGAAAAGCAAAAGGTCAGTAAATTTTGTCTCTCTTTCTCCTGATATTCTTTTGCGGACACCAATTATATTACCAGAGCCTCATGATGGATATCGCCAGGTTTCATAAAAGACAATAGTAATGAACTAATGACGATAACGCTGAGAGCCAACGATCTGTGTCTCATGGTGGATGAGCACTAGCACTGATTATACAGAAGCTGTGTATAAAGACGATAACGTTATGATAATGAATTAATATTGTTGATGATTTTTTTGATCAGCTAATTACACAGGATATCATTTCATAGTGAACAAGTAAGCAAAACACAGGTACCCTAACTGTTCTTAACTCTCATAGTTCAGTGAGACGGCAATCCGACATGACCGACGAGAGATCAGGCACAGGACAGTACTAGTACTTATTAACCTAACCTACAACTAACCCTTGGTCTGTGGCAGGACCAAGGGTTTGACGTCCTTGCGTGAAGGTGGTCAACACCACCAATGGTGACTTCGAGCTGTTTCTGAGTTATCTCAAAACGGAAAACCCAGAACCAATTTCGGCTCAAACTGGATTTCGAACCCGGGATCTGTAGGACAAAAACCACCTGACCTCTAGACGAACGAGACAGATGCAGATCGCAACTCACCTGCAGCCCGCCAGCAGGCTCTGCCGGTAGATCTCGACGCTGGACTTGCCGGTGATCTGGTGGCCGGTGAGGTACGTGTTGTGCGAGCTGTTGATGAAGTAGTGCGCCAGCGGCTGCTCCATGTCGTCGCACAAGTCCAGCTTGTTGGGAGCGACTATTGGGTTGTCTTCTGACATTAGGAACCTAAGACAGAGGGTTCAAAGGTTATATTAAAAACAAACACCTAATCCAGAATCTTAGATTTAAAAGCTTAGCTTGTGAGCTAGTCAAGCCGGTTTTTCGTCAGACCATCACTAACTTAGTTTTAGCTCGTTTTTCTGTGAACGGAAGATATATTTCCTAGGTAAACTTAGTTTAGTTCAGAGTTTATTTTGAGGTGGAAAATCGGCAGTAATAGAGAATCTACACACAAAATTATTGTAAAGAACCCTATATCATTCACACGGTTTACAATTATAAACTATAATGGAAACTAGAATAGCAGTAACACTATGGAAAAATAGCTAAATGTCACCTTCGTAAACTAAAAAGATTGATAAACGAGGCAGGTCTAACCTATTAACAACACTAACTAGTTAGACGTCCCACAAAGCTAGGTAGGATCTGATTTATATTAGGAACAATCAGTTCGTCTGCTTATACTAGGACAAGAGAAATAAGAGGTGAGAGAAGGTTTGTGGTGTAGGTATCTTGTCAGTAGGGAACACCTGGATCTACAGTACTATCCTATCCGTGCAAAAAAAAAAAAAAACTTTTAAGTATTGATTAATATTTTCAAATTTCAATTATTCCCTGGCCATAATCTAATGCTCATGGACCTTTGCGAAGCACTGACATAAGAAGAGCCTCTAGGAGGATCACTTATCAAAACCAACAAACACACTTAATTTTCAAAAATTACTTACCTTAAAAACCCATCAAACGTGAGCTGCGATCTCTGCTGATGGTACTTGTTGTGTTCATACGCCTTGATCAGATCCTTGGCTTTCTGTATGTCGGCGTACGGGTGGAGGATTTCGTTCAGCCGGGGGTCGCGTTGCACGTCGTTCAGGAACTCGACGAGCTGCGTCGCTGACAGGTACGGCTTGCCGTCCGTTCTAGGTAACGTGAAACAGACATTAGTCAGGTACTCAGTCAGTCGGGACTATATACGACCCTGGACTTTATAGTCCAACAAGGATATGCCCTGGCGGTTTATGACCCTACGACTGTCGCGTGCGATTGGCGTTTAGGGGTCCTAATCGCGCACGCACTAGTCGATGTTATTAGCCGTCCCTATCAGTAAAGCTTTATGACCGTGCCAAAGATAAAGACGTCTACACTCCTCAGACATCGATGGCAATTCTAAAAACAGTGAGGTAATGTGTAGTTGTGTATTGAGTTTGCGATACCATGTTTAGTATTACGTCTTCGAAGGCCGAAAGCTGCCAACGGAACCCTCCTTCCTAAGCCTCCACTCTACATCAGACCATCTGCCAGCAATGTACCCCATGAACTGATGATAGGTAGAGTTAATAAGGTTCACAGGGTGTTTCTTTTGCATGTCATGACAAACATGGTCATGTCTGTCGCAGAACCGACGGGCGTTGGAGTAGGAAGGTTCTCGAATGGAGATCACGTCTCGGGTAATGTAGTGTTGGACGCCCTCCTGCTAGATGGACCGATGACCTGAGGAAGGTGGGGTGGTGGCTGGATGCGAGAAGCGGAGGACCATGAAAGTTGGCGCCGTCTTGGAGAGGCCAATGACCCACTGCTGGTCATTGGCCTCTCCAAGACTGCAATAGGCTAATATGATATGATGCCGACAAAGACGGTCTTGCAATTGTTGGCGAATCAACTCGTTGATTTGAGGGAAGAATTTAACGAAAACTTAGTTGGACTAATTTAAATCTTCCTACAATAACTGCCTGATGTGAAAGCAATATACGAAACAATTTGACAGCATTAAGCTGCTTGTGCTCGACAGCTTCAGTAATCTGCGCTAACTCGTGGCGACGCGTTGCTTTGATCTCCGCTGATAACGGTTTAGCGCTAGCTTCCGCCAATTAAGCCAGCTTTAATTCCATTGCAAGCTTCAAATCGAAGTCAAAGACTAAAATCCAATAAAACGTATTTTGCAGAAGCAACTAAAGGGTATGCGCTTTTTAAAAAGTACAGTTACTATTTCAACTTAAAAACTAATACTCGTATAATGTGATTAAATGCGAGGAAGATAAGGTAATAATGAATTCCTCCGTTTCGTATCATTACTAATAACTTAGATTTCAGAAATTGAGCTAGTTGACCTGTAGATGTTATTCGGTAAATGTGAATGATCTTCGATAGTAGAGGTGGTGGAAATTAAAAGCGGACTGTATTTTATATGAAAGTTATTATTCAAGACGACTAGGTTTATAACGCAGAAACAGTGACCGCTCACTTAGGTGCTATAGAGAGGAGTGCTTCTGCGGGCATCGGTGCTCGCCGGCGAGCCGAACATCGCTCGGCTCGATGCTCCTCGCCGGCGCCCGGAGGTCCCCGTCCCGCGCGTGCCGCACGCAACATATCACGAGGCTAGTGCGTGAACAGTAAAGCTGATATGCGTATGTCTCTGATTACAATAACTGCAAGCGACCCCACGGAAGAATACAATAGAAAATAAACAACAACTATACTTGAATAATTCCTATGCAATAATATGTAATAACCACAATCCTAGCATCAACATATTGCTTCTTCGAACATTTAAATATAACCCGGAGCAGTAAGCCAAGTCATATCTATCATGCACAGCGTTTAATATCCAATGTATTGAAAAATCTTGCGTTCATCCCAGTAACCTAGTTGCGATTTGTGTGCCTACTCGCTCCGGCGATCGCTCACAATTGGAACTCGGATTTCTCCCGCTTTTTTCCGGAACTGAGATTTAGTTTCAATGGTTTTGCATGTCAAACAGAGGCGGGACAGGGCCGCTCGTTAGCCGTTAATAGAGATCCCGCTTGGTGCAATGTAAAAATAAAGGGGACGGGCAAACATGTTATCCAATACTTTTTATTCTGCAATCTGACTAGTGGGCTACAGCAATTATACGGGGATTAGTTCACGCGCTAATGAAAGTTTATTGCGCCCGGTGTAAACCTCTTTTGATTAATATTTGAATAAACGTTTAGCTGAACTGTAGATGTGTTTATCTGTCTACTTTCTTTTGGAACCATGCAAAATATGAGATGAATTTCCACCTGTGGGCTTTTTAATTTAATTCGTTTGCACTAACACGTTAAATTATCTCGCTTTGTTATACAATCGGGAAAACACCACCAGTACGAACCATTACCAAAATAAAGACAAAACGATTCAAACAAAATACAACTTCGAACTGATTTATTAGGTAAAGGTATGTATACTCGTACTTAAATCGGTTTATTTATGTTCAGCCAACATGTTTGTAAATAAAAAGTTGGCTTTGAAACAAAAGTTGCCGCTCATTCGTTATTGGCTGTAATGGATGAATGTAACTGGCGTTTTGATTACTTTACTTCAGTCATTGTGCTTTTGGTTATCATGGTTAAATATAGCAATGCTGCAAACATCTTTTAAAGTATCCATTTAGTGTGACTTCGAAATATTTGTTTGATTATACTCGTAATAGCTTACTTAATAACGATTTCTTAGTTTAATTACTGTTATTACCTATAAGTTATTTCGACAAAATAAAGGGATAAAATACTTCGTGTCGTACTAGAAAATCTAAACATAAGGAAACGAAAGAGAGGAGGTTTTCTTCTAACTATAAGTCTATGGGTTCTCTGTAATTTAGGTTGACGTTTCCAAACTATGTAGTCCGTCTCTGTTCGTTTATTTAGCAGAGAATGAGTTAGAATTAACTTTTACAACAATTATTACTACTTATATTATTGTATTTACTGAGAATGCCTTAAGGTATTAAGTCCGCCAATTGTACTTTCTTTTTGTGGTGCAATGAAGTTTGAATAAATAAATAAAGTTATTCTCAGAGAGGACACGTCAAGTACTTACAAGGTGTTGAATATCTTCTGCACCTCGCCGCGCTGCGTGAGGCTCTTGTAGAATGAGAAGAAGTCTTCAAACTGGAACTTGGACTGCGAGATGGTGTCGGTCTTGCCGGTTGGCAGGCCCGACTCGCTCAGCGCCTTCTCAACGCGCTTCTTGTCCTCTTTGTTCTGGGCGAAGAGGCGCACGATGCTAGAAAAGGATAGCACCGTTAGATATTACTTTCTAAATTATGTTAAACTAGCGATTTCCCGCGGCTATCGATACAAACTTCCAAACTGCTTTTCACCCTATTCTTTTAGACTCGTTCGCTAACTTTTAAACAGCCGGTAAACGTGAATAGATGGTTAATTCGACACAATTCTCATACAAAATATGTCAAATAATACTAAAACTGCTGTTTAAAAATTAAACATGGCGTGTTGGTGAACTCGACTCATAAAGGATGATTTCTGGGGTAAAACTATTCGTTGTCCTTTGACTCAAACTATCTCTATACGAATTAAAATTAAGACATTATTATTTACGAGCGGTTCCGTACTTTTACCGCGCAACCATCCACCATTTCACAGTTATCGCGACAAAAAAAAACCTACGTTCTATGACTTCAAGCTCTATCTCATAAAACTCAGAATTGATCAAAATCAGTTTAGTGAAATTGTGAAGGACAGAGTTATGTTCGCACTTATAATATTAGTAAAGATTTTAACCGAAACCGAAGCACAATTTAGTTATCAAAGTCATCCAAAGAGCACTGAAAAATAGTCTCGCTCAACTCAACCCTGATCTAATCTGTGGTTGCGGGGCCGGGTTGCAAAAGTAAAGATGAATATTGTATGTAGGTATTCATTTTTTAATCGTACTTTGTAGTATTATTAATGAATATGGAAATTACCACTATAACACAGCTCATACAATTATTGTGTCAAGTTAAATATATTGCAAGTAGTGCAGCAACATTCGTTACGAAATACGGAATAGATACCTACTGCAAGATATTACAATACATAAATACGATTTATACTTTACGCGTAATTAGAATAATAAACATAATGTTATTATTATTATAACACGCTAAAGCAATGAAGCACATGGTTATTCTTTGCTTGAATTAACTATCAGAATTAAAAATCCGACTAAGAAAAAAAATAGTACACACCATAGTTATTTAATTAAAACGATTGAGAGTGGCATCGAGTCAAGTGAGAACCAACTCTTCAAGTGGATACAAAATTGCTAATCTTATCTCATGGCGCTTACTCCCACGTAGCCATATCATCGCAATTTGATATCTGGAAATGTAATTGATTTGGCACCGGTCCATGTTTAGATATGACTGTGTCCACTACACCATATCACCGTTATCGTGCTATGAATAAATCAAATCGTATCAGGTACGAAATCTATACTGTTACCATGAGTTTACGTTGGTTTTACTCGCTAGCGACGACGTAAAAAAGTGTATAGAAAATTTTAGTTCTCCAAGTAACCGCTAGAGCCGCCTAGAGGCGCTGTGCAATTTTCCATTCACTTTTTTTACGTCGTCGCCAGCGAGTAAAACCGCCGTAAACTCATGGTAACGGTACTAAAATTAAGTGCGGCGATGGTGAGGGATCGATCTAGGTGGTATCGTCTTTTTTTAATCAAGGACTTTTGCATACACCTTTTCTTTTTGCCTGATACGTTAAAAGCACGGTCATGGTGTGGTACGCACGGTGTAGTGGGCACACACTATAATATCGTTCCGTTTCAGCATTCGAGGCGAATTATAATGACGCCGACTCTAACCCGCCCCGTTTAGCGGCGGTCTAATAGTTTACATTAGTTAGACAACTATGCTACCTTTGCTTTACAAAAAGGTTAAAGGTTATCCCATCCTTAGTACCTGTTACTATGAATCTGAAAGTAACTGTGTCTCACTGTTGTCTTTTCATTTCTAAACTCCTCTAGTAAATCTCAATGTTTTTAACGCACAAAGGCAGGCCGTAACGTAGGCTTAATACGAAAAAAAAGTTTCATATCATTTTAAACCAAGGGACAGCTGGGACTTTGTACACCGCGAGTATGACAATTCTTTGGTTATTTTGCTTCTGATATATTCAAAGCATTTAGGAGCTTTAATAATTAGAGAGATTGCATATTTATAAAATTTTAGCGCAAAAAATTAATTTTCGCAAGTTGGATACGAATCTAACAGCAATAATGCAGTAGTGTTGTGACTGCTTGTTGATGTTGACTGTTTTCCAAGATTTAATAGCGCATAACAAAGAGTGACATTGATTTATCTAATTTGAAAAAACTGCTTGGAATAGAAGTGCTCACAGACAACCTAAGCCACACAAGCAACAAAAGAACACATATTATTATCAATCTATTAATAAAAATAGAAGTACTAATCAAGCTTTTTATTTGCGTAACAATAAACAATCCAGCTAACAGGTTTTAATATTATTTTTATGTTCATGTGCTTCACACTATCAGTGTTATATCTATTTGATAGCCGCACTCGCCGGCTCGCTGTGCACTCGAGAAGGCCGTAAAAAGCACGCAATGTGTTTTTGTTTCATTATAAAGTTTACCCATGGGATTTTAACAAGATCAATATTATTGTTTCTAATACGAGAACGAGTGGTAAAGTAAAACCGGCCAAAGTATATTTTTGTTTCATAATGAAAATACAACGAACGCGGATAATCCCTATTTGGATAATTTTTCAACAACAACAACAAGAATCCACTGAAAAGAGGTTCACGGGCACTTGAAGACACATTTAGTAAGGTAAGCGACAAGTGTGTGTTACACTTAAGTATTCTGCGGTTTTACCATAATATACAAAACTGTAAAAAAAAAAAATACCTACAGGGTGTTAGTGTTAACAGTTTTATATGTACTTTGAGAATATGACCATCAATACCTACAGCTTTTACTATGGAGTCATCACCAAACTCGTGATTAAAAAACTTGGCTCTCTCTGCATTGTCATCGAGGTAGCAGAGATTTGTCAGCAAGCTGCATTTGTTTTTAGGGTTTAGATAATGGTTCTGCCTATAGTAAAATTTGTAGGTACTACCCCGTTAAATAATTAGACTGTTTACACTAATATCCCGTATATAAAAAGCTAAACTCCTTGCTGAAATTGCTCGTCGTCCTACAGCATTGAGTAGATGTCCTACAGAGATCGTTCTTTCATCAGTGGAAACAGAAAAGAAGGAGCATCAGACCTGCAGAACGTAGATACATATAACTATCTTAGGCGATCCTCGTTGTTCTTTGAAAATTAGAGTTAATGTTAATTAAGTAATCTTAGTTTTGTATACGACTAGCAACCGAGCTACGCAACGCCTGCTTGATAAGAACCACATATACGAGTACGTCCCTTAAGATATTACAGCTGTTACTTGTTGTTATACATTTACAGGGTGTTTCGTAATACAGGGTGTTTCGTAATACAGGGTGAACTTAGAACGTAATTGAAGGATAATCCTGTAGGTACAGGATGTCTACTAAGAAAAACGAAATCCGACAAAACGGTAATCGTTTTTCGTTTTGCTTACTACAAAACGCTTCGCATCCGCTATCGGACACGAAGTTCGTTGTTTGACGTTTTGTATCGAAAATGCTACCACGAAACAACAACTGACAGACGATAGATCGTTTTTTGACATAAAGTATTTCGGAAATTAACCTCAAATTATACGATAGCGTACGTATCGTTTTAGGTTTATTTTGCCTATTTATTTCTCACTGAAGAGCAATTATAGAAGAAATGATGGAGAGAAGGAGATAACTGGGGTTTCTTCGTCAGAATTTCAAAAGATAGTATTTGTAATACTATCTTTTAAAAATCTGTGTTTATTTCAATACTCTTTGATATTGTAAATACAAAATCGTTCTACCTAGATACTAAAAATGTTAGTAAAGCCTCCAAAACCAATAAAAGCTTTAAATCAAAGACTCAAAAACGGCTACACTTACTTGAAAAAAAAAATGGTATAAATATAGTAAAAAATGATGTACCTAACAATATATAATAATGAAGTATCTGCACTTAAGGTGAAACCTTCAATTACGGGACATCCTGTATAGAAAACCCAGGCAGATGAAGATTTACACACAAAAACAGATTACAGACGAGTGAGAACCACTTAACAACAATCTTAACAATAAGCAATTAAAAAACAATTAATCATGTTAAAATATTTGTAACATTACTTCACATCAAGCAGACAAGCAATTATGGTAATAGCAAACTATTAACAAAACTAGCATAGCAATAACAGTAGTATAATTATTTGTTTCTTACGTTTACGCGAATTGTTGAACTCATTAAAACACAATTTTACGGATTACTTCGCGATTTATTTACATTTTATTTTAAACCTGACGTTTCGAACACTTTACAGCGATCGTGGTCACAGGGAGACTAAGGTATTATTTGTCATTACAAAGTTTTGAAAAATTTTAACTACCGTCACTCAATAATATTAATTTACGTTCCTATTTACGCAGAAAGAGCTAACCGTGTCTTGAGATCTTGCAGTCCTAGGTGTTGCTTTGGTTTTTGCTAGAATAGGATCCCATGCCGGTGGAACTTTCCAACCATCTTCTCTATTGAAATTTGGATGTTTTTTTTAATTTCAATGGCTTCACGTAGCATTCGAGGAATAAAACGCCGCTCTTTAGCAAGTATTTTAGGTTGGTCAAAACGAATGAAGTGGTTGGGTTTGTCTAAGGCATGTTCACACGCTGCAGATTTCGTGTTCCGTCTATGTTTTACGTCAGCCATGTGTTCTTTTATCCGCACGCCTATACTTCGCTTTGTTTGCCCAATGTAGGAGAGGCCACAGTCACACTCCAGCTTGTACACCCCTGCATCTTGAAGAGGTATGTTGCACTTGACAGGTGGTAGGAATTGGTTAATCTTCTTTTGCGGCTTGAAGTAAGTTTTGATTGAAGCACGCTTCAAGATATTCCCAATCTGAGCACATCACATCACATATCACCAAGGTTTTATAAGCGGTACGTAGATGACACTTTTACAATTTTACCCACCAATAGTGTTTCTGCTTTTCTTAATCATCTTAATTCAATACATCCAAAAATTAAATTTACTATGGAAATTGAGGCAGACAGTAAACTAGCTTTCTTAGATGTTTTACTAACTAGGAATTCGGATCATACCCTTAGCCACACAGTCTTTAGAAAAGTCACCCATACCGATAAATATCTCAATGGTGCGTCTCACCATCATCCTTCACAGTTAGCTACCGTGGGCAAAACTTTGTTTCAGAGAGCGAAGGGCATCTGTGACGACCGACACCTGGCTGCTGAGCTTCAGCATGTAAGGAAGGTACTACGGGACAACCAGCTTCCAGTACCACGTCGTTGCAGACCCCGTGCCAAGCCTACGACAGTTGAACGCCAACCTGCAGTACTACCATACATAAAGGGAGTCACTGACAAGATTGGGAATATCTTGAAGCGTGCTTTAATCAAAACTTACTTCAAGCCGCAAAAGAAGATTAACCAATTCCTACCACCTGTCAAGTGCAACATACCTCTTCAAGATGCAGGGGTGTACAAGCTGGAGTGTGACTGTGGCCTCTCCTACATTGGGCAAACAAAGCGAAGTATAGGCGTGCGGATAAAAGAACACATAGCTGACGTAAAACATAGACGGGACACGAAATCTGCAGTGTGTGAACATGCCTTAGACGAACCCAACCACTTCATTCGTTTTGACCAACCTAAAATACTTGCTAAAGAGCGGCGTTTTATTCCTCGAATGCTACGTGAAGCCATTGAAATTAAAAAACATCCAAATTTCAATAGAGAAGATGGTTGGAAAGTTCCACCGGCATGGGATCCTATTCTAGCAAAAACCAAAGCAACACCTAGGACTGCAAGATCTCAAGACACGGTTAGCTCTTTCTGCGTAAATAGGAACGTAAATTAATATTATTGAGTGACGGTAGTTAAAATTTTTCAATACTTTGTAATGACAAATAATACCTTAGTCTCCCTGTGACCACGATCGCTGTAAAGTGTTCGAAACGTCAGGTTTAAAATAAAATGTAAATAAATCGCGAAGTAATCCGTAAAATTGTGTTTTAATGAGTAGTATAATTGCCATATTAGCATTCTAATGCGTCTGTCTTATAAACTGAAGAAGGCAATCCTATAACTATCTAAGATACTAACAAACAAAGTAACCAGTATAATGCTGTACTTCAGTTATGTACGAGTATATCCACAGGAAACATTTAAAAATCATATTTATAAAACATAAAATGCCAGCTCCTCAAAATCTTTAATTTACCTTTGTGAGCGTCGATTACCAATAGTTCTATAAGCAGAGTATAGTTTGAAGGTTGTCATCATAATCGAGAAATGCCTCATTCAAGGGAATGCCGTAAGCAAACAGAGTCACGGCCATAAACTAGTCAAACGGTGGCCCTTTACAAATCTTAGAGGACGTAAACAAACAACACTTTGTTAAACAGATAATAAGGTAAATGTTTAGCGTGGATCAACATCACAAGGCTCCGCACGGTCGTCTTATACTAAATCTGTGAGGTAATCTGTTTGTATACCTAACTAATATTTTACTTTAATTACTACTGCCGTACATCATCGCGCTACCTTGAAGGGAGCTGTTGCCAGACTGTAAATAATAAAATTGTACTGGTTGTTTATAATACATCTGCTCCCGTCTCGTGTTCGCTTTGGTTGAGTTTGGGCTTAAGCTTCGTAGCGTTCGTACAGTTGCGTTTTAGTCTCCCTTCTCGACTCTCTATAGTCCAAGAACATGTATATATTCTATGCAATACCTGTAAAATAGCCTTCTTACATCTTCATTTGTAGATTCACACCGAATAATATTACACTCTACTTAATGCGCAGTCAATTCAAAAAGAGCCACATAAAAAACACTTTTCATAATTGATAGTCAGCGTGCAGCGAGATTTTAAATTTTGTAGGGGAAATCCAATGCGAGCACGGCCGAATTGGCGCGGCTCCGCTAGTAATTAATAAGCCAGGAAAGATGGAACGGTGCGGAGAAGTACTTATGAAATCATCCCTCAGGATTCCGCCTCGTACTAAATCAGGTTGGAGGATTACTAGACAAACAGGTACAAAAAAATGGTTTATATGAATAGCTTATTAGGTTTGAGATTATTTATAATCAAGATACCTCGTGCTCTATCAAAGCTTTCACAGACGTTTAATAAAATAAATTTCCCTACACAGCAAGGTATATACGTCCAGAATTTTCTGGGTATCCTAAAATTTGCATTTGCAAATTAGACCCAAGGTCTCTCTTTATTTGAATTATATTTATATTACACTTTACCCATTGAAAAGCTTGTTGAACGAATTCAGAAGTGAGCGGTAGTGTTAAGCCACATAACACAAGTCAGCCATAACAGAGATTGGTATTAAGTATATCATTTGACCCTCCACCTATCCGCACTGAACCCGCGTGGTGGAGTATGGCTCGTACCTCCTCATAGTTGAAGGAAGGCCTTTGCCCAGCAGTGGGACCTGTATAGGCTAACTTTACTTTTTTATATCATTTAACAAAGACTTGCAGGATGTGTGTCACTTACTTTTTGACTAGGATCTTCCCCGACTTGTCTGCTTTGAGGACGATCTTCGTGTGCAGCTTCTCCAGGAACTTGATGGTGGGATTGTTGAGCTGGTTCAGGTTGTATGCGAGCGCGAACAGCTCTTCTGTCCACATCTGAGAAAGAAAAAAAGTATCAGTACTGTTGCAGAGCTTCATAAAATGAAAATTTATTTGCATAAGACAAATATTTGCATAAATGTTTTAAAGATCTAGTAAACGAGCATTATAGAGCTTATATACAAATTGAGTTCCCAATACGATCAACTAAATTATTTATTATGTTATATGTAGGTATCGAATTATTCAGGCTTTGTTATATTATATCGTAATATCGGCACTCCAACTGAAAGTTCCCTAAGAAAGAGGGTACAATGTTCGATCACAGGTGAAGCAGCGGAGAACACAAAGTGACAAGAAAAGAAATGAAAACAATAGGCGAAATACAATTTCCATGCAATTGCACCATAGCCTGAATCCATCAGCTGATTGATGGTGATGACATAAAGATTATCCACATTGCAATTTTAACGCCCAATGAAGTAAATGACGTCAGCACGGCTATACGCTTTGGAAATGTTGGACTGTTTGTACATTTTAACGCCGTCGCATCAAATTGGAAAGGATCCAAGTGTTTCAATATTTTTTTATTCCGAATGGTAGTTTACATTTTCGCCGAGTTGATGAATGAAGAACAACATATTTATCACCATTAGTAGTCAACTTTGGCCATTTAGTGTTTTAGTAAAGAAGTTTTTCCGAAATGCACCATGACAAGAATAAAAATCTTGCGCAATTTTAAAAGTTGAATCTGGAACAAGTTCAGTAAACTCTCAGCTATATTTGTCGGAGAAGACGACGATTGTCGTAGTTTTTTACAACTTTACTACAACTAAAGGAATATTGCTTTATGTCGGGATGGATGTTTGGTGCTCAATTACTGAATATGTCCTGACATAAAACGTAGATAGGATGCTTTTAAGTCCGACCCAGCTTTTACGTGAACAGCTATCCATAAAGGTGAAGTCTTAAAGTTTTAAGTTCCATCAATTGTGACGTGGCCTCAATATTTCTTCGCAAAGTACGCCGAAGTACTACGCTTGGCTCCAGCCAGGAAGTTTTAAGTTTAATCTGACAGAGTAACAAAGTGGCGCGTCTATCTTTCGGAACGATTACCATCACAGAGTGGCCAGACATCTGGATTGATCAGGATAACTATACTAGATAGAGAGAGATAGATTAGATTTCTGCTTGACTTAGACCTCTTCTGAATTGAAAATTTGTCTTCTAAGCGTTGAGACCAAAAGCAAAATGCGAATAAAATAAGTGACTGATTAAAACCCGATATAAGTATTTAATTTAGATTTTAATAAGATAATTATACTACTTGTAAAATACAACGTATGCACATACAGCAATTTAAGTCCGTATTCATAATTCCGTACGTGCGGAATTTTTAACCCTAATGGAAGTGAATCAATAATCAAGATCTATCTGGATCTATTCTAGGTGGAATCTGGCATGGCATGAAGCTAATGAAGCCATGGCTAATGAATTGACAAATGAGTCACACTCATCTTTCGCGATTTCATGTACGATTCCTTTTGTTTTTTCAAACCCACTTTCTGTGTAGAGTTCCCTTATAGCTCTTTTAATTTCACGAGTAATACATGCGCGCTCGTAATAGGGCATATTTTTCAGTATTTCGGCTTTTAAAAAGTTTCAGGTAAGGGTGCGTTAACTAGAGTACGACAACAAAAAACGTCTATTTAAAATTCGAAAACAGGGAATACACAGAATATCTAGTTCAAAATCTGATATTTATAAAAGTTGTTAGGTACCGCTATTTCAAAACCCGCATTTCATTCTAGTTATTCTTACAATTTAAAATTACAATTTTAAAGTCAGCTTTTCAGGGAATACAGCTGCCACAACACAACGCTTACAGAAATAGAATAATATACATGACAATGACAGTCGAGTCTGTACAGTGAACCTAAACACGATACAATAATAGATCATACTCATACAGCTACAAGGAGATTGGAATTCAGAACGCGCTACCCTATTATGTGAGACTATCTCAGGTTGAGCGACGTACGCGGCACAATGCTGATTTCAAAGCGGCTACAGACAAGATCAGCGAACGTGCGGAGAAACGCACTGCTCCTTGACCCGGCGCAGGGTGACCATAAAACCGTATTTGTTAGGACATTTCCGGATTTTCACCTGTCGAAAGCCGGCTCTCTGGCGTAGCAAGCACTTACAAAAATTCGTCGGCTGACTAACGTCCTCCGTAGCTTAGTTGGTAAGAGCACTCGCCCGGATAGCGAAGGGACGTGGGTTCAAGTCCCACCGGATGACACAGTCGATTAATTTTTGTGAGCGACATTCAATTTGATTTCGTAAAAGTTCCAAGTTAATATTGGGAACTGAAAAGCACACAGTGCAACTCTTTTGTTTTTGAAACAAAGCTTCGCTGTTCCGTTTCAGCGAACGTGCGGAGAGACGCTCTGCTCCTGTACCCGGCATAAGGTGACCATAAAGACCGTATTTGTTAGGAAACTCCCGGACTTTCACCGATCTAAAAATTTCAAGTTAATATTAGGAACTGAATCGCACATAGTGCAACTCTTTTGTTTTTGAAACAAAGCTTTGCTGTTCTGTTTCGCGAAATGAAACAATACGAAACTACAAAAGTACAAAGGCGCCGTTTTACTTAATATACTGTTACTGTAGTTATTGTAACCCCATTAGACAAAGTATGAGTAATTGCGGGTCACATTTATGTCACTCCGTCATACTCCCGTAGTTTATCACTTTATCACCTGAGGACCTACACACCCTGCCCATAGAGAATAAACTCCATTACATATTTATTAGACGGCCGATCGGAAAGTTACGGGCGGGGAGCACGCGACGGCATTATCAAGTTATAATATCGCGAATACGCCGTACATCACCCTCGGAAACCATTTACTAAATGCCTTCGCTCTTAGCGGCGAGAGGAAACACTAGTAAACAACTTTTACTATGTACTTTGATACTTACTTTGGTAGGAATTAGTACTTTAAAAACGTAGATCTGGTTTTGACAAACTGCGAAAAGTTTTGAAAAAACATTACTCCGGTTTAGAAAGACAAATATTGTTATAACAGTAGTAGTTATTACTACCCCGATCTATCTCTACCATATTCCAATAATTACGAGTATAAGCCTTCGAGTGTTGGAGTTACGCGTTAACCCTCAATACATGAAGAGGATTCGCATATAAAATCGGATGCCACTCAGCCATTCCGTTTCCTAGAAGAGGGACAAGGATTTGTCATATCTAGGATGTCACGGTTTTACGCTAATATTTCATGGCGGTTCAGACGGAGCCTCGCGAGCGCAACCGCTCGCATATTTCAAAATGCTAGATGAAGTCTATTTGAAGACGTCCCCGCAAGCTAAGACGAATTGAGTCTTCATTTTCAAACGATAAATAGCCGTCGATGCTGCTTAATTACGTCTAAGGTAAAGTGCAGTTTGTGCAAGTATTGCAGTAGAATTTAAAGAAATATAATACACCGTAACTAATACCATTCGTTTGTGAACTGATCAACAAACGTTTTACAGGCTGTAACCAAAATAACGTAAAACTTCTAATAATTTTCAAGCTCTAGTACAACTTTTTCTATGAAACCAACATGGAAACCCTAAAAACGGTTCTCCATTCATGAAAACAGCAGATTGGTAATACTGAAGTACATAGTTACGATATACGCCGCCCGAACGCCCCGGGCACAGAATACCAAGTTACCATACCTAAACCTAGGTGCACCTGCAACTGCTAATCCTCTCTCAATGCCCGTCCGATGCAGCCATCCCATTTAGATGCTGCGGCGATAGCTCTCGGCAACATTTCAACGCTAATTGGGATATGAACATGAATACGTAATGGGTTAAGTAACGAAGCGGCCGGCAAATGCAAGCTAGCAGGCTACAGAATGTTTCAAAATTAGAATATATTTATGCTTTTTTAAAAGTACTCAGTAATCATTAGAAGATAATCAATTATTTTTGAATGTAGTTGACTTCAGGAAATTGAAATATGCTACGGTCACAAAAGCAACTTCACCATTAATGCATGTTAGTATTTTTATATTCAATGGATTGTTAGATTACAATCTCATCCAAGCAAGGTAGTAGTAGTAATTGTGTTATTTTTAACTCGCAATCTCTAATATTTAATAAGCACAAATTTACAGTGTAAAAAATTTAACCTGCGAGAGTTTTACTATAAAATAATTAAATAGTAAAAAGTAGGAGCAGCAACAATAACGAGTATAACTCGGCAAAAAGCATTTTTTTACAAACAGACCTAATAATAGCATAGGGAAAACGAATCAAGATCAATATTTAAAGAAAGTGAAGTCAAAGCTTTTCTCAAACAATGCTTCTGTTCGATCGAAGCCACCTGTGGCTGTGGCACATATGTAGATACTGCTGGTAACCATGTTGCAGGAGAATTGTAAGACACAGTTTGATTATGTTATATATTTATACAACTTCTGTATCAGCTTTGAGCCAAAGCGTTAGAACCTACTGAAAAATTTTTGGACGATTAAATATGCAAAACGATGTCTGAGTATTGTAGAATGTAGATAGATTATCAAAATTAGAAACATTATAAGATAAAGACATTAAGGGTTGGTTTCACTAACTTTATCTTCAAAATTCACTGGTTATTGTTACGGGGACGGCTAACGTAAGTTGGTGCAACTGAATCTACCTGCCTGTGACACTCCCAAAAGAATACCTACATGTACTAATAGCTAAAAGTTAGTCCGTGAAGTAATTATTAAATGGGCCTGTAGTTGTAATTTGTGGTTAATTTAAATCCATCTACTAACCAAGAATTTTAAAAGTTTAGAAATGCAATAAGTCTGCTGTTTAATAAAGTAAGAAAGATGTTCTTTAGCCTGCCGATCGAAGATCGAACACGATGCTCCTACACAACAAAAAACTTTTAACGAGAGGTTAAATTACCAAAGTAGTGTGTTCTTGAGAGTAGTTTGTTGCTTATTTTTGTGTGAAGTGAACGTGGAAGAATAGCAGCTGGAAGTTTTTTTTAATGGGTTCGCTCTTGACTCTAGACTAAGTCAGACGTGGCGTAAACAGTCGACGGTGGAGCGAGCTCACCCAGAAGATTCTGTACTCCCACTCACCGACGGAACACAGCAAGCTGCTTGGCGCCGGACTCCGGTGGGAGGGTAGTAGCTACCAGGTTAACACCATAAAATATGTATACGTAATATTGTAAACAATATTACATTAATATTGTAAACAATATTACATTAATATTGTAAACAATATTACATTAATATTGTAAACAAATTATATACCTACGTTAATTGAATAGAATTCAATTTGTATGAATAGTACGCTATTTCGCTAATATGAGATTGCTTTTGTCTGGCTCAACAAAAGCGCTCTAATATTAGCGAAATAGTGAACCATTCATACAAATTGGAATCTATTCAATCAAATGAATTTCCCTCATATTGACCATGTGCTTGAAACAATAACATCAGCAAACAATGTGCCTGCACTGCATTAATTAATTTATTGCAGTGTGATACCGTTGCGTGAATCATCCATCAGAGGTGATTTTTAATAAAATCGATAACTCGGCTGATTCAATAGCAGTTGTAATTTTTTCATGGTTCCGTCTTGTTATGATGTTAGAATTTATTTAAAATATTTAATACTGTTTTAGTTATTTTAAGACTTTAAAGTTTATTTTAAAGACACTTTACTTTTGTATTACACATTATTATGATTTCAGAAATTATTTTGAATGTTTACTTTAATTTAAAATGATTATTATTTTAATGTAATTTTAATTAAATACTGATAATTTAAATGTACTGATTTGACTACTACCGGTGGTGGCGTGTTGCCTATGACGTCCGTTAAAAAGTGGAAGGGGAAGCTTACGTGATGGGCTGCACGCGGCCGGAGAGTCAGTCTTTTTTGATCGCTCAGAGAGCTAAGTATGGTGTAACCTAAAGTGCTGTCGATATTAAGTAAAATAAGTGGAAGTGATAAAAAAAATATTTGAACAAGGAAAAGGTGTTTCGTTTTAGTCTCAAAAGGAAAAAAGAAACCCTTATAGGATCACTTTGTTGTCCGTCTGTCTGTCCTTTTTTTTCAGACACGCGTAGGTAGAGGTATCAAGTTAAAATTATCATGAAATACTTGTATGCGGTCACGAGAAGTTGTGAAAAAATCAAGCTTTAATGTCAACGCAGTCCATTTGGCCTTATTTCTCATAATTTTGCAGGGGGATCAAAACCTATAGGGTATTTTCCGTCTATCTAGAATCATGAAATAGGTTACGTCGTAGACAAAACCTTCGTTGTACGGAACCCACAGTGCGCGAGTCCGTCTCGCCCTTACCTATTTTTTTTATAAAACAGTTGAACAATGATCATCGTCAAATAATTATCACTAAATAGAAATTGTTTTATTATTAAGATAAGGTCATTTCAAATGCTGTCATATTATCAAATTACTGTATATAATCAAATTATTTTTTATTTTGACTGTGGCAAGTTGAGAAAGATAGATAGACCGTGTATGTATGTATACTCTACACGAATGAAAAATTCAGGTGCAATCGATTAAAGTCTACCAGATTTCGAATACAAAACGATCTGCCACTCTTGCTAGTCACAGGATAATTCAAGTAAATATATATTATAAAATGTGTCTCAACTCTATAGCATTTAATTATGTTTTGCAACTTCTACTATTATTAAACTTTTGCATTCCGGCACGTATATATTTCTACCCATAAAATCAACTGTCATCCATTGTTCAAATTGTCTTTTAAACATTCAGCATAGGTGCATAGACGATATTCGAAGTTTAAACGAACTATTAGATTTACTAGAGCACTCCGGGAAATGTAACCAGCTATGTAGTTAAGGCGGTCTGTCTACATTCGCCAATGCGAACTCATACGACTTCTGCGTTCAAGGAATTTTCCTATCAAGCCGCAAAAAATGAGACCCCACACAATATCCTGTATATGTAAAAAAAATTCAGTGCCTAATTGAAGGGGGTGGTTGTCAGTCGAGTCTAGAATACAGGAAAAACATAAAAATAAAATCTTAGTAAAAAACCTTTTTTATAGCAACAAATTGTACGTACGTTGTTTTTTTACACCCTTTACATTTTATTGATATAGGTCAGCGTCAGGATGATTGATGCTCATTAATATAAGATTTGAAGTAAAAAATACTTTACTCCAAAGATTTAAAAGGTATCTACTCAACCGTAAAAAACAGGCATTAGAAGCAGCCACTTGAAATATGAAACTCCAGTTATTTATAATTCATCAAAAGAAACTGAGTAAAATTCAAATATTATTTTATATTCTTGCAATAACATAACAGTACCCACTGGAAAAGCAATGGGTAAAAAAACTGTTTGAATAGGGTGTCATTTGAAAGTGCTGTGCCGGTCGTTTTATTTTCGCAGCCCTCCACCAGAGCAAATCATAAAAAATGCACGACAACGGGTTTGCTACTTCGCTGAAAAGTTTTTGTGTGATTGAGTTTTCAAGTCGGGACGAAACCAATATAACTTTTTGTGCTTTTATAATTGTTCTGTTCTGAACTTATGTTTAGAAAATATTAACAAATATATGAAAAAAGTTTAATTAAATAAATTAAATAAATAAATATTACATTGTCCCAAAATGTTGAGAAAATATAGTATCTCTATATTTGAAGCTAGCGCATTCAGAATAGGGGCACAATACAAAGCTAGGGGTTTATCCGAGCAATCTCTACCTTGAGCAACAGACGACAGTAGGATAACGTTTACAAAATTGGCCCCTTGCACCGGTCAAGAGCGGCCTGATACTATGTTATATACCCTTTAACTAAGAGTATATACAGATCATCAACACACGCTTAATTTATAAACGATGGTTATATGTTTACCGGCTGTTTAAAAATTGGTTAACTTGGGTCAACCCTACACAAATGACGGCAGTCCTTCTAAGTTATGAAATGATGCAACGGATTAAATAAGTAATTCCTAGAATGCAAAGCAATTATCAAAATAACCCAGCTAAATGAATAATAATAATTATTCTAAGTGCAAACCTACCAAAAGCAAATCATCATTTTAATCTTAGGTTATGCAAAAGCATCAATAAACAGGTTCAAATATAAAATACTTTATTTCTATCATGTTTTCAACCAAATTAAATACGAGCATAAGAGATACAGAAAAAATCTTTTAGTTATTTTTATGAATTGAAAAAAGGCACAAAGGACACTTATTTAGCATGTAGACCCACTGGGGGGCACTTATACACCTCCCAAGTCCCAACATAGTCCCTACTACTGCTTCGGGAAGCAAGTAATAGCGGGAGTAACTTTGCGACAGCAGGTATGTATTGCAGGTAAACACTAGTATGTATTACTATAATAACTAGTATTTATTGACACCTCCATTTGCTTCACTCGTCTAGCTTTGCTGTGAATCTGTAATCCGCGTGGAAACGCATGCATTATCCATCTTAGGGCCTTACTTGTGCTATCTCCTTCCTGGTGCAGCAGAAGTTGACGAAGGTGACGTTCACGAAGTCAGCTCCGTAGCAGACAGTCACTGTCTTCTCCTCCAAAGAGCCCTGGGACCCAATCAGCACCACGTGCCGGATCTTCGGGTCCTGCAACAAATATACACATTTAATACTTGTAATTTATTAAGTGGGAAACCCCAGTCCCACCCACATGTAACTAAAACTAAAAACAAATTCCTCAAACCTATGCATGCGGGGTCTATCTAAAGATAATTAAAAATTACATTGAGGTTCCTAAAACCATTATTTTTCAAACCTAATAATTTAAAGGATATAACGCTTTCAAGTATATTTAAGGTAACTGGCCTTAGTAGAATTATTGTAAACCAAACAATTTTTTAGACCACATTTTTAAAGATAAACTGCCCCACTACTACTAGCGAGAACTGAAGCAGGAAAATTATTTTAATCTTGGGAGGATCAGTGTTTTACATACACCCAAATGCTGTCACTGAAATATCAATCCGAGTCAATAAGCACAGCACAGATTAGGTACGGAGATATGGGTACGGGTACAAACAGAACACGACAAAAGACATTATCTTTGACTTGTCAAACGTCATTGCGGTAACAGCGACCAACTTGGTGGTAAAAATATTATTAAGTTTTTCACAGTAAAGAACCCAGTCTTTATAGGTAAATCTATATAATAACTTTACCACAAACTGCGTAATCTGATACTGACTGGTAAGAGAAGTTAAGATTTTGCTGTAATTATTAAACTCCAAGCGCAAACAATCAGTTACTGGAAAGATAGGGACTAGGTAACACACAGAAGATTACAGTTTTCTGAAGATGTTTCCAGTCAAAAGCACGTAAAACAGCGGTCTTCACACTTTACTGGCCAAAGGCCACACAAGACAATGTGAGTGCCAGCGCCGGGCCGTACCGGACAACCCCAAACGGGGGGGGGGGGGGGGGGAAATACCGGGCATCTGGCAACCCTAGCTCCAAGAGCGTTTGTGTACTTAAACGTGTATTCATAGGCAAAAAAAGTATATATTTTAATTTTATTTATAATTTCAAAAGTATTCATCACAGGATACCCGATACAATTATAAATAAGAGTTTCCGCGCCTGTTTCTTTACGTGAGTGATTTGAAGTTTATAGGTCCAATACTTTAGAAATTACAGGGGGGGGGACCGTGTAAACGACTTTGGCGGGCTATATCTCGCAAATGGTTAAGCTGATAAAAAAGTGTTGTATGGAAACCCACCTTATTTTCATAGTCCTTTTCAACGATACCCCACACAAGGGGGTGCACTCAAAAAAATAATTCACCCTCCCCTTTACATGTATGGGAAGGTACCCTTAAAAAGGGGTAATTTTAATTTTTTGTATTTTTAAAAATGCGATGTATATGTGAAGTATCCTCGAACCAAGTTACAAGCAAATCAGTTCATAAACGTAGAAGATATTCTGCTGTGACAGACTAGGACGGACGGACTGAACGATCTTATAAGGGTTCCTTGTCGGACTACGGAACCCTAAAAACTACACAGACTTATTGTTCATTTTAATATATATTGGAAAAAAATAATGTACCAATGTTTATAGGTAGGTAAGAAATGATTAAAAAAAGTTCAACGCTTTAATCCAAAATCAACGCCCCCGTGTTTGTAGCGACGGACGCGTGCGGCAGACTATCGTCAGTCACCGCCAGATTCGAACGCAAAGTCGGTTATTGATTTTGTTTATGACATTTGGTATAGTTGAATATTGAAATAATTTACTTTGTCGCGGGCCGCACAAACAACGGCCGCGGGCCGCAGTTTGACGACCACGGACGTAAAAGATTTCCAACTCGCGTAGTTAGCGCGCGGAAATTAGCATGATCCAGAATTGCAACTTTTGCAGGAATTTCTTCAACCAGTTTTTACTCAATTTTTTTACATAAGGCTTTAATAACTTCGTGTTTACTGTTATATTAAATATACAAATTTACCATAATGTTTTTACTTAAATGAAAAATGCATACGTAATTTCAACTTATTATATTCGGAATAAGACACAAAAAACACGACGCAATCGAGTAAACAACATTTCTTTACTTTCCTTGTTTCATTTAAATTACCCAAATACCTAACTGAGAACGTCTTTTTCAAAATCAAATAACATGGTTTACGTTTACCGACAGCAAGCGAACATAGGTACCCTAAACAAATTAAAGGTAAAATATTTAATAATTATACTTTTTATAATCTTCTCAAAATTACCGGTTCCTCGCCAAAATTGAGCTTAATCATATCAAGGACTTGTGTAATAAAACTCACATTCTGATGTATGTATACTCGCTTCGATACGTGACGTACCACCCTGTCTTTGTGCTCTCGGCTCTAGGGGCAGTCCAAGCTGATAATAGCAATATTTCGTATCGGGCCAGGGAAGCTTGAGCGCAATACAATTTACCGGATAAGTCGGGCGTTCCGACAAATTGGACTCTGCTGGGGGAACTTGATGTCTACTTTGTTATATGTGGGTATAATACTTATAGAAAAATAGATCTGTATTGTATACCATGGGATGCGTGATGAGCCGATGACATGTGTAGCAATTTGGCCTGTTTCAACACGCATTTCATAAAGTTTCTAAGTAGCTATAATGTGATTAAATGCTTAAGGAAACTTTTGTGATATCTGATGAAAACATGACAAAATGAAAATATATGATAAAAACTTCTAAGACCTATTTTCAGAACCACTAGACAGATGTAATTCTGGGTGATGACGGAACCATTAGGAAAAAATTTATATTGAGAGGCGATACATTCAACCGAAACTAAACAAAGTAATATTTTGAATGGGCTCAAAACACGTAACACACATCATATTGTCTCTACAACAAATGCGTTCAAAAATTCCCTTTTCGAGCGGTCCATCCAGCCTGATATATCGGGAGCTATTCCAGGAGCAGTTTTTTATTTTCTCACATACTGCGGTGAATGAAATGGTGTTTATTTTCGACGACGGAGTAATGCAACGGTGTAGGCGAGTGCGTCGCCTCGCTGGAACGTAGACAGACAGACAGGCTGACATAATTAGCAGTGCCAGGTGTTCCATTTACACTAACGTCCATAATTGCAGTGGTGGCATCATTTTAAAGGACGCCATTGGCAATTACTACTAATTCTAGCCAATTTATAGTGTTTATTTTCTTACAAAATCAGGAACAAAAAAAAACTTTCAAGTCCAATATAATTATTTGCGTTGAGGTACTACTAATAATTACATAGTACCCGCCGCATATCGCGTTCATTTTACAAAAATGCATGGTGTTTGTAACCACTGCATGTGCACCGTAAATTAATGGTTTAATTCATCCTATGGCAGGCCTGTGTATCTCCCCGCGTAAGTAGCAAAAACGTACCTACGCGCGGCGCCCCTACTTAGGGGCTAAAACAAGTTGCGTGTCGCTACCGGTCAGTGACACGCTCGCGCGTTTTATTCACCGGCGGCCGCGCGGCTACGTTGCTGGCTGGACGAGAATGAATAAAGTACTAGCAAGAGGCGCTAGATGGCGTTAGAAGCTTCTCGTAGCAGTCAACCCTATCGCGTCGCGTGATATCACGTCACTGAATAGGTTTAGTGTATTATGAATCAAATTCCAGAGCAATAAGTATAAAATTATCTTGCAATGGATTTTTGTAGGTGTCTACACGAAAATGTGCTTGACTCTGAGGCGAACTAAATTACGCCATATTGTTGAAGACATTGAGTAGACATTTCTTTGAATACAATTGCTAAGTCATACTTCTGTACGAAGTACTAGTATTCTGTGCCTATGGTACCTAATCTCACAAATGACGTTCAAAAATTCTTGAATTTTTTTAATTATGATGATTCAGAATACTAGTTAGTTTCACTAAGTTTTGTAATGGTCTCACTTGACCTTTCAGTCCTGAAAATTTGCATACCCGTAATCTCGTCATACTAGCACCAATCACCTGATAGTATTTATTTATTATTAATTATTAATTTTCCAAGTCTCGTGCAGCGAAACCGCAACAAAACCACAGACGTTAAGCTAAATAAAATAAAATTAACTGTTACATTACAGACCCAACAAGGGGCACTTATACAACAAGTCCTGTCAATATTGATCCTACCACTGCTTTCGGAACAATTTTGGGCTAGTGCTAAGAAGAATCAACGCAAAAAACTCAGTTACTATTAGCATAGCCTCTTTTCAAAAGCTTTTTATATTCGGTGTAGTGTTATGTGATGTCAATTTATTAATCGATGTATTTTATCTTACTCTGACTCAAGGTTTTGTTATGGCTGATTTTCTTTACTTATCGCCCAAAATTTTCAAGAGCAAGATTGAAACCCTGTAGTACAGCAAAAGCTTCCGTGGCTTCTCTTATCCGCGGTTTCTACGCGTATTATATTAGGTACAGTCGACCAAATTGAATCATTACCCACCTTATGGTCATTTTTCTACTGTCATTCTATACAAGTAAGTTGAAATTCGCTTGAACATACATTTCCTAGAAACGAACGTGTCATCATTTTATTAGACACTGACAGTCACTGACAAGGCAATGGTCGCTATCTGTACCAATAAGTTTGTATGAAAATCGGCGAGAACTTCATTTCATGTGGGTAAGGGTTGCAATGCAACACACAAGTAGGTAGGTAGATATTCGGGATTCGGCACGGCCGGGCGCCAAGTCTGTATTGGGAACCAGTTTCTTTTATAAAAATTCCACTGGAACTTGTGTTTGCCATGATGAAATAAAACAGTATACTTAGTTAAAGAAAATAATATTTATTTTAAGTATATATTTAACAAGTGGCATTAAATTGGTAAAGTGAAAAGTAACCCGATTAGACGACAAATGTCACTTCCCCAATCCAAACACCACAAATTTTCATCTGGGGACCTAGACGGCCATGGAATAAGAGTGAATGCATCTTCAAGCTAGGTAAACCAATTCGAGACAATTCTGGCAGTATGCACTGGACAGTTATTGTTCATGACAAAGGAGACTACTGGCACTTCTTCACGCAAGTAAACTGTTCGCAAAGTCGGTAACATTGATTCTTCCATTAAATTGACATAGTTTATAGCGTTATGACGAGGAGAAATTTGAACAAGTTTTCCGACACTTCCGGCATCCATCCAGGCACACATGTTAGCTGAAATTCAGCTGGATAATTGGTTGGGCAGAACGTGATCCTCTGTCCTATCGCGTGTTATCGTAACGCCACGAAGTTAAGCGACCATGTTGAGACGAGCGAAATGATTTCTCGTCTGTAAATATGTTATCCGTAACAGTGTTGCATTTCCGTTCTCTTCCGTTCCGTTCTTGATTCGACGAACGCCATGATTATGTCGTCGTCTGTCTTCGAGGGTACCCTCTTTAGCATGCCGGCTGATCCAGGTTCTGACTGTGTTCCGACTTATTCTTAGCTGTTTGTTCTGCCAAAGTTTGTTTTTATAAAATTTCTGACTTACTAGTAGGTATACTTGACATTTGACACACGACGTTTTTTATTTTTTAAATTATAATACATTTTTCTTCGTAGTGAAAAGAGTTTGGATTATGGACTTATTTTAAATTCATATTAAGACTGGTTTATCTAAAACATGTCTAGTGCAGTTATAATAAAGGTTAAACTTGCATAAATCTCTGACCCGTTATGACGCATTTTTATTCATATTTAAAACGTACTATGTGCAACATGCATGACAGCGAAGAAAACCTTACTACATTTATAAATGCAAAGGAATAATCGGCAAAGGGGGTCATGATTCAATTTGCTCGACTGTACAGGTGATGTAAAACCCGTGTTATTCTCTAATTGGCTAGAATTATCCATCGAGTTTCAATCTGTAACACGTATTCGTAGCATAAAGCTCTGGAGTATATAAATTCTATAACCATTTTATGTATTTAAATATTAAATTTATACACACCGACTTCACCAACATGCATCTTGCGCTAGTAGCTTGAAAGTATACTAAGTACCTACAACCTACAGCAGATGGAACTAATAATCTTATATTGCCAAACCCCCATTAAAACTGCATAAGATTCAACAGTGTGCACCTTGACGTGTGGCGCTGTAGTTCCGTACTACTTAGATAATCCTAATTTATGTTTGAAATTTCTGAAACTCTACAAGACTTAAAAATCTGATCAACGATAGCGGTAGTTCATGTATGATTCCACACAAAATGTAAGCCACTCACTCGGCAAATCGGCAGACGGTTATAGATGACTTAAGTATCCGACGATATTTACGATACTGTGTCTTTTCCAAGATTTGTATTAACTTTAGATAATTGAAATCAACCGCAAAATCAGACAATTTGCATTTTAGATATACTAACACATTTTTAAAGAGCCTTCCTATGGTCATATTTGTGTCAGTCTATTATTTCATACTGTATAGTGGTTTGGGGCGGTGCATGTAGAACGAGACTTCTGTCCACAGAAAGAGCCCAAAGATCTGTGCTCAAAGTAATGATGAATAGGCCATTTAGATTCTGCACGACTGAGTTGTACAGACTATGTGGTGTTCTTACTGTCAGACAGTTGTTTATTTTTAAAACTGTGTCAAAACAACACTCGAAATTATCTTTTGACCCACCACTATTGGACTGCACGAATAGAAGAAGACCAAACGAATCTGCAAAATAGATAGATATAAAACTAGTTTTACAAACGATTCACTTGATTTTTGGAGCTATTTCTATGTAATAAATTACACACACACACACACACACACACACACACACACACACACACACACACAGTTAGATACTACTACTTCTACTATCGTCTATAATTTTATTTTTGTTTGACACCTAGTAATATCGTCTACTTGCATTTTGTATTATAGCTTGGGAAGTGTAGAAGTACACTATACTTTCTAATGGAAGGAACTGTTTCCTAGAATATACAGGATAATCCAATACTAGGAGGCAGAGTCATGTTGTTAGTAATAAGCTGTATCAAGACTAAATTCTGTAATTACTATTTAAGTTGTAAATGTTGTTTTGCAGAATAAAAATTATTATTATTATTAACTATTGAAAAGCGTGACGAAAAATTATAGTGCAAGTTTAGTGACAAAATGTTTATATAGTATTTAATTTTGTAAAGTATTATTGTTTGTATTTTAAAGTTATTTTATGATGAATTATTCAAATGTATGTTTTTTTGACTAGTAATGTTATCCATTTTAATGTTTGAAATAAAACATTTTTTTTTTTTGTATTTTTCGTATGTCAAATACAAACAATAATCCGAAAGCATGTAGCAGTAAATAACCATACTATACATTGTTAGTAATTATATCTACATACATATTTAGAAAATTATTAAGTATACGAAATTCAAGTCTGACAACACAGAAAATGATAGATATATACCTACCTAACTTGCTAAACAATCGATTCATCAATTTCTTTGAACAATCTCAAAGCAAATTGGCATCTAATCGTATACTTGGAAAATTGTTGTTGATTGCAAAACCACCTCGAGATAATAACATTAAAACAGAACCCTCTGTCAGCATAGAAAATAATAAAATCTGATTGGATAAGTATTCAGATTTTAGATTCACGTGTTACTGAAAGCGGCTAAAAAGGAAACCCTTGGGAACTCAGAGAGGACAGTTATGTTTTACATAAACGCTCGTTTCAAAATTAGGGTCAGAATGACTATTCATAAATTATTCTAAATGACTTCGTCCGATCAATACCTAATAGATTTTGAATTAGGTTCGTACCCTTCCCTTAATAGTCGGTCAGCCAGTACCGTTGATAACGCCAATCGAAATGGAAATGGCGATAAAAACCGAACCGCAACCTATAAAAGTTGATGGTCGCATGATTTATTTAGTAGGTATTTTAAAAACAATTTTTGTTGCTGGTTATCATCATTGTAGGTGCCTGCATGATGACCTGTCTGTAAAAATTCTGTAAATGGCCGCATGCCCACACGGGATAACATCATCTCGTCTACGCAGCTTACTTGTAGACACCGAAAAAACCCAGAGGCGCATTCTACATGGCAAGGTCGTATCGAGCGAGTGCAAAAAATACCAGCGGGCGAAGGCGCCTATTGACGGACGAATAGACCGATAAGCGTATTGTTTAAATCGCGTCGATATCGTACATAATAATTAATCTATCCACCGACAGAACGGAGACCCGCTCCCGGTGTGGCCATCCCATCATTTATAACGGCGGATAGATTTTTCTAAAATTAGTGCACGACCCGGAATCAATAACGATCGCCAGACGATAATTTTAGCACGACATCGGATTTTATATGCATAAACTTTATTTGTTATGCGCTGCGCTACCTACACACTGTAATGTTGTGATAAACCGGTATTAGAGCAGTTGAAAAAAATCCTTTACGAATCGAATAGATTATGAAGATGAAGCGCTAGTTTTATTCTTAGGTCTTTGATCGAGAAGCGAGTAAATTAATTTATCATATTAATTAGCGAGTAAAAATATGAGAAAATCCCGACACAGATCCAGGAAACTTACTCGGACTTACTTGGTGATAGTTAACCTGCTTTTATTTAACGTCAACAATGAATTCAGCAATTGCGACTTAAATTGAGACCTATAGCTGGGCTAATGATGGTTCAAACGTATAATTACAGTTTTGTAGAGCTTCATCGTTGCCTAACCAACTCAAGATTATCTCAGTTACAATGAATGTTTTTTTCTATGTTTCTTACGAATTGAGTAAGAAATCCGCACTCTCAAGGCTAGATACATAATCATTATTCGCTTATTAACACGTTTTAAGTTGACAAAACATGACGGAGTTATTTGCTAACGAAATTTTATCAGTATTCCAACAGAAATGTAACTCGTTAGTATGACCACGGCACCGTGTCAGGCCTGTGATCATTATCATTATTCAATGGATGGAATTTGAAAAATAACCGTAAAATATTGCCGATACACCAATTCGTGGTCCGAGATTTTAGCACATCTAACGTAACATAATCCGATTAATTAATTATGTCACGTTTGGTTACTTCAATGTGTTAATTTGTGGAGCGGTCGGTGCATTTATGTCGCCTAGATAGTAGATAGTAGTCACGACAAGATGAAATTGAACGTTGTAAGTTGTAGTAAACCAATAATATTATGTATGTGATGGAATTACCACATACAAAGACAAATAGTCCAAATGCAAATCTGCTCTGCTGTAATTTTAATGCAGTTAGTTACTTCATTATCACAATACAAGTATCTAGTTGCTCAGAGAAACCACAACAAAACGAGTGAGTGGTAGTAAAAGGACCTGTGGATAGAATCCTTTTAAAAAAACAAGGAGACAGAATTACTATTTTGTGACGAAATAGAACTACTAAACTGATATAATACTTTGCCAGCTATGCAGTAAAGAAGACACGCTCGAGTCGCACGCACTATTTCATAAATTATGTAGCCACGGCTGCAAAGTTCACTGCAAAAACCCTAAATAAGGATTCAAGGTTGTTCAAATTAAATAAAAACTTACAGCCAAACGTCTTTCCTACATTTCATGAGTTTTTGGTAAATCTAAACATGTTATTTAGGGTATGATATGATTGATGTATTGATGAATTATTCGCTTATTTTGACACGGGAGGCAAACTTGAAAAAAAAAACAAATCACCAAAGAATCGCTTCAATGCTTCTAAACAACAATTCATATGCTTGGGTTCTGCATTGATCTGTGTAATTTAAGTGTAAACTAAAACGATTTTAGGGTACCTTCCGTACAAGTAAAGCCGGGATGATTTTTCTTCTTTCGTATACCCCACCGTAAGGGGCGGTCGTTAAATACGTATTTAAAAATTATTACTAGAATGTGAACATCATTATTCGATATCGCGGGCATTAGTGTAATTTTAATTTTTAAAGGTATAATTTCCGTTAAGTCAAGTGACCCCAGAGTCCCCACCCCCTGCCGGCTAACTTGTTGTTTGTGGATATGTAAAAAAACTCACGGCAGTAACATATAACAAACTTAAACTGAAAAACTATCACAGCAAAGTAGGGATTGTTGATTAATTAATGATTATTGAGTTATCGAGAAACTTATAAAGTGATGGTACTTGGCGAAGGAAAATTTTGTTACGGGTTAATAACATGTACTTAATTAACGAACAATAATGTTTATGTTCGAATATCGCATCAGCGCGGGCGGCGTGTAGGTGGAGCTTATACTCTGGATCGGCTATTAATTCCGGGCGTTAATCAATATTCGGTAACAGAAGTCAGAACCCATTTCTTAGCAATTGTGAGACGCTTAAAAACGGAACTCTTCTTTGCGGCCCGACACGCACTTGGCCGGTTTTTAGTTAAGGAAATGCATACAAATACCTGTTGCCCTGAGAATTGACATAACCTGTATGTAGAACTCCTTGACGAATGGCCAAGTATACCCACTAAAACCTCCGGTCCTCAGATCGCTTAGCGGGACGACGAAGGACCGCTGTTAGCATGCACTAATTTTATAAGAGGCAGCCCTACAGTCGAGCTTATGTAAATTGTATGACATTCATAGCCTCATATTGAAACATCTTAGACGGCGGCATTCGCCACAAAACAAAGTCCCACGTTGCACAATGAACTATTGTAATAAAGTTTTAACAGGAACTGATCGTTGCGCGTTGTTACATACTTTTTCATTCATTATTTTAAAACATCAGGGGGTAACAGTAGGTACGCATCGGGCGTGGCCAGACAATAAAAATTTATAATCTTATGTGATGTAAATCATATTGGTATTAGAAACAATTTACAACTAATATGTAAGGAATATTGATTAGTTATCAGTGCTATCACAGATAACGCCAAACATAAAACAGATTAGGCATAAAGTGAAACACCTATGCCTGAACAAAATATCCAAATCTGAATTTTATTTTTAATGGAATAATTTACTAATGTAGCACTTTTTTATAGCAGAAAGAGTATTAGTATTTACCCGATTTTCACGAAGCCGAAATAAGGGCTACAGATATTTATTTAACTCCTAGGTAAATCGTAATAATTAGCATGCCTAACATAGAAGACTATAGAAGATGTACCTACATTGTGTACACCCCTTAACCATGGCTCACAATCGAAATATAAAGATTTTTTTACGTCAACATTTTCTGATGCTTTATTTTCAGTCATGTTAGCACACTATTAGGTTAAAGGTAGATGGAAATCAACGTTATTAAAATATACATTTGAACTATAAACATTTGAGTAAAGTCAATAAGTTTAACATGTAACAATTTGATTGTAATAATATTTAAAACACAAATCTAAATCTGTCTGTACATGTAATGTTAATGTTCGACATAGGTTTAGATGCATCTCACACATAATAACACGACAATCACCATCAGTCATTATTAAACAAGCAAGTTTAAGTGTAATTGATCTTTTGACTTGACTCCTGCCCCAGGTCTGATTTGTCTAGACGGGAATTACATTAAATTACTGGAGCAATGAGCAATGCATTGTCACTTCAAAGACTGTCTGATATATTTTTTACACCATTTTCATAGTGATATATTATTATGTAGTCACTACACACATTGAAGATATTTTATGTTTTTTTTATCTTCCGCAACTTTTGGGCAAATTTTATTTTATAAAATTAATGAATGTATTGGTATACCAAAAAAAGTAAGTAATTTTACATTATTGACTACAAAAGTTACAATTGCTTATTTAGACTTAGGGATTGAGTGATTATTTGACACACAAAACATAATTAATAGTCCAGTAACATTGTCGTCTGAAAGTATGGGGTTGTATGCGTCACAAATCCGGTAGTTCCGATTTTTTGCAAACTTGTTTATAATGATGGTCCAATGAATTATCCAAGTTTATGACCTCAAGTGCCGAATGCAGCTCTGTCAAAAACGCGAATATTTCTGTTTTTTGTTAGATCTTGGTGATTATTACCCTAAAGAACTAGTTTTTGATAGTACCCTTTCAGGGTGTTTTACAGAAGACTAAACTTACCAAATAAGCTAAAATTCTGGTACAAGGTAAAAAGTAAATGTAAAAATCTCTTAAAAGAAACTACTAAAGACTATAACTTACATCTAAAAACTTTCGCGTTTTTTATTTGCAATATTCTGGAACTGAAATAAATTTTGATTATGATTCTTTGTAAACGCTGTTATACTATGGAAATTCTCAAGATATAATATTAATGGTGAACTTAATGAATATACAAAGTTTCAATTGCATAGCTCTAATACTAGTTAAGGTTTTATTGATTTCTAAAAAAACGATTTTGTTACTGACTCACTGATGATTATCAAAGTTTTTAGGTTACTTCCTGAAGTCCTAGAAAGCTATAATTTAGTATGTAAGCTAACATTAGTACACAAACAGCAAAAAAATATAACACTTGGAACTTTTACCCTGCAACTCAGAGTAAGACACAACTAAGAGTTGCTAGAGGTCTAAAAAATGATTTGGGGACTGGGAAACATTGGGTCTACAGAGACAATTCTAGTCTCATATTGTAGCAAATTTAGTCTACTTTGAAAACATCCTGAGAAGGCACTACCAAAAACTAGGGTTACAATTGCCAGAATCTGATTTTATTTTCGTTTTCTGACAAAGTTGTGTTTGGCGCTCGAAGACACAAACTTGGGATATTTATTGGTTAAACATCATAAACAAGTCTGTAAAAAATCAGAACTACCGGATTTGATGCATGTTCAGATGTACTAAGTTACTGTATTATAAGTAGTGTTCACAACTCCAGACTAAAACCTAATCAAACCAATTCTTTCCAGGTTCCAGATTATAAAAGGCTTAATCTGCCTTTTAGGATTACACATTGTTTAATTTACACACAGTGAATAAAGTATAGTTACACATATATCAATTAGATATTACAGCTTAACAGAAAAGGACACAGATGTTCACTAAGGCATAATTTTCATATTTACTTTAAAAGGAAAAAAAAACCAAACCTTTGGGAGTTTGGCATGAACTCCTGTCCGAACATCTCTGATAGTGGCAATGTCCAGCAACTCCACCTCCATGTTCTGATCCGTCCAGTACATGAAGAAGCCCTTGGGGTCCACCCGGAGGGTGACCGGGACGCCAGTGCCAGAGTCCTGACAAAGACAATTGACAATTTAAGCAATTGCTTCAGGTGAAAATATTTGAGAAGAATATTTCCTATTGTAAATTTATACAATACTTTATTTATATTGATACACCTTACTTTTGGCAATTTAGGAAGGCCCAATAAATAAGGAGATAATGTTTAGGCCTTTTTGGCCTAATCTGAAATATTTCACCTCTAAAAACTATACAATGTAGAAAAAAAAGATAGCAAGTATCTATATTGCACACTACAAAAAAAAATTAATTCATATAAGACTGACATACCAAACAATAACAACAATATTTAAAATGTATAAATAACCTAGATAATTATTTTTATAATTTAAGCAATTTGTTTGCAAGTTTTTACAAAAGAAAATTTATTTTGCACACAAAAATCTATTGATTGTGTCGTCCAGTGGGACTTTTTGAACTAACCTGGACTCAATGAATATTTTTGGGCAAAAATATAAACATTTAAGATTGTTTTAATAACTACTTGATAATATTTTGAAAGATTCTTAGCAAAATTTGGAACTAAAATCTATATCTTTTAGACATATGGGTACTGCTTGTAGTGTGCAATTGCAATGCAATGAAAAGTGTACATATTGGTACTAATTATCTGTCTAGATTGTTGTATTTGATGGTGTAATTAGAAAAGAATCCCACAACTTATTTTCTAATAGAATAACTGCCCAGAAGTACACAAAGTAAATTCTGAATGAACATAACTTTTAAGGCACTACAAAACACATAGACTCAGTTAATTTAAAATAATTTTGGAAGAAAAACATACCTCATCCCACTTGATGAATTTTTCACCCTCCTGTAAAGCCTTTGGCACTTCTATCTGCTTCAGGGTCACATTGGATGATTTTGAACTTGAATTCATCGTGAATAATAAACACAATCAAACGGAAATATTAACACAATCGCGGATAAAATCCGTCATCTTATAATAAGCACAAATCTATCAACGAAATCGGATGCTGATACACTTTCAAGAATCACCTCCAGGAATGCGGACCAAGAACAATATGACGGTATTTAAATAATCTAGCTTAATATAAATGAATTCATCGTGAATTCGCCTCTCGTTTTAGACAATCAAACGAAGAATTTCCCCACAATCTCTTCGATGGAGCCACCAAAAAAACTGAGAGAGAATGTCAAACGTACGATATGATGAACTAGTGATAGTGAAGGTACAACAATTCGATTTTCAAAATATCGATAAGAAGAAGTACATACCTTAGCAATCCGCTTCGCTTCTAGAATGCGGCGACTTGCCACTGCGTGCCTGCCTATTGACCCCAATTCAGGGTGCATATGGATTGGTTATATTTTCAATATTGTCCTGAACCTGGACATCGTCATCTAGAGATGATTGTCATTTACCAGTCAGGCGAAGACGTTGCCATCTATATATTTATGTAGTTTAAATGATCCAAATATCTTGAAAAGTAATTCAAAATTTGAGTGAAAATTGGAAATCATCCGTATACACCCCGTTTTCCAGTACGGGACCCTAAAAATCATCAAAACTATTTGATTTTATCGATATTTTAATCGATATACAGGGTAGTGTAGTAACTAACATTTTTAAGTAACAGGAACACGACACGCTTTGATTTTAGTGTGCGTGTGTAATTATTTAGCAAGAAAACATTGTTCAAAAAGGAGAATGCTAAGCGATTTTATTAGATGCTAGGTATACGGCTCTAACCTTTTCATTGGGTATATCTATTTATTTTCATTAATACCATTTAATTATCATTGATGTAACATTTTGCATTGATTGTGCGCATGAAGCAGTTAAGTAATATTTCTCTAAAAGGAACACACTTGCAATGACACTGCGTTTTGTTACATTAGTTAACAACACGTCAACTTTAACATAACAATTATCTGTGCAGCATGGGTACGTTGTTAAAATTTAATGGAATACCTACTCCCACTTTACTCACGAGTTTCATGTTTTTTGAGTTGTAAAATTACCCTTAGACATTTTAAAACTTTAAAAACTCAATAGTGGTTCAATGCTTCATTAAATAAAAAAACGAACAATGTAGGTATTTGTCAATTTCAATTTTTGTTGACAGGTTGACAGATTTTGGTTGCGTTCATATTTGCGCCAACAGCGATATATCACTGATATCGCGCTAACCGTTCCGATTTGGTGTCCAACGTAATACCGTCATGGATGACGTCACTACCGCAGCCATCTTGCGCTCACAGTGATATCGCTCTCCGGCGTTAACACTGTAAGCGCGCTGTCATATTTGACGTTTAGTTTCCTTAAGCGTCAAAAAAGAAAACCTAAAATTTAACGTTTTAGCAGCGCTTTTCAATACTACTTTTGGCGCAAAAAGGAACGCAGCCTTTGTTTGTTGCCTTTTTTGACACTGACACTTAAGAAAACCAAAAATTATAAAGAGTATGCCTAAAGGCAGATGCGCAACGGCCCTAGGGCTGGACTAACGCTAGTGATTTCTTTTTTTTCTAAAAAGTTACGGGTAGCCCCCGCCGTTGACAACTAGAACTGGCGCTAGTGAGCAATATGGCCTCTCCTCTCAACCTTGAGATGACGAGTTTCCGTTTCCGTACCAGGTAACGTTACAGTAACGATTAACTACCAATGGTATTGCTGCTTCCTGCAGGTGGTACTTGCAGAAGTGAAGGGCCCGTGCAAATCTAGCGAAACAGGAGAAGAAAAGATGAAAATAACTATCTAAAACAAGACAGAAATATTCATGTTATTTAAAAAATCTGTCTCGTTTAGATTGTTATCTTCTTATTGTCTTCTCCTGTCTCGCCGATTTGCACTGGCCCTTCACTCCTGCAAGCACCACCTGCAGGAAGCAGCTGAAATGAAAAAGAACAACAAATTAAATAATTATTTTTTATTGTTTTACAATACATTAAAGTGCATGCATATATATAAAAGTTCTGAGAATGCTCACATAAATGTACACTACTTGCCTAACCATCAAAAAGGACAATAAATCTAATTTAACTTATTATGAGTTAGATAGTTGAGATAATTAACTTAACCCGCTAAATAACTATATTAAATTGTTGTATTAAATCACATTCAAAATATTTTACATAAACAAAATAAACTTTTTAATTTAAACAGTTATAGTTTTAAGTAAGGAATAAATTTTATTATGAAGCATTCCTAATTTTATGCAAACGACTGTAGTATGCAAGTCTAGATTCTTAGATTTTTACTTAATTTATTATTTAAAGAATGCCTTAACTGTCTTTTGAAGAAATAATTGCAATTAATTTTTCATCATAGCATTTTTGTGTGCAAGTGTTGTTTATGTTTTAAAGCATTCCTTCAAACTATCAACTATATATGAATATTAAATCAAACACATCAAATGACGTATCCACCTAATGCAATTCAAAATATTTACAGGTTTGTGTAAATTACCCGAATTATTAAGGCAATTTTCATTAAGTTTATACATCTAAAGATCAGATAGGTATTAAACTTGAAAAAAAAGACCACCTGAGGCGCGGGGATCGAACCCACGTTCATCACATATCTAGGCGATTGCCTAGACCACTCGGCTAACCAGACGTTAGCAAAGCCTGCTGTACATGAAGTCTATTTCTTTATTGCATGGCGAATATTGTAAACAAGACTTGACATTCCTTTTTATAGAAATTATTTATTTTATAACACAAAAATAACAACCCACTATGGTAATTTTTCATCTAACACATAAAACTTTTCATATCTATAGGTAAAATAATTTTACTTCATACCAAATGACGTAACGCGTCATAAAAATATTGTTCAAAGTATTAGCCAAGCAAATAAAAACTGTATTATAGGCCCGGGCTTATCTTTTTGTGCATTTCGGGCTGTTGTAAATACGGAACAGACTTTATTTGAGTGTTTTAACGACACAGAAAAGGTGTCTTGTATAATACAACACCACTATCTATTATGTATTTTTGTCTGTCTGTGGCGCCATAGCTCTTAAACGGCTAAACCGATTTGGGCGCGTTTTTTTTCAAAATAGAAAGTAAGTTTTCTAGCGATGGTGCTTAAACTATTCCATTAAAATCGGTTCATCCGGTTAAACATTTACCTAACCACCTACGCAAATAAGAAAAGCGAACATTAAGTCAAAAATGATATAGCAAGATAAGGTTTGCTCGTTAAATTGGCGCTATAATGTCGCAAAGTTTAAAGCAATAACTAAAATGGTTAGCTATGTCGCAGGTGTACCGTATAATTAGCTGTATTACAAGAGGGCGCGCCGGATTGAAAAACCTCGCTGTAATGTATTTTAACGTTAATTTAATAATGATTTTATTTACTACAACTTAGAACCGTTTTTGTACAATTTGGACAGCACTATATGACGCCATTTTTTATGAATGGGACGCCATTTTTATGTTGAAACCACCAACAGTTTTAACAAGTTTTATTATTAAAATATGGGTGATCATTCCAGAAAGGTACCTCCTAACGCCACCACACCTAAACAACCACCTCATCATCCTCCTAGAATAATCCCGGTTGTGCTCTCTTATGCGAAGGCCCAGGGTCCGCTGACCATGATCCAGGTTGTGGCAGATCAGGTAATTACAATGGAGCGACTGCCATCTGACCTCCGTGACCCTGTTACCAGGGGAACCTGACCAGTTTTGGATCATGGTTACACATTCAGTCGCCTGAATGTGCAGGTTTCCTCACGATGTTTTCCCTCACCGTAAGAGCATCGGTTAGTGAAACAACTAATTTACATAACTCAGAAAAAGTCATTGGTACATGGCGGCACGTGGTATCGAACCGACACCTTCCGCATGAGAGGCAACCCGCTAGCCACTGCGCCACCGACGCACCTAAACAACCACTTATGCTACTAATAAAGTATACTTACAAAACTGTACTTAAACATTGCCACTGTTTTCTCACTCGGTGTCAGAGTGGATGATCTTTTCAATTTGCTCATCCATCAATTTGTGCAGCATTCTTCATGTTATCTCCAACTTTAATAGAAACATTTTTGATTAAAATAAGTTAATTAAAATTTTACCTATCTATACATACATATAATAAAACAGTAAAACCAATGCGTCTGTACATTGAGTATTTTTACCAAAAACTCATTGATGTTAAAATAGTAACAGAATAGGAACCTACAACTTTTAATTTTTTTGTATGTTTATCTGTTTGTACACGCTAATCTCCGGAACTACTGCACGGATTTGAATGAAAATTTTTTATTGTGTAGCTATTGAGTCTGGGCAAATACTAGGCTATAACTTATTTTGAAGATCGAAGTACCTGACGTGGAACCTTAGCAGTACACTTAAATTAAGAGAGATATGAAAGCATCGCTTTAAGAAAAGTTATTTAGCATGATGGACATTTTCTATTAACGTACACAAATTGAAGGTCTGAAGCAACTGAAATGGAACCCTAGCAGCTCAGCTCAATTATAAGAGATATGAATAGAGCGCCTCAGGGAACATTGTTCAGCGTGATGAGCATTTGCTATTGATGTACACAAATTAAAGGTCTGGGGCAACTGATAAGAACCTTAGCAGCTCAGCTTAACTATAAGAGATATGAATAGAGGGACTTAGGGATCATTGTTCAGCATGATGAGCATTTTCAAGACTAACACAAATTGAAGGCCTGGAGCAATTGATATGCTAAATTACTTTAGACTGATTTTCAAACTCCTAAGGTAATCCTACTGTCTCCAAGTTACGATCTGGTGACGGAAACCTGGAGAAATCGAGAGAATCCTTCAGATAATTTTATGGTGCTGACCTTAACGCTAAGTAGTTCGTGGATACTTTCTCTACAGACAGTTTGTCGATTTTTTGTTAAATAATTGTATTTGTTAATTTCATTAACGAAAGATGAAAGTCAATTGGCACTATTTTTTTATAACACTTATCACCTACTAACGGAAATTGAACTATTAGAATAGTCTTACTTACTTTACGATATAGGGGAAAGGGTACGTAGGCCTTTGCCCTGCAGTGGACACGACAGGCTCCTAATAATAATAACTTTACTATAGTAGTTACTAACAAACCGACCTTTGAGTAGGCTAGGGACACAATAAATAGATGCTAAACCACTTTCATCTACTGCTTAGGGAGGTTTGAGTCTGACCTGAACACTAAAACCAAAGTTACCTATATTTTTTTACAAAGGAATAAAATTGCCTTTAATAAAGTAACCTAAAAATTAAAAAAAGTTACCTTTACACTTTTACTAACAAAAGATATACGACAATTTTAGTTTTGGGGTCGGTGTCACTGCCATGCGAAATTTTCTTACCAGAGGCGGATGGCGAGGTGATAGTAACCTATCTAGAAAAGAGTGCCTATTGACCTTGATTTTTCATTCCTCTCTTCTCCTTACGACATGGTAGACTAAGAGATCATGATAGCTGGATGGCGGCGGTAGTATAAAATATTTATTATTTTGTATTATCGAGAGTACGCGTACGAAGTCGCGGACAACGTGTTTTTATTTTAGACAACTACTGATAAACAAAATCTTTAATTCCAAATCTATACAATATATGATACAACAGTAAGTAGATAAAACACTTGCACGAAATATTGGTGGTATCACAACACCCTGACCCAGTGTCAATATAGAAAATATGAATTTCTGTATTGACCCGACCGGGGATCGAACCCGGGACCTCCGAGATAACGACACCATGAAAACCAATGAAATAAATAAGCTAAATGAAATACACTTCATACAACAAGTGAATCTAGTTTTGTGTTGTCTGTAATTTATTAATAAAATATTTTTTGCATAATATTTACCATGGACTGCACCAGACGCTGCTGGCAACCCAGACGTTCCTGGTGCGTCGTAATGGACATTGGAATCTGAAACAAAATTCACATAAATAAGCTAAATGAAACTTACTTCATACAACAAGTGAACCTACTGCTTTGTTGTTTGTTATTTAAAAACTTGACAATATAACTCAATGTAGTATATATTACTTTTGAGACTATGTTGTGAAAATTATAGACTCATCAACATCTTATAGAGTTTTCATGCAATTAAGTCAAACTGAAGTGATTGTGGCGCAGTAGTGCCAGCGCTTTGATAGTGATACCAAAGTTAGAGCAACCCACGGCGCGTTCGTGATTGGATGGGTGACCATTCCGACCATTGACAAGCATCTCCGTGCTTAGAAAGGCATGTTAAGCAGTTGGTCCTGGCTAATATCTGTTGGTATTAGTCGTTAAGCCTAGTCAGAGGTTCTAGGGCAGGGCATCTGATAGTAGGATTTGTCACTTGCCCTACAGACACCCCTCCACCAATTCGCACTGAGCCTGCGTGGTGGAGTATGACTCGTACCTCCTCATAGTTGAGGTGATGCCTTTTCCTAGCAGTAGGATTTAATAGGCTTACTTTAAGTCAATCTATTTAATTAAAACATAATTACATAGATTTTATGACCATAAAAATCCGATGTTTTTAGATAAATTCATAATAATAAATGTACTTAATAATGATAACTATGCATTACCCACTATTATAAATTACTCGAGTATGTGATTCACAAAAAAATACCATATACCCCCAAATATTATAATCTATGTACTGTAAAGTTTCTTTCTATTTACAACAAGCAAAACCTAAAGCTACTTCTAGAATTCCATACTAATATGTTTATTAAGTACATACATAATACTAATTCATTTACTTAATATGTGTGTTGATTTGTTTAGATTCTAGATACATTTTTATTTCAAGTTCAAGCATTAAATAAAATAAATAAATATTGGAATTGCAACACATACATTGTTCTAAAGCTAAAGTCAATCATAACCCGACCACCCAGACCCGTATAGAAATTTATGATACTTAAATGACCTGACTGAAATCAAACCGGTACCTAAGAGATGGCGACACCGGCGTGCTATAGTCTGAATAATAGGTTCAATTTTACAGCTAAAAGTTATCACAGAATGTAACAGTGTATGCAGAGGGATTCCATTGACTCCACATATAACAATGAAATAAAAAAAAAATTACTTACCTAATGAAGGAAATGGTGTTTTTGGATGTCCTGACTGTATTTCTTCCTCTTTAAATAATGTTGGACCACATCTCAATGATCTTTTGTCGTTTTTAATATACTTTCCTTCAAAATGACTCGCACAGACCTGGAAATATTGTTATTTATAAAGTTTACTTAGTGTGAATTGCATATTTGAATTATTTGATAAGCCTTGAACCAAAGTGTAAGCTTAGTTTGTCAGTAGGAATATGCAAGAAGACACTAGGTTTAATTAAAGATATAAACAAAATTTACAAGCAGTGTCGAGGAATTAACAGTCAAATTGTCTCCACAAATAAATTGATTGAAGAAACTGATTATATAATAAATATTAGAACAGGCCAAGGTTGAGTCGGATTCGCACACGAAAAGTTTAATAGCATTATGTTTCAAAATTAGGCACTATCATTGTTACAACCTATATTTTTATTATTAAAAACGGAAAAGAACTATGTTTGTTGTATTCCCATACAACAAACATAAATATTTTCCGTTTCCGCCCCACTTTAATTTTGATTTTATTGTTTTTATAGTGGTAACAGAATGTCCAAGAGAAACAGCAGACAGTAGATTCTTAAGGTTTTTACCCTTTAGGTACAGAACCCTAAAAAATGAGTGATTTCGAAGAGTGGCGATATTTGAGAGACGCTCAAAATCAAGTTTTATGACAAAGATCAATTTGAACATGGTACCATTATTGTTAAGCAACTTGAGCGTATATTTTAATGCACCCAATTGACACATTACAACCAAAAGGAAAACAACAAAGCTTTACCCATACCACTATTGAAACTTGAGTTGAAGAGGTGACTATTGTGAACAATCTCAAGTTGGTTACGAGGAATACTTTGAGGTTATTTATGTTTAGGCAAGTGGAGGAAATCTCGAGAAAACATATAATCTAATGAATGGGAGCTAGGTACTTACCAATTTATCGGTTTGTTGCTTTTTAAATAGAAATCCTAATGATGGAACTATCGGCAGTAGATATTTTAGCCACAATGCTCGTAAGCCATATGACTTTCGGCAGGCGGACGGACCATCATGATTCGTGGCTTCGTTGAGGGGCAGCCGGGGACAACGCACGAACAAACAATAACTAGATTATAATAAGTTTTGGAAAAAAGTTGATTTCAAAATGAAGCAGTTTTTATTTTATTTACAAAATAATCAAACGGCTGAATTGAATTCGAAATCTGACAATACGAAGAGAGGTGCTTTTTTAGTAATTTTATGGCCTTGGGGTTAGATAATCAGCTAAAGAAAGAAGCTGACAGGTCTTTCGAAAAAAACTGAAACTGGTAAATAGCTAGTCTAGAGAAATCAACGTAACCCCACGCTATCTTATTTATGATTTCACTCTGCATGGTCAGTCACTAAGTAGCTGTAAATGTCTATGACGTTTCTATGGCGTGAAGAAAACGAGGTTCGGTCGGTTTTGCCCGTCTGCAACAGCGAAATCCGCGAATTTGGTCGTTGTTGTTCATTATTTCTGTGCCCGTACTGCTTAATTGTTATAATATGTCTGAATCTGAAACTACCGAAGTAGCGGAAGGCCCAAAACAGGAAACTAGCCCTAGGAAACGTGTTCGTCACCGCAAGAAACAGTTGTATGAAAACATACTCAAGCAGATGGAATTCTATTTTAGTGATGCAAATCTCAGTAAGGATAGGTTTTTAGGGGATTTAGTGAAGAATGATCCCTATGTTCCACTCGAGACTTTCCTCAAATTTAACAAGATCCGGTCTATGACTACGGACATCATCGATATCGCAAAGGCGATGAAGAATTCCACATTCCTAGAATTGTCGGAAGATAGGCTGAAGGTACTGTACTGATAAACGGTTATTTTCTATTTAAAAACCCCATCATTGTGTCTGGAACATGCTACAACATAACAGTGATATGCAGCTACTGTATTCAATGCAGCACATCTATCTATATTAGTAATACCTACAAGGTTTAGAAATAATGACTTACTTTCTAGTCTAGTTAATGAGTCTCTCTTCATAATTTGCCCTGTATTTTTCCAGGTCAAAAGAAAAACTCCAATACTGCCATATGATGCTGATATCAGAACTGTTTATGTTGAATCCATCCCAGTGACTGCAAGTCGGGAATGGCTTCAGAAGGTTTTCTCTGACTTTGGCCATGTTGCATACATTTCTTTGCCAAAATTTAGGAATTCTCAAAAAATTAAGGTAAGATTTGTGAATTTAGTTTTAAATAAATTGCGATTTCTTGATCTGCCATATCCTAGATCATGGTCCAAAGTGGATTGGGCCCTCATGTAAGAGTGCATAACCAGGATAACACTAAGGTGGTGATGATCATACCTTTTTTAAATAAATTCATCTACAATTTCCAGGGTTATGCTTTCATAGAATTTGATAAACCTGAAGCTGCACAGAAATGTATTGGTACATTTACAAAAATGGGGTGCAAGCTGCCCACATGCATGCCTCCAGAAGACCTCTCTTCCATCAAGATGTTTTCTGCCAATGAACCTGAGGAAGCTGATAGAAAGTACAAAGAAGAGTATGAGCCTCCCAAAAAGAAGTCCAGAAAGAAAGAAAAGAAGTTACAAAAAAACTTGGAACTTAAATTGAGCAATGAGTCTGACTCTGAAAAAAGAGTAGAAACACCAAGTGTAAGTAAATAAAACTAAGTTCAATACAAAATGTAGGGGGTAAAATAATGGTTCTTTTATCATTTGGTTTCTTTAATTTATGTAATTTTTTTTTGTTTTTTAGGAAGAAAATAAAAGCATTGTGTCCACACCAACAGAAGTAAGTTTTTAAATGATCTTAAAAGTGGATCCAATAAGATTTTTCTGTGTTATGTAGTTTAATTGTAACTTTTTTTACTTCAGGAAAATAAGACTACAGACTTAGAATCCAAAGATGAAATGACTAGTCAAGATGAAAGCAAAACTAATCAGGACACTCCGAGGAAAAAGAAGATTAGAAAACGCATCACCAAGGATAGAAGTAAAGCAAACAAGCTAAACACAAATGAGGCACCTAGGGGGGCGCTTTGGGGTCTTCAAGTACTTCCTAAGTCAGAATGGAAGGCCCTTAGGAACAAATATCTAAATTTGCAGAGGAAATATATGAAAGAAATCAAGATGAACCTGCAAAATAAGAGGCATCTGTATTCTAGTATACCTGCACCTGCAGCCGCATCAGTGGAGTCTGAGGCAGGTAAATGTCAGGGGGAATTATGTATTTAATTAATAAGTACTGAATTTTGACACTAGAAAAAAACCCTCATTGCTCTATATAGTAAAGAATTTATAATAGAATAGCGAAAAATGCCCCAATGCTTTTTTGTACAGTCATTTGTTGTTCTTTTTGTGGTAATTAGTTTTTTAAAATATTTAATTTTTTCAGTTAACAACTCATCAGAAGTAGAAAACACGAAAAATGTTGAACCCCTAGAGAGGAAACCGGGTCTGTTTGTGAAAGAGGTTTTACCAGAGCCATGCCTTGATGTGAGACTAACTAAAAGAACTGTAAGTATGATTTGTCATCATTAGGCTTAAACTATTGTACATTTTTTGATTCTACGGATGTTGGCCACATCACCACTATATTTCAGATATGAGTGGCTTAATGTGTTATTTATACCAATACAACTATAATTTATTCCATTGAGTAACTTAGAAGCTTAGAGTAAGTTAAGATTTACTGAAATAAAAGCTATTTTATTTTACTATCAATTTACTTTCTTCCATAAGTTAAAAAAAAAACAATTACCAAGATCACTTTTTTGTATTACAAACTATAAATAAGATCATGCAATTTATTATTTCAGATAAGGAGCAATGTACACGCATTACATGTGGACGTTAAGGAGGGGCAAACTGAAGTCATTATTAGGTTCGACACAGCCGAAGCTGCAAGGCAGGTGAGTGCAAAAACATTTGTTCTGTACTCTTTTACTATGTTAAATTATACTTCATAATTTTTGTTCGATTTTAAGGTTCCGTAGCCGAATGGCAAAAAACGGAACCCTTATAGTTTCGTCAAGTCTGTCGGTCTATCTGTCCGTCCGTCCGTATGTCTGTATGTCACAGTCACTTTATTCTTAAACTATTAACATTACACAGTTGAAACTTGGTAGGTAGATGTATCCTGTTAACCGCTTTACGATTCTCATACAAAAAATAATGATATTTAAGGAGGACATGAAACTAAAACAAAAAAAAAAAAATGAGTCAAATCTATGCGCGTGTCTATGGATAGGTCTTGGATAGGACTTTTTACTTTTGATTGCTCAAATCAGTTTTTTCATATTGTGTTCAGCGTGTTTAGATAAAGAGTCGGTTCTTGAATTGATTGATATTTTGGGCAGAGACCACATCTTCCGAAAGCGCATTCCTAGCTTTGACTACTCTATTGCTTAGAAAGTGCTTATGAGGGTTACACGGGTCTACCTTGTTTCACAGAATTTTTATTGTCATAATTTTATTTGGCATATCATCAAATAGCATAAACTTCCTTTCGCAGAATATCAATTAGCATTCACTCATTTATCAGACGTTCAAAACGCATTATCGTGTAAGCTAGAATCATCTTTAGGCAGAAATTTAATATCCATAATAGTCTTAAAGCAGAATCATCCTAACGCAGAAAGTTCACAGATAGAATCGTCTTGTGGCATACAATTCGTATATATAGTCATTAATAGGCAGAATCATCCTATCGCAAAAAGTTCACAGTCCGAATCGTCTTTTGGCATTTCATATTTAAAATCATTACAAGGCAGAACTATCATATCTCAGAAATTTTACATTTATAATCATCTTTTGGCATAAATTTCATATCCATAGTAATTGAAAACGTTAGTTAAGGATATTCGTAGTAAATAATTAATTCAGCATGCAAGCAAGTATGCAGCATGCAAGCAAGCAAGCAAAGCATGCAGCAAGTAAGCAAGCATGCAGCATGCAAGCAAGCATGCAGCAAGTAAGCAAGCAAGCATGCAGCAAGCAAGCAAGCATGCAGCATGCAAGCAAGCAAAGCATGCAGCAAGCAAGCAAGCATGCAGCAAGCAAGCAATCAAGAATGCAGCAAGCAAGCAAGCATGCAGCAAGCAAGCAAGCAAGCGTGCATGCAGCAAGTAAGCATGCAAGCAAGCATGCAGCATGCAAGTAAAGCATGCAGCAAGCAAGCAAGCATGCAGCAAGCAAGCAAGCAAGCAAGCATGCAGCATGCAAGCAAGCATGCAGCATTTTACCCTAAAATTTAATTAAAAGTCATTAAGTTGTGGTACAAAAGTTAGTGACAGAAACGAATCGGTGCAAAACCGACTCCACGCAGTGTTGTTTGCCCTACCCCTAGAGTGTAATTCAAAATCGCGTAGCGGGACTGCCGGAGCCCCTCCGCGCCTACACTCTAGGGGTAGGGCAAACAAGACTGCGTGGAGTCGGTTTTGCACCGATTCGTTTCTGTCACTAACTTTTGTACCACAACTTAATGACTTTTTAATTAAATTTTAGGGTAAAATACTATTTAAGAGAAATAGCAATATGCGGAGTGAAATTATTCTAAACGAAATTCTGCTTTCTTCATAGTATGCCTAGTCAAATTATGCCAAATAAACATCGTACTTAATAAACATTATGCATAGCGAAAGTATGCAAAGTAAAATTTTGCCTAAGGTAATTATGCCTTTTAAATTTCTGCTATCTTAAAAGTATGCCATTGTAAATTCGGGCATATAAATATTCGACCAAACAATAATTATGCTATCAGAAAATTCTGCCTGAATAATATTAGATTAAAGAAAATGATGCCAAGTGTGTTATGCCAAGTGACTTTCGGAGCAAAAAGATTCTGCCAGATAGAGGGAACCCGGGTTACACTTTGAGATGTGGGTACAGAGTTTGAGATGTTGACCACAGCCACTGGTGGCTTTCGCTCTCCACGCCCTTTGGTCCCGCACAAACGAAGGTGGCTCATCTGCTAGATCCTTTGATAGATGTTTTGTAAAAATGGTCAGTGGCTGTCACTGGTAGGTGGCATGTCGCAAATACTGAGCACTCGCTTTACGTGTGCGATGACTCCATACGAAACGTATTGAAAATAATGTTAACAGCTTGTCGCTAGCCAACCGGTGTCTCTGGTCGGTGGCCCATCTGCGCAGAGCCTTACATGGTCATTTTTACCCGACTCACTAAGGGGTATTTGAAGCCTAAATCTGGTCAAAAGTGTATTTTCCAAATTTTGCCAAATGGCACAAACAATGCACGTTTCATAAAGTACAATAACCGGTCCATCCAGGGCGCGCCTCCAAACCCGTTTTCTACCTACGCTCTCACCACAGAATCAGTCGGAACTCAGCCATTGTGTAAAACGCATGACTTTTTAACGGCGCTCTGGATAACTTTGCAAATTTTTTGGTGCTTATATGTGTGTGTGTGGTGAAAATTTGTTATTAAATATGGAAGCTGAAGGTATGTACTTTATATTTTAATAAATTACAGTAAATTATTTCTTAAATTTCAGCATTTAATCTTATATTGCCATTCCATAACGTGCTATTTTTCCTAAAATTTTATAACATTAGTGTTTTTGTTTGTGTCGGGCTTTGTCGTGCAACATTTTTATTATGATAATAAAGCGTTAACCTTCTCCTGACCAAAACAGAAATAAAATTGTCCCCCAACGTACCCCTTTTTTTTTTAAATATTATATAAGTTTGTAGGTGTAATTAAAAAAAATAATACAATGTATGTACATTTGTTCTCAGGTACTCCGCAAATGGTGAAAACTATGACTAGGCGGGAACTTTATGATATCCTAAAGGAATTTAAACGAAAAAGAATCGATGAGAAACTTAACTTGTTAGAAGATAGGCTTGCCGAGCTGACTTTTTGCGCGACAAAAAATAGAAATGTGTTGTCTCGTTGTTTTGTTGGCATTTCAAGACAAGTTATAAGCAGAAATGGACGGCAGCTAGTTACACAGATGAACGATTTAAAAAAAATAATGAGGAATGGCTTAAAACATCACTAGAGCTTCCTTTGTGGTCGTCACACAAAAGCGGTCGCCCAGTGAAACAGCTTCACGAGTTGAGTGAAAGGAGCAAGCGGCGGAAAACTGAAGAATTACGGGCTCACGTACCAGTTGAGGAGTTGACTTTCGCTGCGTGTGTTAGTCAGGGCACTTCAGGGAAAAATGATACTTCGATGATGATCAAAGAAATAACTTCAACGCCGACAAGAGCCAAGAAGATCAAATGATTAATTTCGTCTAAAAAAGACCACGTGAAGATGAAATACCCCCACGGGAAGCGTTATCATTATTTGTTAAAGGTAATTTCACAAGAAGCCAGTGGAATTTATTACAAGGTGGACGCAAAGATATCTTATAACCCTTGTTACTCTTTGCTGCAAAAGGCGAAAAAAGAGTGCTACCCAGATGATGACAAAATAACTGTTACAGAGACCAGTTTTAATGTTGAACTTCAAGCTTTGCTCGATCATACGTCTTTGCGCCTCATTCAATATTTAAAAGAAGTTAAAGATACGTTAACTGACAATGAAAAGCAGCACTTACTCTTGATATCAAAATGGGGATGTGATGGATCTCACCAAACTCCATTTAAGCAAAAATTTGAAAGTGTCACAGATGATGATTCAAATATATTTGTGAGCTCGATTGTTCGATTGTTCCGGTGAGGTTGGTTGTTTCTATTGATGGTCAAACAATAAAAACCATTTGGCAGAACCCTACTCCTTCTTCGGTGAGATTTTGCAGACCGATCAGAGCTCGATTTGTACATGAAACGAAAGATGTCACTAAGGAAGAAATAAACTACATCGAAAATCAAGCCAAAGATCTGATAAAAACTAAAGAAAGTGAAACATCAGTGCAAATCACTCACAATATTTTGCTGACAATGGTAGACGGAAAGGTCTGCAACTCCGCAACGGACACTGCATCAACTATGCGATGTTATATATGCGGTCAAACATCAAAAGACTTTAATAAATTAAAAAAAAATGCCATAAAAAAAGAAGCTCTAAGGTTCGGGCTCTCAGTACTCCAAGCCAGAATACGCTTTTTTGAGTTATTGTTGCATTTAGCATATAAAGAACCCATTAAAAAGTGGCAAGCCCGTACACCAGAAAATAAAAAAATTGTTAAAGAAACAAAAGAGAAAATACAGAAATGTTTTAGAGCTGAAATGGGTCTGCTTGTTGATGTTCCCAAAGCTGGCTATGGAAATAGTAATGATGGGAATACGTCTAGGAGATTTTTTCGAAACGCAGAATGCTCTTCTCGCATCACCGGCATCAACAGGGAATTAATTACTAGGTTTAAAGTGATTCTTGAGGTAATATCAAGTGGTTATAACATTGATTACCAAAAATTCGATGATTATGCTCAAAACACTGCCAAACTATATGTGCAATTGTACGGCTGGCATCCAATGTCGCCTACAGTCCACAAAATTCTAATACATGGAGCGCAGGTGATGGAAGAGGCAATTCTTCCAATAGGACAATTGTCTGAGGAGGCCGCTGAAGCACGAAATAAGCATTTGCGCAAATATCGGGTGGACTATGCACGGAAATTTTCGAGAACTGAATGTAACAGAGACGTTTTAAATAGATTACTTCTGACATCCGATCCTCTCATCAGCTGTAGTCGGCCAAAGAATAAGAAGAAAATCTTGCCATTTTCCAACGAAGCAAAGACGATTTTAATTGCAGCAACACCGAACTTAAACAAGTCTGATGACAATACTGTCGAAGATGGTGATATAGGGGAAGATTCTGATGTCATCAGCGAATAAGATTGCATATGATTTTTAACAAAATTCAATTTGTTTGAAACCATTGAAAAAAAAATGTACTTATATGTTTTTCTTATGTTTATTTAATATTAAATCGATAATTTGATCAAAAATTGTTTTTCATTACGTTTTGAGATAATATAGGCCCCTAAATAATTTTGACCGGATTTTTGCCTCAAATACCCCTTAGTGCGACTGCGAAAGGAGGGTTATGTTTTTCGAGAGTATGTATGTATGTATAATTGTTTAGCACGCCCTACAGCCCAAACGGCTGGACAGTTTTTGACATAAGAGTTGTCGTTGAATTTGTCTAAATTGAGAAAGTGAAATAGGCTATTATATTTTTTTTGAAATGGCGCCCGCAAATGGAAATAAAGGGGAGAGGGGCGATTGATTTTTTCTTTACCATATCAATATGGGTATCAAATGAAAGCTAGTGAAAATACCATATCTTGTAGATCAAGTTTGCTTGTTGATGCGCGTGAATAGTCGGTCAAAGTTATAAGGGTTGTATGTTTTCGTGAGATTTTCAAAATTCATCTATTTTATAATTACCTTTTGTCGTATAAATATTTTGAACTGAAGTCCAATAAATGGATTTGTACGAGGGTCAAACTGAAAGTTCTTAGAAAATCAAAAACTGATTACATTAGCCAGTTATTAGTTTTATTATATCTTTTCAAAATATTGTCCATTGACGTCAATACACCGCTGCATGCGATGGAACCACTGGAAAAAGCACTTTGCCCACTCGTCCTTAGGGGTCTCTTCAATGGCATTGCGATACGCAGCCACCGCTTGTTCAGCATTCATAAACCGCTTTCCTTTAAGTTTTTCTTTAATTTTTGGAAATAAATAAAAATCACAAGGCGCGAGGTCGGGGCTATACGGCGGGTGACCCAGTAATTCAACGTTTGATGTCGCCAAATAGTCGATCGTTCGCTTGGCGGTGTGCGACGAGGCGTTGTCGTGGTGAAGGAGGATCCTACTGCGAGGTCGTTTCTCTCGAACTTTTTCCAAGACAAGTGGCAAACAATTGGTAGTGTACCATTCTGCAGAAACTGTTTTTTGATCCTCTAACACAATTGTTGCGAAATGACCTATCCTTCCAAAGAACGAGGCCACCATTTTTTTTCCCGCACTTCGATCTCTCTTCACTTTAGTTGGCAACTCCTCGAAAGGAAACACCCACTGAGCAGATTGTCTTTTGGTTTCAGGATCATAACAGTAAATCCAGCTTTCGTCACCTGTTAGTATGTCGAACACAGCATTTGAGTCACCTCCTCAATCATTTTACGGCACCAATCCACACGATGGAGTTTTTGAGCCTTAGTCAAATTATGAGGTATCCACCGGGCGCAAAGCTTCCTGACCGCTAAATGTTCGTGGAGGATTTTGTGCACTTGACTCATACCGATGCCTAAGCTAGTCCGAATCTGCTGATAGGTCACTCTTTTGTCAGTCTCTATCATACGCCGCACAACACAGATGTTATTTTCAGTCGTCGCCGTAGAAGGCCGTCCCTCACGTACATCATCAGTGAGATTAGTGCGACCACGTTTAAACTCATTAAACCAGTTGTAAACAGTCGCACGAGATGGGGCTTCATCGTGAAAGGCCAATCGTAGTCTATCATAACTTTCTTGTTGACTTAAATGACATCGAAAGTCATAAAAAATCATTGCACGAAAATTTTCTCGTGTTAAATTCATTTTGACGTGACACAGACAATTTTCAATTTGCCGCCAAGTCGTAAAACAAATGACAAATGAATGAAATATATACTCAGTAATATTGGCAAAGAGTTCTATTTTCAAATTTTAGAATATTTTTTTATTATATTGTTTATAAGTGGCCAGTTCTAAGAACTTTCAGTTTGACCCTCGTATTTCAATCACAGTCATCCGGCTGTCTTAGTTCTCAGTGTTCGGCCACACTTTGGGTCTAAGAGCGCGAGGTCTGCGGGCGCGAATAATCAAACATATGAAAAGCGCCTTCGTGGCCATAGTGGCGGTAGGCGTGTTTTTATTTTGATATTCGCGCCTGCGAACCACCGAGCATATAGGTTACGAGCTCGACGGGTCGAACACTCGCTCACTCGTTACGTACATTCCAGTACTGCAACAACAGCGGGGGTCGCGCGCGCGTGCTCTCGTGCGCGGAGGCGGAGGCGGAGTGGGAGCGCGCGGAGGCGGGGCGGGGCGCGCGGCGGGCGGGGGGCGGGGGCGGGAGCGGCCGCGCGCGCCTGCTGCAGCGGCACCGCGCCGCCGCACTCGTGCCCGCGCACCCACAGCCGACGCACACGCACATACGCTTCGACGACGAGTGAACGTGCTACCATGTCATGAACAGCCGCGCGACATGCATATCACCGTATTAAAGCACTTATTATACCATCCGTTGTATTTATTTTTGAGTAAATAATGCCCTTGTCGGGAGTCCCAACACTCTATAACCTTGTAAAATCTAATAACTTACATGTGACATGCAATAAACCTAAATCTAATCCTATTCTTCTTATTTTCGTGTCGACTCTGGTGTTTTAGAGGACCATAAGGTTCTCGGAGACTGATAGAGTATTCATCAGTATCCTATTTGTGGTATCCTAACTAGGAAGGAATCTAGTTAGGATGCTACAAATAGGATTATGTAATAAGTGTTTATGATCCTAACTAGGAAATTAGGAACCGATCGGATCTCGTATTGAAACTTGCTAGGATCCGATTGGTTATAGACAGTGCAGCCCGCACTGAACACTTACATAAGGCGTTGTTAGGCCTCTGCCTCGAATTTTGCGGGCAGCGGGGCGGCGGCGACGCGGGAGCAGCAGGATCTTATGCGTAAAATCAAATGGACCGGTTCTCGAAAACAGCGGCGCAGTTTTGCATAGCCCGTTCCGCCGCCGCTGACCGCAAAATTCGATGCTGAGGCCTAAGTGAGTGCGTGCGTGCGATTTGTCATGTTTGAAATAGAGCGTTGCTCGAATGACAACGACGCGTATTACCATACTAACCACGGTCTCTCGCGCCAGCGCACCCCTAGCCTACGCACATGCATATACGCTTCGACGACGAGTGAACAGTGAACGCACACGCACATATGCTTCGACGACGAGTGAACGCACACGCACATAATGCTTCGACGACGAGTGAATAAACACGCACATACGCTGCGACGACGAGTGAATGCGCTACGACTTCGATGCGATCATCGACCTTCAATAGAAAATTATAAAAATATTGATATATTATTTTTAATATCATTACTTGCATCAGAAAATTTTTGCCTACTAAACTTCAATTTGAAGGGTTTTTGTAGTTCCAATCGTGGAAAATGTTACTTTATTTTTTTTTAATAAAAAAGCTTGTAATAAGAGTAAGTGTAGTATTTTAATTTAATGTTTGTTATAAAAAATAGTTTTTGTATCATTTTCGTTTTGGAAACATCGATAGAACTGTTTTCAGCTCAGATGGGCCAACGACCCACCGCCACCGGTGAATGTCGCGCGCCAGTCCCGCGCAACGCAAATGAAAGTGGTCGGTGGCCGCTACAATTGACACTCATCTCCTAGATCCTTTGACAGGATGTTTTGTCAAAATGGCGAGTGGCCGCCGCCGGTGGTGGGTGGCGTACGCGAACACCGAGTCGCGAGTGGCCGATACTCGCGTCACCTATCTGTGCGGAGCCAACAATTAAAATAAAAAAACTGTTTTTACAAAAGGAAATTTATTACATCGAATAAATGCAACATCAAATTCAGTCTTAAAAATAGTTTACAAAATTTTAATACAATAGGCACTGGCACATTATTCCTATCCTAAACAAAATTACGTATTTAGTCTTATTTACTATTAGGTTCTTAAAATTAGTATAAAATAAAGCTGCCTACCGCAGTACCTATACCTGTATAATGTGTAAAACAACATTTACTTGTTGACTGACATTCTATAGATTTTTTGTGAAACTTTAATCATGTCATAATTATTTTCATTCAAAATAATACTGTATGTCGTCCTTTCTTTTAACCCGATCAGGCTTTTTTGTGAGCTAGTGAATTTTGTTTGGGAAGACAAAGGCATAAACTACTTATTTTTAAGATATAATATTGTAGGTGGATATGTTTATTTTGTAGAACCTGAATAAATGGATGGAGAATTAGAGCCCTTTCACACGAGCGATTTTAATCGGCGGTTCCTCGGTAACGATATCGCCGCGAGTTATTAACTATTTAAACGTAGTTTGACAAAAACCTCGTCTGTGCCCATTTTGTAAATGACGAAAGCCGTTACCGACGGTACCGAATACCAAGCGCGAGTTCGCCGCGTACTCGTAGCGAGCACGCGGCATTATCGCGGCGGTTAATAACTCGTGGCGATATCGCTGCGTGCTCTCGCTCCGCCGAGAAATAACCGATTAAAATCGTTCGTGTGAAAGGGCTCTTAATGCAATTTACATGTTACTCTTGACAATATCAATTAGCAGCCATTTGTAAAAAATATTGCGACCCCACTTAAAGCAGGCCACTAATTTAGTATAGTATAGTACCTATTTACAGCAGAATATTGTTACAAACACAACAAGTTATTATGTCGAAAACAGAAGCACCAGAGTAATAAGTACAATAAGACAATACATAAGTAAGTACTAAAATTAAGTTAGTAAATTCAACTAAACAACATTACAATATTTTGTGTTCATTATCAATGCATAATATATATAGGTAGTAAGTATCACATCAATACACATTTTACTTAAGCTATTATTAATAATTTGTGGACACATCAAATTGAATAAATGATTTAGGTATTTATGATGATTATTTATTATGATTTACTCATACTATTGCTCATGAAACAAAAATACTTATAGCTAATTTTCTTATCAGTACTAAGGTATGTACAAAAGAGGTAGATTTAATATTATGATGCTTCCATATGTCTGTGAACTGTAACAGGTGCTATTATACTGTTCTTGCCACAGGGTAAAACGGTTACACTCAAATCTGTAGTTTTTAATCTGGGTTTTATTTTTGCTGGTAAGGGACAGCTTACGTCAGACTTAGTATCGTCTGACAATATAGTAGGATCATTTACTGAAAACCCTGTGGCTTCTGAATCTTCATGTGGAGTCATAGTGGAGTAACCATGGTCTGACCCTCCAGCAGTGTGAGGGCGCCTATATCCAGTCACCACCCTATATGGTGAGATAGGTGCTTCTATTTCCATGGCTGGCAATAGCTTATCTTGCCCAGATTGATCATGCATGTCGTCAGAAGGCATGTGGCTCATTTGCACATCAGCATCATGCCATGTCTCAGCTGGACCATCCACATATAAATTATGGCAACTTGCTGAAGTAACATTTTGTCTATAACAGTAAATGGCAACAGCTATAATTAAACTTACAGTAACTATACACCCTGCTATCGGTCCGATTGCCGAATAACTACCTAATGCATCTCTATTCACATGCCCAAAAGTGCCTTCTCCATATGGAGTAACAGCTCCCAAGACACCATTGAAACAAGTCGATTGTGAGGTACAAAATGGTGAAGCAAGTGGAGTGCGACCATCAGTGTCTAACTGACACCACTCACAACCCAAAACACCTAAACAAGATGAATGGGTTAAATATGAATCACACTGAAAATCAAAGCAGGATTTCAAGTTCTCTGCAAAATTATGAAAATAATGGGATTTGTGATTATTATTTTCAGGCATCATGCCACACAGTGGAATATCTTGATTTAAACGCGAAGAATTCGAATTAGGACATTCATATAACTCGGAACTACATTCGCAGGGGCATTCACAGTCTGTTTGCTCCATGCGATTGCAATTAAAACATAGACGGTCAACCATGCTACAGGGGCAAAATGCGCCAACACTACAAGACACATTAACAAGAGCAATGAAAGCATTGGTGCCTGGTATGGCAGCAATGTAATAGTGAACACAGTGGTCCCCAGACACCACGTTAGAAAGAACACCTGGCAATGACATGTTGAACTCATAGAACCTTTGTATTGTGACATCATAAAAGTTATTGCACAATCTTTTAGTGACAAACCCCTTATGGTTTAACATGTCATTGGCAATCATAGATTCTTTATGTGTGATATGCTGTTGCTCAATTGGGCCAGAACTATTGGGATCCATTAGTCCAGGGTGAGAAACTAAGTAGCCTCGATTGTTCATAATAAAACATTTGAAATAAGACATGGCACAGAGAGGAAGACTATCAATGAGTACCTTGTAAAGGAATCCCATAGTGACATCCATGGATACTACCATAGTGGGGTAAAATGGGCCTTTAACAGCATAAGAAATGCTTACCACATAACCAGCACCTCCAACATCCAAGTTAGGGGGTGTCAAAATAATTTTACCTGGATATTCCAGAGCATAAGTATACCATGGTCTTCTAACTGGTTCATAGTCGTACTCTAAAACAGTCCCTGGAAACATCACTAGCACACCACTTTCAGTAGCTGCATAGCGTCTTACAATATATTTAGAATAGATGCCTCGTAAATGCTGCCTTTTGTAAAAAGACAAGATGGAGTTGAGGAAATTGACATCCTGCTGAATTTCATTTTTTAAACCAGGGTTTGAAAGCAGGCCATTGGCCAGATTTTTTATGTAAGCCAGATAGTTTTGCATGTACTGAACAGCCTCTTGACCTTCGCCCATGTCATAGAGGTATGTAAAAGGTGATTGAAAACTAGAAGGGCTCAAGTATACAGTACCCTGATCTATAGTAGCAATCTGCTTAAAATGTCGACAAATTTTTCCACTTTTAGGTGGGAATAAGTCTAGCCTGTGAAACAAGATTTCCTTAGAACTTCTGGTAAAAAATATGTTTGATTTATTAAACAAACGGTGTTCAGTTATTTTATTTACAATACATACAATATACAGCTTTTCTACCCATTTCCAAGAGTATACTATTGAGTTAGTGGTGTTTCGATCAGCCATAGTCAAAGTGCCGGAACTATTTGAGAACATAGCTTCCTTTATGCTGGTAATAAAATCATATGTTTCAACATTTTCTAGATATGTAAATTTTATTTTTTCAGAGGATGATTCTGGTCTAGGATAAAATGTGTGCATCAGTACTTTGCCTGTAAAATCCATCACAAAAGCTCGTTTTTTGGGGTTGATACCTTTAAAATAAACTATGTCTTCTGCAAGATCAGACCAGTAGAGGTCTAATCCGAGCACGCCATTATTCATCGGAAGCACCAATGAAACCATAAAATCTCTTTCTGTGGCTTCCCAAATTGGGTCCTCTATATTGATTTGTTTGTTTTGATAATTTCCAGGAAGCAATGAGATGAATGCAGACGCGACTTGTCCCACCACACCACTATCATTAATATGAAGTCTCATAACAGAATGATTGCTGGAGTGGTTATGCCACTTATCAATATGCAATATTCCTAGGGAGCTGTTTCTATCTACCTGGTTCTCATAAATTAGACCTATAGCAAACTTCATGTGCACATCACCCGCAGAGTAAGGAAACATTTTAAGCCATGTTTCGTTTTTCAAAACCTTTGTGTCAGTCAAAAAGACAAATAGTTTATGTTTAGGTAATTTCTTCTCAGTCAGCAACTTCTTTAGCTCTTGATTTATGGTGAAAGGAGATACATTTCCTGGTGCAACATCTAAGCTTGATAAATACTCCCGGAGTAACAGTTTGTTGTTGTCCGTTGCATTGCCTAAGCTAGACATTCCATCACTGTTGCAGGTATCTTCGAACTTGACAAAATCTGTTGTGTTTGTAATTTTAAAAGCGATGATGTCTCTACTCTGCAATGCCAATGCAGTCTCTTTGATGACATTTACAGCATGTTGCAGTGAATCCACATTTATATTATTGTCAATAATAAACACCACAAGCTTTGGATCTGGATGTACAATCTTATGATACAAATATCTCAAATTTGAGTGAGGCATTATAGCACAGTTTCTGTCAGTAGCATAGTCAACATGTGAAAGGAAGTACTGTCTCTTGACCTTCAAGTCTTTGAATCTACCCATCATCTTGGATTTAGAGTCAACAGTAGGAAGATTGTCGTATACATTAGGGCTCTTGATAAATACAGACTTACGAATAGAATTGAAGGGGCAAGGATGCGTAAAGGACGGAGTATTGTTGGCCTCGATGCCATTCTTCATGTCTCTAAGTATATTAGCGGCCGATGATAGTTTGTAGCTTAGTTTATCGGCTATGATAAACAGAGTATCATTGTCTGATGTGTGGACGCGGCTGGCCTTATGAACCGTGCGTAGTTCAAAATGAGAAGTATACTCAGTGCCGAGCTCATTTATAACAATTTCACTGAATTTATTAGCTAACGAATCAGATAATTGCCTCACACACAACTTGTAGTCTCCTCGGTTGTTTGTTCTTGTACAGTTATCACCTTGAGCGTAGATCTTATGGACACCGATACAGGTAGTAATCGTCAATATCAGCGATAAAAGCTTCATCGTGTCGACATTATCTTTATTTAATTACTATACACTTGATCACACTTTTTGAGACAAAAAAATTGTCCGGGTCTTGAGTTATCCATGGTGCTTTATACGTTGGTAGATCCGGCACTAATATTATATTAATGATAAAAGAAAGTACAAATACATAGACAGGGCAAGCCAAGTCGAAACTGCGCTTGCATTTACAAAATTAGGCTTGGCTTGGCTGGCTGAGGAATGTTGTTCTAACTAAACGTCAAATATTAGTGAACGTCAAAAATTGTCAGCCACAGATTACAAAGATTGTTTGTTTAGTATTATAAGTGAGTAAACGAAACGCAAAACTGTGCTGCCAGTTAAAATCAATTGGATTCGTATACGATAAAAGCCGCAAGTTTTGCAGTCTTCGGAGTGTTTTCCTTTAATCGTACTGCTTAGAGAGTAAGAAGATCTTAACTTTCCTTCTAACAAAAATATCATGATTCTAGGTCTATGAGAAGTACCCTGTAGGTTTTGATTCCCCCTTCGAAATTAAGAAATAAGACTTTGGCTGAATCCATTGAATTATTATATATTAATCAATGGCTAAATCTTTAGATTGCATTGCTTTTAAAGCTTGAGATTTTGACGCTTAGAGGGAATACAGATACAGACATAAGTATACGATGATCTCAGGACAATGAGTACTGGAGCGGTGTCTTTTTATTATTTGGTATGGCGTAAAAGTCGTCTATACGCGCCTCCTTAAACATTCCCAAAACGCACAATGTATTATATAATCTGTGCTACTACAACGTCATGACAGTTCTAACGGTGTCCTAAGAACCTTATATTGAACACGCAGGTCACTGTATGCCCGCTGAGTATAGCCCATAGCCCACAGGCTGCACGTGTAGATTAGCAGTAAGCCTTAAACAAGGTAGTCTTTATAGAATTCGTACATCGTGCAATCCTTCGGGCTAACATATTACATCACACAGCCAGCGGCCTAATGTTAGGGTCTCCACTATGTGGAGCAGAATCAGCGCGCGGATTTCCGTGTACCATTCTGTGTTATGGTATAGGTACTTTTTCTTTTGTTTTATATATACCGCTACGTTGCGCCAAACTATTATACGAGTATAATCTGTGATTGAGCTGGTTTTCCATCCCCCTCGGCGGCCACGGATGCAAATGATGATGCAACAAACAGGCTAATTGCCCGACGATTTTGGTGCATACGTCGTCGTTTGGCTAGATTATAAATTATTAAGTACTCCATTGGAAGAAATTACAAGTCTAGCGTCGACACCAAGTCCGCGGTGGACATTCCACGTCTTTACTATGGAACTCGCCGCGGGCGTCCGTCCGCGGACGTCCGCATCACATAGCGGAAGGCTTAACTGTTGTCCGGTGTTGATTCTTAGATGTTTTTAAAGGATGCGAACGGCGAAAGGTACCTTATCTGCGATCCACCACACCCTACATTTTTATTACAAGAATATAGATACGTATCTATGACACCACACGTACTTAGCACACGTATGCAGTGTAGTCTGTTCTGTGGTGACATACTGCAGAACAAAATGACTCCTTACTCTTTTTCCACTAACCAAGACCTATTGCAAAAATACTGTTTTACCATACCATGGGGAAATGGTCTGACGCTGGCAGTCCCGGCCGGGGGCAAATAAGTTTATTAAAAGAAAAAAGCGCGGGAAAGGTCGAGCTGTGTTGACGTCTTCCTTGGGTTTTATCAATTTTGTATTGTTAAAAGTAGTTAAAACAGGATCAGAATTAGTGTAGTGTATTTATTTTAAGTTGTTCTTTCTATTTATATAGTAGTGTATCAATTTTCATCGCATAATTGGTAAGTTATAACCTTTTTTCATTGCTGCATGAGCGTCCCAGATGAGCCTGGTGGGGCTGCTGTCCCCCAGGCGTCGAACTTTGTTACAGTCCCGTACGACAATGTAAGTAGGGAAAATGAAAGTTTTGCGGATACGGACGGATGGACGGATGGTTCTGAGTGCACAGTAAACGGCAGTGCAAAGAAACGTAAAATTGTTCCTCGTAAAATCTGTAAGCACTGTAAAAAAAAAGGAGACATCATAAATCAGCTAAAGTAAACGAAATTGATTGTCAATGTGAACATTTGTCCGAAAAAAATGCGACGCAACTGAATCCCAGTGATTCTAACCTTGATAACACCCCCTCCTCAGTGCCAGTAAATTCAGTGACAGTGAATGATGAACCTTCTCGTCAATCTATTGGTAGGCCTCTTTATCTAGCGTCGGATTTGTCGCCATATGTGGTTCATATACAGAAAGAGCAAACTGCCCCAAATGATAATGTGACTATGCATCCTGTGTCCTTCGGTCATTTCTTAAAAAAGAATGGTATTCATAATGTGATCAACGGCAGCTTAAAAAAAGTTGGCAGGAATAGAATGTCAATTTCTTTCTCATCTCATGAGAATGCTAATGCATTTTTAAATAATGATATTTTGTCCCTTCATAAATACAAGGCTTTTATCCCAGCTTCTAATGTCACCCGTATGGGTGTAGTCCGTGGAGTTCCTGTGGATTGGTCTGATGAGGCAATAATAAGCAACATTTCGGTGATAGTAGGGTGTGGTAACATCCTCAAAGCTAGACGCCTGAAAAGAAAAAATGTGATCAACGGTAAGTCAGAATTTGTTCCTATTGAAACAATTGTTTTAACTTTTGACGGGCAGGTATTACCAAAAAGGGTCTTCATGTGCTTTACATCCTTACCTGTTGAGTTATACATATACTCTACGATTCAATGTTTCCAATGCTGTAGATATGGTCACATCAAGAGTCAGTGCAGGCCAGTCCCTCGTTGTTTCAAGTGTGGGCAGGGCCATTCTGGGGATAGCTGTTCGGTTCATGAGGATGATTTGATGTAATGTTTATGTTCTGGGTTTCATTTTGCAACCAGCAAAAAATGTCCTGAATTCCAAGGACAGAAAAATATTAAGGAAACTATGGCAAAGGATTGTGTCACTTATGCTGAAGCGATTAAGTTACATCCACCTATTAACAAATCTTATGCTGATGTCTTGATTTCTCCTCCATCCCCATCTCAACAGCGTCAAGTAAATATGCCTAGGTATGATTCTCACTCTAACCCCTCAAACAATTCATATAAGAAAACTGTATTTATGAAACCCAAAACTCCCTCCAAACCTAATTAAGGGTATGACCGTTCTAGTCACAATGAATTTATCAAGGATTATAATAGTCCTTTTGGTCCTAGTCAGTCTGTATTAGAAAATAATAATGTACAAAACAACTCAGTTTCTGAGTTGTCTCTTAAAGAGTTAATTATCAACCTTATTACCATTCTGGCACAGTCCAATTTGCTTAGTTCACCGTCCAACGTTGCCCTTCCTATTAAGAATCTTTTAGCCCGTTTTAATTCACAAGATGGCCAAGCTGTCCTCTGTGCTCCAGTGGAATTGCCGTAGCATTTCCACTAAAAAGTGTGAGTTGATGTATTTTATTAATAAATTTCGTCCGTTTATTATTGCGATTCAGGAGACGTGGCTTCAGCCCGCCTTCTTATTTAAAGTCTCTGGCTTCTCTTGCATTAGAGAAGACAGAGCAGATAATTATGCAGGTGTTGCCCTTTTAATTCATAATTCTTTTACTTTCACTACTATTCAGATCCCTCAACACAGCAGTGATTTATCTATTGTTGCTGCCATTCTGAATAACATTACTTATGTATCAATTTATATACCTCACCCTTCATCAACAATTTTTGACGAGTTGGAAAGTATTATTCATGACCTTCCGAAACCCATAATAATTTTCGGCGACTTTAATGCCCACCATCATTCATGGGGAAGCTCTAGATCAGATTATTACGGTAGTAGAATTTTAGATCTAATTGATAACGAAAACTTATGTATTATAAACACTGGGGTTCCTACTCGCCGCACTCTTCCTAACCAGCTTGTAAGTGCTCCTGACTTAGCATCTTTGTTGACTTGGTCTACTTTATCATCAACCCATGGGAGTGATCACTTTCCTATTTATATTACTTTCCCCTCAGTATCTAAAACTTTGCCTCCCCGCCCTCCTCGAATGAAATTTAAACTAGCTAGTGCTGACTGGCAGCTGTTTAAAGAAAAAGTGGATGAAAAAGTTTCATCATTACCTCTGGTAGCTGAAGATAATCAGTTGTTATGTGCTGAAGCCCTAACCACCCTTCTTTTAGACTCTGCTAAAGAAATATTTCCCGTTAAATCAAAGCGTAGTATAAATATCCCTTCTCCACCCTGGTGGGACTGTGAATGCACCCTTGCAGTTAAAAAAAGGAAAGAAGCTGAGACAAATTATTGTAACAGTACTATTGAAGAAAATTTCAACATTCTTTCTGATATCATAAAAAGTACACGAAAGTTGCTCAAGCAAAAAAAATGGGAAGGATGGAGAAAGTTTTGTGCTTCCATCTCTCCTGATACTCCTCCATCATTAGTCTGGTCTAATATCAGAAGATTTAGATCTGCCTTTAGGGAAACTAGTCCTCTCTTTCTCCAAGAACAAGTTGCTGATCAGTTTTTAGATAAACTTGCTCCTCCTTTCGTTCCGTTAAATAACATTGTTTCAGTCGTTTCTTCTCCGTGTAATGTGGAATCTTCAAGTCTATCTGCTCCTTTCAATCTAAACGAATTGAAGGGTGTTCTATCTTCTGTGAAAGACTCTGCTCCGGGTAGTGACGGGATTCTGTATTCATTCCTTTGTCACTTAAGTGACATTAGTTTAAATTATTATGTATCTCTTGTTAACTCCATTATGACCACAGGATCTGTGCCTCCTTTCTGGAGATCCCAGGATATAATTCCTATGTTAAAGCCAAATAAACCCTCGGGTGATCCTGACTCACACAGACCAATTGCTCTTTCCTCGGTTCTAATGAAAATTGCTGAACACTTAATAAAAAACCGTTTAGAATGGTTCGTTGAAAGTAGAGGATTGCTCTGCAATAATCAGTATGGGTTTAGAAAAGGTCGAAGCACTTCAGATAGTTTAGGAATTTTCACCTGTGACATCCGTTTAGCTTTATCCTGTAATCATTCGCTTCTAGCGGCCTTTTTAGATATTACAGCAGCACATGACCAGGTGCTGTTGCCTCTTCTTAAAAATAAGCTAATTTTTCTGGAAGTTCCGATTATATTAGTAAATTTCATTATGAATATTCTGTCTGAACGTTCAATAAATGTTGTTTGAGAAAAGTCTACTAAGTCTAGATTAGTATGGAGAGGATTACCCCAGGGTTCTGTGTTGAGTCCATTATTATTTAACATTTATACCTACGACTTAGAAACTGCTTTGAATAATAGTGTTCACTTTTGTTCAATATGCTGATGATTTGGTTATGTACGTTTCTGGTGCTAATATTCAAAAGCTTTGCAACTCACTTTCTTCTGCTCTAAGTCTTCTTAGGTCATGGCTTGATAGCAATGGTTTAAGTCTTTCAGTCAATAAGAGTTCGGTTGTTTTGTTTTCGAGAATGCGGTGTCCACCGGTCATAAATGTTTATTATGATAATTTAATAATTCTTCCCGTTCAAAAAGAAGTTAAATTTTTAGGTTTAATTCTAGATGCTAAATTAACTGGTCTTTCACACTTGTATTATTTGGTTGCCAAGTGCGAAAAGTTATTGAATATTCTTAGGTGTTTAGCAGGAGTTTGGTGGGGTGCCCATCCATTCAGCCTAAAGCTTGTATATAATGCCATTATAAGGAGCATTCTTGATTATGGGACATTCTTTTTGGAACCCTGGTGTGGTGGGATTGCGTAAATTAGACGTTGTGCAAACTAAAGGTTTGCGAATTGCAACTGGAGCAATGCGGTCAAGTCCTAACAATGCATTGCAAGTAGAATGTGCCGAACCACCTCTACATCTGCGACGTCAGTACTTAAGTGACAAATTCCTTTTTCGTGCTTTGCTGTTTTACAATCATCCTCTTTTCTCAAAATTACAGCAACTATCGCAGTATGTAGATAATGATCCCTACTGGTCTCATAAAAATCCCCCTTGTTTAGATATCAGCTTCAGAAAATTTATTTCCTTTCAAGCCCCTACACATAGGTCTGTGTATCTTCCTCTATTCTGTTCTTCTTTTGAGTCCTTGATTCTTTGTCCTGATATTTGTTTTGATTTAGATATCCCTAAATATGATAGTTCTGCTTTATGTAGCTTCAATTATGCTCTGGAAGTCAATAATTGGCAGGATTGGCATCACCTATATTGTGACGCCTCGAAACACTCTTCGGTAGGTAATGTTGGTATCGGAGTGTATCATCGTCAGTATCAAATTCTTCAAATGACTAAGTTTCCTCCTGAAACGTCAGTGTTTACTGGAAAATGTGCTTATGATTCTTAACAAAACCATTGTATTCTCAGATTCAAAAAGTGCTTTACAAGCCTTAGCCAAATTCCCATTTAAATCAAATACTAGTTTTCCAGTAGTAATTGAAAGTAGAGAATTGCTCAATAAATGTTTATCTAAAGGATTTCAAGTTGTTTTTGCTTGGATTCCTTCCCATACCAGGTATCCCAGGTAATGAGATGGCTGATAGACTGGTGAATGATGCAGTGATGTGTGGTCACATTTGACTATGTGACATGACTAATTTGCCTAAATCTTATCTTCGTAAGTCATGGGACGAAGACTGGGATAGCAGTAGCCGAATCAAGATTGCATTATAAGAATATACAATCTTGCATTCCGGTAAAACCTTGGTTCTTTCGAACAACGCTGGATAAGTGGGCCACCACTATTATAATACGCATGAGACTGGGGCACACGTGTTCCCCAGCACATTTAGCTCGTCTAAAAATTGTAAATAGCGCTATTTGTGAGTGTGGCAATGAAGTGGGTGATATCAATCATATCCTATTTTCCTGCCCTAAGTATGACCGCTCCTTTTTTATTTCATCATTGATTTCCCTCCGAAATTCGTTTCCTACCTGTATAAATAGTCTTTTATGTACAAATAACCATTCTGTATTTAAGTGTATTTCTATGTTCTTGCTTAAAAATGATGTTAAGATTTAATATAATATATTTATTTTATGCTCTTGTCTATATACTTAGTTTTATCCTTATATTATATTTGACCTGATTCCATAACTTTTTCTGATCCTTTCCTTTAAAGTCATCCGGTATTTTCTTAGACATTCCTTTCCCTACCTTTTACCCGTCCGTGGCAAGGCACAAGTCGTGCAAGCCAGTAAACAAAAAAAAAGTTTATTAAAAAATAACTGCGTTTAGTTCTTAGCGTAGATTAGTTAGATATCATCTTACGGAGGGCGTAGGTATAAGTTTTTATTTGACAGCTCACCATAATGCTCACCATCGATCAAGTGACGAAATTGTCCTTAGAGAAAAAAAACGGGTTTCGCTAGCGTGTCATTAGGGGCGCTGACGGGATTTTCTTGCTAACTGTATTTTTTTCGAAATCTTTTATCTAAATGCCCATTTTTCATACAATGTCTTTGCCATTTTTATTTTCCATAATGCAAAACCTCTTGGGGGCTGATTCTAGAGCTCAAATACAACAACTTTTTTATGACCATTTTAAACCAAAATTTTGGGTAAAAAAGGTTTTATACGAAAAAAATGGTTTGAAACAGACCGGTTGATTTTGTTTAAAACCGACTTTATATAGGTATAGGTAGATGACCTTTACTATATAATGTAGGAAACCCATGGAAGTTTAAATTTACTAAAATTAAAAATTACTTAATAAGTACCTAATTATGACTACAAAATAGACATAGATACCTTATCTTCGTACAAAATAAATAAATATGTTTCAACAAACACACCAATTACCTAGCTCAAACCAGGCCTGTGTATCTCCCCGCGTAGGTAGCAAAAACGTACCTACGCGCGGCGACCCTTACTTAGGGGCTAAAACAAGTTGCGTGTCGCTACCGGCCAGAGACACCCTCGCGCGTTTTATTCACCGGCGGCCGCGCGGCTACGTTGCTGGCTGGACGAGAATGAATAAAGTACTAGAAAGAGGCGCTAGATGGCGTTAGAAGCTTCTCGTAGCAGTCTACCCTATCGCGTCGCGTGGTATTACGTCACTGAATAGGTTTAGTGTATTATGAATCATATTCCAGAGCAATAAGTATGAAATTATCTTACAATGGATTTACGAAAATGTGCTTGTCTGAGGCTTTTTTTAAGAAAAAAACATTTTCTATGGCAATCTACGTATAAATCTAGTGGTGGACAACGGTGGATGAAGTAGGTACTAAGTACTTTTGCAAATAAATAAACTGAAACCTAGTTACATCTTAAAATATATTAGGTACCTAAAGATTTTTGATGGAACGGATGAAAGACTTGTACATTTTAGAATGCAAAAGACTGTTGCACGGTGTAACATCACATAGTTACCTATGCAGGCAAAATCACCGCACCTATCCAATAACGATACTAAAAGTATGTAGGTACACAACAATATGCTTGTTGCAGGCAACTAGTACTCGTAGTCACGACCTACGTTTCGGCATGCACGTCTCATTAGCACCCGTATAGGGTGTCGCTGAAACTGTTACGGGCGTAGCACGTGGTGTGTCGACGGCCGCCGTTATACCTATACATTTCCATCGATTGGTCAGGGGCGGCGTGGCTTACCGTCCGATCATTAACCCAGTTGTGTGGCGCCCGCCGCGCGGCCGGGCACGGGGCACGCAACGCTCATTCCCGCGCCATGCAAGTGCCCGAGCCGCCGCCGCCGCCTCTCGCTCCTCTCTGGGACCGCGTCCTCCGCGCCCGAGCCCTCCCGCCAGACCTTGATGTGCAGCTCCTCTACGTCGCCATCCGAGACCGCCTAACACATCCCGAGTGGGAGGTTCGCCTACACGCTCTCCGCGTACTCGCCGATCTACTACCCATCTCCGGAAACGCACTCTCCTTCCCCTTCGATCAAGTCGTCGACAACTTAGGACACAGCTCCCCGAACGTCCGCAAAGCTGCTCTAGACGCTCTCAAAGTCTTCTGCACCTACTGCGAGGATCCCGAGTGCGCGGCTCGATCTATCCTCGACAAGTGCTCGTATCGCAACATTAGACCGCATTCCGCCAACATTGACAACAAAGTGAACGTAATAACTGGACTAATCCTATCGATACCATCCGTCATGGCAATTCTAAAACGAAGAAACCCAACATTAGACACTTTCCCAATTTTCCAAGTTTTAGGAGATAAACTTCTCGATCCTATCCATCGGGATGTCGCACAGCGCTCTCTGTTAAAACTTCGTAAAGTTTGTGGACCTAGGGATTACATGATCTCAGTGTCCAGATTAGATCTAAAAGTTCAAGACAAATTCAGACAGCTGTGCGAATCGTACGACGAAGATTCAATGGATGTTTACTATGCGCCGAGAAAGTCAGTGTACAGGGACAACAACCAAACCTTACTTAGGATAAACCACGTGTTTAGTAGTCCGATCACGACCCCCTTGCGAGTATCCACCGATTCTTCATCAGAAGATTCCTATGGCCATATTCCATTGCATAATAACAACTTTGCCAAAGTTATAATTGAAACGGAAATAAAGTTCGATTCCGATACGGCGATCACGATGACTGTTTTGGAAGAGAACGACACGGAAACAGATCGGAATTCTGTGAGTAACACGGGCAGCGAAGATGACTGCGACAGCTCGGATAGGAACATGTTGAAATTCAGCGATGCAGATTCCGAGGACACGGACGTTGTTGTGAAAAAAGTGCGCTTCGGCGGTGAAAGTGTAAAAATACGGACTCCTGATAGCGAAAACTTAATTTCTAGTGAAGATGATAATAACCACAACAAAATCATTCCCGTAAAAGACATGAAAGCCTTGTCTGCGGGAAACAACGGTATAAACACGCCTATTGTAAATAAAATTAATGAATTAAAACGTGAGGCATTAGAAAGAGAGAGTCAAATGAAGCCCAAAAAAAGTGGGATCCCTTTACCGGTGATTCATAATAATAATAAGCTACAGAATCAGAACAGTTTCGGTAAGCACAACAGAGTGAAATTAAAATCGAAATCGTTGAGTGAACTTTATGACTATTTTCGTACAAAAAATGATGGGTTTGAGCGTAAGCATAAAGGGGGGTCGGGGTTTGCGCTGACTTTGTCGGAGGTTCGATCCCCGGAGAAGGCCCCAAGCCCCGTGGAGCCGCACCGGGAGGTGGAGGTTCTGCACAACCTGCAGAGAAGCCCTACGGTGTCCCCGCGGCGGCATCAGACTCGGATACATTTGGAACGTGACGGGTAAGTGTGTGTTCACCGGGAAAATAATTATTATGAACTAGTGATTCCCGTGCGAGGCCGTGACTTAGCCCACGCAAAAGTCGGATTTCCTATATAAACTTCCACCCCTTAATTCACCCCCTTAATGTTTTATATCGTGACAAAATGTGTGCGAGGGTGCAAACGGTGCTGGTCCCGCTAAAACCCTTGCCTCACACCTCGGACTTGAACGGCTTCAGACCTTCGTAGCTCTGGTAATATTTCATAGCTACTACCGGTTCTCCGCAACTTATTCTATGTCCTTATTCCCGGGGTCTCGAAAATTATCTCTAAACCAAATTTGATCCAGATCGGTTCAGCCAGCGGCTTAATCTTCAAGAGGTAACAGATAGACTTTAGATACATTTATGCAATTATAATATTAGTATGGATCCGTGTAAAAAAAAACTTACTAACATATTCATTAGTGTGTATCGTAATCGTATGTTGATCCGTGATAAAATCGAAAACAAATTCTCACTCAATTAAATTATGAAGGACGACAGCGCGTTTGATAATGTATAAAGGGGTGTACCGTGTACTCTCCACTATACTCGTGGAGTTTAGCTTATTTGTAGTGATTTCTGATTTAATATACAGATAGTCAATGATTAAGTTGTTACGAACGAGTTAAAAGAAGCTAAATTAAATCAAATTTCACTTACAAAAATTAATCGACTGTGTCATCCGGTGGGAAGCTAATTGAGTTACCTACTTTTAAAGTTTACGTGACTTCTTATGCTCTCTTTATCTTGGCTAAAGTAATTTGATAATTTATTACCTACATAAAGTAGAGCAGGTCAGCATATTTTTACGGTTTCGACACATAGCCAATCCTAAAAATCCGAAATACCCGAATCGGTTGGTATCGTTATGTAATTAATATTTTTGTTCGATTAGTAGGCGGGCATTTGGCCGCAATCTTACCTGATGGTAAGCGACGATGCGACCGAGGATGAGTCATGTCAGATTGTAACAGCCTATTCATTCATTTCTTGAAACTATTCAAATCATAGTACTCGTAGGTACCGTACGGTAACGTGCACGGCAAGATGCACGTATATAGATGAGTATTGAAAACCTTTGGTGCCTGGATATTGGTGGTATTTTGTCAAGGACATAGGTAAGAGAGAGATCTAACAACGTCTTGTGTCTTGATAGTAAAAAGGAGCCGGTTAAACATGACATGATCTAAGAAGCATGTACGATGCTTACACGGGCAAAATTTCGTATACTCGTCTCTTTCGTATACTCGTATCGTATACTAAAGTTTTTACAATCGTCCGCGGGATCTGTCCCGCGGACGATTGTAAAACTTTAGTTAAAAGCTAATTCTACACTTAATTTTATCGACGAAAAAAGACTACTAAACACACACATAGTGCATAAGTATTCATTACCTCTGTCATAATCTTCGAATATTATTATTGGTAGATATATACGTAATTTGATTTGAAACAATCCGGGAATAAAACCCCCAATGAGAGTAGGTACGATGAAGGTGGAGAATTGATTTTGCGAACTAATTAGGTCGTAAGCACCCTGAATATAATATTGTCATCGAACTTTAACTGTAAGTAAATATGCAATGCAATAAATTTAGATTTACAGGCCAATGCTCCAAGGAATTTACTACAAATTCTCGCATAATGTGCAAACGAATTCCAATAGCAAACCCGGTTTCAGAGAATCATTCAACTTATGTCGTTACATTACATATTTTGTTAAAGCAATTGACCGCATTAAAAAACGTTGTATTTGTTACACGCACGGCCACAGAATAAAAGTACTAGCACTCCGTACAGAAGTATGACTTTGCAATGAAATTCAAAGAAATATCTACTCAATGTTGTTAACGATATGGTGTAATTCAGTTCGCCCTGACTCAAGAACATTTTCGTATAGACACCTACAGAAATACATTGCAAGATAATTTCATTCTTATAACTCTGTAATATGATTCATAATACACTAAACCTGCCACAAGAAGCTACTTACGCCATCTAGCGAATCTTTCTAGGACTTTATTCACGCTCGTCCAACCAGCAACCTAGTGTCGCGCACCGCCGGTGAATAAAACGCGGGAGCGTGTCGCTGCCGGCACCCAACTTGTTTAGTCCCTTACCTAGGGGTCGCCGCGCGTAGGTACGTTTTTGCTACCTACGCGGGAAGATACACAGGCCTGGCATGGCGTACTATGGGATTTTCTGACAACTCAAAATGTTAGTTTAATTGTATGTTGATAGATGGCGCTATAATTCTAAGTTATACAACTATTGCGTCGAAATCATTAAGCTTTTTTATTTATTTAATAGGCAGACATTTGACCGCAATCTCACCTGATGGTAAGCGACGATGCGGTCGATGATTGGACATGTCTGTCTAGAAGCAGCCTATAATAAAAACAAATTATTATAATATTATGTGTACAGACATGCAGTGGGAGGAGTATTTACGTTAAATAGCCACAAAAAAACATACAGTCGAATTGATAACCTCCTCCTTTTTTGAAGTCGGTTAAAAATTTAAAAAGTTTCAAATTGCAGTTAAAAATAAATTTCAATAGAAAAAACGTCTTGATGATTACTAAATTGTTAAAAACGACCTCTTAGAACGCGTGAATCAAAAACCTGCTAAACATAAACATTACCACTTATTAAACGCTAGAACTAGCCCTTTTCTGAAATAAAAATCTTTCTGATTTAGATGGGTCAACGCCATCTAGCGGATTTTTAAGTACTGATTTTTGCCAGTCGGAAAATCCCTCATTACTGCACTTAATTATCTAAATCTTTTTTTAAAGGGGCGAGCGAGGAATTTCTTTTATGCGAAAATGGAAAGCAAGCAAGCATTGATAATTCCGTCAAAATACAGTCTAGTTTTGTGCGACAACTATACGCACTACGTGTCTATGTACCGTTGTATGTAAATTGACGGATTCGGATCGAAACCACTCTCAAGGTAGGACTACCTACATGAGCTAATATTTCCATTTGCTGTTTTCGATGACTTTCTTCAGTTCCTGCATTATATAACTTTCCTGAAACGACCGATCATGGTTACTGGTCTAGTGATCTCATGAGATGTTTGAGTCATTCGCTGAGCCAAAATGCGAATGTAACAAACAGATGAAGGGCTGCGGAATATCAACTCTAAAACTGAACTCTAGCCGTTAACAGTATTATCACAGATTATAAATTAGTCACTACGTAACAGATAAATCTCTCTATTCAAAATCGTCCATACCTACTTTTATAATAACCTACAATTTTGTGTAGCACACCACTGCGAACGAAAATGTACCTTAAGCATCGAACATTACGTTATTATTCCTCTGCAGCTGCGCGCGGCCGGTGCGGCGCGTCGGTAATAATAATTAAGTCAGGGTTGCCTCTTTAGATACAAGGTTTTTTCATTTGTAGATTGGTTTAAAATGTTTTAATATGAACTAGTAATTTACAAAATGTTTACATGTGCAAAATTCCCGGTTGTCCCGGAAAAAAAACAGAATAGTACAAACAGTTTTAATAAGTAACTAAGTAGTCATGCGGAAAACAAGGGCAAGGTGGGTTGAAAGTCACTTTTTTATGATATTAAAGATGTTATAATTATTTTTATAACTTAAGCAATTTGTTTGCAAGTTATTACGAAATTTAATTAAATTTCGCTTACAAACATGGAACAGTTGTTCTTGTGATATATTATTTTCAAAAATGTATACACATATAGTTATTAAAAGCATCTCTCAGCCTGCCGTAAAATTATGATGACTAATTAAAAGATTTAAAAGGTGCAAACATTCGAGACTTTGATAAGTCCAGAATTTTATTTAAATCTGAGACTAATCCAGGACTTATATGTTTCTGGTTGCATTTGTACAGCAAACTACTGGATATGTAAACCATATTACTTAATTAGTCCGCATGAAAACGAATCGACCGTAATACAAATAATCCAACAGTGCGTACGGGCGCCTTTGACGGTTGTTGGCAGCCCACTAATTTACACCCCGACGTCGGTGCGCTCAAGAGTAGTCTATTATCGCGCGCAAGTACATCGAGTGAGAGTTGCCTGGTATTATTTGTGTAAAACCCTACTGCAACACACAGTCGCAAACTATTCGAAATCGTAACGTAATCGCCTCGCCTCGGGTCAGCTGGCCAAGTGCGTGTCGGGTCACGCGCAATGTAGGGTTCCGTTATAAACGACTTAATTTTATTTTACCAATTTGTGATTAGAAAACTGTTAATTGGAATGAGTATGTCATTCCAATTAACAGTTTTTTAGCACCGAAGGTCTTTGAGCTACACCGCGGACAGACAAACTGACGGAAAAATGCAACTATAGGATTCCTTGTTGTCTACGGAACAATCGGAATGGTACAATTCAGGCGGTCTTATTGCTAAAAGCAAATTCTGTAGAGGACAGTCTAAAAATTGAATAGGTCGGCGGTGAAAACTATCGAAATAAAAGGAAATGGGTTGATAATATCATAATATTGTATGCCTGTATGACCTCGTCTGCTCTTGTTGCTGTAGATTCGTGATGAATCTGTTGGCGTCGTCTCCTAGCGAGCTGCAGTTGTCGCCCCGCGCCCCCTCCCCGCTGCGCGCGCGCTACGCCTGGGAGGAGCTGGCCGTGGTGCCGCGACACGTGGCCGAGCAGCTACACAACACGGTAATACCTACTTTATTTGGGTTCCGTACCTCAACAGGGAAAAGGAACCCTTATAGGATCACTTTACTGTCCGTCTATCTGTCAAAAAGACCCTTGTTCTCGGGATCTCGTGAAGGTATCAAGTTGAAATTAACATAAATACTTATTAACATAAATATTAACATAAATAAATCACTTATTCATCGATGATTCGCATTCTGTATTACTGAGTTAAAAGAGCCGAAGATATAAAAGAGTAATATATATCAGAAACTCTCAATGATATATATCACTCTTTTCTTTTTATTGATATATTTTGCGCATCTCTAGACATTATATTATAGACACTTTTATGGCACACCACATACAGTAGTCATTTATCATAGTAGGTATGCGGTCTTTAACGTAAAACCTTCCATGATGAACAGGAAAACTGGATATCAGCGGTTAAGGCAGCCGACCAGCTGCACAGCGCGCTTCTGGAGCCAGACAACGTGGCCAGAGTGGAGCCGGCGGCAGAGTCCTTGGTGCAGCATATGTGGGCGCTCAGCGACGCGGTGAGTGGGCTGTATGTCCGGGGCATAGAGTATATTGTTCAATTAAATCAAATTTCACTTACAAAAATTAATCGACTGTGTCATACGGTGGGATGGTCCCACCGGATGACACAGTCGATTAATTTTAATCGTAAAAACGATTAAGTTTAAGTCGATTAAGTTTAATCGTAAAAACTTGCAAAATAATTGCTTAAGTTATAAAAATATAATATTGTTCAATGTCATGGAAAACCACAGCAAAATTTAACGGCCATTTTTCTTTTTTGTTGTATGGTGAATATTGTCAACAATCTTAATATTCTATTTCATCGATCATCAAACATCATCAAACAACCTGTTAAGTTATCATCATCTAACACATGAAACTTTTTATGTGTATGGGATAATTAAATAAAAAATAAATAAATTGTTTTAACAAACACACCAATTACCTAGCCCCAAACTAAACGTGAGCTTGTGCTATGGTGACTAGGATAACAGATAGAAATACTTAAATACATATAAATATCCATGACTTAGGTACAAATGCTCGTGCTCATCACACAAACATTGGCCTTTGCGGGATTCGAACCCGCAACCGCCTGGTTTAGAAGTCCGGTGCGCGAACGACTACACCAAGACGGTCGCCATTATTATATATAATTATTGTTTTAAATGTCATTATTATTTTTATACAATATTTGATAAGGAAATAAAATGTGACTGACTACGATTCGTCGTAGTATATTCGTAGACTAGTCTCGTTTCTCGTAGCATCAAATGTTATTTCGTAGACGGGTCTACTTTCCAATGCTACGAGTTTGCTACAGCTACGATTACGACGAATAGTGCGTTCCTCTCGTAGTCGACTACGAAAGGGACCATCCCGTTACGTCGTAGACTCGTAGGACTCATGTACAGCGGTATAGCACGTCAGGGTACCCATGTAAACTACGTAAACAGCTTTTATTACGTAGGAAATAAAGGCGGTCTGAAGGTCAAAGTGGGGTAGTTTGACGTGCGGCCGTGTGTACGTGTACGTATTGTTTTCAATAGGTGTGGGCGGGTACGGAACGAAACCGTACCGAAACCAGTTAGTAAGAAAACAATCATAAAAAAATTGTTGTTTTGTTGCTTTCTTCTGAAGCGGAGTAAATTAGGAGTGTTAAGTGGGCGTCCGAAAAATCATGTCTTACCCATCCTAATAGAATGATCAACATGAGCATCCTATTCTGCCTATTCTAGTGCATAGTTTTGTTTTTATAAGTACCTTTTATCAACAGCAGTTATCATATCGTATAGAAACCTCAAACAAACTATACGGGTACATTAGAATCTATGTACAAAGGTAGATATCGCTTTCAATGCACTGACAAGTAACTCTAAAACAAACTGCATGCCACAGCGATAGCTGCGGCATAACTGTGTACTAGATAAGCGATTACATGCATTTGCAGTGCTTTAGTAAAAAAAGTAGTTCAATGGTTTGCGACGCGGCGGCGCCAGAGCAATGCAAATGAAAAATGTATTCGCAAAAACAGCCAACCTAAAATAAAACTCGTAAAGTCAAAAGTCAAAATTGTAAACAATCTTTTTATGACTTTTAAAACTAAAACTATTGAACAAAAATACTTACTAATATCTCTAAAAAGCTGCATATATTAAACGATAAACTAACACATTAGGATGTATTTTTGTGTATATCTTATTTTTAAATGAATAATTTCGTTAAAAAGGAATGTCAAGATGGTTTACAATGTTGGACAAGCAATGAAAAACGGACTTTAAATTATATCGCATCACAACACTTAAAACAAACTATCTAGCTGAGGCCAAACATAACACTAGTAGCAGGAGCTGTGTTTTATCATAAACCATACCTAAGTTAATCAATATGATGTTGATAGGTAGACTACAGATGTAATTTGTACAGAATTGTCGTGACAAACACATTCAATACTATAAAAAAATACATTACATACACATTACCCACACAATAAAATCAGAAAAAATTTGACACTATTTTATTTGAAATGGATTTGCTCTTGACTCGGGACGTGGCGTAGAAAGACTTGACGGTGGGACGAGCTCACCCAGAAGGTTCTGGCACTCCCACTCACCAAAATCTATACAAAAAAATTAAAGGAAGAATTATCAATGCCAGCCACACGGTGCGTTGTGTGTGTTCGTGTATTTGCACTTATGCAAAACACTATTAGAAGGGGGAATAACGTCCCGTACCCAAAAATGAATACTAGTTTGAAAATCGATCACCTAACATGCTGATGTTTCTATCTCGTTCTGATAAAGGTGTCAGCAGCCCGCGCCCCAGCAGAGGGCGCCGTGTGTGCGTTAGTCCGTGGCGCCAGCAACGACTGCGCGCGGCGGCTGCTGCCCGCCCTGGTCGCCAGGATGGCGCAGGAGCCGTTGCCTACCGCCCTACCTCACGCACTGCTGCAGAGGCTGGCCCTACACCACCTTGTGGACTTGATCTTTGACCCTGCCATGCTAGGGGTAAGCGTAGCATTTTATTGTGTGTCTAGTAGGTAGGTGCGTGCTGCCTGCTCTGGTGAGTATAATGGCGGAGGAGCCGCTGCCCACCGCCCTACCCCAGCAGTGATGCTGCAGAGGCTGGCTCTACACCACCTGGTGGACTTGATCTTTGACCCTGCTATGCTAGGGGTAAGTGCAGTATCTTATTGTGTGTCTCATAGGTGGTTGCTACCCACCCTGGTCGTAGGTATGGCGCAGGAGCTACTGTTGTCCGCCCTACCTTATGCACTGCTGCAGAAACTGGCCCTACACCACCTGTTGGATTTAATCTTTGACCCTGCAATGCTAGGGGTGAGGGTTATCCCCGCCCTGCAGCGGGATTGCATATAGCATTTCCACCGTATGAAAAAAGGGGTAAATGCAGCGAGTTACTATGCACAGGTCTGAGAAGTGTCTGATGACTGCCCGGACCACCTTACCCCATGTACTGCCATGTACTGCACCATATGGTATAACTGTTATTTATTGAAATAGTATAAACTATGACATGATGGCACAGGAGCTGCTGCCTATGGTTCTATATCCGATGCGATAAGTAACTAATTGATTAAGTAGGTAGCTTGTATGATATCGGCATAGCTACGTTGTGTAATAGAGTTGTGCTAGTAAGTAATAAATAACGCATTCATTGTGTTCTAGGAATTCTCGCCAAGGCCGCAATAGTTGCTTTTTGCAACTCACTCTATAAAGAATAACTGTGATACAACAATATGGTATACCATTAACTGATTACCTCTGCATGAAGCGGCATTTTTCTACGATTTGAACTTGATATCGATTTATATGAAGGTGTGTTAGCATATCGCTAAGTAGGCCACTATAGTGTCAGTGAGAGCTTTGAAATTTCGATAAAAGCTAAGTGTATAGCATAGCAGGTAGCCGTCATTAATTTTACTTTGAAGTCGAAGTTCTGAATCAGTATGATCTGGATGAGTTTCTGTTATTCCTCCAGATTGTGTTAATGAAACAGAAACTCCACCTTTATCACAGCACTTATTACGATTGAACAAGACGCTATCACTTCACAGCAATAGATCCAGGGCCCTTAGACAAGATGCAATCTATTACAAAGCAAATTTCACTATCGCCAACGATATGTAAAAATACTTATGCAGAAGTCACGTGATGTGCCTATGGCTTATGTCAGTTTCATACACTTTGTAAAGATAGCGAACTTCGCTTTAGAATGGGTTTAATCTTGTCTACGGGCCCAGTTATGCCTTTAGAAAATACGGTGTTATCGCCACATTATAAACTGCCCGAGAAAGAAATATTATTGATTTCTTACTTAGGTGTCAGGAGACGCGGAGCGAGTTCAGAACGCCCAGCTGCGCGCGACTTTGTGCCTGGCGCGGGCGGCGGGGCCGGCTGCCGTGCTGTCGGCGGTGCGCAGGCGGCTGGCTGGCACTGCTAGAGCTGACGTCTTCTGCAGCAAAGTAAGTTGTATGTTCGGTGGACTTATAAGCGAGTTAAGAACCCTAGCTACGCGCGAATCTGCCTTAGGGGGGCTGCCGTGCTGTCGGGCGGTGCGCAAGTGCTGACCGCCCAACTATAATCCGACAAGTTCGATCTTCCTGTGGTGGCCAGAGGTGCGGTGACATCTAGCATGCCTAGCGGGTGGCTAGATGTGCCTATAGCGAGGACGGGTGGTCTTGCAGAGACGAAGAGAAGAGATTTCCTATCCTATGACAGTCGCATGCGATTGGCGCTTTCTCGCCCCGTGCCAGCCTGGTGCGCAGGCGGCTGGCTGTCACTGACAGATCTGACGTCTTCTGCAACAAAGTTTGTGTGTTAAAAATAACCTCTGGTCTCGGGTCTCGGTGTTGTCAAGCCACAGTGGTTCTGGTTTCCATAGCAAAAGTGCGTAAGCAACTTAATTTGGGATCAGAACGATGCGTTTGTGATGCTGTCGAATAATATATTTATTTAATCTTACAAAGATTCGTATATTTCTGTTGGTAAGATCATGTAGAATTAGTTTCGTTACCACGTTTGGCCTTATTGGAGTAGCTTGGTTGGCTAGATCCTCCTTCTCACATTGTCATTTGTTTTCAGTTACGGGAACGGTTGAGTAGGCCTGTGGAGAACATCAAACCGACTCACGTTGCCAGGTAATTAAACTTTACTAAATCATTTATTACATAATTATAAGAGGGAAGCCAATTTTAATTACTTAAATAAAAAATGTTGTAATACCAAGCTTAAAACTAACCGTGAGCGTGTGGTACGGCGACTAGGACTAGGATAATGGATAGATATACCTACATATACGTTTAGATTAAACATGTATGACTTCGATACCTACCTACAAATGCTCAGGTTCAACACACAAACATTTGCCCCTTTCGGGATTCTAGTCTAACCAGCAAGTCGGACCACTGTGCACAGTTTTCGTAGTCCGTAGCGCGAACCACACGCCACTATGACCGTTTTCAAATAACACACCTAGGAAATACTTAGGTACTTACAGTTTTTAGGTAGCTGGCTGAACTTAGGCATTTTTTTCTCCTTTTCGTTTGCGTATTTTGATTTCTTGGTATGACGACAGTACGACACATTCTTTTTCTTATATTGGGTCGAAAACATCTCTTTAGGTCCCTGTTGACGATGAAATTGTTTGTCAAAGTTTTTAATAGTGTGCAGCTGTTCTGTGCTTGACGCGTAATCAAAGAATCTACGTGTTTTACGCGTATAAAGAAAAACACGTGTTTGACAAGCAAGTTTGAACGTGAACGGTGGTGTTTGTGAATTTTTCAAAAAAAAAATAGTTTTTGTATTGGAAATATAGCGGAATGCACGGGCAAGCTGTCAAATTTCTTTGATGCTTAGACCTATGTTTGATGAAAATTTGAAGTTTGACAAACATTGTAAAGAAGATTTAAACGACCAGGGGTACTTTAGGCTTCCTCTTCATAATTCACTGTACCGAAGAGTTCCTCCACAGGAGTTCCCAGCTGCCGGTGCCGGTGCGGCGCCGCGCGCGCTCCACGCCGCCGCCCGCCGCGCCCGCGCCGCCGCGCAGGCTGCGCCCGCTGCCCGACTCCGCGCCTCTGCCCGGTATGTCATACTTTATAATCATCTTATGCAGGCCGTCCACTGCTGATCGGATTATTTTTGGTACCTGGGCGACTGAGCTTTGCTCGGTTACGACTAATTAATAAAAAAAGCTTTATAATTCATAAGTCTTATTTAAAAACAAAAAAGCTACCTAAACGTTTCGTTACCGAGCGAGCTTTGAACCCACGTCTTCTATATTATCTTCTGTCCTACGTCTTACGAGCCCCGACACGACGCCCATGCTTACCGGTATGAAATTAGCGACAATATGCTGCGTCACACAGTGTGAAAGAAAACGCACGAAAACTTAAAAACACGCTGTTTTCCAAACATAAGACTAATTAAAACCGATTTTTTACAACTGGTGGTTTTCGTTCAATATCTCCATATATTTATGCTTTTTATATTTCATTCTTTGTTATCAGGTATAACTCAGCCAGGACGGGAGTACATCATGACGGCCCTTTCGCCGATTCCTCTAAGCGACAAGTAAGATGTCTTCATAATTATTAAGAATTTTAAGATGGTATTTTTATCGAGTTCCGGCTTGTTTAAGTAAATGGGTTAAGGCACTGGTTTCAGTGAGTATTTATACGGGTATAATTTATTTAGGTGCTTAAATATACAAGGTTACATTTTAGCAAGTGACGATATTTTAACAGAGCCTCTTACTATATTATCAGAGAAATAGGACCTGAACATTACTTTCAAAAAGAATTTTTATTTTTCCTAAAAAAAATATTTAAATATTTTAAGATCACCTGCTTAGTCTTAAAACTAGTATTTTTGGCCTCTGTCTCTCTCATTTTGATTTACTAATACACCGAACTTGTGTATCAAACGTAAGCAAGAGAGTAATCAAAATACTGTTTACTTAGAAATCAAAAAGTTTTTTTGGCGTTTTTCGCGAAACCTAGCGTGTAAATTATTTTTTTCACAAACAATTTTTACTAATGTTATTGCCTTTACCCTCTAAATTTCATCCGTTACTAAAATGTAACCGTATATAAATAATAAATAAATTGTTTCAACAAACACTAACCTAGCCCCAAACTAAGCGTGAGCTTGTGCTATGGTGACTAGGATATCGGATAGAAATACTTAAATACATATAAACATCCATGACTTTGGTACAAATGCTCGTGCTCATCACACAAACATTTGCCCCTTGTGGGATTCATATAACAACAGCTAGATGACCTATCGTACTCTACCAAATGTAGATAGTTCCTTAAACTTACGTGGTAACCTACCTAATGATGTTAGGGCTACAGTTTGTGGCGTGTAACATATAGGGCCTTTTGGTATGCCTTATTAAGTCCCATGTCAAGTCTACTCACTTCAAAGAAAGCGTTTTAATTAATTATCTATGTTATTCAAATGCCAACGGCGAAGACCTTGGGTGGCCAGTCTGGGTGTTGACCTTGCTTCGTGCGAACCGACACAACTGACTTACAATAGGAAGATCTAGCTAGTCGCTATAATTATATCTCTAAGGTCAGGCGGTATTTTACATCGAAGCAGCTTCTACAACTTTACCAAGCTCAAGTTAGATCTTGTATGGAGTACTGCTGCCACCTTTGGGATGGATCTGCCAAATACCAACTGGCTGCATTAGACTCAATGGAAAAAAGAGCAATACGAATTATTGGAGACACTGAACTTTGCGAAACTAAGCTGCTAAGCCTCGAACATAGGCGTAAGGTGGCGTGCCTTTCAGTGTTCTACAGGCTACATTTCGGCGAGTGTGCGAAGGAATTGCACGAATTGATTCCACCGGCCCCTTTCTACTATCTGGACATAAGACGGAGGCGGGGGTTCCACCCTTATGTCGTTGACATACCACTAATACGCACCAAACGTTTTAAATCTTCGTTTCTCTTGCGTACGGCTAGAGAGTGGAATTCGTTGCCCTTAAGTGTTCCCTAAACACTACTATTTGGATTCCTTTAAGAAAAGAGTGAATAGGCTGCTTCTAGACAGACATGTCCCATCATCGGCCGCATCGTCGCTTACCACCAGGTGAGATTGCGGCCAAATGTCTGCCTATTATAAAAAAAAACCTAGAATAGAATATAATGCCATAGTACACCTACTCGTACCTAGTAAACGTTAAACACCATTTTTGTTCATACTCGTACAACGGTCATAGAAATTTAACGGCTTTTTGGCCAGTTTCATAAAAACTGATCACTTGATTGCACTTAAAATCTGTCGTCAAGATATTGTAATTGTTTACAATAACGCCAAAGGAATCACAGCAGCTAATATAATTTGATAGCAATGATAGTGCTTTAAATACTATAGTTGTGCTCAGGCTATTTCGTAATTAACGTACCTTCAATCGTACCTAGGAGTGAACTTTAAGATTGAACTCGATCCTTTTTACTAATAATAATGTACTCCTAGCCGAATTTCGACCACGGCGGCCTGTCTCAACAGAGATCAGCCAACTGCGCAGGACATATTATAGTGCACAAGTGTGTGCGCAATACACAGGTGCACTCTCTGTTCCTTCACTCTAATAATTCGGTGAGACGGCAGTCCGACATGACCGTAGAGAGATCAGGCCAGATCAGGCGCAGGACCAACGGCTACCGTGCTTTCCGAGGTACGGGGGTGTTAACACCACGCTTCCGGACTCCGGAGCTGTGTCTGAGTAATTTCAAGACAGAAAAACTAAAACTCTCGGCCCAACCCGGGATTTGAACCCAGGACCTCGTGGATAGTACCCAGCGTGCTAACCACTAGACCAATGAGGCAGTCAGTTCGTTTTACTACTAAATTTACAAAGAAGTATTGTACCTAAGTTTGCGAGTTCGTTTGCAGGAGGAAGTAATCACTGGAACTTCTAAACCGAATTTGAAAATTCTTTCACCAGTTAAAACTGCATAATTCAATGACTTGGCTATATTTAATATTGTTATGTTTAATTGCAACCATGCTAAGCAGGAGTAAGTCGCTAGTGTAACGTTATCAGAGATTTTTTTACATTTGTTTTCTTTGTAATAGCGAACTAGGTAAGTTATCGCTATTAATCGCAATGGAATTAAAAATAGAGGTCACGACTATAAAGCTTTTTCCACCACCATCCAATGTTTTTCGCCCATTCAAGTGGGTTTTTGCCCAATAAACCGTAAGATGTTTATCAATAACACAATGAAAGAACAGCTCGTAATTACAAAGGTAATTCGCGTTCCGTTTCCAATTTTGTTCTTTTTGTTACATACTATTTCTGTTGACCAGACGGCGATCGGTATCTATGTAAACCACCCTGGTTGTAAGAGTCAGCCACCCCTATTTTATAGTCTGAGTGAGTAACACGTTAATCGATAAAACATGACGAATACTTCGCAGAAAAACTACCCTAAAAGTCAAAGGTATGAGAACTCACTACCTAAAACTGGACAGTGACCTCCAAGAAATGGAAATTGTTTTAATTTAACTATCAGAAATTCGGCCGAGAAAACTACGTCTACATTGTACAGTCAGCAGCGAACGAACCCTTGTCTCATTAATTAAAATGAAAACAAGCAGCCGTTTGCTTGCTGACGGTACCAACGCAAAGTTTGAAGAAAGTTAGTTGCTTGGCAACTTACGAAGTCGTTTTGTTGTGATACACTCACTAAGTCGGAATATTATAATCATCTGATAAAACTGAACATCTGAATGTTACCTTTTAAAATTAAATTAATAACCTAGTAATATATCAGGATTACCAAAAAGAGTTGAAAGTTTACACGCAAGCAGACAGTTTTATTTACTCAGTCGATTGACAATGATTGGTGATTACGAATCACACCCAATTAAACCACACATGGCTATTGAGCTGTGACACGAATTATTTAGTGAATAAGAGTAATTGCGTGCGACCGGTAGCCTACATTTGTGGCTTAAATTATCGGCACACTTCTAGTGACCTATTTACGTCGCTTATCGCCGGATCGCTCCACTTAGCTTAGGTCTTAAGAAACGAGTACGAAACGGCAGTGGACCAAGCATAATTAATATTTACGACTGTCGATTGGATCGGTAATTAAAGGCGAAAGGGCAAGGCCTTAATTGGGTAAAATATTATCTAAGATATTTCACGAGGGTTTCATGAAGCAGTAGAGCAGCCAAGACTGGAATCTGGTAATCTGCACACATTATACTGGTGCAGCCAGGTACTATACAATAGTAAGCCGGTTACTACTTTGAAATAGCTACATCTACCGTAGAAACGATTGGAGTATCATGATCAACGATGTTCTAAAACCTACGAAAATAATTTGAGCTGAGAACCGCAACCACTTACATTTTTGACGGCAATAGCGATTCCGTGAATGTGTACATTGTAGCCTAATCTGCATAATATGCAGGTAGCAGCGAGTTCATCAACATGCTTGACAATTGATCGCGGTGTAGGTGTAGGGCCGGCGAGTGCGTCGCGAGGTGTAGTCCGTCCGTCCGTCAGTCGTGGAGGCGCTGCGACGCGCGGAGGCCATGCGGCGGCTCTGCTGCTGCCTCCGGCCGCGGCTCGTGTCGCCCGCGCCCCCGCTCGCGCCCGACATCGTCGCCGACCTGCCCCTGCACACGCGGTAACCACCCACCCGTCCCGGTCCCACCACCCGTGCATAAACAAACAACCGCGCCCCCGATACAACGCTACCTTTGTTTACAGAGACTCCAGTGCGCTCACCGGCTGCGAGGGCGCGACGATCGAAAAGACATCCTTATCGCAACTCGACAAGGACTCCGTCGAGGGCGTCATCATCGGCGACACGACGCAGATAGCCACGTCCGAGGGCGACGTAGACGACGCCCCGCCGACGCCCAAATCGCCATCGATCAAAGTCGAAGATTACTCGGAGAAGTCGAACGTGTCGATTTACAGCAGAGACTCTCGGATCGAACGTCCCGCGCTCAGTAACGCTTCGAGCGTGGAGGAACTGAGTTCTCATCGTTCGGTAGCGTCGGAGGTTCGGGAACGGACGGACTCGAGGCCGGCGAGTCGTAGGTCCGCGAAAAGCAGAAGCGCATCGCAAAGTCCGGCCAAGAGTCGGAACGCGACACCGGATCCGACAAGCCACGCGTACGAGGCGTCGCCGCAGCGGGACGTGCGAGCCGAGTTGGCCGCGTGCGTGGTGCCGGCGCGCCACGAGGACTGGGAGGCGATCGTGAAGGGTCTGGTGGCGACGGAGCGGCTGGCGGCGGACGCGAACGCGCGGGCGCCGGCGGCGAGCTGGCGGGCGGTGGCGCGGTCGGCGGCGGCGCACGTGCGCTCGCTGCGGTCGCGCGTGGCGCGGACGGCGTGCGTGACGCTCGGCGCGCTGTTCGAGCACCGCGGGCGCACGCTCGACACGGAGCTGGAGGAGGCGGCGACGGCGCTGCTCGAGCGGTGTGCGGACGTGAACCGGTTCCTGCGCGCGGATGCCGCAGGCGCGCTGGTGCGGCTCGCGTACGGGAGCAACAGCGCGCGGGCGGCGGTGGCGCTGGCTCGACGCGGGGCGACACACAGGTAGGGATGTCAAAAAAAAAACCATTACCTATTTAGTCAATTTGTCACGTTTTCCACGACTTTTGATAGGTAGTGTTCAATAACGATCCAGTGATCAGCTATGTGGGTTCACAATAACCGTAAACATTGATATGAATATTCCCCGGTTTTTTTTTAAAGTTTGCTAATAAAGATACAAGAAAGCTTGCCTTATGCATTGCCAATTTTGGAATGGCAGCACTCTCTGGTTAACAAATATAATATCACAAACCCGGGATTCCATGAGTGTCCATATTAATACAATCACGTATCACAAGTTGCACGAAAAAGTTCTATTTCGGTCATCGAATGACTCTTTCAAATGATAGGAAAAAGTAGATTTTTCAATAAATAACGACTATTATGCAGCAAAATAATTTATTTTTATAAATCAATGATTTTTTCCAATCGTTTATTATCACAGAGTACCTACCTACACTCATTGTTATTGTTGAAAAGAGATACTATCTTAATGATACATTGACGACCGTCTTGGTGTGTAGTGGTTCGCCGCCAGTTCGCCACGCTCTGAACTACAAAACCAGAGGTTGCGGGTTCGAATCCCGCAAGGGGCAAATGTTTGTGTGATGAGCACGAGCATTTGTACCAAGTCTTGGATGTATATAAACGTACCTATATAAGTATGCCTATCCTTATATAGGTGCTGGTCACGTCACGCTTAGTTTGGGGCTAGGTACATAATGGGTGAGTTTGTTACCCGACTGCGGAAGGAGGGTTATGTTTTTCGAGAGTATGTATCTATGTATGATTGCTTGGCACGCCCTAGGCTACAGCCCAAACGGCTGAGCAGTGTGGACAGTTTTTGACACATTATGTGGTATCGTTGCATTTGTCAAAATTGTGATGGTGACATAGGTTATACTTTATACATTTAAAAAATGGCGCTCGCAAATGGAAATAAAGGGGGTAGGTGGAATTGATTTTTTCCTTACCATAGTAATATGGGTATCAAATGAAAGCCAGTAAAAAGTCAATTTCAAAAATATTTATATTTTTTGCAGTCGGGTGATTTGTTTCTTTAATAATTATGTTTACTTGTTGAAACATGTTATCGTATCCCCCACAGGGCAGGTCCGGTGCGCGCAGCAGCGGCGGCGGCTCTAGCGCGGCTGGTGGCGGCAAGCGGCGCGCACCGCTCGCTGGACCTGCCGCCGGAGCCGCGCACGGTGCTGCTGCGCGCGGCGGGCGAGCTGCTCGCCGACGCCAACGCGGAGGCCCGCGCGCACGGCCGCCATCTTTGTCTCGCGCTGTCAGAAGACATACGCTTCCGGCAGATGCTGAAGGACGCCATGCTGCCGACTCGGTATCGCGCCATTGAGAAATACATCGAAAAGCTACGATGATAGTAATTTTGTACGAAGACTTCGGATTTGATATTAAGTCAATATACTTACATATTTAGTGAAGAAGTGTAAACTAATAATCTCCGTCCCGTTACTTTGTGATAAGTTTCCTAAGCGAAAATGTCTATTGTAAAAGTTTCATGCTAATTGCGAAATGAAAAAAATAATTTTCACTTTGTATTGTATATAGTTATGCGTGGTGAAAATCATAGCAAACTTAATGTAAAATGACTGAAATGAGCGAAAGTTATTTTTCTAAGTAAAAAGTTTGGTAAAATTGTTATCCTCCAATGGAGCGAAATTTATTGCAATACTAAATAATTCACTTACAGTAAGATATTACTACCTATACCTACTTATAAGTTACCTATTGTTATACCTATTGCATTTATCATTATTATAAAAATTTTATAGTTTACTCAATGTATGTAGAATTAATACGTGTTTTTTGTTAATAAACGTCCTAAAACAGTAAAAAGCTTCGTTTTATTACTAACCGTTGCACCTGAATTCGTCTGTACTTTACCTAACTAGTCGATGATACAAAATGACGCTAACAACTATCATACCTAACTCGACGTCGAATAAGTAATATAAATATATCATAAATATTGGATTCTTGCTATTAGCTAGCAAGAATAATAATTTTCTCCTAGCCGAATTTCGACTACAGTGGCCAATCTCAACAGAGATTAGCCGACTGCGCGGGAGATATTATAGTGCACAAGTGTGTGCGCAATACACAGAAGAATAGCAAGAATACCATGATCTCAGTAAATAGGAATCTCAGGAAACAGGAAACAGCACATGAATCATTTTCAAGTCATATAAACTTTCTTAAAAACAATCTTACGGTAAGGGAAAACATCATAAGAAAACCTGCACATTCAGGCGACTGAATGTGTAACCGTAATCCAACTGGTCAGGTTTCCCCGTCAAGAGGGTCGCGGAGGTCAGACGGATGGCGCTCCACCCACTGTTATTACCCGATCTGCTATATCCTGGATCACGGACCCTGAACCCTCGCGCGCCATTAGTGCACAACCGGGATAACGCTAGGATGATGATGATAAACTTTTTCAATAAAACTATAAATTTAATTGACACCAAAAACGTCACTACTGGTTAGACATTGTCTGTCACTTGTCATACCCCAAAGCAATCACTAAAACCCACAATCACCTAAAAATGTTAATCAAGGATAGACCGTAGACACAAAACTGGTTCTCATAATGGTTACCGCCTGATGGACTGGCGGTACGAGCTATCGCCGGCCTCTTTACTGAAGCTGGTGTCTTTTCTTTACTGGAGCGCGTTTTACCTTTGGTGCAGTGCCAAGTGGCCCAAACAAAGCCCTGAGTGGTGTTCTAGAATAGTGACAGTTGTGCACGGGACCGTTGCGACCGTGGTTGGCTTGTACCAGTGCGGAGTGCGCTCAATAACGCCATGGCGCCTAACCAGTGAGTAGTTTTGCCTGTGTTTTCTAGTATTCTTGTTCTACATTCTTGATTCTAGTAGACTACATCGTTGGTCTAGTGGTCAGCATACTGGTATCTATCCACGCGGTTTGTCGCATTGTCGGTCCGACATTTGTTTCTGGGTTTTTTCCCGAGTCTCGAAGTCAGGAAGTTGGTGGTGCTATACTACCGTGCCTCCGAAACACACATTAAGCCGTTGGTCATGCGCCTGATCTATCTCCCGTCATATCTGCGTCTTACTGAACTATGAGAGTGAAGGAACAAGAATGTATTGCGCAGACACTGCACTAAAATATCTATTGCGATGTCAATCTGTTGGGATTGGCTGCCTCGGCTGAAACACGACAGGTGACAAATAATTTATTAGCTCTACATTCTTGATAGTAGCGAAGGCGTGGCAAGTGGCGACCGCTACTATCAGACTCGGTTGTGCGGATAAAGTACCCACACATTATCCTATGGCATAAATTTCAATGGCAGTGAAGTGACGATGAAGTCTAAAACGGAGCACGTGAATTCTGTTTCTCTATTGTTTGTTGGCTAGTGTGTGCAATGGCAACCAATTCATTAAAATTGCCACGAAAGTCGTTTTGCTTCATTTTATTGCAGATATCACGACCCTCAGTCAGCCATGGGGTATGTAGGTATACTAACTACCTACTATAGAGATTACAGATAACACTCATTAGCGCTTGAATTATAACACACCTGATCACCAGCCAGCCAGGGGCTAATAAGCCGCCACAAGCAACTATTTACTCGATCAGATCAATGGCTTCGTGCCTTCCGATTTGGAAGTTCCCAAGCACGGAATCGTGTTTTCTGATCGCATAATCAGGTCGATTCAACTTCAACCCAGAATACAGTAAAAGACAGTAAATACATTTGGCGTTACTGACTGGAGTAGGTTAGTGGTAGGAAAAGGGGTTTCACTAATGCAGGCAAGTTAAGACAGTGTGTATTTGACATACAAGCCAAAGTCGCGTTTCTTTTTCGAATAAATGTATAGGCATGCAAATCCTCACATCCCGACCAGAACATCATTTTTCGTTCATTTTTATTTATCTTATGAAAGTGACAGTAAGTAGGTATTTATAGCTATATGTATAGGGTACCTAGGCTAGGTAGTAGGCATTAGATAATACACATAATACAGTATGAACCTTGTTGTACAGTGAAAATAAGAAGCTGGCACTACGCACTAATGGTCTGGTCATGGGGATATTTTGCATTCGACCTGATCTGGTGCCTGGTCTACTGGACGGAGAACCTCCTGATGCTGTGCCACCACACCAGCGCCCTCTACGCGATCACCATATATATGATGAAGGACTACACTGGCTGCACCTTCGCTTGCACACTGGCAATGATGGAAGTCACAAATCCCCTACTACAAGCAAGATGGTTAGTTTTTCATGGCAATGGAAGAAGAAAGATTTTTTGCTAGTTGGCAACAGTAATAACTGTGTAATAACTTTTTCAATTTCCATTGTAGAGGAGTCATTGTAGTATTAGTAAGTTTTGCTTTTGGCGCCATACGCTGCCGAAGAGCAGTAAGCGCTTAGCGCAACGCCTCTTTCCGCAATGTATGCCGCCATAAGCAACCACGCCATGATTGATTTCTCCTTTCAGGTTTCTAAGAGATATAGGACATAACACCACCATGCTTTATTTCATAGTAGAAGTGACATATTTGTTGAGTTTTCTGTTTGTCCGAGGTGTCCTTGGTACCTGGCTCATATACAGAATTGTGGAATCAGACTTGTTTGATATGGATGAAAAAATCATTTCTGTGATCTTCTACTTGGTCTCTTTGGCGTTCATCAAGGATATAATTGGCTACATTATCTATAAATACAGAGGCCGAATCGTAAGTATGTATTTTACAGATTTTTTCTTTGCAGAATATGACCATTTCACAATTTAATGAACGAATTATAATTACAGGAGGAGTTCAGAAACTACTTGGACGATGTGGGCATTTTATTAAATGAAGGACGCTAATTAAATTAAAAGAAGAGCTTTAATTGTGTAGTGTAATTCAATAATTAGTTTATTGAATTGTTAAAACATTTTGTAACATTGCACAAGTTTTTGATAAAGTATTGTTCTTCAGAGATTTTGTGTAATTTTTTAATACATTATTCATTTTATACATAAAAGATTTTAAGCTTTTAAGTGTAGTAGATGTTATTATAACTTGTTTCAACTTATAATAACTTAGCATCTTCAATTCTCACAGTCTAAAATTAATAGCGTTTTAGGGAGGTAACAACAATTTGTCAGTCTCTCCTATGGTTATAGTTTTTTTTATTGTTTCTCCTATCCCTCCAGTTACTGGGGTGTCTATTACGATTATTCCCATTATAATTGTCATTGTGGCCATCTCTTGGTCTAAAATCGTCACGCCCATGTGGTTTGTCAGAGCGGTAGGGGTGGTGTCTATGCGACCAGTTGCCTTGCAAGCTAGCCAACACCAGTTTGTCATTAGAATCATGACGAGGAGATAGCATCGGTTTATATTCTTCCTCTTTCAATCTGTCCGTCATTTCAGCAAACTGTTGAGCCACATTGCCTTGGGAATGGAAATCTATGTTAGGGTCTGGTCCGAAGCACCTGATTGGCGGAGGCAGTAATGTAGGCCGTCCTCTGGATTGCAACGACAGAGTCTTGTGGAACAACGCTGTGCCACGGAATAACATAATGGCATAGGGGACCGAAACTTCGTGACAGAATGTGATGAACGCAAAATTCTTTTGGCGTCCATCTTTATCTTTGGCTATCCTCACTTTTTCCAATGGGCCTGCCTGTAAAATTTTGATAGTATGAGTGCTTACTACAGGTTAACATAGGTAGTTATACTAGAATTTAATAGTACGAGAGTTGAACACATCATAGGTACCTGAAGAAATAATTCGTAAAGTAGTTCTTCTGTAACTTGTTCTGGCAAATTGCCGCACCAGAGTGTTTTGTTATCATCTTCGACCATCACTTAAGTATTATTTATTCAATTATTTACTGCACAAAATTAAATGAAAACAGCATCCAAAAGCAACAACAATCAACATTCAACTATAAATCAACTTGTCAATGTCAAAGTTGTCATACATGTCATCTTGACTTTTGTTTAGCAAAATCATAATGCGTGCCTGAGACGTAAGAATAACAGCCTGGCTGGCATGGCATTTATTCATTCGATCATTATTTATTATCTATCTGTCAATGTCAAATGCGAAAAAAAAAGTTGAAAATAGCGAACGATGCGCGCAGATGCGCGATCCGATTTTATGTTAACGTTTTATTATAATATAACTAGATATTAAAAACGTGATAATTACGCCGTAATTTAAAATTATTTGCCTAAAATGAGTGTACGTATTATATAAAACCAAGTTTAGCGTTCCTAATAATTCTCGTTACTTCGTAATCTTTTGGACTTTTTAAGGTTACTTTGGTACAGTCACCATGGAAGACTCCTCAAAATACCAGCAGATGCAAGATGAAATGTCCAGGTGAGATATAAACAAACATGTTAATGACTCGAAACCTGTATTTGTATTACTACTGCTAAACAATTTGTCAACAATAAAATTCTGAGTAGTTATATTAGGTAGGTAACCTAAATTATAATTGTAATATCCAAATAAAATGTTTAATGAACAAGGAATATTATACAATTTTAGCAGGAGGTAAGAATGCATGTTCATGAAATAACATAGATAGTCTCAGATAGCTATTAAATTGGCTTGTGGTCTTTCACTTAGGACCTAGTAATGTGTATTCATTTATTATTTTAAGGTTTAGATTTTTTGCAGACTAATCTGAGTAATTTAGTGTAAGAATTTGGCAATAGATAGACTGGAAGGACTTACTGTCTCACTACAAAATATTAAAACAAAATCAGTCCTTATCTAATTAATTAACTACAGCTAATTTAAAATTAATGACAGGTGGGTATGACTAATATTTAGACTGGTTTGAAACTAGATTGAATTTCATTGTAATGAGATGGTGATAGTTTTGGTTGATTCCACCTTGATACCTTGTTTATTATTTAGCACTGTCTTATTTTTAATAAAAAAATAATTACCAAAAGATTAATTACCCATCAAGGGTATACTATATAAATGTATACAAAAGAAATGATCTGAATCTGTGCTAATATTTTAAAGAGGTGTAGTTTGTTTGTAGGAAGTAATCACTGGATTTGGACTAGCTTTTCATTTGTTACCCGTATTGCTGTAATAAGAAAGAAAACAACCCCTTCCCCCTTTTTTATTTCACGTGCGGGCGCCATTTCTGCCACAGTTCTGTCTTTGATAACATCTTATTATATAAATATATAATAACTTCAATTCTTGTATTCTTGTTTATTTATACGAAACGGCTTTAACAATTTCGCTAAAATTTAGTATGTTGGGGTTATTGGGGGTTAGTTAGTAGATTTGACTTATGTTTGGGAAAACGCATGTTTTCAAGTTTTTATGCGTTTTTCTTTCGCATTGTTCGACGCAGAATACGGTCGCTAATTTCGCACCAGTCAAAATTAGCGTCGTGGGCTCGTGGCGCAGTGTATAAGACTTGGGACTGAAGGAATCTAGAAGACGTGGGTCCGAATCTCGCTTGTGATGAAATTTTTTTTTAATTTTATTTATTCAAGTTTAAAACTTTTTTTGTTTGCAACAAGACTTACATGTAGTAACCGCGCAAAGCTGGGTCGCCCAGGTACTAAATATAACTTAAGCAAACATCATTAGATTCGAAGCGGAGATATCAGGGGCGGATCTGCCGATGGGGCCGCGGGCGGTGATCGGCGCCGGCACGTTCGGCGCGGTGCAGCAGCAGCTGGAGCGGGCCGTGCCGCCGCCGCCGCCGCCGCCGCCGCCCGCCATGATGGCGCCCTTCGAGCCGGCCCTGGCTAGGATGATGTTCCCTAACGTGCCTGCGCCGCCGCCTCCGCCTACAATGATGGTGCCGGCTTCGGTGAGTAAAGGATGAGAGTTTGGGATTTCACATAATCTGACCTGAATACTAGCTGACAAACCTAAAAATTTCAATAAGTAATTTATAAATTAAAGCCATTGATAAGCACAAGCTACAAAAAACCGCAATATCACTAAAAAAAGACATGACAGCGTGCATGAAGACCCAAACTAATGTTAAGAAACAATAGACTTTAGTCTATTGTTTCTTATGTTATGTTTATAACGAAATAACTGTCGGTAAAGCCTCTCAGTGTCGTGATGTCGGTAATAATAACAAGTACTCGTATGTCTATCCGTTATTCTAGTCGTATTAGCACAAGAAAAAATAGAAGGAACATTAAACTATTCCATCACCCAGGAACGAAGCCTCCTCCTCTCTCTCCTCCCTCCCTATGAGGGTAAGTTCCCGGGCCCCTTCCTAAGAAACAATAGCATAAACATGCGACTATTATATAGCTACAAAGCTATTATATAGCTAAAAAAACATACTATTTATATCCAGCTACAAAGACTGCGCCCTCCCATGGGGGGGTGAGTTCCCGGGTCCCTTCGCCTTCCTAAGAAACAATAGAATAAACATGCGACTATTTTTTCTTCCAACTACAAAGACTCCGCCCTTCCATGGGGGCTGAGTTCCAGAGCCCCTTCCTAAGTAAAAATAGAATAAACATGCGACTATTCCGTCACCCACATGCAAAGCTTTGCCCGGGCCCTTCCTAAGAAACAATAGAATAAACATCCGACTATTTCGTCACCTAGGTACAAAGACTCCGTCCCCCGATGGGGGGTGAGTTTCCGGGCCCCATGCCCTTCCTGCGCGCGGGGCTGCCGGGCCCGCAGCTGCCGCCGCCGCCGCCCAAGCCGCAGCCGGTCGTGCTCTCCGCCGCGCCGAAGCTATACAAGCAACCGAAGGACGATGAGGAGAAGAAGGTGAAACATGAGAGCAAGAAGAGGGTAAGAATTTTACTGTTAATACTCTTGGACTATGTTTACGCTGTACGCGGCATGAAATTAAATTTCGCTCACAAAAGTTAATCGACTCTGTCATCCAGTGGGACTCGAACCCACGCCCCTTCGCTCTTGCTCTTGCATTTGCTCGGATAGCGAAGGGACGTGGGTGACAGTTTGTAAGAACCAACTGAGCTACAGTGGACATTAGTCAGTCGACAATTTTTTGTAAGTGCTTTCTGTACGCGGCGTTCGACGTCAGCGTCAACGTTGTGATCTCATATCATAGAATTTAGATATATGATATGGGGGCGTAACTGGGCTTGCTAACCGTCCCGCTATACGCGAGACGTCCCGTTTCTGAGACCCTTAACGAGGCGTCTCGCTCAGGGTGTATGCGGGACGCTAAATATCCCGCTTTTCAGAATTAGCGTCATATACGAGTACAAAATACACCATTTATGTTACAGTTGAAAATATATAGGTATTTAATTGTTTTACTATTAAACGTTAACTTTTATTAATCTTACAAGGCGTTTTATTTTACTTCTCAAGCCGATTTGCAATCGTTTTTTTTTGTTGATTCTATACAAAATTCAATTGATTCCGCTTTTTAAACCTAGGTCCCGCATTTGAGATCATTAATTCCCGCAAATTCGTATTTTGAAGTTGGCAAGCCTAGGCGTAACCCACGCGAACGCGACATGGGCTTACGGAACTATCGGTTTTCGAGGCGGATTGGTCACTTTTAACAGTAATTTGTGCAATGCGCGCTAATGAGCGTTGTGAATTGAATTACTCCTTATGCTTACAGTTCTTTTAGTAGGTAGTTGTACGCACTCATAAAATTAATACTGCATGTAAAATAATTAAAGTTTAACAAAAAAACCTACCTTTCTTTAAGCATAAATAATATTCGAACTGATCCCTCCATTTTTTGTGGGCAAACCTCTCTTTTCCCCATCTTCATACAGGTAAAGCACTTATTTATCATACTATCCGATTGATAAGATTTTATTAAGGAAGATGTTCCCACGTTATTAATAGTGTAATAATAAGAACATATACCACAGATTATATAATAGTTACTACGTAACAGATAAATCACTCCATAGAAAATCGTCCATACCTACTTTTATAATAGCCTACAATTTTTTGTAGCAGACCGCTGCGCACGAAAATGTACCCTAATCATCGAACATTACGTTATTATTCTTCTGCAGATGCGCGCGGCCGGCGCGGCATATTGGTAATAAAAATTAAGTCAGGGTTGCTTCTTTAGATACAAGGCTTTTTATTTGTAGATTAGCTTAAAATGTTTTACAATGATTAGTGTTTTACCAAAATGTTTACCTGTCTGAAATTTCCGGTTGTCCCGAAAGAATAAACAGAATAGTTCAAACAGTTTTACTAAGTAAATAGTCATGCGGAAAACAAGGGCAAGGTGGAATCAAATTAACTTTTTTTTTAATATGTTCAAAGACGTTATAATTATTTATATAATTCAGCGATTTGTTCGCAAGTTTTAACGAAATTATATTTCAAAGATTGATCGACTGTGTCATCCGGTGGAAAATGTTGTTCGATAATTGATTTTCAAAAATGTATACAAACATAGTTATAAAAAGCATCTGAGAGAACTTTCAGCCTGTCGTAAAATTATGATGACTATAAAAAGATTAAAAAAAGTGCAAACATTCGAGATTCAGATAAGTCCAGTATTTGAGTCTTAGACTAATTCAGGACTTATATGCTTCTCGTTGCATTTGTACAGTAAATAACCGAATATGTAAACCATATTACATAATTAGTTAGCTTAAAAACGAATCGACCGTAACACAAATAATTCAACAGTGCGTACAGGCGCGCCCGACGGTTGTTGGCAACCTACTGATTAACGCACCGACGTCGGTGCGCTCAAGAGTAGGCTATTATCGCGCGCAAGTACATCATACAGTGAGATATGCCTGCCTATACTATTCGCAACGACTCGTGGCAGATGGATCAATTAAACATGCAAATGTGACAGCGCATATCATATTTTCTCTCGCACTTACTTAACTTCGATTACATCTTCCTATGTATATAAGTTTAAATAAGAAACCAAAAATGCGCACACGGGTAGGATAACCGAGCCAACGCTCTTACTAACTGAGCTACCGTGCAGTCCATTCACTCGTGCGAAATTCTAAGTCTTTTTTGAATACGTCATTGCGTGGCGTCAGCCGTGTGCGAATTTCTGGTTTTTAATTTAAACTTATGTAAATAAGAAAGAACACTGACGGTGTTATAAAAAAAAATATTCCAGGTTTAAACTAAGTCTAAATATTAGCCGACAACAGAGGAATGAATGACACATTTGTAACATAACCTAATAGAGAAACGCTTTTCTAATCGGCTAGCTAATAGCTTAGTCCTGTCTTAAACCCAGGACTAAGTTTTTGTAATAACAGGGTACGTGTTAAAAAATATTAAAATCTAACTCCTTGTAGAAGCGTTCTCCCCCGCCGCCGCCCGCGCGCGCGCCGTCCCCCCCCGCGCCTGCGCCCGCGCCACCCCCTCCGCCGGTCATCTCCGTGCCCGACGCGCCGCCGGCCAAGCCCAAGAAAGAGAAGAAGAATAGAAAGGTATGTTGCTCTACACCACAGATTATATTTATTTCAGCTAGTTTATAGAAGAATAAAAATCTAGACATTTTTTACTTGTTGTGTACCAACCCTAGCACTCCGCCCATCCGTAGGTTCTAATTTCAAAAATACGGCTGAGTCACACTACTGTTCTGAAAACAAAAACAAATCTTTCTATTGTGCTTGGGTTGACAGCTACAAGAAGCTACTATCGCCATCTAGCGCACCTCTCTAGCACTTTATTACGCTCGTCCAGCAATGTATACATTGGACGCTCACCGCTTGTAAATAAAAAGCGCGCGTGCTCGCGAGTTCCTACTGGATCATTTCACCATGGTAGGTCAATGCGCGTAGGTACATTTTTTCTACCTGGAAGTGAGGCAGGCCTAAAATTGTCCCGAAATATCTTTCAGGTGGTCCGAACCGCTGGCGGGCAAGTGTGGGAGGACGTCACCCTCCTGGATTGGCCAGACGACGACTTCCGAATGTTCTGCGGCGACCTAGGCAACGACGTCACTGACGAGCTGCTCACGCGCACCTTCAGCAAGTACACCTCCTTCCAGCGCGCCAAGGTCGTCAGGGACAAGCGCACCAACAAGAGCAAAGGCTTCGGATTCGTCAGCTTCAAAGACCCGGGAGACTTCATCAAGGCTATGAAGGAAATGGACGGCAGATACGTCGGCAGTCGGCCCATCAAGCTCAGGAAGAGCACGTGGAAAAACAGAGCGCTGGATGTGGTCAGGAAGAAGGAGAAAGAGAAACAAGCTCTGCTCTCTTTACTCCTGTCGGGGAATAAGAGCTGACAGCAGAGTAACGCCTGAACGGCAGGGACTGATCTGGTGAAGTGTCAATGAAATGTGCTAGGCACAGAACAGAAAAAACGAGTAGAAATAGCATCCTACGTTAGTATGAAAACCAGTGTAACCAAACTAACACATTTGTAAGAATATCACATTATGATCCACACAAAAAATATTAAGTAGTGATTGGTAATTTTTAGCGATGACGAAAGAGCTTAAAATACAAATTCGATTAAATGAGTCTCATCTTTATTACTAAGCCAATAAGATCCTAAGTTGTGCGTTCCTGATTCTAATGTGCTTTTATATCTTGTTATTCTACTCCCTACTAGATGTCCCTTTTTAGTCATGCTTTTCCCTATTACGATGCATTAAGGTCCATAATTGTGCCTGCCGCTCATTTTCCTTGCTTTTGAATACCAAATAGTTTTGCCACCCAACGCCAGATGGAGACACAAACTAAAGAAGTTTCCTGTCAAAATTAAGGATAAACTGAACAAAAAGTATCGATCTAGCTAGACATCAAATTATGTCCCGGAAATAAAATGTATGCCCACTTCTTACTATCTTTATGTTTATAAAACGAAGTAATATTCGTTTAACGAGTTATAAAGAAACGGAAACTTTTGCAATAATTTTGATTTGTCCTCCATACAATATAGGTATCAAAAGAAAAGGCTTGTCTAGTAAAATACTATACGATATTATTAATTACAAAGAAGCCGCAATGGCCGCCACCACAAAATGGCGAATTGATTTTTTTTTCACAACTCTTCCAATATTTGTTTCAAATGATATAGGGCTTGATAAGTAAGGTGCAATATAAAAAGTCCGGTCTGGCGATTAAAATTTTTTTATTATAATTTAAAAAAAAAACCATCGCAACAAAGAAGCGATTGAGATAACTTTATTAATTTGGCAGTAATATTCGTAGAACTTGTTTGTTGAATGATTTTGTACTAAATACAAAACCCTTAAATTCTCTAAAGTGATTAAGACGAAGTAGATAATGACAATACGAAACCCTTAATGCGTTAATTCGATTCACACTTGGCCGGTTTTTTCTTATTACGGGATTAAGTTCATTATAATTTAACGATATACGGATTAATTTCACAATTTATATTAAACATTTTAATGATGACGTTGCGAATCCTTTGATAATTAATTAGGTACCTAGCAGTAAAGTAATCCGTAAATTGTGTTGAAAGTAGTGAGTAGTATGAAAATAGTTCTAATTTCGGTTAAAATAAACTTATCGATATTTTATCGAGCGCACGTTAAAATATCGCAACACTAAATGAGTAGCGTGTGGAATTAATACGGAATAAGGTAACGGTACAAATGAAGTTTAGACCTTATCACCTTTGTGGTGGATTGGTTTTAGATTGTAATTTTAACCAATTGCTATGAACTGAAAATTTTCAAATTTCTTTTAAAATAACGCGATAAATTACCTAATTATGGTATGTTACTCCTCTTTTTGATAAATTTATTGTTTCACTGTTGTTTTTCCGTACAAAAATTGTATAATTAAGCATTTCTTAAGATTTTCGTCAATATTTGAAGGCGTCAGCATCCTGTCGCAACTGTCGCCGACTAAAGCGCGTGAAAGGGGGCGGGAACATTACATGCGCTAAGCTCATCGCACTTGAGATACGCGGATCACGCCCACTTAGGATTTCTACTCGTTTTTTCTGTTCTGTGGTGCTAGGAATATTTTGTGTAATTCTAGGTAAGACTTGAATGTTGCGCGTTGGTACATAGTTAGGTGTTTGTGCCTACGCTTTTTACTTTAGGTAGAAACAAAATTATAATTTCTCAAATTCTCATTATACAGGGTTATTTGAAAAATGATTTATAACCTCTTAAGGGCTGCTTTGATGTTTAGCACAACAATTTTCACTATGGGGCCTACATCGAAATCGCAAAAAATAAATCTTACTTCCATAAGATATCACGTGATTGCTGGCGATTGAGTACTTATATGGGGAAAACAAATATTTTTTGCGATTTCAATGTCGGCCTCATAGAGAAAGTTGCTATATTTTAGAACCAAAATCGGCCCTTAGGAGGTTATTAATGTTTTTCAAATAATCCTGTATATATGAGGCGATTGATTGATTCATGAAGTCGGTGACAATGACTTTAAATACAATAAAATTCATATGCTAGATACAGTAAAGTTACCGACGAATCAGAATTGAAAATAAAATGACTAAAGACAAAAGCAAGTGTGTGCGCCACTGACCTCTATAGTACAAGTATGCTGGACTAAACATTCTCTAAGAAATGACAGATAATTTTTGTGTGTGCTGAATCAACCGACTGTACAGGAACTAAAAAAGAGTAACTTCCATAATGTTTATGTCAATTCTCATTAGTTCCGTGGACGGTCACCACGCGCTCACTATAGCCGACAGCGCCAAAATGGCGATAATCAAATGGCTTCATTGTTAGGTTGACAGTATGCAGTCCAGCGTACTTGTACTATAGAGGTCAGTGATCTGCTCAGTATCACTATATTCTTTGCTCTGATTAGACTATATATGCATAGTGAGTGTTCCTTTTTATTAAATATATGTACTTAGTTATACTTTTGCCCATACATCAATTATGTTAGTACAATGAAATTCTTTCACACATTTAGCGGATATTTATTTTTCCTATTGTTTCATTAAATAGCAATTTTAGCATAATATTAAAAGTGGTTTCATTCTTTTATCTAAGCGCAGTTTATGTAAAAAACACGCCTGGCTCACTCCGCAATAGTACATGCGCAGATCGACCGGTCGGCTTCGGTTGATTCAGCGGGGCTGTCGCGCGCCGGCCGAGTCGCACTTCGCACGTTATCTTGACAATCGATAGTGTCGCGGTTTTTCACATTATTGCTAGTAGCAGAGAAGACTAAACAAATTTAAGTATTTAAATATAGACCAAAAGTTAACGCAATATTTTTATTATGTAGGTAATTTTTATCATCATAGTAATTGATCAAATAGTAGTACGCCTACCTAAACTATCTTCATAAGTCAGCATCAAGATGGCGGGACCAAGCTTCCGATTCAAAATGTTTCATATCAGGGTATAAGTGCATCATTTGTACCATTTGTACCCTGACCTAGACGTTTGTACATCTGAAGACAAAAACAGCACATCGACATTTTTCTGGTCCCGCCATTATGACGTCAAAGTGGCGAGACCAACTTGAAGCGCTGCACACACAACCATAATTCATTGAACTCGATTAGTACTGCATTTGTACTTCCTATATACTGTATGTTTTCTTGGTAGCAATAACTGGATTAAAGTAATGAAATTAAAACGCTGATCCAGCCATTTTGACGTATCTGTAAATAGGTGCATTCATATCAAAGTCGCTAAATCACACATAATAAGACTTTGTACTAGCTGATGACATGATCGTCATGTTTGTCTCAGATTTTTAAGCCTTGTAGGGAAAAAGTTATCATCAATTTGTTGCTCCATAATATGTTTGGCATGTAAATAGGGGAAAGGGGCCCAAAGCAGGTCACTAACGTTTATATTAATGACCTCTTCAGATTCTCGATCCTTGATTAAGGCAGCCGAAGATATTGAGATGGACCTCGTTCGTTCTGCGATAGACGACTGGTCGCGCAGATTAAAGGCCTGTATTCAAAATCGCGGGGGTCATATGAATCTTTGTTTTATTAAGTTCATTTTGCTAAAATGTTACATAAATAATAAACATGTCTAAATTATTTCATAAGTATTACACATGGGACAGAACTTATGACCGGACTAGGTATTTTATACGAGTCTGGACAGGGAGTCCAGAAAAGTAATGAAAAGTAATGATAGGTAGATATAACTAGTAATCTGATATTCTGATTAACTAACCTTAAAACGATGTCAACCCTATCGCAGTAAGAAGAGCAAAGGTTACGCGATGGAAAGAGATGGAGCGACTAGGGACGGGACGGGGCTTAGCGCTACGGCGAGTTGAATTGCGCTTTATTGTGTCGCAAAAAGAGTCGCTATTCATTAAAATGATATTGCGAAATGATCCTTCTGTACTTGTACTATTATTCATTCTCTGGTAAAAAATTAAAGACAGTATAATTTGTTTATAATTTATTTTAAACTCTTTAAAATAATTCTTTGGCTCATCTACTCTAAAATGCCTTAACTTACAATTAATTGCACATTTCAATTGTCTATACTTACTAGTACATACTGAACTATTCAATGAAATTCAGTCAATTTTAGCTAATTCAGATCCATAAATATTTCACTGCCAATAATTTTAGTCAGAAACTGGAATTTATAGGTCGTGTGGTGTAGGTATATAGGTCTTTTATTTTGCTGGTGCGCATGAGGGTCGCGCATGAACGTAACGAGCTATAACTTGATCACTTTCAAAAAGACGTTAGAGCTGATGTAAGTTTGAAAGCGATCATAGGCGGTAGGCCTGCTGGATATTGAAGGGTTCAAGTATAGAAGCTCGCACGGGCGCATAAAAGGCTTGATGCTCACTAACATAATGTATGAAAACACTACATCTTCTCCGCTTTAGTAGAAGACCGTCTTAATCCAGCCCAGCATTTTCGCACTCAACTCTCGACCTTATTTGTACGAGTCATCGACCGTGTTATTCTCCACGTCAAACGAGCCGGGGCGTACAAATCTACTGCGCAAGCGCACCAGAGGCCGTGGTCTGTTGCGTGGCGGTTCTGCTGTAGCGGCCGCCGCGTACTGGTCGTCGAGGCAGCAGCGAGGATCGCCCTCGGAGAGGCCAGAGGTGGCTGGGCAGAAGGGAGCTGTGAAGTCTTCTACGCAGTACGCGCCTGATGCTCTGTGGACAACACAGGGTTATTGAACGACAAACAAAAAAGTACAGGTAAACTGCCATTCAATCATCGCCTGCAGGGTGGCGGGACGCAAATTAGGTAGGTACATACCTACCTAGGTATACCCATATGTACCTAGTACCGATGGTGTCGCACCGCCACTCCGTCGTCATCTCCCGCGTTCGGTCTCGTAATGCCGCACGCACTCGCACAAGACACTGTTCTCCACAGCCTCGCCGCACTGGTATGCATGCACTTCTTAAGGCGTGCAGCCGACCGTTGAAACTCCCATGTCCTGTTAAAATCTGCGACACGGCATACTCCGGCTCCTCGTACCCAGTCCGCGGATGGCACGCTTTTCCATACTGAAGAACTTAAACTCAAGAAAGTGGGATTCGTTGCCGGCTGAAATGTTCCCTAAACGCTATGATCTGGATACTTTCATGAAAGGACTGAATAGGTTATTACTAGCCAGACATGATCCATTGTCGTTTACCATCAGGTGAGATTGCGGTCAAATGTCTGTAGGCTAGTAATAATAAAAAAAGAACAGGTCTCTCATTGTCACTGGATGACTATCGTTTCTGCTATGACAGTTGTGCCTTGTGAATATGTTATAAGAGGGTACTGTAAGTACTTACGTCATAGGCGCGGGCTGTCCGAGGGGCTAGGGAAGGGCGGTGGCGCGCGCGGGGGGGACGCGCACGGCTTCGCCTGCTGCCCGAGGAACAGGCTCTCCGCCTGGTGTATAGTATGTCATCTGGCGGCTATCCAACCACCACCAGTGCCCATGGCCGTCTCGGGGCGGATAAGGACCGAATCTCGGGAGACTGGAGACGTGGTTTTCTTGATACTCCTTACTAATTCTGCTACATGCGCGAATTCACGCAGCTGTATAGATCCAGCACTGGTGACCAGTTCGCCAAAGTACCTACGTGATACACCGGCCCAATGGTGTCGCACTGCTGGTCGTTTTCGTAAATGCCGCACTCCCACAAGACATGGTTCCGAATCTCTATGCATCACATCTATCTCATCTGTGGTGTCCACAGCCTCACTGCACGGGCTTGCAGGTTTGCTTTAAGAGAAATCGCGTGCGAACGTTGATGATACTCCCATACCCTGTGAGAATCTGTGACACGGCATAATCCGGCTCCACCCAGCCCGCTTGTGAGGCAGGAACGCTTCCTATTCCTTGTGCCTCCTTGTGAATATGTTATGTGGCAAGTAAGTAATACTTACGTCATAGGCGCGGGCTGTCCGAGCGGCACGGGGAGGGCGGCGGCGCGCGCGGGGGGGACGCGCACGGAGCAGCGCCGCCCGCACGGCGCCGCCTGCCGCGCGACGAACAGGCTCTCCGCCTGGTAGCAGATCGACCAGATGTGGCTGCAGAGGGCTTCGTCTGGAACGACGTATTTAAATCTTAGATGTTTGTGTCTCTCGCACTATAGGAAGACGGATGAGGCCGTTCGAAACTAATCCAGATACTGTTATAGTCTGAAAAGTAACATGCGCGAACCTCCTTGCACCCCGCAAGACGTGCGTGGGCGAGGAAGCGTCAATCACACGCGATTGTCAAAGCAAATCCTCTTCCCCCTTCCCCGCACCTCCACAACATCAGAAAGCGCCTGCCGCCCGCACCTCTTCCACTCCCCGTTATCGTCTTACACTTGCGCCCTCGTACCCTTCAGACGAGGACTCAATTAAGGTTTTACCTATTAGGGATCACCATTACCACAGGGATCCTAGATCTCTGTTCTTTGCTTATGGACACCACTATAAAAAGTAACTGACAGGTATGAACGGACACGAAAAGGATCTATCCTACTCAATGATTCATTATATATAAATCAATGATCCTACTAGTTTAGACTAAAACAAAGTAGGAAGAATTTAAAATCTGTCTTTATTCCTATTCTACAAGACAATGTTATTGGAGGCCAATTGTACTGGTAAGTAGGTAATGGTGCTGTTATTATTATGTATCAATTTAGTAACTAAGTATTATATAGTATGTGTCAATAGTTATTATAGTTCGGTTCCTATTCAGTAGACCTACGTTACGATCCCGTTGTGACATTAAGTAAAACAGTATTATGCTATTCTTTTTACAAAGCCTAATCTGAACGTAAAACGTGATGGCTTCAGCCACCACTCAGAAGTCGGCGTGCTGCTGCCTCGCCATAACAGCCGGCGTTGGTGTGAAACATTAGAGACAGTAGTTTTTAATATTTTAATTATATAAGTTTAACTAAGAAACCAAAAATTCGCACACAGCTAGAATTTGAGCCAAAGGACGTGGGTTCAAATCCTACCTGTGTGCGAATATTTGGTTTCTTATTTAAACTCATATAAATTAGAGACAGTATTAGAGCAAAATAACGTGACTTACTCGGCGTATCCTCGCAGTAAGGCTGGCTACGGCCTCCGTTCAGGCAGAAGTCGGCATGCCCCAGTCGCGCTGCCTCGCCGTAGCGACCGGCGTTGGTGTGGAGCACGTGCACTGCGCGCGCGTCGCCCGGGTCTAGGCGCAGCGCCGGCGCAGACCGGATTAGAGGTCGGGCCGGATCTAGACCTGGAAAGAACGTATACCATGAGTTTACGGCGGTTTTACTCGCTAGCGACGACATAAAAAAAGTGTATGGAAAATTGCACAGCGCCTCTAGCGGTTACTTGGAGAACTAAAATTTTCCAAACACTTTTTTTACGTCGTCGCTAGCGAGTAAAACCACCGTAAACTCATGGTAACGGTACTGGTCTATTATGTTTTAGAGTATTTATGCGCCTCGAACAGTCAAGGAAGGAGGTTTTCATAGTAGATAGAGATTAGCGGTCGGGCCGGATCTAGACCTGGAAAGAACGTAAGTTGGTCTCGTCTGTTCTGTTTTAGAGTAACTATGCGCCTCGAATAGGAGGAAGGAGGTTTACTGTCAGAACTATACCTATAGGATGTCCGAATAGTGTAGATAAAGTAAAGAGACATAACATCCCGAGCCAGACAGCCCGATATAACCCCCATGCATGTTTTACGATTTTTCGTAGTTTTCGAGACATTTGCAAAAAAATCCTTGCAAAATGTATAGATGATATGTGCAGTCTTTGGACTTCAGCTTTACACTATTTTTTATTTCTTTCCCAAGTACTTATAATGAATTTGCCACTGCTATAACACTTGTAACGCGACGGCTAATTTGAAATTAATGACAGATAGGTGACGTGACTTATTGGAGACAAACATTTCAAATTAGCCGTATCATATTTATTCAAATGGCAAGCAATGGCATATATTTATTATTAGTAAGTTTTTTGTCTGAGAACGTCGCGTCGCTCCTCAATGAATACATACTCAATTTGAATTGAGCTGTTGTGATCAAATATTTTTTTACAGCTTTGTCTTGCGTGCCCATTCTGTGCTTTGATCGTCATGTTTAGTACGCATAGGCACATATGCCGCCAGTAAATCAAAGTTTTTGCAGCGATGTCGCTTCGTTGCATAATCGAATTCACTAGTCATGTACGACTTCAATAAGGAAAGGGAAGTCTGATTGTCTTCGCGTTCACGAACCGCTATACTGACAAGGAGCTAACCACTATTTGATCGGTGTTGAGGAAGGAACTGAGTTGACATAACGGTTTGTTTGTATGATTATGTGGTCAGTAGTACAAAGCAAACAACGTACTATAAATACTAAGTATTTGGTGGTTGGTACACAATCTGTGGTGGCCTACGATCGCCATTCAAGTAAGTTTACATGTTTCAGGAAAGCTGCATAAAATTATGGTTTCCTAAATACGTAATCTGGTCATAGATAAATTTCAGCCTATAAGCCATTAGTTCCAGTTGGAACCTTAAAAATTCAGTTTTCAGTAAAAATTGTTAATCTTATTTATCTTACCAATAATCCTATTGAGCCTGAAGGTGAGATAATTCGCAATGATCCCACACATGTGAGTCGGTCGGGGCGCAGTCCCGCCCGCCGGAGGGTTCCCAGCGCAGCGGGCCACGGGCCGCAGGTTGTGCACCGCGGCCACAGTTTTCAATAACAATAGTTAATTTATCTTACCAATAATCCTATTCAGCCTGAAGGTGAGGTAATTCGCAATGATCCCACACATGTGCGCCCCTAACGAGTGTCCCACACATGTGAGTCGGTCGGGGCGCAGTCCCGCCCGCCGGAGGGTGCCCAGGGCTTCCGCAGCGCAGCGGGCCACGGGCCGCAGGTTGTGCACCGCGGCCACGTAGCAGGGCGGCTGGCACAGCGCGCCCCAGTCCAGCATGAGCACGTTGTAGCCTTCACGGCGGAGGTATGCTGTGGGGAGATGAAATCGGTCAATTTAAAAAAAAAAAAAAAATCAAAATTGTTTTTTGTGATTGTTTTACAAATGCATAACCATTACTGTTGCAACTGTGTAGCCAGTCCAAAATAATTAAGATATAAAAAGCTGTCTTCCAGGGTCTAGCAAACAGCGAAAAGGTAGAAGTTACACAGGTTTGTTTTAGAGAGTCGGTGGCGATGGCGAAGTGGCTTGTGGGTTGCTCCTCATGCGGGAGGTGCCGGGTTCGATCCCACATACCATACCTTGGATTTGTACCCATGTAATGTTTTTTCTAAGTTATGTACATTAGTTGTTTCACTAACCGATGCTCTTACGGTTAGGGAAAATATCACGAGGAAACCTGCACATTCAGGCGACTGAATGCGTAACCATGATCCAAAACTGGCCAGGTTCCCCTGTTAACAGGGTCACAGAGGTCAGATGGCAATCGCTCTACTGTAATTACCTAATCTGCCACATCCTAGATCATGTTTGGCGGACCCTGGGCCCTCGCGTGCGAGTGCACTACTGGGCTAACGCTAGGATGATGATGATTATCCAGCCTAGTGTTTTTTGAATAACCCTATATAGTTAGTGGTAGTCGGATATAGGAGGTAAGTAGTAGAAGTAAATACCTACCGAAGGCAGGTACAGAAGAAAAGGTCAAAGAATAAACCTAATTAAACAAAACTTTCCATGTGGTGTAGTAGGTAATATTGTAAGTAAGGTAAGTACATGCGAAATAATTGAGCAAGTAGATAAACTTTGCCTACTAAATTCCATCAGCATTGGTAAAACAACGGTTGAGCAATCAAATTTATTACGTTGGCTTACAAATTCTAAGCGAATGCTATTTATTCTTAGTCAGATTATTTTCGCAGCAGTGGTTAATAAGTAGACATGAATTATGACTAGTTAGAAGATACGATAGTGCCTACCTACACTACTTTATTTAGATCGATGGGTTTTCAAATCAGAACAAATCATTTTTTGTTCATAGTCACATTACGTGGGTTAAGTAAACTAATAATATTAATAGCGTTACTTAAATTAAATGCAATATCAGTGTAGAAACATCGTAAGTGGTCCCATAAAGTAATTTTATGCAAGTTTATTGCCAATAAAACCCATAAAGGACGATGTAAATTGTAAAATCGTAAAGTGCAGTTCGTCGACCGGAGAAAGCCGTGAGAATTGCAGCATCGGAGGCGCTACTTTGTACGACGATGTCTGTATTTTTAACCGACTTCAAAAATGAGGAGGTTCATGTTCGACTGTAAGTAGGTGTGTTATTTTACTGTAGGTATGTTCATCGAGTCTCTGTTAATTATTGTGGACTGATTTATATATTTTTTTATTTGATAGAGCATGCTCCTGACGTGGTCCAAATCTAGATCTGAAGATGGTATCCTGGAGAAACCGAGGGAACCCTTCAGTTTTTTTAGGCACCACGTATTCTGTTTATTTTGCTACGGCATATTCAAGCATTTCATCGTGGCGTCATAGTTTTATGGCGCTGGCCGTGATGACGATCTTTAACGTTTGGGAGTTAGGAGTACAAGAGGTACAAACTTCCTTCCACGTTTCATTAACTTGGCGAAAAACAGTTATATGTCACTTTTTAGCGCATGTAATTTTAAAGGCGGTTGTTTTTTATTTTGTCAAAATAATAAGTATTTTTAATTTACTCTTCCCTGTTCTTCATGTGGCCAAAACCGTGCGTATGAGCGTGATGGTTAGACCTGACCATACGCCAGAGTAGAGGCCCCTGCGTATTCCGGGGCGGGGCTGTAACACTCACATTATGAGATGTCATGAATGAGCTCCTTTCGCTTTCAAGTAAGTACAGCAGCACAACAGATTATACATTTTCGTTGCAGAATCACCCCTTATAACAACTTAATAAGATGTTGCAGTGACTGTATACCTTGATGTGCTGTCGTCCGTACCTCGATCACGATGATGTCGTGTTATCGGCATCGCTAATAAAGTCGCAAAAACGTTTTTGTTTTTAAATACGCGTTTTTTTTTTAAATGGGATACAAGTTCGGTAATCGATTCCTTATTTTTTTTATACTAGTGTTTATTCTTTAAGATTTAGATTATCAATTAGCAAAAAGGTGCATAATGCAAACAAAACTTCATATAGTAGGGGAGGGAAGGCCATTGAAAATTCAATTAATGTTTTTTTTATTGCAAGTGCACTAAATAGGCACGAACAGTTTCATTTCATCTGTAATAAATGTAACAATATCGGAATGCCTTTCACAAGAGGTGATTTCAAAAGTTATAAACCAGTTTAATTACAAGTAAATAGTAAGCCCCACCTTACCCTACCCTCTTTGGTAGGTTAGCTTTTGGTAGTACTCTTTGACAAAATCAACGACGATATACTGTTATCAGTTTTGAATTTAGTAACTTAGATGAATTAAATGTTTAATTACTACGCCTAATAATAAAAACCAAAGCCCAAACATGGCACAACTTCCGACTGAACTTTCTTCCTAACCAGTAATGATTACATTACAATATATTATGTTTTTTTTTTAACATTGAACATGTTATTTTAGTGACAGTGTATTACGCATAGTTGGATTTAGTTCCCCAATGTCAAATCGGGACTCTTCTATTCACTTACCATCTCTGAGTACGGTGATGGGGAGCGTGTCGTCTCCGCCGGCGTACCCATGGATCAGGAGGATGGTCTCATGCGCAGGCTCCCAGCCGCTCTGCCGCAGCCAGTCCTCGCTGAACAGGTCTACCTGCACAATGTTATATTGGAAGCTTATTATTGATCTAGCAAGAACTAATGCCCAGTGCCCACTATTAATGTCCTATAGCCTTGCCTTCTTGCTTCATAAGTATATTTTTAGGGTTCCGTACCCAAAAGGTAAAATCGGGACCCTATTACTAAGACTTCGCTGTCTGTCTGGCAGTAGTTTTTGTGGATATTAATAATGGCAACAGGTAGACGCTTGAAACACTCACAGAATATTAAATTCTTTAATCATAAATACTTAAATTTAAATTAAAAAATATATTTAAGGGGGGCTCCCATACAACTAACGTTTTTTTGCTAACTAAGAGAAAGGTTAATATATAGTAAGTATGTAATATTGTATAGATAATAGTACGGAATCCTTCGTGCGCGAATCCGACTTGCACTTGGTCGGTTGTTGACTCTAGCTATGATCTACTAGAGTGAACTAAAGCTCGGAAGTAAAATAAATAATAATAATACGCTACTGAGTTGTCACCTAGGTTTCTGGAAGGCAAATTAGAAGCAAGAAAAGAATGCAGTCAAATAAAATCAAGTTGTATTGTGGTGGTTTGATTTTTGTTGATTCTCATTTCATGAGACATCATTATGATTATGAACGCATACAGTCGAACTTCGTTCATGAGCGATATAAAATTTTTATGAGCGATATATGTATGTTCAATATATGTTATATCATCTACATTTGTTAGAAAAGTAGCTCGTTCCTAAAGTAGAGCTATCTATCTATTTTAGGAATATTAATATGTGTACAGTGTTGCGTGCGTTTTGCATGCAAGCGGCGTGTCCTAAGGAGGTCCTCAGAGGTAGCGGTACTCTGAACGCATTCTTTCCTCCGTTTAGGAGCCCGTATGACCGTTCGCGTTGTGCTTTTGGAAAAAGTGAAATTGGAATTTGAAATAGACAGCTAGTGATGTATGCTGCTGATAAGGCCGTTATTCATTTCGACAGGGATAGTTTTGCACGTCCGCATACTGAATGCATTCTGAAACTCATTTTCTTCATTCTGTAGCTTATACAGTGTATCTCAGTACCGTTACCATGAGTTTACGGCGGTTTTAGTCGCTAGCGACGACGTAAAAAAAGTGTGTGGAAAATTGCACAGCGCCTCTAGCGGTTACTTGGAGAACTAAAATTTTCAATACACTTTTTTCACGTCGTCGCTAGCGAGTTAAACCACCGTAAACTCATGGTAACGGTACAGGACAACACACAGTGAAATCAAATTGAAGAAAATGTCTACATTTCTGTACAAAATGTCCAGTCGTACAATTTAGGCGGTTTTATTGCTAAAAACAATGTATTTCACGCATTTACAACTCATACTTAGTTCGACTATTATTAAACCAAATTGGAATAATGGGTAGTGTATCATTATATCAACATTCCCATCAAAATACATGCAGGCACAAAATTTTCACATGAACTTTAATTGTAAAAAAAAAACATTTGTCTCCCAATTTTCCTTTAGGTTAGGTGTACTTGTTTCAGGATCACAAATTAAGTAAATCAAAAGTATAGTTCAGCAACAAGTAAAAATATATCTTTCACAGTTCGCGTGTCTACCAAGCGACCGTGGTCTGCTGCTTTCGTCGTTTTTCGTGTCAATACACACTCGGTGACATTGAACGTACTACGACTGCACTATTTCATGCAAGTCGGTTTTGCATGCCTAATTATATGCGCATGTTTTACTCCTGTGCGATCTGTGTGTAAAAATGTGCTATTTATGATTAGCACTACAATTATACTGAAAACGAATGAACACTAAAGCTAAGTTTTGAACTATATCTAGTTCATTGACATTATTTCAGTTCTACTCCAGAAAACACTAAAATTAAAACTCTTCAGCCGGCAACGACTTCCACTCTCTAGCCGTACGTAGAGACCTTTACTTCCCCTTACGTTTGGTGCGTATTTAGTGATGTGAATAAAGACATAAGGATGGAAATCCTACCTCGGTCATATCTCGTTAATAAAAAGGGGCCGATATGACTGCTTTACAGACGTGTCGATTTCATGAAAATTACCAGATACTTAGACAGGTACATAAAATATGATTCAATAACTCTGGAGACCCATTTGCACCATTAGTAAGTGCTGTAAATTTTTTTGTAACCTTATTTAACCAATACACGTATGAAAATTTTGAAAACTGTCTATTATTTAGATTGGCTATCACTTACTGAGAAGTTTATTAATTGCGCGTATGATTAATATAATCGTACTAGGATTGCATAGGCACAGCATATCTTAATAAAATTATAATTTTCAAACACCCGTGAGAAAACTTGCAGTTGTTTAACAATGCCTTAAAATAATTATCTTCATTACCTATGCATACGAATACGCAATAAAAAACCGTGCAAGTGCGAGTCGGACTCTCGCACTGAGAGTTCCGTACAAACAAATGTTTTTTCCACGATGTAATCACAAAGCGCGGTGTCCGGACTTTTTCCTTTACTTGTACTGTTGGACCTTCCTTCTTGCCAAATTTCATGGTTTTAGGTCTATGCGAAGTACCCCATAGGTTTTGATTCCCCTAACGAAAAACAGCTAAAATAGCCGTATCGATTTGGATTGCGTTAATTCAACTTGACACCTCCACGCGTTCCTGAGAAAAAGTCTTAAGAGACAGACAAGAAAGTGGTTCTATAAGGGTTTCTTTTTTTTCTTTTCAGGTATGGAACCCTAAAAACACATTAGTCAGCATCTATGAAGTTACTAAGTACTTCTTTGTTTTGTAGAATTACAACGTCGTAAATTCACACAAGATTTTGTAAAACAAACCTAATTCAATTAAAGTACCGTAACCTTCTAAGAGTAGAGTAAAGATGAAATATATACTGTCCTAATCGGCATTTTAAAAATTATCACACAAAAATCGTATCCTCTTTAATAAGATTGCTTTTAAAAAAAATAAAAAAAATTAGTTGAATATTATCTAAGGTACTTTTGTTTTACTCAAATATAATACAATAATCTTGGTTAATACACTAATAAAGTTTTCTGGTAGGAACGTAGATGTAGATAGATAGATACCTACTCCTTATTGCACATCCACCACACACAGTGTAATGAAATCAAAGAAAATGTCTACATTTAGGTACAAAATTATCATTCGTACAATTGAGGCGATCTTATTACCAAAAGCAAATGTAAATACGTATGAATCTATGATCATAGATTTGTTTTGAACCTTTGAGATTCAATATTGAGGAGGTATTATCGTCGTTTATTCCCAACTTTTAATTTGAATGGATCTACCTCCTTTTAGGTATACTACAAGCCGGATAGAAATAGTGTACAACTCGTACTTAGTTCGACTATTATTAAACAAAGTTGTAATAATGGGTTAGTGAATCACTATTTCAACACTTCCGTCGAAATATATGCAGGCTCTAAATTTTCATATCATATCATATCATTTATTAGTTCATAAACATGGGTATTACAAGATGACACATACAATATATTGTTAGGTACAGCCATGATTCACCTTATAGGTATATGAACATATTTAACATGCATTTAACTAAATTACAATTCTATTTTAATATAATTACAAGTCAATTATTATATTTAATTTTATAAAATAAGCAAATGTTAGTACTTTAAGGATATCTAATACTTAATTAAGTTTTTTTTTTACATTTTATCATCAAGAAATGATTTTGTGTCATAATAAGCTTTTTCAGCAAGGAAGCCATTGAGCGCAGTTTTAAATCTTTTACTGTCATTAATCAATCTGATATATCGTGGGATTTTATTATAGATTTTTGGTGCCATGCAATTTACACTCATTCTTCGGAGAAGGGTTTGGCAACGATGATTTACTTTCAGTGTCAGTTCAGCCCTCACGACGGCTTCCAACAGTATTCATTTCAAAATATATAGGGTTATTTCGAACAAAGTTTGCAACCTCAGATATATACATAGACGGCAGGGTCAGAATTTTGTATTTCCGAAAGTATGGTTGACAAGAATCATCCTGTCTTAGGCCGAACATGGATCTAAGGCATTTCTTTTGTGCTTTAAAGACACTTTGCTTGTCAGTAGTATTTGCCCAAAACATTATCCCATACCTTAAGGCTGATGCGACATATCCGTGATAGGCTGTCAGAAGCGTGTTAATACTGGTAACCTTTCTTAATTTGTGGAGAGCATAAGAAAATTGATTTAATTTTTTAATTAGATCATCAATATGAGGTTTCCATGTCAGCTTATTATCTATAGTCAAACCTAAGAATTTAGTAGTTTGTACCTCTTTTATTGAATTCCCTGAGTAGCTGATGTCATCATTCATAAGATGGTTATTTCTTTGCTTAAAGTTAATTAAATTTGTTTTCGACAAATTAATGGTCAAATTATTTAATGTTAGCCAATTGATCAAAGATGTCAATGTAATATTTATGTCAAATTGGATATTAGTCAAATTATTATAAGTAAATAAAACGGTACTGTCGTCGGCGAAAATAGTCATATGGTGATTGGTTACATTAGGAAAGTCATTTATATATATAATAAAAAGGAGGGGACCTAACACACTTCCTTGAGGTACACCATAGCATACTGGCCTCTGTTTCGAAGCATAAATTTTGTTTTCACCAGATTCAGAGTCGACTTTGGTTATATGCGTAATTTGTCTTCTATTACTTAAGCAACACTTAATTAGATTTAGGGCGTTACCCCTCACTCCATATCTTTCCAGTTTATTAATTAATGTGTTATGATGAATGTTGTCAAAGGCTTAAGTCATGTCCATAAATAGCGCTAGTGTAGGTTTACGGTTGTCAACATTTTCTACTACTTTTTCTAAAAACTCGTATATTGCCATATTAATTGATTTGGATTTTCGAAAGCCGTATTGATTATTTGAGAACAAGTTATTAGTTTCAAAGTAACTGTTTAATTTTGTGTATACAATGTATTCTATTATCTTAGAAAATATTGAAATTAATGAAATAGGGCGATAGTTCTTTAAAACTCTTTTGTCATCCTTTTTAAATATTGGAATAGTAATTGCTAATTTCAGTACATCTGGAAATGTTCCTTGTTCAAGACATAAATTAATAATGTAGCACAATACAGGGGCTATTAGATTCCCTACTGCTTTAACAATCTTTGTGGAAACACCATCGAAACCTACGCTATTAGTGTTTTTAAGTGTTTTGATGGATTTAAGAACGTCAAATGGAATAATTGGAGTCAAAAAAATAGAATTAGGCTGATTATGTGGAAAAGAATTATATGAGGGTTTGTTGTGATCAATGTCAACATTTATTGATGAATTTGTAAAAAAATTAAATACATTCGCTATTTCAATCGGTTCAGTTATCTCTTTGTTATCTTTATTTACTACACTGGGTATATGCTCTCTAGGTAAGCTGCTATTACACTTATTAATTATTTTCCATGTTGCTTGGGACTTGTTTTTTGACTGATTAATATAATAGTCATTTTGTGCCTTTTGAGTAAGATTTATTATTCTCTTGTACCGTCGACTATAATTGACAAAAACTGATTTATTTTGTGTTGTTGGTGATAGTCGATATTTCCATAGGAGATGAAACCGTTTTTAACTACGAGATTTTATGCCCTTTGAAATCCATTTCGGTTTGTTCAAAGTAGATATTTTAACTTTGATTTGTGGGAAACACAAATTATAAAAAAGTGTAAATTTTCATGTTCATGAAATGAGTTAAATGCTTTATTTGGGCAGCTTGTCACATATGCGTCACTAAAACTTAAACTATTGATACAGTTAACGAATTTATTTATATTATCAAGAGAAAAATCTCGATGGTAAGTATACCAGTATTTTAGCCTGAAAGTTTTTTTTACTTGTATTTTAAGAGTTTGAGCAGAGTGATCGGAAAATGCTAATTCTTTTACCTCTCCTTTTGCACCGCGAATATTATGTATTATGTTATCAAGACATGTTTTGCTGCGGGGTCTGGTGGGTTCATGAAATTGTTTCACATGAACTTTAGGCTTGGTTGGGTCGGGTAGGGTCGCAGGGCCACAGGTCACGGTTAAGTGTGGCCTACAGTAGCGATGGGCGATTATTACTAAATTAATCGAATCATTCGAATGGTCTCTGATATCGAATGTATTCGATAAGCAACCGCAGTTCGATAATTCGGCGAGCAATACCGGAGCGAGCGGTGCGCAAGCCGTAAGTACTACTAACGAATGACTCGTCATTCGTCGCGTCGATTAATCAATCGTTCGCTGCCTGTCCTGTGCGCACATCTATCAAATGCATCGAAGGGCCGAATTTTAAGCGTCAGTAGTAGTTGTTATAGACTATCATTCCAGTACCATATTATTGTATTGTCATCAGAACTACTACATACAGCTGTTAATTTTCATGACGCTACGATCCTTGGAAGATGGGTAAGTTACCTTAGATTCCATTACTTAGTTACATACAGATCGACCTTATAAAAGCGTGTTAGAAATACAAAGTTGTGTTAAGTGTCAAACCTTACTTGCTTTGGCACTTTACACAACTTTGTATCAGGTGATATAAAAAGAGTAAAATGTTATAATATATAAAACGGAATTTTGCGTTATCGGTTCCTCAAAAAATGCATATACATATTATTCTGCACTACCAAAGTACATCAAATCAATCTACCTACTTCAATATCTGGTAATCTTACGCAAACACAGCTTTTACTTTTATTGCTTTAAAACAACAGGAGATGCAAAACATCGCGAAAGTGATCCAAATATTATATAACATCTAACTTTAATATGAAAACGATATTATACATATAATTTTAATAATGAGCAGCTGTTATACCAACTATTAAATATTAAAATGAATTTTGAATATACTTCTTTCGAAAGATCGCACTAATGCGTTGATGTCTTTTGTATGAATCGAATGTTGCGATTAAATGAAATGTTATTGTGATAAAAGACTTGTCCATTAATGGTTTTTTAATCGTCAATATTTCCAACCAGAATAAACTAAATATTATATTAAAGAGTTCACAAAAACTAGCCTTTCTCCATAATTAATATATTTTTTTAGGCCACCGATTTAGAGAGAAATTGAAATTAATTTTTTTCGTTGTCTGCACAGAAACCGCACCTTCGCCTATATCAATTAACGCATGAAAAAAAAATTGACAACAAAATTGACATTCCATTGACAGTAGTACCTATTATATAATCTGTGGTAGTACCTAGTAGTATTTATCCACGAGGGGAAAGGCAATGGTACATAGCTATACAGCCAGGAAATACAAGTAAGTGATCAATGGATGATGCCTGTTACAAAACTTTTTTTTTTTCAAAAATGGAGGCGTTTAAAATTCTGATTTCTATGGTTACGTGTTTTATATTTTTGTAGCTTCAAAATAAATATAGGTTTATTAGTGGTTGGTGATATCTTAGAATAAAATACCAGCCTCTATACAAAAAGAGGACAAGTCCTTTTAGAAGATATTTGTAGGAACTATAATTAGAAGTTTTGAGTATATGAATATTTTCCTAATGCTCTTGCTTTTGGCGATTAAAAACCACGTTAATTATACATCTGTGTGTTTTGTGATTTCTAGTTGCGTCTAATAAAAGATTTTCGATCTTTCATCTCTAAATAATTAAACAAACACCAGACTTTTGACAGGCTGTGTTTCAGTAGATCTTTGTAAAATGCGTTGCTGAAGTTGAGTTGCCTCTTTTAAACACTCACCCATCTCTTGATAGGTGTACTATGTATGTAGACATCGGCGTCAGAGCGGAAGATCGAGATCGCGCTGCCTCACGCAATGTTCTTAAGGATGCGTTGCTGAAAATGATAATTCCTCTGATGCGGAACCGTGACTGCGTTACCAAAGTAGCTAAGTATTTCCGCTATTTTCTAGAGATGCCATAGCGATCCCGGCGAGCGCGCGATCTTGCAACTTTAATTTCGCTGAGGACGGTTCCGCAGCGGAGATGTGCTATACTTAGTTCTGAACACTCACCACTCTCTTGAAGGGCTCTGACTCAGTATACAGATGCAGGGACACGTCAGGGTCGGGACAGGGTTCTCTGTCACGCCGCCACACGCAGTCTTCAAAGGATGCGTTGCTGAAGTTGTCGTTGTGAAGGAATAGAGCCTCCTTGATCGGGTGCCGCTGGCAGAACACTGAGCCTGTTGTGGAGAGTAATAAAATAATTAAATGGATAGTACATATTTAAAGTGAATTAATAAGAGTTATGGAAAACGAATAAAGTGCATAAAACAAAGGTAGTTCTAAAAGTTTGGAAGTACTTGTTGCTATACACTAAGCAGATCGGCACTGTAGGTTCGGCAGTAAGTATTTGTAATGTTAAAACAGCCGACGTAATTACCATGATAGTAACTTACATTTGTTTATAACCCTACTACTATAGGTACCTTTATCGGTAGGTAAGGTAAGGTAAGTAGGTAAGGTAACTTAGAACCGTAGAACGCGGAAATTGACAAACAAGCCTCAATCTGACGCGGTGGCACAAGCTAAGGGTTTCACAAACATGCATTATTCCAGTCACAAGCCGTCACTTTGTGTAGAAAGTCGGGGTCACATCATGAATTAGGGTGACGAAACAAAAAGAACACAAATTATAATTTTAATAGTACAGAATTTAGAATTTGACTGGCAAGAGATTTTTATTGTACTAATGAGATGAGATTCCCATCGATTTCCAAAGTATTTTTTTCATTAGTAAAGAATATAGAACTTACGAGTCGTACTTCTAAATATTTGCCACAAAAAAAAAGATTTTGTTCATGTCTTTAAGACTCCGAAACCCAATGCTTACTCGTAAATATATAACAATAGGTTGTACGCCTTTTGGCAAGTTAATTTTAAACATAATGCTTATTTATTGCAAAGAGCCAACCAATGCAAATAAATCGCATTTGCTGGATCTGGTACCTAATTCGAAAAGTACCCTCTTACTACTATTCCTAGTTTACATAGGTTTAAGTTAGTAGAGTGCAACTTATTATTGTAGTTTTTGTTTTCTTGACAGTAAAAAATTTCAAACATTTTCTTTTGGTTTTTTAATACTAATAATTGTACACCTTAACTAATGCAATAAATATCCTGATTAAGTTGATCCGGCTTGATTTTATTGATTGAAGATGTCTTGGTGTTATGTAAAAGATAAAAAGCACGACCAGAAACTATGACACAGCGTTCACACGCTCACCTGTTTTGTGGCAAAATCAAATGAACCCAATTCGTTTGGTTGATCGATTAATTCACTTGAGTTCCTCTCTTTGCGGCCAGGAAAGGAAAATAGGATGGAAAACCCAGTCGGAAAATTCACAATGAAGTGATGGTTGTGAATAAATGCATACCGGCATTAGCAGGTTCTTTTAGGTAAGTTAGGTTTATTCAGTTTAATCAAATTTAAAAAAAATAAAAAAATGCAAATTAGTTTATGATAGTACTTGTCGTACCTATTATTACTACACAACTAGTACTTATTAAGAACGTAAGAGGCAGAGGCACTTATTATTTTCGTTGATATTTAGAATCATTTATTGAACAACAAACAAAACACCTGAAAAGTTCACTGTAGCCTAAAATTAACAAGTCCCATTTCGTTAACCCTGTCCTACGCAGGTTTCAATTCGGACCCACAAAGTCTTTTTACAAGAATAATTAATTAACAAGTAGATAGTTAAGTATAGTTTGGCAAGCACGTACCTTGCGTGAGCAGGGCGATCGCAACAGCGAAGGTGGGCGCGCGCATCGTGTCGGCTGAACAGCGCAGCACTGCGCAGGATGCGATGACAACATGCGCGTGCGCCGACTCGCGAGGGTCGCTATGACTGTCGATCGGTTGACTTGGAATGTTGGTGGAATATCAGCAGTATCTATCGGCATAGATATTAACAAAAATTGTTGACAGTGCGACACTAAAAATTAATTGTAAGATTTGTAAAGCGAGATATAAATACAGCAATTATCTAATACATTTGTGTCCCGTTCAATTGACGAACTATTTTATTGATATTAATTAGTGATTAAGTACAGCACAGTCGAATTAAAAAAACTACAACTAGCGACAGGTTATAGGGTCTATTGGGTCTATAGAATAACCTATTCTATGGATCCATTCTTTAGGTAAACAAAGTATGTATTACACATTCTATACTATAAGGTATTATGTGCTATTATTACAAACATAAACCTTCGTAAAAAGATAATATTTCTAAGAATTTTATGGTACCAAGGAATATAGTCTATCAATTCAATAATCCGATTTTACTACAAATTGGGTTTGAATAGAGGTTGCACTTCAGTGACGCATGCGTTGCTCCAGATAATGTTAGTTCACGAAATAGCTCGTCGTAAGTGCTAAATTCATTTATGACTGCTTTTGCAACGTAGAGTCGCCTGTCGATGTTTTAACATGTCACAAATGGCAAGTTGGTAAGTAATTAAGTACCTTCTGCTTTTTAAATCCCTAATGCATACTCTTCTTGTGGTTAGTAACATTATTCTTCAACCTTTATCAAATGCATCGAGCAGGTTATTTGCTCGGTGATCAAATGCAACTCGCGCGATTTTGATGTTGCTTGCAAAGCTGTATCTACACTTAAATGTTCGTTTCTAAAGGCAGTCCTTTTAAACTTTCTGCCATAAGTGAAATTTTACGATGCACTTGCTTGTTTAATACTTACGTACTACGTAACAAATAATTCGTAAAATGTCAGTAATGAGAAAACGTAAAATGTCTCCGATCTGAGTAACAGTCTTGAAGTAAGAGATTATTTTTTTATTTCACAAACCATAGATTAAATACCTACTCCAGATATTCGGTTAATATTTGGACCATGTTATTCGACTACGGCGGCCAATCTCAACAGAGATTAGCCAACTGCGCAGGACATATTATAGTGCACAAGTATGTGCGCAAAACACAGGTGCACTCTCTGTTCCTTCACTCTCATAATTCGGTGAGACGGCAGTCCGACATGACCGTAGAGAGGCGCAGGACCAACGGCATAAACTGCTTTCCGAGCCAAGGGGGTGTTTTAATATTTATTTTAGAAAACGTAATCCGAAATTATTTTCTCTTCAGGTTTATCGTAATAAAACATCCTTTTATAGCCCTGTTATTCGCATGTGTCGATGTTATAAATAGTTGTTTTGTTGTGAAGCCCGCTGTTATGGGTGATCATGATCCATTCTAAGGTCCTAGTCTAAATGCATATTTTGGGTTATAGTCTAGCTGTAAAACATTTTTATCTATAATAATATCATAAAGAGGAAAGATTTGTTTTGTTTGTTTATTTGCAACGAATAGGCTCCGAAACTACTGAACCGATTTGAAAAAATCTTTCACCATTAGAATCCTGCATTATCTGCGATGGACATAGGCTATATTACATTATCAAAAAAGTTAGGGTTCCGTATGAAAACTTTGATTATGTAACCAAAGGAGTAAAAGGAAAATCATTAAATTGCGAACGCTGCGAAAACTATTGACAATAGCGCAAAGTAATGTTCTACGGTTTTGTAGAGGACATCATTATCTATAATAAAGTCCTTGATAACATATGTCTAACTATAACAGTTAAGTCACAATAACTCCTTTTTTTGGTAAAAATATGAAATTTTTGCGGCGGCAAAAAGAAAGCCACAGTTTCAGTATGTTGGTATTAATCCTTATCCAAATAAATCACGTCATATTCAAGGCTATATCAGTACCTGTAAATTACTTTTTAAATTATTCAAATCGGACATACTATTAAAAAATTATCACGCGTAATATAATATTGTATCGAAGTTAGGACGGCAGCAAAGTTGGCCTTTTGCTATATCGTCAATAGATTTATTTTTTTATTTAAAAACTTTATTGCACTTAGAACAGTGTACAAAAGGTGGACTCAATGCTAAAAGTATTCTCCCCGAGTCATACCTATACCTATGTCGATGGCGTATGTGTGAACAACCTGAGCTACGCCGACGACATGGTTCTTCTGAGTGCGTCGATCTGTGGCCTAAGAAAACTGATACGCATTAGCGAGGAGTATGCGAGTGGACACGGTCTAAAGTACAATGTGAAGAAGAGTCAATGCATGGTGTTCAAGGCGGGTACCAAGTGTCCCGGGGACTTACCACCGGTACTATTTAATAATGTCCCGTTAGAAGTGGTCGATCACTTTAAGTACCTGGGACACGTAATAACTCCTGACCTCAGAGACAATACGGACATCGAGCGGGAACGGAGATCGTTGTCCGTTAGAGCGAACATGATAGCCCGCAGATTTGCGCGATGCTTACAGGCGGTCAAAATAACATTATTTCGAGCTTATTGTACACCACTCTATTGGGCCAGCCTGTGGGTTGATTATAATAAACGGAGCTACAACGATCTTCGTATCCTGTACAATAACGCCTTCAGGGTCATTTTGGGGCTGCCCCGCTTTTGCAGTGCCTCGGGTATGTTTGCGGAGGCGCCCACTGCCTGCTTCCACGCGACCATGCGTAAGCGGTGCGCGTTAATGGTGCGCAGAGTGCGGGCCAGCTTCAATGTCATCCTGAAGGTGATAGGGGATAGACTGGACTGTCCCTTCCTCCGGCACTGCTGCGACAGACATGTCCCAGTAGTTGCTGGGGTAAAGGGCTTCTAAATAAATAATATTTTTATATTATTAATGGTTGTAATGATAATAATAATATTTTTCCAATGAATTGTAATTTCGAATAGTATTTTCTTTTTGACATGTTATTGTTATTTTATTGCAATTATATTGATGTAGTTTATTTAATGACTGTTATAATGTAGGGATCATTGTAATCTGAAATAAAATAATTTTGAAATTGAAATATAAGTCATGCACAAAAATTGTAATGGGTGCAGGATAATGTAGTCGAATAGAAATTAAAAGACGCAACAAAATATTATAATGTAGATATAGATGGCGCTGTACGTATTTAACTTATTATTATTATTTTTTTAATTACTAGGACGTACGATTTGTTGAATTGCAGTTCAAGCAAAGAGGTCTCTGCCGCCTGCCTTAACTATACTCACCTATTGTCGCTTGCACACAGAATACGACAAGACGCAATACTCTTTCTTTGGCCATCGTGGCAAGGCGGTGGTGACTAGGAAAGTACTTTAATATTGCTGATTCCTTCTTGACTTTTGTCTAATTAATTGTTTAAATGCACTTATCCTAGATCAGAATTACCTATTCATGGTCCGATTTTGAAAAAAAACCTTTGTGTAAGGTACAACGTATCTAGCAAGGCTATAAGATAGGTAATTTAAAAAAATTACGTTATGTTCTTTCAGGAATGGAGTAAAATCAAAAGGTGCGAATGAAGTCCTCGGGGACTGCTATTTTTTCTATTCTAATATTATAAAGAGGTTAGGGTCGGTTGCACCATATCTCACATTATAACTGGAAAAACGGAGGAATTATTATTTTTGTTTAAACATGCTAATCACAGGAACTGCTGAGCCGATTTGAAAAAAAAATTGTGTTAGATAGCTTATTTCTCGGGGAACGTTTTGTATGAGCTATAAAATGCATGATACCTACCTAGAAATCAACGGGGAAGCAGTTAAATCAAAAAGCACGGACGAAGTCGCGGGGAACCGTTATAATTAATATGTTCATATTATTCACACGCGTTTTGATTCTTATCTTAAAAGATATCACAGTTGTAAAAAATACTACGCTCCTAACAATGCCCACAGGAAATCCTCAATTTACGCGAACGAAGTCGCGGGGGACCGCTAGTTTCTTATATTTTTTCTGATTGATTCCCGAATGAAACCTGTTTTGTGTCTTTATTAATAAATAAATAACACCACCAACTTCCTGACTCTGTGTCTGAGTAATTTCAAGACAGAAAAACCCAAACACTCTCGGCCCGACCCGGGATCCGAACCCGGGACCTAATGGATAGTACCCAGCATGCTGACCACTAGACCAACGAGGCAGTCAACCTTATACCTGAGTACAAAGTAGGTATACTACTTAACCTATGGATTCTGTGATCATGCGTAGCATGGCAGGACAGACTGGATTGGATACTGAACCTTTATAACGCCTTGCATTTTCTTAGCAGTCAGATTACACGAGTAACGAGTTCATTGCCGTAAGGATGGAATTAGGCGTAACAGTGAATAAATAATGTAGAGTTTTACCATTTAAACCAAAATAAAATTATCATGCTAGTAGGAAAGTAAAATTCTTGTATGCTTTTCAAGTAGAAGAAATTTACTTAAAAATACGAATAACCTATTTGATACCACCTAAGGAAAAAAAGTTTTCGAGTCAAAGCTGCATGGGCTGTATTGAGGAGCTCTACTAAATTGTCTAAAATGCTTACTAGTTACCATTATGCTATTTTACTCTCATGAATGTAAGAACACTAAATCGTTTCACATTTGTAATGTAAGGCGGAAGTTAAAGAGGATCCCACGACAAAGCGTGCTGTCAAAAGAATGAGATCTATCTGCGAGTGTGCGTGCAAGGCTGTATTGCGGCGTCGGTCGAGGTACTGAGGCTGTGTAGAGACACGCTTGAGGCTGTGTGCGCGCGCGCAGGTGAGAGAGCGCGCCGGAGCGGGACGGGCGCCGTGAGCCTCGCAGGTAGCGCCGCGCCGCAGACCCCGCCAGTCTCACACACGCGCCCGCGCGCACCCACGTCCTACCGCGATAACCTCCGCTAAACCAAACAAAACATTACAGCAAACGACTCCGTAACACCCCTCAACGAAAACATCAATCAACAACACCGAGTGAAACCGAAGTGTATAACGAAATCCACCACTCCACCGGATAATTGCGCGAATGCCACGGACCACAACCTACGCAGCCGGCGTCCCCCACCTCCGTTCATTCAAGGACCAATCGTTGAACTCATGCTGCCTCCGCTTTCGCGTCTACACGATTCGCTATAGAAATAAACTCCAAAACAATGCGAAGGATCGTATGAGCTGATGACTGTCCGCGAAACTGTTTCCACGACAATGTCAATCAATCAGAACGCGGGCCAGTTTAATAAACCAAAACAACAACTAGGTAAACAGGGCTCCACAGAACCGGTCAACTTTCCACCTCGTTATCACCCGCCTCCACCTGCCGCCGGTGGCCCCAAACTAGCCACTATCGACCCGGCCGCGAAGGAGTTCAAACCTCCTTATACAGGAAAACCTATCGATCCGAACAAATTGCAATATCCAGTGGGAGCGCACGGGGCCATCGCGGGGCCTTACCCGAGCGGGTCGATACCGTTCGTGAAGTATCCACAGGGCTATCCTCAGGGATACCCTCTGCCGCCGGGAGCACTACGAGTGATTCGACCTCCAGCGGAGGTCATTACGAAAGCTATCGTCCACGAACCAGTGGAGCCGACAGCACGGGCGAGAAGCGCTGACGACACTCAGCGAGCCCAACGAAACCTAGAAGAAGAGCAGCTACACCGGAGATCAGCTGATATGCTGAAGTTTACTAAGCGCGTAGAAAACGAAGGACCGAGAAATTCGACAGATCAAAGACGACAAATTCAGACGCTTTTGGATGAAATAAAAGCTCTCAAAGAAGCTAATCGTCGATTGAGTGAAGATAATCAAGAACTTCGTGACCTGTGCTGTTTTTTGGACGATGATCGACAAAAAGGTCGTAAACTGGCGAGGGAATGGCAACGATTCGGAAGGTACACGGCGTCGGTGATGCGTCAGGAGGTGTCGGCATATCAGAGCAAATTGAGGGAGCTAGACGATAAACAACAAGAGCTGATTCGTGATAATTTGGAACTGAAAGAGTTGTGTTTATATTTGGATGAAGAGCGTGAGAGAACAGCATGTGTAAACTGCGGCAGAACACCAGGCCGCGAACGAGACGACGGAGATGGCAGCAGCAGTGGGACGAATGTAGAGGAAGGACCTCGAGCCGCCCCTAGTGTTCCTATCACTCATCCACAGCTCGCGGAGAGAACAGTGCAGTATGTGCGAGATTTGGAACAAAAGGTGCGAAGGTTGGAGGCCGAGAAAGGGGTCGGCGGTGGATTAAACGAGCGACCTGAGGCAGTTGTAAGGGCATTGCAGGTGTTGGAGGTAAGGGAACGCGTCGAGAGAGAGCGGAGGCGACCGGCGCCTGACCTCGACACGGGTGAGCAAGCCTTGGTCCGAGAGATGTGCAACGTCGTATGGGGCAAACTGGAAGACGCGCCGCCGCAAGCCCCGCCGCGTTAAAACTTTCAACTAATATTGCAGTGATAAAACAAAATGCGTTGTCAGCAAAAAGTACAAGTAAACACGAACTTACGTGATCAGTGTTGTTGGTTGTGATTGGAATGCAACTTGATCGAGGTCACGGCTTCAAGTCTCGTGACCTAAAGAGCGGAATTAAGTGCTTGACCTTGTTTATCAATCGAATATAACTGAACTTTTGCTAGATAGGAGTCGAATACAAAAAAACACGTTTGATGCTTACTTGCCAACGAAACGCTAATTAGATTTTAATCCAATCAAACAAAACACAGAAACCGAAAAGTACAAAATAGAAGATTAATTATTACTTTTAGAAGTAGCGATGTAAATTTTCAATGAAAATTGTATTTAGAGTTTCTTATTTCTTCTGGTCTGAATAGTATTTATCAATTTATTTATGATGCCTATAATTGCCTTGATTGTGAAATGTTAAGTATATTTTATTCAAAATGAGGCTATAAAATAACTGAGTTTTGTCTGTCTGTGATTGGCCGAAATTCTTTCCTAAGCTGGGATAAGATCTGATACCCTTTTCCTAATTTGCATTGTTTAAAGATCTGATGTTGAATAGTATGTCTTCTGTTCTGTTGGTTAAATGCTTAATATTTTACTATGTCCGTCCCTTTCTAGTCAGTGCGTGCTTATCTACATCCTTGCAGAAATAAAGAGTTGTGTAAACTGCGAAAATATATCCCAGCTTTGCCTAGCCTTCAGTCTGTGTTTTATGAATGCCTATTAATTTATTACAAACGAATTTGTAAGAACTAAATAAATTATTTCTGTTTTATACCTTTGTTGTTTTATTATCTTTTGCTTGAAAGTTGTCTTGGGGACATGTTAAAGATTTTGTAGCTTTGTTCGTAGTGTACCTTGCATAAAATTAGAACTTACCTACCTACAATTAGGTACAGTACAACACACCTTCTTAGTTGGCTAAGTAATAAAGTTCATGACTATTTTTTTTCATTAACTTGGGAAGAGTTGTGTCATTGTCAGTGATTGTCAAATACTTCATAACGGATCGATATATTTTTTGAAAAAAATTAAATTAAATTAAATAGGTAAATTAGCTACGTAGTTAATTTATAATGGCTACAGAAGAGAAAGGTGAACCAGGAGAGGACGAGGATACCATCGGAGTAACTATTTATTTCATTTAGCTCAATCAATTTTTTTCGCAATGCGATTTATGTATAATCAAATGTATATACTCCTGTAAAATGAATAAAACGAACCTACTTAGATCGTTTAGCAAGACTTTGCGTTACACGTTACTAAAGCGTTGCCTTCTAGATTTACGTAGGCGGTCGGAACAACGAAGGCGAGAGACATGGTGAGGGCTGGGCGGTTCTCCCCAATGGCGATTTCTACCAGGGGTGCTACTGCAGAGGTCTGAGAAATGGAAAGGGATTGTACGTCTTCAAGAATGGGGCACGCTACGAAGGTATTCCAGATTTCCCTGGCGGAAATGTTAATAGATTTACTCACTGACTCTACAATCAGACAAGGCGTCATTTTGTAGGTCGCAGGATCGCGCTGGCTAAAAGCAGTCGCTTATAACTAGTCACTTTGGGTAACAACCGGGGCCTTTGTCCTGTCGAGCAGTGAACATGTCCTCACTCTTGCTCTGATCATGATAATAATGTTATAAATAATGACCGCCTCTACATTTTATGAGTGTAAACTACGAGTCCCTAACACCTTTAGATCTCGAGTTCTAATATTTCGAGTATTGTTGTCCCAAATATATAGGATGTCCCGTAAAGAGCATGCCAGACTGACACAGGAGATAGCTTAGCCATAAACCTTTTTAAAAAAATAACACTCACGTCCCTAATAAAAGTCTCACATAGGTTTGGACGATAATGCCACTTCTTATGTATTTTTATTTGTATGAAGAATACAAGAAAGTTGTATTATCTCCTAAACTATGACTGTTGCTTTTATGTAACTTTGTGTTTTTTTTTAATTTTTGGAGAAAAAGGGTCATTATTTCGCAAACCAAAATACTTTTTAGTTTGAAAGATCTATGGCTAAACTATCTCCAGTGTCAGTCTGGCACGCTCTTTACGGGAAATCCTGTATATATCTCTTCTGCAGGGGAATGGCGCCGTGCGATGAAGTACGGCGTTGGCACTATGCTATACCCCGACGGCTCCAGATACGAAGGGGACTGGCGCCACGACCTGAAGCAGGGATTCGGCGCTTATTATTACCCGAACGGAGACATTTACGAAGGCGCCTGGTTTAAAGGCAAGAGACACGGGCTGGGGACGTATTTCTACGCGGAGCACCAGATAAAGTTTATGGGCACGTGGTTGGAAGGCATCATCCAAGGACCGGGGCAAATTATTTACCCTCGAGTCCGATATCACGGCTCCTGGCTGAAGGGCGTACCGAAAGGGCCAGGGTGTTTCGTGTTCGATACTAATTGCATGCAGCATGGATTCTATTTGCTGATAAAAGATCCCGCTCTGGAAGAGTTTGGAGAAGGCGAAGAAGAGAAAGACGAAAAAGAGTTGAAGGAAGAGAGAATGGAAGAGGAAGAGGAAATTGAGTTCGATGAAACAATAGGTAAGGGCTATATCACATTTGTGAATGAAAATACTAGGTATTCTTTTCAATCAATTACAGTGTCACTCAATCAGAGGTTCAAAAGTCTATTGTTCTCAAAAAATAAAACTCATATTAAGTTCCCAACGGGTCCACGACATTTTAACATATCAATTTTTTATAACTTGAGCAATTATTTTGCAAGTTTTTACGAAATTAAATCAAATTTCACTTACAAAAATTAATCGACTGTGTCATCCGGTGGGACTCGAACCCAAGTCCCTTCGCTATTCGGGCGAGTGCTCTTACCAACTGAGCTACGGAGGACGTTAGTCAGTCGACGAATTTTTGCAAGTGCTTGCTACGCCAGTGAGCCGGCGTTCGATTTCATCAATACTTGGGGAATGTACCCGCATGTATCCGATGGAAATATTTTTACAAATATTTAACCATCAGTTAAGATGAAATCAGCTTAACTTATTATATTTTTATAGCTTGAGCAATTATTTTGCAAGTTTTTACGAAATTAAATCAAATTTCACTTACAAAAATTATAATTATAACTATCAATTATTATAATCACTGGCGTAGCAAGTACTTGCAAAAATTCGTCGACTGACTAACGTCCTCCGTAGCTTAATTGGTAAGAGCACTCGCCCGGATAGCGAAGGGACGTGGGTTCGAGTCCCACCGGATGACACAGTCGATTAATTTTTGTAAGTGAAATTTGATTTTATTTCGTAAAAACTTGCAAAATAATTGCTCAAGTTATAAAAATATAATAAGTTAAGCTGATTTCATCTTAACTGATGGTTAAATATTTGTAAAAATATTTCCATCGGATACATGCGGGTACATTCCCCAAGTATTGATGAAATCGAACGCCGGCTCACTGGCGTGGCAAGCACTTGCAAAAATTCGTCGACTGACAAACGTCCTCCGTAGCTTAGTTGGTAAGAGCACTCGCCCGGATAGCGAAAGGAACGTGGGTTCGAGTCCCACCGGATGACACAGTCGATTAATTTTTTTAAGTGAAATTTGATTTAATTTCGTAAAAACTTGCAAAATAATTGCTTAAGTTATAAAAATATAAAAGGTTAAGCTGATTTCATCTTAACTGATGGTTAAATATTTGTAAAAATATTTCCATTGGATACATGCGGGTACATTCCCCAAGTATTGATGAAATCGAACGCCGTTCACTGGCGTGGCAAGCACTTGCAAAAATTCGTCGACTGACAAACGTCCTCCGTAGCTTAGTTGGTAAGAGCACTCGCCCGGATAGCGAAGGGACGTGGGTTCGAGTCCCACCGGATGACACAGTCGATTAATTTTTGTAAGTGAAATTTGATTTAATATCAAATTTTTCTTTCCCATTGGGTCCATGATAATGTTTGGTACAGACAGCAATGAAAGCTTGGGCTGAGGGATAAATTGACGAATAATTATCTGTACATAAAATCAACTTCTATGTAAACGATTCGGCTATACAATAGGCTTATTTTTGCATTATTTTTACATGACCTCCATTCATATTTAGTCAATTTCGGTCACAGCAATGAACAAACCAACTGTTACTCACCCAGGTAAGATAGCGGTGTGGCGCGCTCGCAACGTGACGGCTTACATGGCGGAGTTCCTGCCCCCGGAGCCGGTTCCCCTGCCAGTCCACGACTCCGTGCCCTCCCTGACAGATGAGAGCATCGAGACAGACATCATCCGCTTCGACCTACCCTCAGTTAGCGGGGAGGAGGAGGGCCGCGACGACAACGACTCCTGGCTCATGCATAGACAGAAGTTCCTCGAGGAAACTGAGCAGAAAGACGAGTAATAAAAAGAGTTATGGGCTATGTTTGTCATTTTTTATTAACTGCTTGTATGCCATTTCCAGGCACAATGGATGACCATTGATTTTTTTGTGGATCCACATTCCGGAAGGTTAAGGTTTTAAGAATATACAGAAGGTTAAGGTTTTTAAGAATTAAAAGGCTGGTAAGAATTAAAATGTTGCTGTGAAAATAGGGAATGTTTTTTAATACTATCTGAAACACAATAATAAGATTTATTATGGTCAATCACAATGGATGACAGTTGATTTTTTCATGAATCCACAGCATACAAAGATTCGTAAGTTTTTTTGGTTTTTACTAGTTAGAATAAAAATGACATAGTGAGTTTTAAATATTTTTTTATAATCCTATCTGAAACCTATGCTTTAGTAAGATTTGTCATGGTCAATAGACCGTAAAGTTGTTTTTCGGAGTTGACGGGTTTAATAAAGCCAAGGATAAATTCAAATGTATTTATTAAATAAGAAAATAAAATTATTACTTCTACATCTTAACCCAACACTGAGTCATTTGAAAGCAGTTTTATGAAGTGTGATAAAAATGTCTACTCACAAGACTGGCAATTTTGCACCTTAGAATTTTATGAACACAATTTGACACACATAAGGCTATATTTACTTAACATAAGTAAAAATGGGTCTTATTAGATAGAAAGAGATTGTCTCTAGTGCCATATATTTAAATTGCATGGTATATTTTTATTTATTTGTTTCACAGTGGAATTGTTTTGTTTCCATCACACCTGGATACCTAACATTTGAGAGACCGATTTGAGTTAATTTATTCATTCTTCAGCTTCAGTGTGTGAGATTTATTGTTGCTATTAGTTTGAAAATGGCAGCACACCTAAAAATATGGTAAACTGCTAAAGCTATGAGTTACAAAGTAACATTATACTTTGTGCTATAAAAACTAGTTAACTAGCATTAATACTAAGTTATATAAAACTACCTAAGTGGAGATGTTATGTTTGTGGATTTTGTGTAGGATTATTGTTGGAACCAGCATTATTGTTTTCAAATGTGGTTTTATTTTTGAGTAAGTATGCGGCTAGGTAGTTAATTGGGTCTGGAGGCCGTTCCTTGGCAAGGGCCGACAGCCCTTGTAGCAGTATAGGCACCACTGTTTGGTCTAGGTATTGGCGCGTAGGCAGTGCATTGAGATCGATCCTGGATTTGCGACTAGCATTGGTGTCATTTTCTTTTTCCATTGATATTATTTTCTGTAAAAATAAATTTCATTGCAATCAGCATTGGAAAAATATTAAAAAAATATAGTAAAAATATTGTGGGGCTCCTGTGTGCTAGTAATCAAATGATAGAAATACTAGACGACAAGTAAACCTGCACAACAACGTAGCTCTGAAGTACTCAGATTCATTATAATACCTAAAGGTGTGGAGCCATTTATTCATTTACTTACACGATTATTATGTCTAGGAATGCTACAAACATTTTGTATACAAAATATTACTAACCTTAACAGATTCAGGTATTTTGGACGGAGGATTCTCTTCCTTGAGAGTTGCCTGCAGTGAGGTTTCGGACATGGGTTGCAGCTATTTCAAAAACATAAATTATACCAGAACTATTATTGTTTTAAATAAATTTAAAAACGAATTGAATTTGATGAAGAAGGAATCAAGCCAGCCGAGAGCTGAAATAAATGACATTGACACTATTGACATTTTTTTTTCTTCAATTTACCCATTCTGGGTAGGCAAAGGATCAAGTCTATACAGCCACGTCTTCAGTATCTTTATAAAATTTTTTATCCTTTTTATTAGTATTCTTCTTCTTTTACAACTACACTAACACTAAACTACTAACTAACCTAACCTAACTCATTGAAATGCAAGGATAGTTTTCCTCTGCAGGCCTGCAGCACATAATTCAGATTATTTAACCACACAATCACAACAATGACCACGAAAAACGAATTTAAGAGAGTAACGAAGGCCATCTTTCCCATATTGCTTCTCGCCAAAAACTCCCTCGATGGTGACAGAGAACATTGAGAAGAAACAAGCGAACAAGAAAATTAATTGATTTTTAGGGTTCCATACTCTACTCCAAGTTCCATACCCTCGTGGCGCCCGGCCCACGCGCTTTAGATAAACCAAAATAAACATGGCGACTCCAACCCAGAACTTTTTTCAAAATACTTTCAATTACCGCCCACGCGCCTTTTAGAAGTCCATATTATTAATCTATGTATAATTTTTTAAAATTTTCGATGGTTACAGAAAAAAAAATGTTTAATTTCTGAACGAAATATTAAAGCAAAGGACTTGTCCATTAGTGGTTTTTTATTCGTCAATATTTCTAACCAGAATAAACTAAATATTATATTAAAGAATTCACAAAAACTAGCCTTTCTGCATAATTAATATAATTTTTAAGGCCTCCGATTTAGAGAAAAATTAAAATTAATTTTCTCTTTGTCTGTACAGAAACCGCACCTTCGCCTATATTAATTAACGCATGAAAAAAAAATTGACAGCAACATTGACATTCCATTGACAGTAGTACCTATTATATAATCTGTGGTAGTACCTAGTACAACCTAGTAGTATTTATCCACCAGTGGAAAGGCAATAGTACATAGCCATACAGCCAGGAAATACAAGTAAGTGAACAATGGATGATGCCTGTTACAAAACATATTTTTTCTCAAAAATGGAGGCGTTTAAAATTCTGATTTCTATGGTAACGTGTTTCATATTTTTGTAGCTTAAAGATAAATATAGGTTTATTAGTGGTTGGTGATATCTTAGAATAAAAAACCAGCCTCCATACAAAAAGAGGACAAGTCCTTTCCGGTAAGCTACCATTGGCTGTGACAGTCGACAAACGTCCTTTTTAAGAAAATGGACGGTGGTATGGCTGCCTCACCAAGACGTGGTAACTAAATCGTATTTTTTTATTATAATCCGTGACTGTCAAGTATATTTTTATGCAAAAAGTTGGTCTTTAATGGGTATCACTTAGGTGGAGTCTATGATTTCGCTTTTTAAGAGACGAAATTCTGCAAACTCTTGGATTGAAATAATATGACCTTTGTGAAGTCCTTTAGGTTGAAGTTAGTATAAAAAAAAATCTTTGATAATTGTTTTGCTTATCACTTTGTGTGTGATTTTTGAAATATTTGGAATATAACCTACTTAAATAACGCTACTTACCTTTGACGAATAATTGAATATAATTTACACTACTAGCTATTCGTCTTCAGTCTGTGTACACTTATCTAGCAATGTTCTAACTCAGTATTTTAAGCCTGGTTCAGAGTATCATTCTAGATTTTATGATTTTTGATTAAGAATATTAATAAATATTTTTGGCGATAAGAATTATTATGAAAAAGAAAAGATATGCGATAGTAAAAATTTAATATTTCATAACTATAAGAGTAAAACCTAAAACTTGTTATAGGAGACTTATAAGAAAAATCCTGTAAGAGAGATAAATTAATGGATGTCATTTAATTAAAAAAATAATTGAACAAACACATAAATCTGACAAATTTGGCATTTACATCACTTACTAATTCCTCTTTAGTCTAGTAACTGTGGCTCAATGGTCTTTGTACAGTACAAATGATAGATAAATAATTGAAATTGAAAAAATATGCTAATATAATCATTACTATACCCTGAAAGTTTCACATCAATCTGGTAACTCTAACATATACAATTTACAACTCCAAACCTTGGGCGTTTAAGACTACAACAATTAGGTCCTATGAGAAGGACAGTCGGGCCGTCTTCAAGGAAGAGTCAAAAACTTTCTGGGCGCCACGAGGCTATCCCAAGGTAAAAACGGGACTCAATACTTTATTGCTATTACACCTCCGCTGTCTGTCTGTCACAAGGTAGTGGATTATGTAACTTTGAATGCAATCATTTCAATTAAAGTTTTGTTGCTAAAGTTGGCCATTCACAGCCAGTCAAACTAATTTGTCATTCTGAAGTACGAACAAAATTTGACGTTTTCAATATCGGTGATTGAAATCTAGGCTATAGGCATAAGTACTAAAAAAGTAACTTAACCTTATAATTTTTTTCCGCAATTGTCCATATTTTACCGGTTCTAAGACCTTCCCGCCCATTTTACCCACTAAATTAAAAACTAAAAGTACCCTTTGCGTGGGGAATTACCCACGTTCTGGCCTCACTATGGTTGGTTGAATGGTTTTGCTACCTACGCGGGGAGTTACACAGGCCTGTAGGGCTATTACGTATCTCATTTGTCAACCAAAGTTATCACTATGCCTTGATGTCTAACTGTGAACTGTAAAAACATGGTTTTCGTATTACAGAACTTCGGTTCCTAACTAAAATGACGTCATCGCCGGTATATGCTGATAGGCACTGGCATATCCACTGTCCAACTTTTGACAGCTGTTTATGTATCGATAAACTGATTTTCGTATTATGTAAGCCCAGTGGATATCAAAATCGTTGATCACCGAAGTCAAGTGGCTATTGATAGAAACTACATAGATGGTACGGAAACCTTCGTGCGCGAGTCCGACTCGCACTTGCCCGTTTTTTTTAAATACAGGTTTTACGGCCTTGGAACAGAGTTCATACAGCCTATTCTTCATTTATAAATAGGTACCTATTTCTATTTACACCGGAACTTAGATTGAAGGATTTGCCACACTGTATGCGTTCTGTTGTGGTCAAGTTTTTAATCCAGCCCGCATAATGTATGAACAAAGTACTTGGTCTCTATGTACAGGCAGGTCTCTATATTATGTATAGATGTCGCAGGGATTTTGTTTTTGATTATTGTCAATGACGACTGGTTCCTATAATTTAACGGGCTCTTTTCAGTGATATTGTAATTTAACTAGGCTGCAATAGTAATATAATAATAAATCTAGGTTTATTATGAGTTGAGTTTGTGGTGGGAGCCCCGCGTGTTCTGATTGGTCAATTGAGTTTAATCAGTCGCAATACACATTTATAAACATTGGAGCGTGCCTTTTTAAATATCAGTTCATTACATATTTTTGGTGTTTTTATGAGGCATTTCGTGGATCATTCAAGTCAATATCTTCAAAATGAGTGATCGTGAGCATTTGGAAGTGTTCAATACTTGTAGTTCAGTTGGTAAATAAAATAGACCAATCAGCGATCGCTTTGATAATCTAACGGCTTTCTTAAACCAGTGTCATTGTTAAAATATCACTGCGTTACAATGCCACTGTATCGGTCTAGTGAAATTATAATGGCACTGAAACTAGCCAGTTAAATTGTAAGTAATGCAAACGATTGACAAAAATCAGTGTAATTATAATGTCACTTGTGAAATTATAATATCACGGATTTTATAATATCCCTGCGACATAGACACAGAATAAGTACTACATACAGAAGCTTGACTTTGCTATTGTATTCAAATAAATGTCTACTTAATGTCTTCAATGATTGATTTTATAAATCAATGGGTGTAATTTATTTTGCCTCAGAGTCAGGCACATTTTCCAGTAGGTACACCTATATATGTGGTGTCGAGTGGTACAACAGGTCTGCCGTATAGTAGCTTACAGCTTGCCTGTTGACCTGGCCTAGCTAATAACATTATGTAAGAAATGTGCTTACTTTGTTTAAAACCAATGGAAATTCTCATCTACTGTTACGCCAAGGCTCGGCCAATCATAGCCAAAGCCAGCCCAGCCAGCCCAGCCATAGCCACCGCACAGCCAGCCAACACCAAGCCACCGCTTGCCACCCTTCCCCACCGCCAATGTGCCTATACTGGAGGGGGAAAGCCTTTATAAGCGACGGACAGCTCAGTCTAGCAGACTTGTACACAGCAGCCACTGAGTAAGCTGAAACTCTGCCAGTTTGAATAACTATAATCATTATTCTTTGTAAGTGTGTGATTCGGCGATTAAATCTGTGTGCCTTATTGTGCGTTTTTATTTATGCCACTCGTTTGCACTCAGAAGTGGGATAAATAGAAAAAAATCGCCATTAAGCGTAATCACGCCGATGTATCTAATGTTGGTCGCCGTATTCGCCCATCCGGGTGGATAGTACCCTTGCCGACCCACAGCGAAAACCTAGAAACAAATTCCGAAAAAGTCACGCCGCCAGATAGGAAGATCCGAAAAAGAAAGAAATAGAACGAGCTTTAGAAGCCATGTGGAAGCTGAATAAGAAGGTACCCGCCATCAACAAAACCAAGGTACACTGCGCGGCATCGCTTACCCCCGAATTCATCCAGATACCGAAGAGTGAAAAATTAAGAGGTCAACAACGGCATTGCCACCGTCAATGAGATACCGACATTAAGAAGCGATTAGACGTGACCGAGGAACGCGCTCGATTTAAGGTCGTTACCACTAGCAAACAATGCCTCCTTCCTGGTCAGTCCATCGCCAAGGATCACACGGTAGAAAATAGTGATGACAATGATGTTTCACCCCCAACAACACTACGAGCTATCGAACATCTTCTACTCCATCCCTGCTACGTTACTGCACAGCACTACAGGATATATCAAGATCGTCAAAACTGGCACCCGAAATATCATCAGGCAGCCAGCGGAGGTGCTGAACGGTGCAGACAGCTGCGACGCCACAGCCATACCCGATGTTCAGGTCAGTCAAAAGCCAGTAACATTTTGCCACTGCCACTTAAGCCTTTAACAACAGTCACAAAAGCCCGCCAAATGTAGTTTCATATAATTGCATACCCGCCTAGCCAGAATAAGTACAATATCAGCATCCTCGCCTCTTTGCCTTAAGGACACGGGTTTATTTTTGATTAACTAGGTTTTAAGGTTATTTATTTTTATTTCATGCATGTCTTTGTGTTTATTTTCTTTTATTGAATAAAATGTTATTTAGTAGTACAATATGGGGTAAAGGTAAATAAAAATAAGTCAGATGATATTTTAATGTGTTTAATATCCGATTACAATGATTTGCAAGTAATATTCAAAAGCTAGGTTGCACTAACATATTACACATGAAAATTAAACTGACTGCTTCACAGCCCATATACAGACAACCATGCCGTGTGTGTGTACACAGTGAGCAGGAAATAATAATAACATCCAAAGTTTCTGAAATAATAGATGCAGGCGTTGTCAAGGAATCGGTCAAGTTTTGCTCCTCCGGTCGAAAACGTAATAATATGAATGGTGGTTATTGGGCTGTACGCAGACTACCGAGCGCTTAACGCCATCACCATCAAAGATAGGTCCGTTTCCTTACATCGACGATCAGGTCTCGATTTTAGCAGAAAGGAAACTTTTCACTACACCCGATTTAGCTAAAAGCTATCATTAGTTAAAATAAGCTGCAAAGATACGCATTAAACAGACTTTGTAACACCTCGACACTTCCGTTCCATTTGTTTTATGCGGGTGATGAATAAAAGAGTATATTTGCTAAAAATGAAAATTCTTCGGGTAGTTCGAAAACTATATCCGAGTATCCGACACTTTTAATAAATCGAACGATTATGAGGTCTTGACGATTTACATTATTATCCTTGATGATTTACAATTATTTTTCTAAGCTCCGATCTGAAAATCTAAGCTTTTTAAAAGTACCTAAATGCGAGTTTTTGCTAAATAAAATAAGCTACCTAGGAGACTAAATATCTTTTAACGGTATTCAACCGGGATTAACTAAATTGACAGTTGTGTGTGTCATTGCTTCGCTTCCTGCTTGCAGCCGCATTTACGAAGTTAGGCAGTTCCTCGAGATACCTTTATCATTAGTCTGTGGTTACTGGTATTGAGTAGGTATTTCTGCTAATTTATTTAAAAAAAATGTAGGTAGTTATTGCGTGTAACTCATTATTTTGATCTTACTAAGAAAAACGCTGTTCGGGTGTGGATTAGTGACTAGTGTCATAGTTTTGAGGAGTTTAATTTTTGTGCATGAAACCTGGCCTTATACGATCCTGACGTACCCTCGTAGATTCGGACGCATTTAAATCCGGTATTGCAGGCAAATAATTACAAAACAAACTGATAATACATAACGGTTAGTCATGTACTTCAGTAGGGTTACTGGTAAGAATGTAAGTATGTATCATGACTACGGGAGAGTGTCGCGTTGTCGAGTCATTGCGTACCTAGGTTACGAGTGTACCGTAGGCAAACTAGTTAAAGTAGTGACCGATTGCACGGCTGTGATATGAGTTTATTTGCACAAAACACTGTTACATACCTATTAAAACAATTAATCTCATTAAAACACAATTTTACGGATTACTTCGCTATTTATTTACATTTTATTTTAAACCTGACGTTTCGAACACTACAGCGATCGTGGTCACAGGGAGACTAAGGTATTATTTGTCATTACAAAGTTTTGACAAATTTTAACTACCGTCACTCAATGATATTTATTTTACGTTCCTATTTACGCAGAAAGAGCTAACCGTGTCTTGAGATCTTGCAGTGCTAGGTGTTGCTTTGGTTTTTGCTAGAATAGGATCCCATGCCGGTGGAACTTTCCAACCATCTTCTCTATTGAAATTTGGATGTTTTCTAATTTCAATGGCTTCACGTAGCATTCAAGGAATAAAACGCCGTTCTTTTGCAAGTATTTTAGGTTGGTCAAAACGAATGAAGTGGTTGGGTTTGTCTAAGGCATGTTCACACACTGCAGATTTCATGTTCCGTCTATGTTTTACGTCAGCTATGTGTTCTTTTATCCGCACGCTTATTGTGTTTTAATGAGTTCAACAATTCGCGTAAACGTAAGAAACAAAAACAATTAATGTTCAGCGTGTTTTACCAACGCATCTGTAGGCAAATATTTAAGTAGTTATTGAATGGCATTCAAAGGTTTTAAAACAATTATAAACAAATTGGCTATATAGCAAACAATGGAATTGAAATAGTAATCAAACAAAATTTTTCACATGCATGTAACTAATCAATTAAAATAAAGATCACAACACGAGCTTTATAATTATGTCAGTAATCGTATGTGAGTGTCTTTTTTTTTAATGTTTATCACACGTGTAAATCTGTAGACTACTTTTCAAACAAGTGCTTCTTAATCTTGTGCCCGTGAGTATACACCGATTATTATATGCGTGTATGCTGTTCGGGGAACCTTGACAAAGCGAGATTTTATTCCCCGTATACCTAGCTAGGTACCACTATCCAAGGCTACGATATAAGCATTTAGTACAGGCCGGGTGAGTGCATTAAACGTGTAGTAGACGTTCTGAGCAGGAATCCGAAATGTGGTAGGTATTAGGAACGTACTGTTTTATTTTACTGTACAGTATTAGGATGAGAAGCTTGAGTGTGTATTGGCCAACTCAAAGCCGGAAGTGCTACTAGGGATATCACCAATAACTTAAGCGTGATAGGGTATATTACAAAACATGACATTGAAATCACCTAGCTGTCCCTTCTTCGACGCAATGGGAGATAATTCAAATGCACCATGATAGACAGTATAGGACATGTAGGACCTCAGTAATGCTTGGACTTTGGCTCCCCAACATGACACGCTTTATCCGTAAATATGTTTAAGCTACTTTACGTCATACTTATGGTATAGTACGGTTATTTCCGATGCCCAACACCTTAAGAGCTAATGTGTGTGGCAGGTATATATTGATCAATTAGGCCCTTTTGCAAAACAAAAAAAAAAGGTTATTAGTATTATGCTGGTCCTAATGGATACTTTATCAAAGTTTGTAATAGCTAAACCTGCTAGCACAGTCGATTCAGTGGAACAGATTCTCATGAAGTTATTTGGTTTGGGTATCCAGATAGAGTAGTAAGTGATCATGGGAAGACCTTTTCGAGTAATTAGCATATTTCGACCTCTATTGCTTGTCTTAGGGCTACGAATACGAATCTTAATATACTTATTGCGTTGCTTGCCTCTGACCCTAGCAAAGTAGCGAATAATTGGGCTAACTGTTTCCCTGATGTATTGTGCCTAATACCTACAACTTACAAGCAATATGATTTAATGTCTGCCAAGCAAGAGCTCCAGCCACCGTTGCCGACGTAGCCACCCATGACCATGAGACTCTGCCAGTTACGCATAGGCGTATGAATGCTAGTGCAAAGTTAAGGCAAGATGAAGCGTAATTTTGATAAAAAGCGTAAACCCAGCCGGGTCTATAATAGGGAAGACCTAGGTAGATAGTGCAGCCAGTAGTTAAAACAAAACTCTATGATCATTATTCAGGTCCTTATACCATCACTACTGATTCATTGCGCCCCTAAACAAGCATTGATCCTATGTCTGCCAGCTTAGACGAGCAATCAAAGACAGAAGACCTAATCGATCAGAACTAATTTCCTTTTTCCCCATTGCGGGAGCAATTATTGTTTCAGGACGGCCGAATGTTACGCCAAGGCTCGGCCAATCATAGCTAAAGCCAGCCCAGCCAGCCCAGCCATAGCCACCGCACAGCCAGCCAACACCAAGCCACCGCTTGCCACCCTTCCCCACCGCCAATGTGCCTATACTGGAGGGGGAAAGCCTTTATAAGCGACGGACAGCTCAGTCTAGCAGACTTGTACACAGCAGCCACTGAGTAAGCTGAAACTCTGCCAGTTTGAGTAACTATAATCATTATTCTTTGCAAGTGTGTGATTCGGCGATTAAATCTGTGTGCTTAAGCTATTGTGCGTTTTTTATTTATGCCACTCGTTTACACTACTTATCATCGCCGATTTCACTGGAGCTGTGCTAAGCGATCCTAGGCGAACGCAGCGATTTTAATGGTTCTTATCATCCTCACTACGCAGCCTAAATCCGTTTGTTTTAAAATCGGTTTCTTTTCATTCTTTATTGAGATCTCATAGGTAAAGTAGACAGGCACTAGAGTAAATAAAACGAGTATTGCTTATATTCTACGTTTATTAGGTCCTCAAGTAGTGCGGCGGGGGCGGCGGGGGCGGCGCGGGGCGCAGGCGCGGCGCGCGCTCCAGCTGCCGCCGCCACGACGCCATGGCCTCGCTCAACGACCACAGTTCCGACAGCAGCGACAGGTCCAGCTGCCGGAGGCTCGCCTGGAATAGAAAGAGATAACAGGGTTAGAATCATAATTGAAGTTAAAAGCACAGATTATATAGGTAATAGTTACTACGTAAAGTCGCATCTCGTAGAAGCTGTTAGGGCTAAGACTGTGTTTCCGTCTGATGTACGCGAATGCGTAGCGAGCGAGGGTCGATTCCTGTGGAAACGGCTTTATTGGTTCTCAACGAACATATCCTCGCATATCTCGGTGTAAACGCAGCCTTATGCGCCGGTTGAACGTAGGCTTTCCCCAGTATGTAGACTATGTAGGTAATTCGTGACATTCCACGCGATAACTTGTTCTTCTCACCCATTAATCAAAAAAGCTCATCTAGTTTTGATAATTTATATTACTTTTCTGGACTTTGGAAGCTTACGACAAGTGCTTGAGTGTGCCCAGCTAAAGATGAGATTGCTTTTTAAACACGATTCTATTAAAGAAATAATCTTATGTCAACCCTGAACTTACTGACTGGTACCTGCCTTTACATACATGGGTCATGGTTTAGTGGTGCATTGTGCAAACGAGTTCCTAAGTATCTTATGTTTAGGTATTTTGCCTACTTAGATGCCACAAGAAGGTTAAAATTAAATATAAAATCTGATTCGGATGGACGACAATAAAACTATGTAAGGTTCTGGTGAAACACAAAATTCATAACATTGTGAGTGTTAATGTTGGACAAAGCCTTGGATCTTGGATGTATAACAACAAAATTAGAAAGCGGTCAATTCATCATTGACCGGCGCTGAACGATCGTGGTTCAGCATCTTTGGAATTGTAAGATAGATGAGTTCGTGAGTGAAATTTATAATTAAATGATTGGAAATTCAAAACTCGACAATCGCAGCAATTACCAAACGAATAACAATTACAGCATTTAACGTCAAACATGCCATTCAATTCAATTTAGTTTAATATTTATATTTCCAAAGTTGACTGAGATTTAAATACCTGTGTATTTCATTGTTTAACTGCATTCTTGTTTCGTTTTCTTTTGGCAGTGGGAGTAATTAGAATAATGGCAGACATTTAAGTCAATGACTATGCACAATGCACAATATTATTATTTGTAACTGGTGAAATCAGACCCGAGCTAGATATAATTTCACGCATGTCGCAACTCAATTACCTCGCACTTGCCAATCCGTACAAAACTCATGATCGAGAAACACTATTCGAATAGCAAATCGCAGTGTTCTTGCGACCTTCGTATCGAGTGGAATGCGATGCGATCACGACTCGACGGTAGGCCACACAAATAGACAAATGCATTGTTATATTATGGCCCGTAACTGTACACAATCGCACGGGTGAAATGTTAACCCAATCTGCGTAAGCATCTCGAATCGCCTGGGATTCAGAGAAACTCGAATAGAAACTAAACAGCTAAACAAATCTCGCCACACAGTAAAAATAAGAATCCTGAGAACTCGGTAGAGCGTCCCCTTTCCGCTGACAGAACCTTACAATATTTCCACTATAACGGTAGCACCATAACAGCAAAATCTCAGTCGGATAACCTAGAGAGCTAGTGAGCAACTGGTCTAGGTTCCGGGATATGCTCTATATGATTGACCGTTATTTTCGCGAGAAAATCTCTCTTGGGTGGTGGTAGGAATTTTAAAACAACCGTTTTATAGCTCTATTTAACATTAAGTACAAATATACAAGGAGCTAGTTAGGTTTAATTATTTCAGTCACGGATTTTCTAAACTCGGTCAGACATATTATATCGATTAATGTAACCTGCTTTTATACACACGCCACCAAGCGAAGTTGGATAAAAAGATAGAAATGGATGCTAATAAATCATTTACTAAAATTTAAATCGATTCGACTAGAATCAGATTTAGCATCGGTTAAGAAAATATGTTATAACTAAAAAATATATCTTTTTCTTAACTCGCGCGGTTTGCGTTACAAAAAAGATATGCATCACTTTTAAGATGACAGCATAGAGTCACGCGTGAATTGCAATTGCGTTTTGTTCGATTAGAATGTGCAGGAAAAGAGGGAAAGTGGCCGAGAGCCCGAGACCATGCTTCGGCGGAGACGTAATGAACGAGTGTGATCCGGCCTGTAATTAATGAATATCACATCACGAACCAGAATTCCGAAGAGAAATGAAACGTGGTGTGTCAAACGCTCAAACAACTTAGATAGTTGGACATTTATAGACTATCTACGATGACGTCCTTGCTAGAGCTTTTTGTCAAGAATGATAAATGGAACGGGGATGATTGCTACAGGTACAGTGACATCAACAGCTCTAATAACTGCAGATTAAAAATGGAAAGAGGTCACATACCCTTGTATCAAATAACGATTAAAAGTTGCAAAACACAAATTTTGATTAACCTATAGGTTCTTCAACCAAATAAAATTTAGGCATGTTGTCATTTATAATCGAAGTTCGGAGATGTGATGCGGACAATTGTAGGAGCACGTATCATAAACTAAATTGACTATGGAGAATGTGGCGATGACCGACCAAACGGAGGGTTGACAATATGTAGCCTAAATAAATGCAACCTAATATTAATTAGTAACATAACAGGTTATGTTAATAATTATTATTACGTTGGATGGTTATTATTATTACGTTGGATGGTTATTATTATTACGTAGGATGTTTCATTTAACATCCTACAAAAGATCCAATAAATAACCATAAAATATTTTTTGTTTTGTTTACGTCTACCGAGTCCTGAATGAAAACACTTGCGAAAAGTTTGACGTCTTCTCAAAAACCAAGCAAGTGTTTTCAAACTACTATGAATCTTCAAACTGACAGAATCATTATTAATTTCCACGACTACGAATCAATTCAATTAAATCCATTAGTTCACAAAATTGAATTATTGATTATTGTTTAATTTATAAAATTGATTTATTGTCCTTGCCTATTGTGTTCGATGTGTCGCAATGGTGGTTCGAGCCACTAAACCGTTTAGAGGCAATCTCGGCCACTTTGCATGCCCAAGCGCAGCTCACAGCGAAATGCAATTTAGAGCAGAGGAAATGCGTGCTTGAGCAATATGTGAAACACTAGCCGTCTAGTCGCTTTGCAAAATTGTTATTTACATGCGATTGTGTTGTGACTGAACTAAATTTACAACTCTACGTTTTTAACATCGATGTCAGCTTTTATTTCACAGGAATGTTTAAATGTTTTCTGGTAAACATGTCGGTCGACCGATATGCCAGCATTGCCAAATTGTTTCATGTTTGTAGATTAAATAAACAGCACGAAGGCCAGAGAGCTATAATGCCATGAAAACTGTTGAAAGAAAAATAATTACTTGAATATTTTATAACATAGGGGATAGTAAAACTAATTGTCGAGAACAAAACGGGCCTGATGGAAAACATTTTAAACATCATAAAACTCTGCCTGATGAAATAGGAAATTCTATAATAACTTTAGGGCCAATAAAGCTACCGCACATCCGTGGCGAAACGCCATTAAATAGAATACCACCATACTACGCGCGATGCACCTTAAACGACGGTTATTCTATCAGTCAACATTAGCCCTTCTTTCTCCTCGCTAATGGTCACTGGAGGGGTGGCAAATGGCTCCATAATTGAATTAGAACTGCCCACACCCTCCAACATTACGAATGGACATTGAACTTTTTCAAATGCATTATTGTAAAATGAGATTTGTGCTAGCATTCCACCGAGTATTTTGACAGTGGCCCCTTCCGAAATGAATTTCACAGAGACATTCTAATCAAGGCGTGTTTGACGCGTGATCAAAAGTTGTTTACACAAGTTGATTAAGAGTGCGTGAAAGCTATTTAAGCTTGAGGTGTTTCTTTTAAAAGAGGCATCAAAGAACCGTAGGTGTAAGTAGTTGTTTTGAATGCTCAAACGGTGCTTTGGAAAGCGAGTAGTTCCTGGGAACGGGGCCCAGCTGTTACATCAACAAAAATGTGGTCGATGCTGGTACAAATTGAACTCCTATTAGTGCATCAACGTCCGCTCTATTGTGTGGTGATCGTTCTAAAGTTGGATTACCGTTTGTTATGTGCCCAACCACTTGTTTGTATTCCGTAACTATTTTGTTACGAGCTTTACTTTCGTCAGCTGAAATAACACTAATTTGTTAATGTGTGACGTTAAAATCGGACGGAGCGGAACAGTGGCGTCTTTAGAAGTGAGTTCTTGTTACTGCTTTTTGATCGTAACATTTCGAATGCATATTTATCAGCAGTTATCTTTAATACTGCCAGCACCAAGTTAATAGTGGAGAAAGTGTCTCGAGTCGAGAGATTGATCTCGTAACCTAATCGCATAATAAGGGCTTCCATGGCCAGGAGCAATGAATTGCGCGCTCACTCGCGGCAGAACTTTCCTTCCTTTGTTGTAGTTTGTGTTTAGATCGGCCGCGCGGTTATTTACTTTCAAGTGGAATTTTCTTAATCGTACTCGTAACATCGTGAAAAATTGTGGAGTTACCAAATATGGTAACAAGAAATCTTATGCCTAAATTATGGTTGTTATCTAAACGGTATATGAGAGGTTGTCCCTATGTTATCTGTGGGTTGTTTTGTTACCCATATAATCATATGTCTCTATTACTAGTTATTGTAGTCAATTTCTCTTAGCTTGTAGTACTTGTAAGGAGGTTTCGAAGGGCTGGCGCCGGCGCTTCGCCCACGTGCCTCTCTTATAATTTGAATTCAATGCGTCGTCTTAGAGATCCGGAGATATGATAGCGGTTGCCATCGAACCGGAAGAGGCAATAACGTGTTATAGGATATCATTTTTTTGAAACGGTTTTTATTTGTCAGTAGCGTGTAATAAACGTATTCGTTTCAGCCATTTTTGTGTATTTTTGGTTGCATCAATGCTAGGCGTATTTACATTGTGTTGACCATCATACTGCACAGTAAACTGTATACGATGGAATGTGACCATTCAGTATGTTCTGTATGCTCATAGGATAGATTCTTAGAATAAATCACCATAACAGATAAAATGCCTATCGGTCACCATGCCATACTAGCTGCAGCTAGAGACGTTTGCTGACTGCGAGATCGGGTTGATTCCTTACCGTCATTGTTATATTGACATACCGCGCGCGTTCTGGCATCCAATACAGTTAGCCACGGAGGCGTTAGATCTTAGAAAAACATTGGAGTCGGCGACCAGTTCACCCACGGCCCGAGATACCGTCCCCTTTTGGTAGTGTTTGTAGAACAACTCCGTCTATCAGACGCTGTCAACTTTTTATTGATAGGCTTACTCAATGTAGCAGGTTAGAATGTGAGTGGTTGTTTGAGTATTTGCATAAACATGCTTCCAGATAACTTAGCATATGTACGACTGTATGATGATTGGAAACGTATGCATGCGTGCGAGCAGGAGTGCCTAGTTGATGAGGAAAGCTAGTGTAATTAACTGCTTCCGACATTTTCGTGAATTAATTGGAATAGACAAAGTTTTTTCATCTCACCTGTTCGGAAAGTTTAACTTTCATGTGTAGATAGCCGGGTGGGAAATAGCTTTTCCCTCCAACTTTATACTCCTACTATTGAATAAAAGGCAACTATCAAGAGTATCGATAGTTATTGCAATAGTCAAAGCTGTTTTAGCTATCGATAGTGATTTTAATATTGAACTTTGGCACTATCGATAGTTTCGATAGTCTATCAATCAATACTATCTACTAGTATTGATAGTCTACCGATAGTAATTATCGGTAGACTATCAATACTATCGATAGTCTATCAATACTATCGATATTCTATTGATACTATTGCTTTTGCCTTAACTATCGAAAGTCTATCGATACTATCGATATTTTATCGATACTTTTGCTTTTGCCTCAACTATCGTTAGTCTATCGACACTATCGATATTTTATCGATACTATTGCTTTTGCCTCAACTATCGATAGTCTATCGATACTATCGATATTTTATCGATACTATTGATTTTTTTGAAATATTGATAATATCGATAGTCTATCGATATTATCAATATTTTATTGATACTATTGCTTTTGCCTCAACTATTGATAGTCTATCGATATTCTATCGATACTTTCCTCACAGTCGAAATGAAAAATAGTATGTTTATCTCGAGTGAAAGCGCCCATTCCGCTCTCGAGCTATTGGCGCTCTCACTTCGTTCGAGCGCCAGAAACTTCTCGAGTGGAATAGTCACTTTCGACCCTTGTATAACAATCTACTAATTTGTCGCAATCGTTTCTTGAAAGAGTTTTTATTACCAGACTTAGGATAGGAAGTTGTTTATAGAATCTAAGAACAAAGTCGAAGATATGAAAATCTATTTTAATTTTGAATAAGTTGCAGTTGCAGGTATCCGGTATAAACCAGTCCTAAAAATGATATATGATAAAGAAGTGAATTTAAAGGTGATAAGAATGTATTTCTTACGGAAAAATATGATTAAATCAGTAAACAAGATTATCGCAAACAATAGTCGTTCACCTTTGGTGCTCAAATGTGAACAGGGACCGGTTCGTCATTGGATTTTGGTGCAAAAAGTTAAGTAAGGAACTGGGCAGAGCACGCCAGGACAGTCTTCCAATTACAATTAAGCATAAATAACAAAATTATACTAAAATTATATTGCATTTTTGAAATATAAGGAGTTTCTTACGTTAGCTAGCTATAAAATTATACATAGTTTATGTAAAAGTTTATGTGATATAATTTTGTCAAAGTATATGATTTATTTATTGTTCAACAGTGTGCATGCTGTATAATGTATGTGTGTGCATGATGTATAACATCTATTTTAAACATAAGGGTAGAAATGTCACTTGAAACCAAGATAAACATCCACTGCGTATAAAAACTATGGGCAGTCAGGACTTATGTACGTCAGCACGAGGCTACCCATGTAAACTATGAAAACATTATTACGTAGGACATAAAAGTAGTCTAAAGTTCTAAGTAGGGTAGTCTGATGGGCTAAGATGCACAACATCGTTAAATTGTCGTTAGACATAAGAAAATTTGTCATCGTGTCTTATTTTATCATTTTTCCTAACATGGCAACCACTTACGATAGAAATACTTCCCACGAGAAGCCTTTATCCACACGACCACAGATTATGTACAACATTTCGTTGATATTCAATCATTCGTTCAATTTTACTACCGATTTGGCTTAAACACTTAATCCCAAGCACGACTATCGATTTAAAACTAAATTACTTACATCTGTTTTTGACATGACATTGATAGTTTTGACAGCCGAGTCCCTACTCTAGTTGACGATGTCCGATAGCCATCTCGCTCGGTAGCGATGTCATTCTGGCGTGAGTGACAGGGACGGCTAAAGTCGACAATACGGACAACGTCAATCGGAGTAGGGCCTCTGTTTTATAAATCAAAGTCAAAGGCGTACCCATTAATATTTTCCAACAAATTGTGTTATTAAACTAACAAATGGAAAATAAACTAATATGATAATTTACTTTTAAAACTGTGATGTAATATAGGTACAGATTACTTATCATACATGAAAGCGCACCTGGGTTTTGCTACCTTCCTGACTCCTCAAGGAGCTGCTAAGGTGGAGCAACCAGTAGGATTACCTTAGGCCTATATTGGTTGGACGAACTGGGTCCATATCGCTCAGTAGAGCAGTGAAAAACAGTAAGTATTGAAGCATTTAAGCAGACATGCAACATTTTGTCATAGAGTGTTTTCTTTGGTATTTGAAAATTTGGTAGTAACTAAACCAACTATACCTACATACTTAGACGTTTAAGTATGCACAAAAAGAAAATACATATTAGTTTATTAAATAATAATATGTGTTTACATTGTATTTCAGGATTTAATTTTGGAAGGTACGCTGGAACAGAACAAAATTGGATTCAAATGTAAGGAAAAGTTTATTTCACAGAATACTTGTAGTAGTACCAACATGCATCACTTTGATAGTAATTGTGAATAATTTTTGATCCCTTCAAGCTTGTGATATGTTAGTAAATATGCAGGTTCTATTGACATGTTCATTTGATTGTTCATAATTATTATGATTTAATTGCTTTCAACATTTTCCACCTTTAATAGATACCTTGAGTCACCTGTAACAAAATCAAAAGATATCATGAAAAACATAGTATTAAAGAGTATGTATTATTTTTCAGAAAATGTCATCGCAGTCAACGTTGACTTGTAAGAAGCAGTGGAGACTATGGTGATAAGACTTATCGTATTAAAATTTTAAGAAAAGGTTTATCGTTTGTAATACCTTATTATTATTCTATAAAATTACATATTATTGTTTATTTGACTAATGATTTTTCTACTTCAATTAATTTTACTTTTATCCACCTTTATATATAATAAGGTATATAAGTATATGGTACGTAGGTAAAAGTAGGCTCCCCATAAGTTATTTAAAAGCAAGTTAGGCGCAGATATTGACTGGAATACTTTTTAGTGCACAAAGCTACATTAAGGAAGTTTACATATCTAAGATATTTTAGTGTGCAAGTTTTCACAATTTATTTCACCGATTTACATACACTTAATATATGCTTCCTACTACTGGTCCTAGACTGTAGACACTGCTTACAGTAGTTTGGGCTTAGCACAGAGAGCGGTGTTGTCCAATTTGCTGTTGTTTTCATGGGTCAAAAGGAGGCAACATAGGTAGACCCTAAGAAACAAAAATAATGATTACCTAACCTATCCTACCTATGTAAAATAACATACATTATAAAAGGTTAGGTTCTGTTTTCAATACAGTATTTTGTAAGTTTATAAAACACAACAATAACAGCTATTCTTTGCTTTTGTGTAGGTGAAAGAGCTCTTTGTGATAAATGATTTCCGTAAGTGTTTATATTGGAGATCTTACCTTCAAATAGGCTAGATTCTATAAGCCTTCTAGCCGCTAGAAGGCTTATAGACTAGTTGGGGCCAAGCTAAGCCTGTCAATGATGTGAAATATCAGTATCCATGGGCTTAAATATTCGCCAAAGTGACTGAAATACACTCTCAAAAATCGACTTGATCGCAAATATCACCGATGCGTTTCTGTCGTATTTCTTACACTGGTCGTTCGTCATATGCGTTTAACACAAAATATATAATGGAATTATGGTACGGACATATTTTTCGCCTTTTACACAGTTTTTTACCGACTTTAATCAAGTTTTTTCCTTTGTCGTTAGCACCAAGTGACCACGATAATATGTCATGCGAAAATGTCAAAAATAGATTAAAATAGACAAATAAAAGAGACTCATGTTAGAGTGCGTAGACAATTTTATCGTTTTCTATCGTATTTCGTATTTTGACAGTTAGACATGACATAAATGGCATGACATGTTAGCAGCGGTAGACTAATGATATAACGCTGTCAAAATACGATAAACGGCCGCGATAATGATATGTTGTTTAACTCATGCTAGGGCCACTGACGTGTGACTAAATAGGTACATTTGTCCCTGCAGCTGCTGTATTCTATCATCTTTGTTTTGTAAGGCGCAATCCAGCGCTATGTCAGCAAAAGGACACTTACATTTGAACACAGCTACATTCGAAGGAGTGTTTATCGTGTTTCAGGGGCAGATGCCACATAACCAGGGGCGCATGGCGCGTGCCCACAATTAACAGGTATGGCGCACCTGCACCCATTGTGCACTGAACCTGTAGTTTTTTTAGCGTTTTGTGGTCCACAGGGAATCACAAAGACGGTCACTTCCACTGAACCAATGACTAATTTTGAGTGCATTAATTAAAAATTAGCAAATTATTGAATTTAAAAGGAATACTATCGCGGCTTTGAAGGCTTCTTAGTTAATTAATAATAATAGCAGATGAACTTATAAGTTATAGATAAATAGAGAACAATTTCATAATAGCTGTGCCATAAATAATACGCTGTACTATATAAAATTTGGACGAGGCCGATGCCCAACTTGTGTAACTCCTGAGTGAATGACAAAAATGATATATATCTTTTCAAAGAAGCTAATCACTCACGAACTCACTTGCATCCCAAACATATCTTTATCTCTTTTTATATACGACTCCTTTTGAGCAACTGAACGAAATGAACTGAACTACAGGACTGAGTGAGACGGTGTTACTGCTCGCTAGTATGTGAAAGAGAGGATGATTCGCATCCTGTATCACTGAGTTAAAAGAGCCGAAGATATAAAAGAGTGATATATATCAGAAGCTCACAATGATATGAATCACTCTTTTCTTTTCATTGATATATTTTGCGCATCTCTACAACGCGCACTCAACCAATTTTTTAAATCATGCATGTTTTGAAGCTTTTCGAGGTATATCAATTGCAGCAAAATGCTCTTTTTTTTTCAAAAGATATTCCATAATTTTCTGAGTTCCTGAACTTGCCCTTATTTTCAACGTGACCGTCGGGTTTTGGCTCAAAGGGCCAAGAAACAGCATGCATATGTATTTGCCTGACTGACACGTTGACGTTGAAACAGTTGGGTTTTATTATATATTAGCCTTTTGAGCACGTGCCCCAGACGCAGCTGCGTCTTTTGCCACCCTCGTCGGCTATGTAACAATGGGCTATGGAGTGAAGCAACGATCGGAATAATATTGAAACTCTATTAATTTACACACTTCTTCAAAACTTTGAAACCCTATTTGCATTCTTCTTTAAAACTTTTTGTGTAACGTTGAAGTTGTTAACGGCGACGTGGTAAAGTTGTGAAAGTCGCTTCTTGCAAACATGCTGTTGATAACCATTCCACCTAACACCCTATAAATCGTGTATTAAATATGGGACACGTGAATATAATCTGTGCGACACGGTATACAGAGCAATTGCGCACGAACGATTTATCGCAGCGTCGCATCGCGGCGTTTCGCTTCATAGATATAATAAACTGATAGCTATTTACTTGTCCACTGATGCTTGCTTGATCATACTTACCTACTGACTTTTTTTTTATCGATGATGTTCATTTGTTAAAATGTGGTCATTGTTAGCAATCAAGAACTTTGGAATTTTAACAACCGACTTAATTAAGTTAAATTTAATTTAGGACCCAATTTTAAAACATTTAAAGTAAATGAGGTGAAAATATAGCGAGAAATCCAAGCAATCATTATCATTATGGTGACGAAGATTGCTGGAAACGGCTTTTAAAGGAGACTTAACTTAATAAAATAAAAGAGGAAACTAACTTCTGCAGGTTTATTTAATTTATTAATAATTTGCAATAAGTATGGGAGACTCGCAGCCAAACAAAATATTGAATTTTGCGAATAAATATGATGTGTATATTATACGAACGTATATACGATAAATAAATACGCATTATCCAACAATGAGTAATAAGTAATAACATTATGAGTGATAAAAACGCTATTAATCGGTTTTGATTAAGTTTAGTTTAGGATGTTTTTAAACGTCTACTGAAAAATTATGTCTGCGATAGGTCTCATTATTTTACTTTACAGTTACAAGTGCTTTTGTGTGATTGAAATAATACACGATAATTGAGGTGATTATCGCCTTGCGCTGCAGTTATGCGCTGATAAACATAATGGGCCATTCTTCAGTTGCTCTGCATTATGTAATGTTTTTTCCTTCAAACATAAAGGCTTGTAAGGAAACAAACGAACAACGTCTCAAATATAAACATTTATTGATGCCAGAATAATTTACATAAATATTTTTACCCGGGACACAATCAAATCAAAATTTCAAACCTTTCCTCTTTTATAATATTAGTGTAGAAAAGCAAGGGCAGTGTGTGAACTTTGTATGGCGGATACGCAAAACCAGGGACAAGCAAATATACCTTTATTGGAAGAAATGATTTATACGTCACTTCTGTTACTTCAATTTGCTAAAACTTCTGACCAACTAGAAAGGAAGGAGCCCATATGCACCTAAAATAATTTACAAAGTTAACCATTTGTTTGAGTAAACAAGTTGAACAGCATACGGCCGAAAACACGTCGTGGTAACAGTACAGCAACTTATGCAGTTGTATTAGGGGTGATTTTGCAACAAAAATGTATTGTTTGATTTGCTGGCCACCGTACATGCTTTATAAACTTGTCACAGCCCAAACAACTGGCCATTTATGTAGGTGGTCAAGCGGGTCCGATCGATCTCGGTCCGAATGTGGCCAAACCAGTCGGCGAGTTTCTTGTGCTATCGCGAACAAGTGCCATTACAAATCTAGATCCAACCTGTAGCCTACTGGAGCAAATATTTCGGGCAAACGTCTGATTTTGTTCCAAACGAGTTGAACAGCCGGCAGCAGGCCAGTTTAACCATTTGAACAGTCTCAAGGTCAAAGTGGGGTAGTCTGACGTGCAGCCGGGTGTACATAAGCTCTAATTAAACTCTTATTTTTAAGGAAGAACATTCTGCGAAAATTTTGCACCTGACACTAAAAGACTATCGAAATCCCATGAAATGGTGCTGGTGCGCTAGATGAAAATGTAGGAACGATGTATCAATCAAGCAAGTGGTGGTTCTACGAAATACGATGATATTAGTGCAATAATTTGATCTAAAACCGTCGGCCCTTTCTTCGAATTTCCCTCTAGTCCTGGGTGAATCACTTTATCCACAGCGAAGTCGTTTTATAAACATAGTTCATGAATCAGCAGATGGATAGATTAAGCAAAAATGAAACTAAAACATTGACGTTACTCATTTATGATACCGTGGAGGAGAGTAAAAATGTTGCCTATTTAGAATTCCCATTACTAATAATAAATTACTTCAATTTTGACGTTTATGTATTTCCAAAATAATTTTGACTTTCACCCATCCAACCTTACCTTACGGTTTTATTTCAGGTCAAGTTTTAGATTCTATACTATAGCTATACAGGAGATGCAGAGGCAGGAAAATTGCTTTAGTACCTACCTACTTAGTCCAAGTATGTAATAAATTGCTCCAACAGTAACCTTCAATCATGGAATACTCTGATACGTAGAGCTCATGCTGTATAATGATGAGCATTACGCGCTTATCTTTATTATTGAATTGATAGATCAATTTGCGCCCGCGTTTGGCTCGGGCAGGTTTACTCATAAGTATGACTCAAGCTACTATATTAATCTGCGCAACACGTAACGCAGCCATAACTACCTGAGTTTGTTTTCGCTTTATGTAATGTCAAAAGATCTTCCCAACCCAAAACCAAGTCAAACGTGTTCACATCGCGTAGGTTGGATTGCAGTGTCAAAAGACATTTGAATAAACGGATGCGACTTCTAAAATCTGACGGCCCACGTAAAATCGGTTCTAGAGTTCAGTGAACTAAGGGATATTTGTGTAGAATTTGAAAATTAAGGGCGTTAATCTTTCAAAGATACGGGACTTAAAGATTCCTATATAAGATTCAGTTAACGGTTGGTTCGTGTGGAGAAATAAGACAATGGCGTCATTATGAGAGCCACTCTGTCTACTAGTAGCACACGCAACGACACCACGCCGCGTGACGAATGGGCCTTCAGAAAACAATGGGTTACCCCACCAGATTCGGACTTGTACCAGAAAACAGAGGAGTCATGGTCCGAATGTGATTAAAACCATTAAATTGGGTGTTCAGAAATATTCCACAATAGGAATTTTTATGATGTAATAAACTTTAATATCCAGGAAGTTATTTTATTACACAGTAATGGATGCCTTAGCCAAAGCCTTGGCAGGGACGCTGAAATTTAGGTCGTTGCAATTTAATGTTGATTTCGTACCAGAGTCTAAACTTTGCGTGGATTTTCATATCGATCATCTAAGGTAATAACTGTTTAGTATTTTCTATAGTTCAATTTCTTGACAACTGTAATTGAAAACAAACATTTGTGTTACTTTATGTTTTTAAGAAGCGACGAAAGTTGAAGATGTCAGCGGACTCAAGCGGCATAAGCAAGCAGCCAAATATCAATTAGTATTCGGTGCGCCGCCGGTTTCATTCCACGCTATGTTTGCGTTTTGACCGGGAGAAACATAAACAATGCCTAATATATAAGACAGGTTTCCAACAGGATGCATGTAAAGAAACTATTGTTTTTATAAAGCTACCATCTATTAGCCATTATACGATGCAACACTACATAGGCAAGTATTAGTAACAAATTAATCATGTATCAAGCCCCAACTCCAAAAACAGGAAAGGTCTTTTTAGCATTGAATAAAGGTAGGTAAATGGCACCTACAGCGTTGTTGGTAAATAATTTGTGAATGAATTGCTTTAAAAATAATACTTAGTGCATAATAATAGAATACCTAACTAAATGTATAATGATCAAATGTGTAACTAATGGTGAAAAGTTTTATGACACCAAAAACTTCCTATAGGTATAGCCAATTGCAGATAGTTGCCGTGTCGGACAAAGTGTCGAACATAGCATGAATATTGAAGGAATGCAAATTTTTAATGACTGCAGTATCAGTGAGACGTTGTTATAATGTCGGCGTCGAAACCACCTTGACAGAACGAAGCAATTAGCATTTACGCTAAGCGAGTTGACCTTTAACCGAGAATATTGAGATCAACGTTGGAAAACTCTGGCGAAACAAGCGATAGAGTAGGTATTTAACGTGACGGTATATTTTGCATTCGTTAACATCTCATTAAAAATCTGTAAGCTAAAAAGCAGTCCGTAAAAAACTGTGTTGCCATTGATGAGAACCAAAATGCTACGAACGGCAACGGATAATATTGATTGCAAAATTATTCAATTTTCAGATCGCTTAAGCAGAATTCAGTGAAGATGATGAGCTGTCCCTAAAACGAGCCGGGTGGCCAGACAAGTGCGTTCTTAATTGCCAATCGCCGTGCGTGGCGTACGGTGCGCCCGCGCCGGTCGTTGCCTGCGCGAATTTAGCCGCGGAAAGGTCGTGATGACTCATGGCATGATGTGTTGTCTGCACAGGCCGATGGGAACAGTCCTACAAATCTACAGCCTATGTTTATCTTTGAAAGTTAAGATTATATATAGACGACGAGGCCGTATGGTGATTAGGTATATAATAACTGAAATTAATCGGAAACCCCTATTCATAATACATCAGATCAACTACGTGACGTTTAGGATAAGTGCCACTTGGCGCATTGGATCAATTCCGTATCCCATCGTTGAAGTTGTTCTGAAACCAAAGTTGAAAGTTCTCTTACAGCCTGGGCTAACCTAAAATAATCATTTAAAATGGTAATTTTTAATATTTTTTAACACTCACCAAGCCAAAGCTTGTGGGTTCAAATCCTGCCCGTGTGCGAATTTTTGGTTTCTTATTTAAACTTGAATTTCAAATGGTATTTTTCATAATCTTTATGAGTAGATTATAAAGTTGTTTTATTACTAGAGGTACAATCCAGAAGAAGTGTTATTGAAGCTAGTAAATCTGAGATCTTGTAATTTTCTACACGTTCACGAGTTCGAATTTGCTCGTACGCGATTAAACCTGGTTTCGAAATTTCCCTATCCGAATGAGCTGTTTGTACACTCTTGGCTGTTGGCAGACACAAGACTAGGTTCTCTTGTTCGCCGGAGCTCTGCATCAGTTCGCGTGACTACGGGATTTATCGCAAAATCACATATTGGAGATGTTATTATTCAGCATTTTAGTATAACAGCTTCATTACTAGTAATGATTTTAGTGTTTGAAGTGCGAACCATCAAAGAACCTTAGCGTCATGAGGAAAATCAACATGAGAAATGCGAGCACCTATTTGATCGTGAGGTTAAGATATGAATATATTTGTGAAATGTGAATATTTTGAAATTATGCAACAGCTTCTAATAACACAGAAACAAAACGCACAAAAAATACAGACTTGAAGCCTAATTAAAATTCTTGAAAAGTGTTAATGTGCATAAAAGTAAATAGAAAGCAAAGTACGGCAATAACAGCTGAAATTCGCAGACTCGCAATCTTACGTAAGAAGGCGTCAAGACTCTTTAATTCAAAAGTAGCATTAAATTGCAAAGTATTGGCATCCATTCATTTGGATTCGGACAAGTGGCGGGACGTGATTCATTAGGGAGCATGATCTGATTGGCAAGAGCTTTCTGGGCGTATATTTTCGCAAAATTAAGCCAAAATTAGGAAGAGATTAGTAAAATATAATAATCATCAAGACCAGATATGAAGCAATGAATATATTAAGCATAGGTATAGATCTACTTCCTAATATAGTAGTAAAGCAAAGTAAAACTATAAATAGACATTCATTCACAAACCGCGAAAGCAGCGGGCGGGTCATTCTCTAACTCCATTCGAATCGCACTTCTGTTTGTTCGTTTTGCTAGCCGGTTGAAAGGCGAGCGACACTATACACAGGTTGTGAATGAAACTGGATCCAGGACGAACGGGTTTGTGCCAGGAACTAGGGCTGGCAAACGACTATTATGAAACAATACAGAAGATGATGTACAAGAAGAGGTTACGTCTGTTTACACTGAATACACAGATGAACGGGTAAGATCAGATCGCAATCTCAACGTATTACCATACTTTGAATGTCTTCGTAATATTATATTACAGGAAATGTTGTGTGTGTGTGTGTGTTAAAGATAGTCAGTTTTAAAATAATCAGTATAATTAGTTAATTTACCTAAATGAGGAACTAAATAGGAAATCCGCTGATAGGAAACAATTATATAGTAATGAACGTATAGTATTACTCATTCATATATGACACAGGATAATTCTGTTTTCGTTGGTAAAGTTTTGGTTGGTATAGATAGTTTAGATTCCCTTATATTGTCATTCTAATTCTCACAGTTGCTGCAACAAATTGTAGCCCATCTTGTGACAAGTAGGTTATTGTTTGTATTTTTTTTTTAAATTTGCTTACCCTGGCAGGAACAATGCGTCGTAAAGTCTCCGAGGATCGAACGGCTGCCAGTGTGGCGTCAACGATTAATAGGCATGACTGCAATCGCGGCGGCCACTCACCAGTGGAAACACCAAACGATATAAACGCACGTGAACTGTTGGCAGAACAAAGACCGATCGATGGATCGTTCTGCATTATCGGATTTTTTTTTGCATTGCATGAAGACGAATTTGAGGTTGAAGTTCTCCATGATTGGATTAAAATGTTACAAAAAGTTAGGCAATGTTTTTCTCGTGTAACAAGGTTGCCCTCCGGACATCCACCTAATGTACAGTGAGTCATGAGGCCCTGAAGCTAGTCTCACTCTACTGGACAGTATGACGGAAAACAATGCCCTTCTCACGGCTGCTTGTTAATTCATCATTGCCATTCATAAGGAGCTCGTGTAATGTTCCAGTGTTTCCCGAACATCACAAACTCGTTGTTTCTCCTAACTACTCATGACGGTCGAGGGGTTGCTGGTATAAAACGCGGAATGACATTGAACTAGATAACAACAAGCAAGCGGATATTGATTTTTAATTATAGTTATTATGGACTGGTCTACTGTTACGAAATGAAGTTTTGTTTTGAGGATAACAAATCGACTTGGAATGAATATGAAACATTTAACTACATATGCACATAAACAGGCTGGTCCAAACGTTGACGTCCAAACTTTTGTTTGGACCACCCTGTATTGAACATTCTTGAGGATAAATAATATTTTTGGAAAAGTCAATTTTTCCTCATAGCTATAAGTTACGTCAAAGCTCAAAGTAACACACACAGGGTAATTATTATATTATTAATATACCCTGAGTAAATAATTAGTAGGTAGTACATTTTTTCGTTCGCATGGTGTACTATGTAACTAAACTCTGCCTGACTGTGCAACAAAAAGTAATAATATCATCGTTGCAAATAAAAATATTTGCTGTAACCGAGGAGAGAGGACAAATATGCGAAAAATCAGCAGAAATCTGCGCGCGAGTGATTCAAAAATGGAGCTCCTGAGCTACCTTATCATCGTGAGAATCGCCTGCGTTGGCTACGGCTTGACACGGTTCCGTTCACGTACCCTGTACGAGTGACACTCCGAATGCTAAACCGGACGAAATCCAAGCAGGGGCAGCCCAAACTTTCTCGACATCCTATCTGCTTAATATCAAGGGTACGGCTGACTTTTGCTTTCTTTTCCCTTTCTCATGAGGTAAGTAACTTTACTTGCCAATTAAGTTATCAGTGGTTTTTATTGGATCTAATTATTGCTTCATTAGCACCACTTCAGTCTTTTGTATGTTATTAGATCTACATTTTCAGAGAGTGCATTAACTGTTAACCTAACGATTTCAGGGATAAAACTATCCTATGTCCTTTCTCGTGACTGAAACTATCTCTTTATAAAATTTTATCTATGAAGCGGTAACAGGCAGATACTTTAATATTAGTATGGATTGGATATAAAGACAGGGTCTTCCAAGAAATATACGACTAATCATTTGTGGATACAAATATCCCAAGAACACATAGTACAGTCAACCGCGTAATAAATGCCGCTTCACCGGGGTCGTGAGTCACGAGTTCGAGGCGCCTTATGAAAGGGAGGACATGAATGGGTCATTAGGAGGGCTGAACGCTTCCTCCGAGACGTTGATGTACCGCAATGGATGTAACAATATCTGTGTAAACTCACCTGGGGCTGGGAGTGTTGGTATGATTTCAGTAAAATATAGTAATAGAAATGTTACTAGTATAACCAACCCTTACCTGCACGATAGAAGGTGGTCCAAAACGAGACGTTCAAAAATACATTTTGGAATCCTTACATCCAGGGCTATCCAAATCCAAACATATCCTATGTATGTTCCCCAATTTTTTGTAGTTTTCAAGATAATATTTTTTTTAATGAAATCATAAAGTTATTAGCTTGACAAAATATTTTTCCATTTCTCATTATGTTACGTTGGAGATCTCGAAAAGTACTAAAATGTATGTTAAATATGGTAGTGCGGATAGCCCTGGATGTAAAAATTAAAAAAAATTGACGTCACCTTTGGGGCCACCCTGCATATTGATGATCTTAGGTCCAATAATGTTAAAATACAAGAGGGCACCTTACTTAGTCACACCAAGGGCACGGCTGTTTTTAGAAAAGGATGTGACGCAAGCGTGCAAAAACACTTTCAACACGTGGAATCGTAACGGATTCTTGCACAACTTTAGGAGATTGCTTTTACATGGTGCAAAAAAAGATACTTCCTGGTTTATTTGAAAGATAGAAGCAACAACTACTGCATGTGAAAAAATACAATATACTCTAATTGTAGGTAGACCACATAAATCTACAAAAGATTTTGTTCAAGATCAAAGAATATATCCAATATGACCAAAAACACAACTAGCAATTATAATCCTGCATCTGAGTATTGGTAAATTTCACGCCGCCTAAACACGCGTGAATGTGTGTCAATCGCTTTAAAATCACAAACAGAATTTATCACCATTCAACCAGCAGTAAACCGCGCCTGCATCCGGCCTAGTCGTTTACTCCATCCTATCAGATGATTGGAAGATTGGAATAACTGACTGGGCCACCGCGCCAACATCTCCTGGACCGAAACCAAAACTTATTTGACATGACACAAACTAATCGAGTGTCCAGTAAACGGCACTATATTTAACGTCATCCTTTACCAGAACTGCACCTGCCAGTAAGCATCGTAATTTTACATGACGTTTGGAGGGTTGTATGTAGATTAGATTACCTCTATCGACCCATAGTTAACTTCATCTTTACTTGGCAATGTTATTATTATCCACTAGCCAGGTTAAAGTAAAGATAAGCAATTTAAACAAGGATATAAATTCTTTGTTTAAAAACTGTTATTAGAAATTGCTTTTGTGCAATACCTACAGGCGTATGTAGATTGTAGAGTCAGCTCTCAAACAGATGTTTTAGCGAGATAAACTAACTTTATTTCAGTAAGTCGATTATGGACGTCGTCTGCATATTGATTATTACAAATTAAATAACAAAAACTTGAAGCGACTATTTGCAGGAAAGCGTGACCGAGGCGACAACACAACTATGCACCAGTAAAAGTGACGCCAAACGACCACTTTTCTGACCCATAGCAGACAAAGTGAATCGTTTCGGCAACAGACTGAGCGAAACTAATCAAATAATATGAGAACAAGATGTTTAAATGCATAAAACTGCGTGTAATTGAATCATATTGCAAAAAGTTTCTCTTTATTAGAATTTGGCACGACTCGTGATTCGATTATACTGGAATCAACTATTCATATTCATTGGTTGTTCTATAAGTACAATGCAGTCTTTTCGTGGTCAGCTATACAATCTGTAAGATATTCATCTTTTCTAATACGAATAATTTCGCTGGCTTGCCATGCATAGAAGAATTACATACATTGTAGTGTTATGTTATCTATAAACATAACGATTGCAATTTTCTTGGAAACGCTGCAATTGCATGGTCACTGCTTCATTGTTATTTGACTTGAAATGGATCTTGCTATTTTGCATTCGGTATTATAGCAAAAATTCAACGAAATGCAACATTTTACTTGGACGAAGTTGTATAATGCTGTAACGGTTTTAAATTAAGATGTCAAAGATCATTTAGTAATCTGGATTGATTGCTAAACAGATCTTAAAAGGGTGGTTACGTAATCTGATTGTTGAGTTCGGATGGATCATTACCAACGTCATGGAACTACGTCGATACAATTGTTACGCAACAGACATAAGCTAAATCACGATACCTAACCTAACGATATAATTAACCTAAATTCTTCGTCGTTTAACTCGAACATATTGCACGCTCACAAATCAACTGTCATTATGACAATTTACTTAACAATCACTCATGTCTTTACGAAATATTTTACATTTATAAAAAATATTTCTTAACACGAGTATACGTGCGTGAGAGAAAAATAATTGAACTTTCCCAAAAAAAGTATTACTGATGAAAGCATGAAATTTTTGACACACTGACACACAAAATACAAAATATATCATGTGTTAAATTGCACTTCACTCCGTACTCTGATGAAGACAACTTTTTACGATGAATGGTCATAATAATTTACATAATTTTGTACTTTTATGTACACATTTAAACATTGATTAATTGCATCGATGTCAAACGCACCGACGCGAGAGTAGAAACGCATAAGTTAATATATACAACAGCAAGCGAAGTGCAGTCAGTTGCATGACAGCGAAACTAGTAACCGAATGAAAATTAATATCAAATGTAGGTGAAATTGTAGCGATCAGGTAACATGACGTGTGAAAGTAATGCAGTGCGGGCGTGGCGGTTTGAAAGGGAGGAATATTATGATATTTTGTGATTCAAAAGATCACCTTTTTGTAGGAACTTATTTAAAACCTTAAAATCAGATCTGTGAACAATTGCTACTCAATTAAGACAAACCGTTTAAGGAACCTTTGAAATTGGGAGAAGAAAAGGAAGAAATAACTTCAGAATTTTATGTTCTAATCGATTTAATGATATTTAAATATTACAGAACATTAAATTTATTGTATTTTTCGTATAAGAATTCAGTAGCATATCATGAAAAATGACGATAGTAAGAAAAATAAGGAAACAGATCATGTCACTAAAACAATAAGTTTGATCTACAGTATTTGTAATCAACAATTGGGAATACCGATCACTCGGCCAGCTCATCGTGCATTCGCCACGCATGCGGACTGTATGGCCTTTTCTGTAAGACATCCGCATTTTCTTAATTAGCCATCCCACTCGCACTGTCATGCTGAGCATGAATGACAGGAGCGGCTAGAGTCGAAATACGGACATCGTCTTTCAGAATAGCCCCCTGATGCGCGGCACATCACGTCACGCGTCATAGCACGCGGTACACGTGGCGCGCTTGAAGCCTGGTATGCAGCGATTCTTATCGACCATCCTCAGCTGTTATTACGACAAGTGCTGACTAATGACTCGGCTAAATAACGCCAGTTATTGTTCACCATACAAAGTAGACAAAGAAGAAAATAATGCCTTTTGAAAATTTGAGTCCAAATGTAGTGAAAATATTACATGGCTTGACGTTACACTTGTGAAGACACTTGTAGAGCGTTTATTATGAGCAGCAGCATCAGATTGCAAAGAGTGAGTTTAACTCACCCATGACAACTACTCGTAATTTCCAAATTTTCAAGAAAAATCAAATCTCAATTTTTGTTTACAAACATAATTTATCCAAATGTTTTGACTGTGTACAGAAATTCCCTTGCCAAGATTCCCGAAAGCACAAAGTAAAGTAACAGTAAAAGACAAAGAGGATAGTTACGCCACAGATTTGAACACCGTTAGTCGGCACGGCGTTAAACACGAAGATGTGACATCAAGTGTCAGCCGAGGTGCAATAGTATAGTTAGCTAATAGCACGTGATGCAACCGCACTGAACCAGTAACTCACTGAGCTAAATGAAGCGATATTGTGCTAACTTATGAAGGAACATACAATGCAACGAATTGCTACACTTTAAAAATTATAGTGACTGATGGACTTTGTTCCATGAAAGGATCCATGAGAAAGTGTCGACAAAGCCAACGATAAAAGTAAAGTGCCCTTAATCACATTTGGAAGCCAATTAGGCCGACCCATTAAATTGACAAGAGGATGAATCGAACAAGAAAGGTATCACTTTTATCGGGATTCCGTGATGCGGGCAAAACGTCTGCCGCAGCATTAAAGTCTTGAAATTGGGTCGACATAAACGCAATCCAATTATAGGAATTAGTGAGTTAGTCGAGTGAGAGCTCAGACGTGCCATAATTGGGGACTTGTTGAGTTTGTCTTGTCAGTGATCCAATAACGTCTTATATCATTGCCGAGGTCGTCGGCCTTTCATTCATGCTCTAATGAAGACGTGCCAGGATTTTTATGATGCAGAAATTGTTATCTGCTTACGCTATCGCTGACGTGTTAAGCTTATTGATAGCGTTTGTAGTGCAGAGTTAACAAAGCTCTTATCGTTGTAATTACTTTTTTGTCACCAGTAACTGCATTTACTGTCTGTCTGAAATGTGAATGTAGAATATTGAGGCTTTAGTTAAGTAAGCTGTGTAATCCGAATTATAATGTTTTACATATTGAATAAATAAATTTGATTGGTGTCTTACTAGACAGTGCTCATAAAATCCATTTTACCACACACGGCCAGTTATTTATTAGCAAAGTTTTTTTGTTTATAAATCAATATACCATTCAAGACCAGCGTGGTCGCTAACAATGGTGTTTAGTGTTATCCAGGGACCGGTGAAAGAACAGCTATAACTCTAGCAAACGATGCGTGTCGCCTATAGGACGGTTTGTTTTGGGTAATGGGCCGCTGGCTCCGTTATTTATAGCCCGTGTTTTAGGCCGGCTAATGTCATCGAATATTGACACCGTTAGAAGGGAAGGGACTAACTCATAGGTTCATGCCTTACAAGAGTAGAGTTCAAACCATTCACACAAAACGAGAAACAGTAAGCTGTACTTTGAATAAAGCTCGTAGCAAGATGTTAATTAATGATTTTAGTAATCTAATTCAAACGGCGATTAACGGCGTAATTGAGATGTTGGAAGAATACCTGGTTTGTGTTATTTTGCTGTTATGGAATCATATGAAATAAATATGCGCTCTTGCCTCTTCTGGCGTATATTCCTAGTTTTAAAATGTCAACATGGCTAACTGCCGCACTCACAGACGTCAATTAAAATTAATCGATAATTAAGTCTCGTCTCGTGTCACTTTCTTCGTCAATGAAATAGAAAACGACGGCATAAGACTTAATGAAAGATTAAATTAAATTGACGTTTCTGAGTACCGCAGTAAGACTTTGTTCTACATCCTACAACAAATCAAATATCTGTTTTCCGATCGCTAATGGGAGGCAGTTAACACTACACAACTGTTTTGGTAATAAAATCTAGCAAAAAAACAGATCCTATTAACAACAAATGCTTCCATGCCACGTCTTGTCTTTGTCCGTGTGTCATCCATCACATCAGTTGGCACTTTACCAAAAGCAGACACAGTCGGTTTGGGACAGTCTAAAGTATTTCGTAATCGAATCTTGCAAGTCATCTCGAATTCTAATGGAGAGATTCCTTTGCTTTGTTTATGTCATCTGAATCTGTTCGTTTCTGGAAATAGGCATTTGTCACGTTCGCAGGCGTTTGTAGAGCGTACTAATTGATGATTTCCTATGGTTTTGTTGTTTTTTTATAGCCTATTACTAAGAGGTTAAGCAACACACGGCGCGGTCGTGATTGGATGGATTACTATTCCGGCCATTTAAGTGACGTCCACATCTCCATGCTTCGGAAGGCACTTTAAGCAGATGGTCTCGGCTAATATCGGTGGATATTAGTCGTTAGGTCTAGTCAGAGGCCCTAGGGCGGCTTGATAACATTTGACAGTAAGGTTGGTCACATGCCTTACAGACACCCCTCCACCAATCCGCACTGAGCCCGCGTGGAGTATGCATTGCTATACATACACGTGTTTGTCGTTGACCAAGCAATTAAGGTTTGGTAAAAACTCTTACAAACGGTAATTTTACTACAACTAATTATATTTTTACGCACTGCGTTGACGTGTCTATCCTGATTCTATTCTTTCTTTTAATTACACTAGCAGTTTAGGTCCAAATATGGCCGATTCCTTCAAATTAATTAGTAATTGAATGAATATGGGTTTCAAAGGCTTCAAGTTGAAAAGAAACAACACACGTTTATCGTATCTGCAATGGATGATCGACAAACGAAAAAAACGCGACCGTTCATAAACTTTATAATCCATGTGTCAGTCAGTATTACTAGTAATTGTAACGGAGCGTAGCAAGGAGTCTGATTAGTTTTCGTGTCATCTGGGCTTGTGACGTCTGCCCCCGGGTGCCGCTGCTGCTATAAATACCGGCACGTGCTGTCCCTCCAGCCAGGTTATGTCTGATATAGTGCAAGGTAGGGTTGACAACAAGGATTCACTCTATAATGTATTAGGTAACTGTGTTTGGGATGTGGTCAGTTCAGTGACTGAGCTGGGGATAGATGGAATAAGTTATTCCCATCGAATTGATTGAAATTGATGGAAAAGGAACCGTTAGGCCATTATTCAATGAAGTCATTTAGAATTATTGGAAAGTGACACTGATCGACATCGACGAGCGAGACACATTTTGCTATAAACTTTATAGCGTTTCCTTAACTGAACACGCCTATCTAATATTTATCTAGGCGCGACAAGGCTATAAAATGTAATCGCGTTGGAATTGTAGAAAATGAACAAATGTTCAGACAACACACTAGCGGAAATGTTGCGGGCGGGCAACCCTTACTGATGCTGACCTCCCAATTTACTTCAACCGTGGATGACTTAACTACGCTTGTGATGAGTATTTATACTGAGAACTTTTGATTATTAAAGTTTACGAAGGAATCATAAGCGTATACAACAAATCCTCTTACTGCTTTTACTACCTACTATTTCTATCGATGATATGTGGTTGTAAAGCAAGCGCCAAGAAGCTGACCTATCGTTTATTCCAGTGCAATTAACCTGTTTCCAATGGGTGAAAGTACTTAAATAAAGTTGTCGCGCCGCTATAATAAATTAAATAATGGCGTCCGCCGACCAGAGCAGTGCCAACGCGGATGTGAACCGGCACCCGTGACATTACCGAGACAATGCGGGTGTAGAGCTGAGAACGACTCAGTGTATCGATGTGCGTATTTTCGGCTCTTCCTGTCTCACACACCACAGCCGCTGCTGCAGCATGTTGCCGTGAGTGATAGAGACAGTCAAAGTCGGGCATTAACTTACCCTGGCCATCCTGAATGGCAGACACTAGTCGTTATCGCACTATGGTGGCATTTCCAAATTAAATGCCGTCTATACTTAGGAGTAGGAAGCTTTCTTCGGTTTGCCAACCGACACAGTTTAACAAGATATTTTTTGATAAACTACGCACGCGTTAAAAGGGCAACGTTAATTTAATTTAGAGCTAAGAGGTATACAGGAACTATTGAGGACAGCTACTCATATATAAGAAGGCGAAAGCAAAAAGAACTGCGTCTCTTATTCGTAGACGTTGACTTGGCTGCAATAAGTTCATCATCATCATATCAGCCTATTGCAGTCCACTGCTGGACATAGGCCTCTCCAAGACTGCGCCAACTTTCATAGGTATGCAATAAGTTACCCGTTTTATAATCTGCAACATTTATTTGTCAGTGGAATAGGCAGGTATTTCCTATTCTCGACCAATTTCCGTAATGCATTTTTGAAAATGTTTTTGGCTATATGAGAAGACAGCTTTATTCAATTTCGTCGTTCCAACAAGAACAGAAGCAGAATTCGACGACATCAGTCACACTCACACTTATAATATTATAGCTTAGCTTAGCTTTATAAAATGTAAATTAAATGTTGGCTGTATGATGAGTATTTAAGAAACATGTAAAACTGTATTTTTGAGAGCTGTGGATTTTGTTGTAATAATAAAATAAATAAATTACGTGAATTCCACACATGGTAACAGACATTGATAGGGTCGCATTGGTCGCATGCCCCTTTCTCAAAGGCGTGGATTAGGTACAAACAATTGCGTGGGAAGACCAAGACGCATACAAAAGAAGTCGCATAGAAAGTCGTCGCTTTGCGTCCGATAGTATCACTTTCATATCTGTTTCCAAAATAGGTATGTGACGTAAACATACCTTAAGAAAACCTAGCAGCATACGTTCTAAAAAGAATGCAATCGAAAATCTACAACGCAATAACGAGCACAATGGACTTTATTATATCAATAGTGGGAGAACAATGGATGAAAATGTACGAGGAAAACCGTTTCTACGCAATGAAAGCGATAAATATTATCTCATCAAAGTTCCATCAAGTACATACACAACAACTGGAATTAACAGATGCACATTCTTGACTAATTAATATTGTAATTATAGAAAAATTTAGCTCAGTATTGAATTACGAAAGCCTACGCGTATCGTGACTTAATATACATAATACAAATGCAAACAAGGTTACACCATAGGCTTTTAAACTTATTATAACCGGATCTTGATTCTATTAGGAATGAATGTGTCTCACGATAAACTTTGGTATTCCAATTTACACGACAAAGGAACGTTACGGCAGAATTACATAATGACCTTTATATTAAATTTTGTAAATATAGATCTACTTAACCGTATATATTATAATTAGTTTATAGATAATTTTATAAATAGAAAATATCAAGTATACCTATAGTTATATTTATAGTTGACAGTAAAGAATGTAGCCAGTTGACGATTGAGTAGGATGTAAATTATTACAAGGTCAGCAGGCTTCGAGTGAATGATAATTACCAATAAAACCTGTTGCAACTTATAAACCACACCGATCGAAATCGAACATTTGGCACTAAAAGCCATTCTACTGGTGATATTAGAATCATTCACTTAAGAACCTAATGACCACCCTAAAGTTATCAAGTAACAAGATAGTTTAGTCGTATTAGTACCAGTGTAGAAGTAGGTTGTCATTATAACATGGTTTTCTAATGAATAAATAAATGATTTTTTTAGATTCTGAAACATATCTTCGACAATCATTTCTCCGATGAATTGATGGCCGAAATATCGATTCGTCAATCAGTAATTCGACGACAGAATATTTCGACTAAGAACGATTCGTCGACAGAACGTTTCGTAGATAAGTATTTCATCGACAGAATTTTTCGACTACGAACAATTCACCGATAGAATGGTTCATTGCTTAATAAGATTTACGACAAAATTGTCGTAACTATTAGGCATTCAAAAACGAGAGCAATATTAACTATGATATTAATTTAAAAAAAATATTTTTAGAAAATGAATTATTTATTAACAAAACACTGCAACCACAAAATAAGTAGAAACATGAAAACGAAAGTAGTATAAACTGAACTTCAGACAGTTATTGTAAATAAATAATTTATTTGCAAAATATGTAACAGGTTTACCAACAATGATACAATATAAATATAGTTATGAAACATTTTTTTTTAGTTTGAAAAAGGAAGATATTTAAGTAACACACGTGTATTTAAGTAAGTACTTGACAATTATTTATTTCACATGTACATTAATTATTAATAATCAATAAATTCAGTTGATAGCGAAAAAAAATTTACTATTTGACACCAATTATAAGGTATAGATAAAAAAGTACTAGCATTTTTCTAGTAGGTACCTATATACATATATGTGATTTTTATCAAAATTACAATAACAGAAAATTATTGTGTTATTGGCCATTAAACAAAAAGATTGAAAATTTATTTAAATATACAGGGTGTGGCGTAAATAGTGGTCCAAAGCAAAGGTGTGGATACACTGTACACTGAAGCACCACATACCAGTATTTAAAAAAAAATTATGTACAGGGTTTTCAAAAAAAAATTTTTTTTTTAATTTTTTTAGAAATCGTTACCTTGCCTTACAAATTTGGTTATAATTTCCAAAAATGACGGTTTTTTTTTATCCATTTTTTTTATTATTATTGCTGATCACTTGTACTTAGTACTCCATTCGTTTTTTTTTTACAAACTGAATTTAATAAAAAAAAATAAGTTTCTTTCAAAATTCAATACTCACTGCTAGCAAATCGTTTGACTTTCAATGCTTTTGGTGCAAAAAAAATGTACCACACTGTCAGTGCCCATTGTTTAAAAAAAATGCCCATCTTTTGCAGATTCTAAAATGGTGCAACAATAAGTGTTACGACTTACAGGAAAAAAGTTATTGCTTTTCGAAACAAAAAGGAGCCCAATTCAGAAAAACAATTTATTTGAAATTCAAGGGTTTACAAGGGTTGTAATTTTTTTCTGTGTGGTCCAAAGCAAAGGTGTGGATACACTGTACACTGAAGCACCACATACCAGCATTTAAAAAAAATTATGTACAGGGTTTTCAGGGTTTTTTTTATTAAATTCAGTTTGTAAAAAAAAAACGAATGGAGTACTAAGTACAAGTGATCAGCAATAATAATAAAAAAATGAATAAAAAAAAACCGTCATTTTTGGAAATTATAACCAAATTTGTAAGGCAAGGTAACGATTTCTAAAAAAATTAAAAATTTTTTTTTTTTTTAAAACCCTGTACATATTTTTTTTTAAATACTGGTATGTGGTGCTTCAGTGTACAGTGTATCCACACCTTTGCTTTGGACCACACAGAAAAAAATTACAACCCTTGTAAACCCTTGAATTTCAAATAAATTGTTTTTCTGAATTGGGCTCCTTTTTGTTTCGAAAAGCAATAACTTTTTTCCTGTAAGTCGTAACACTTATTGTTGCACCATTTTAGAATCTGCAAAAGATGGGCATTTTTTTTAAACAATGGGCACTGACAGTGTGGTACATTTTTTTTGCACCAAAAGCATTGAAAGTCAAACGATTTGCTAGCAGTGAGTATTGAATTTTGAAAGAAACTTATTTTTTTTTATTAAATTCAGTTTGTAAAAAAAAAAACGAATGGAGTACTAAGTACAAGTGATCAGCAATAATAATAAAAAAATGGATAAAAAAAAACCGTCATTTTTGGAAATTATAACCAAATTTGTAAGGCAAGGTAACGATTTCTAAAAAAATTAAAAAAAAAATTTTTTTTTGAAAACCCTGTACATAATTTTTTTTTAAATACTGGTATGTGGTGCTTCAGTGTACAGTGTATCCACACCTTTGCTTTGGACCACTATTTACGCCACACCCTGTATATATTAATATGTAAATATAACGATAAGAAACTACTACCTACCTATTTTAGAAAAATATTATAATAATTATAAATTTGTATTGCAAGTAAAAAAAAAAACGATTAATGGTAAAGTTTTATTGCCTATTTTATGATTTTTCCGTATGTTAATAAGAAAAGAAACGCGGTACTCGGCAAGGTTATACACTAAAAAAAGGAAATTATATAGGTAGTTTATTATGTGCAATAGAATGCTTGGCGATGGCGAGCAAGGTTTTATTTCCAAAATGTATGAAGAAAGAAGCAATGAACCATTCTATCGGTGAATTGTTCGTAGTCGAAAAATTCTGTCGATGAAATACTTATCTACGAAACGTTCTGTCGACGAATCGTTCTTAGTCGAAATATTCTGTCGTCGAATTACTAATTGACGAATCGATATTTCGGCCATCAATTTATCGGAGAAATGATTGTCGAAGATATGTTTCAGAATCACTTAAAAGTTCTAAACCAAATCCTCTTAAACCAAATGTTTTTACAAATCAGATCCGTGAAAGGCACCTATTTATGGCATTGGTCCTTAAATAAAATACATACTTTTATAAATACAAATAAGTATGCTCTTAGTCGCCAGAGGCAAATGATCACCCTAACATCATGGAAAAATAATTACAACCTGACACTTCAAATGTAAGTGATCCATTACTGGCTAACAGAAAAGGATAATAAATTTGTATACTTACATTGAAGTTTAAGCGACAATGTATATGCATGCCCCCGCACCTCTGCACCCCGCAGGCGAGGTTTTAGAAAAGCGATCGGACTATGTTTAAGGACCTTTTATCAAATCTAAGAAATCTTATATATATTTTTTGAAGGAGGATTAAGTTCTGGTTTACTTAGTTCAGTTCCCCGGCATATCAGCGGTGTCACTGCATTGGGCGCACGAGTCTGAGTGCGGTAAGATAATTACGCGTTTTTGCGTCATCGCATCGGCTCGCGATCGCGACTCTTGCGCATGCACGTTGACGGCTAGTGATGAGGGTCACCAAACCATTGTGGTATTGCTAATGGACATCATACTAAAAAGTAACACTTCTTAAGATACGATTAGCGATTCTGTAGAACACATTCTGGTTATGCTATTTTTGAATTCATTTCATTTTGTGCCCGCTGTCAGCTCTTCGTTTTCTTTTTTCAATTTCGAGTCATTCCAGGATTTTTAACCTTTTGTGTAAAAGGTCGTCAAATGCCATAAATAAAGTTTTCATCTTTTGTTTGATCAATCTTTGTTAACAGTGGCCAGGATGTGTCCATTACCAGTAATGTCAGGCAAGGGGCGTAGCAAACCCTAATTGCTTTTTAAAATCTCCGTAACATAACCGTAGACCAAAACCGAAATTACATTTATAGCAAAAAAAAATGTACATTGGAATTTACCCAAAGAAGGCATTGAAGTTGTGGTATATGGGTTGATTTCCTTATTCAGCCGATGTTGGAAAATACCAGCAACCAAATGCTTTACAAATGAGATTCGTGAAAGGCTGCTATGGCATTGGTCTTTTGAATTCACACTTTTTTATAAACACAAACTTTAATGTTGTACAAAATCTGATCACTACTTCATAATAGTTTTCCTGAACGTCTCTATTTTATTGTAAATAACTCGTACGTTTAGTGTAGATCTTTTAGTGTCTAGCATTACGAATTTTAACGCCGAATTATTATATTTCATAGTCCATTAATTTATTTAATTTGCAGACATTATCGCGAGAAACTGCTCTCTATATTTGTGTTGTCAATTAATTTTTAATAATCATTGTTCTTCTTGGAAATATCAAACGGTTCTAATAAATGGTAACATCTATAAGTACGTTTGAAGCGTGCCAATAATATTAGAACAAAAATACTTTGTCGATGATTCATAGCATAGATAGCCGCTTGCAATTTGCTATATGACAGCTATCTGTCACGTTTTTTTTATAAGAAGCAGATTTTTAAAATTTTGAAACGAAAATAAGATAGAGCAATTATATTTTGGTTTGGAGCTATTGTTTCTAAATAAACTAAAAAAAGTATGTTTCTCTAGAAACATCTTTGGTAATTAAACATATAATATCAGACCAGACGATACGCAAGGTGCAGCAACATTTTCCTTGTGGGTAGTGTGATTAAGGCTTATCGCTTTAGAACAAATTTCCACAATGGCACAAATAGATATTATTTCGCGTTATCAAGAAACCATTTGCAATATTTGATACTAAAGATACTAGAGGTTATTAAATACAAACATTTACCCACTAACTAATAATGAATTCACCACTGCTACCTATAACACCTCGTAAATATAAGGCGGCAGATTTGGAATTAACGACAGATACTCGTAAGTGACTTGACATAGTAGAGACAAACATTTTAAATTAGCCGTCTCATATTAATTCAAGTGTTTGTTTCTTACGTTTACGCGAATTGTTGAACTCATTAAAACACAATTTTACGGATTACTTCGCGATTTATTTACATTTTATTTTAAACCTGACGTTTCGAACACTTTACAGCGATCGTGGTCACAGGGAGTCTCCCTAAAATGTAAATAAATCGCGAAGTAATCCGTAAAATTGTGTTTTAATTAATTCAAGTGTTTTAGCAATAGCATAATCATTTCATTCATTATTATTAACCCGTAACACAAGTTTCTTACCGACCACGGGCACCAGCGATCTACAACCATGATATTGTTTACATTTATTCTCTTAATTAAGTTTTGGCTCTGTATCTTGGTTTTGTGTACTGTATGCCGTTTGTGGAAAAAAATAAATGATTTATTTACTAAGGGGCTTAGTGCTTCCATTACGGGCAAAGAAGTTTCTTTGAACATGTCAATTTCTTAACACTTGCACGATCAACCCAACCTAGGCACTATTCGATTCAGCGTACGTATCACTGATGATGCCAAAACGTAAATTCTTCTTACTTTTATTCGGTATACCTAAGAGGTATTGAGAACCTTTTCCACCATAACGGACAACGAGATGAGACGTGCGGTATTCCAAATGTATAAACACACCGCGAATCTATTATCCTTTTCCTTTCGTAAAATCCGGGTCTCAAACCAGGATCCAACTACGGCCAACAACCAGAAGACGTTGAGGCAATTTATTACTATCTTGGATGTTTTTTTCACATTGGAAATCGGCACGCGTACGCAGCGTCTCCTTACGCATAACGAGAGCCCCGAAACTCCGGCTAACATCTGTTTTTCAAACTCGACCGCGCACCAGCGGTGTCTTACATTAAACATTGCCATGTTTGTACTAGAAATAGGGGAGCAATGCTATTTTCGTGTGCATTACCTTCTGGTTTTTATGAAATAACTGGTTATGTCGTTACGAGTTACGCTATCAGCCGGCCGGGCATGGCACGGGCCATTTGGCGATAGATATTCGATTCTATAATTACATTTATGGTCTGTTTCAATACTGCAATGCAACGTGAAAATAAACTTTCAAGCTGGCAATTTTCAATCGTTTTTGAAGGGTACAACATGATGTCAGAAAACCGCTTAGTTTTAGGGATAATTGGTGATATTACAATTTCTACTCAGAAAAGGCTGACGAAATATGATCTAAGAGAAACTAACGTGATGAAAAAAAAAATACTTTAGAACCGTTCCTTGATCTGAAATACTGATTAAAGATCAAACGGATCAGGAGCGTTAACCAACCTCCCTAGCATTGCTACCTCTACCATTATACGAGATCTACAGTTAATCCTTTTTTATGAACAATAAAATGTTTTAGAGCATAAATTATTTTCACACAGATGTTTGTTTTTTGTTGCCTTTTTAATTCATAACGATTTTTTTCTTTTATTAAACGTATCATTCTGTCGGTACGTTATGTAAATAGGTTAGTAAGATGTTGGTATTCTTCAAAGAAATCTATTCTGCAAATATTTAGATTTGAGAAAAAATTGCGAAACGAAAACGTACACGCGGCAATTTTATTTTCTTAACTGTGTCAGAAATGTGTACATTATGTAAATATTTGAACTATTTTTAACGTAATTAGGGATACGACCTATTTAGTGTATTTCAGTATTCATCACGAAGCGACTGTCGTTAATTGAGGATATAATTTAATTTGTAGGAATAAAAGAGTAGCGTCTAATGAACCTAACCTAGATTTTTGGAAAACTAAGGCTTAGAACTCACGACGCGGCATCGGAACCGCAACAGTCCTAGGAATACGTTATACATTGAGATACGACTCGAGTCCGCGTCTACAGCTATATATAGAAAGAAAACGCACTGCGAAAAGCAAAAAAACTTACCATTTCTTTTTTCAAATAGGTAAGTTGTGAATCCAAGTCAGTCGGCGGCGGCTCCGACGGCGAGACCGGCGGCTCCTGGTCGTCGGGCTCTCCGTCCGCGAAGCCGCTGAGACTCTTCGGCAGGGGCGGCAACCCTTGCAGCGACATCGTGCTGATTGCCCGGAACTGCTTGCGAAGTCTGTGGGAGACGAGAACTTTTAAGGTGCAAGTCCGATAGCGACTGTAAACTCCAACCGCAGGCCGCACCGATTTTCGTGGAGAGAAGCCAACGACTGCAGTACCCGCAGCTATTTTTTTTAATAATCTCCAACCGTGCGGCCTGCGGATGCAGCCTGCGCCTCTGCGGTCTCGGACTTGTACCTTTAAGGTCGCTTTTCCACAAAGATGATCTAAGCTGCGTTGTGAGGACCGTGTTTTATAAGTCACTAATCGGATAATATGATTTTGAAATCCCAAACATCCATGACTTAGGTACAAATGCTCGTGCTCATCACACAAACATTTGCCCTTGCGGGAGTTGAACCCGCAACCGCCTGGTTTAGAATTCCGGTGCGCGAACGACTGCACCAAGACGGTCGTCAAACTTAATATGTCCCTTCCCAGGCAGCTTAGATCATGGAAAATCAGCCTAGGTACGACAGTTTTCTGAACGTAATAATGATACGCTGGGTCTTAGCAAGAGCAGTAACCCGAATAGCGACAGGTCGTGGGTTCGATTTACACCTTAACGACAGTTTAGTAGTAGTAGTGAAACAATAAACAGGGAAAATATTTCTGTACTGTAACCTACCTACATATACATAGTTAATTTATGCATTTTAACGTGTATGTGTTTCTTATACGAGTAGTAATAGACACGGTTTTTTTAACTATGAGTATGTATTTATAATACTCACAGTGTTCTTTCTCATTTATATAAGTTTAAATAATGTCACGTCACGCTATGACGTATTCAAAAGAGACCAATAATTTTGCATGGGTGGATGGACTGCACGGTAGCTCAGTTGGTAAGAGCGTTGGCCCGGTTAGCCAAAGGTCGTGGGTTCAAATCCTACCCGTGTGCGAATTTTTGGTTTCTTATTTAAATTTATATGTATTTAAAGTTTCACTACTTCTAGTAGCGCTCCTTCTCTCTTCTTTTTCTATAGTAACGCTATAAGCCACGAAGGAGTAGGTGGTCATCTGTGATTTAATTTAGGCATCTGAAAAAATGTTATGAGCCATGTAGGCATTGTAGAGAGAAACTTTGTAGACTAACCCGTACTAATACCAATATTAGTCCGACTATTTGGACGACTTCCTACCAACATATATGTGAAAACTATAGGCTAAATGTTCATTGTTTTGTAACTTGTATTGCATTGTTAAAAGCTGGAAAACAAACAGCTAATAAAATAAAAAAAACATAATCGAATGAAATCCGTTCATCCGTCTCGATGTTCTACATCAACACAGGTTGATTGGGTTTCGAAGTCAGATAAACACCCGAATCGAACAATATTGATGTTGGCAGAGCAGATAGGTAGACCAAATCGAATGATATCACGGATTAATATACTTGATGAACGAAGGACATAAATAGCTTTTGCGTGGGCTGATCAATAATGCTTTTAAGTTACAGAAACCTACAAAGTGCACCAAAGACGTTTCATCGGATTTTATAGAGTTTCTGTTAGCTAGGTTCATATCATAAGTAGTTCGGATAGCGGATATTGGGAGCCGTAATTTCTCAATTTTATTTGAAGAACAAACAACACACACAAACAGTAAAAATATACTTAACGATTTCAGTTCAATGCCATGATAAAAACCTATGAGTTATGACAACTGAAAAAATAAGTTAGACAAGTAGAAAGATGCAAATTAGAGTCGGGAAAGACACTACATCTGATTAAACAGACTTAATCGTAGTTTTAAGTAAACTGTGCTGTTAGTTTAGAAATAAGGTAACCAGCGTGTATGATGTGATACAAAAATTATTCTTTCAAATAAAATTAACGGTAAATGCGATTATCAGCTTTGTGATGTTATTAGTAAACGGTGTTTGAAAATGTGACGCTACAATATTCCAACAAGTTTAGATAACTGAGAAAAACCATGACAACCGACTCAAAGAATGTCACATTTACAAAGAGTTATAGAGCTGATTTATAACTATTTAGTCCGCCCGCTCTATGTTTACCTCGACCAGGCATCTCTCACTCAATGTACTTGCGCGCGTTAATAGCCTACTCTCGAGCGCACCGCCGACGGTGCGTAAATCAGTAGGCTGCCAACAACCGACGGGCGCGCGCGTACACGCGGTTGAATTATTTGTGTTACGGTCGATTCGTTTCTATGCAAACTAATTAAGTAATATGATTTATACATCTGGTATTTACTGTACAAATGCAACCAGAAGCATAATATGTCCTGAATTAGTGTCAGATTTAAATAAAATTCTGGACTTATCAGAGTCTCGAATGTTTGAACTTTTTAAATCTTTTAATAAGTCATCATAATTTTACGGCAGACTGAAAGTTTCCACAGATGCTTTTTATAACTATGTATGAATACATTGTTGAAAATAATTTAGCACAAAACAACATCTTACATCTTGTTTTCCCCATTACTACTTATTAAAACTGTTTGTATGAATCCGATTTGTTTTTCGGGACAACCGAAAATTTTGCACAGGTAAACATTTTGTAAAACATTATATCATTATAAAACATTTCAAACCAAGGTACAAATAAAATAGGACTTGTATCGAATGAGGCAACCCAGACATTATTAGTTTTACTCCAAGGTCGCGTAGCTCCAGAGGAATAATAACGTAATGTTCGAAACTTAAGGCACATTTTCGGGCGCAGCGGTCTGCGACAAAAAATTGTAGGCTATTATAAGAGTAGGTATGGACGATTTTCCTTGGAGTGATTTATCTGTTACGTAGTAACTATTATATAATCTGTGCCTCGACGTTTATTGTCTTAGCAGAAACTACACAAGGCGCTCTTCAAAGGCATAATAAACATGTTCGCAGCATAGCCCGCGTGACATAAAGGCCTACAAAGTCTTTGTTAATTCACAAGTCACTCATCCGTGATAACGCAATTATGACTACCAAGACATCCTATTTGGAAGGCCTAGCTCGACTGGTAAAGCTTTAGTTAGTGTTATTATAATGATGAACTGGCCAACCCAGTTTACCAGCTCGAGCTACTGACCTTTTAACACAAACTACCGGTTAATTTTTAATGAACATTGAATGCTTTTTACGGATAACAACATTTATAAGATTTATAGTAGCTACCTAGATTTGAGGTCGTCATCCAAAATGTAAGCATATGCCTGGTCATATCCATCGTCTGTATTCCCACTGGTCACAGAAGACATAGCATAATTCTGTTCCGAATCTTCAGAATCACAATGTCCGTTTCTTTCGACACAATCCTTGGCTTCCAGCGCGCTGGGCACGCTGGACTGCGAGTGCATCGTCTGCAATTCGTATATCAGCATCTCGTGGTTGTTCATGTCCTTCATCAACTCCATCTCCGGCGAGTCACTACCGTTCTGCAGATTTTCAAAATCTTTTCCTTTATCGATAACAGCATTGGCATCGTCCTTGTTATTGTTTCTACTCGCAAGTATTTCTGAAATCAACAACTCTGTCACTCTGGATGTTTTCCTTTCCAAGGAATTGTTATTTTTATTTACACAGTCCTCGCTTTTAGGACTTTTGGATACCTCACGCGTATCCGGAGGGTTGTTGACTTGCTTCGAGGGACTATTCCGTAATCTGTCATCGAATTCCTGAACTTCCTCGACTGTAGCGTACGGCGCTTCTGACAACGGGCTTTGTGGAGGCTTTGCATCTATCGGTGACGAATATGGACTTATATCGGGTGATTGCTTCGGAGAACTATAGTTACTGTTCTTATAACTTTTCTGTACAGGTAAAGGCTTCATTGGTTTCAACTTAGGTTTAGGCGATAGAGGCGGAGGAGGAGCTTTCCTCAATGGCAATGTTTTTTCAGCAAAACTAGACGATTTCGCAACTTTACACTTAGCGTCTTGATCTAACTTATTGGAGGTGGAAAGAGATCTTACTAAAATTTGTTTACAAGTTTTCACCGCTTTAGAGTTTAGCGACTCGTTAGATCTTTTAGTCGGCGCCGGCGTCGGTATCGAGCTGCTATCGCTCGAACTCCGTCTAGAGTTTTGTCCACTAGACCTGCGCTCGTCAGACGAAGAGCTTCGATCACTGATGACATCTCGGATGAACGACTTAACTCGAGCCAAACCGTTCTGTTTGGGCGAAACAGTGGTCTTATTCACGGCGTTCGTCCGTTCCAACGTCTTAGCTCTCGCAGTGGATTCTGGTTTCACTCGCGACTTGGACAGATTGACCTTTGATTCGGCGACGGCCTTCCTCGTCTTCGCGAGTGCCTCTGCCACCACACTCTGGTTGGGCCGCGGAGGAACGGGAGGCGGCCCCTTGAGTTTGTTGGTCTTCATGGGTTGGGCGTTCGTCTGTACCATCAGCATGCTTGAGCGAAGCGTCACTCGAACAATACTATAAGTGGAGAGCTATAGTATAAGGAGCGCGTTTACACTGCACCGCGTGTCACTACACTCGCGAGCGCTTAGGCGCGGGGCAGACGCGGCATTCCCCGCGAGCGCGCGTTACCGACTGGCTACGGCCGAAGTGCCGAGTGCCGGCCTCGCGCCAGCTACAGACCACTCGCAAACAAATGTGCGCTCACATACTATAGCTTTGCTACCTCCCGGACTTGGAAATTATTTAGCAGTTTTAATACTGTTGCGTATGTCTTCCAGTTTACGTGCGCCGCACGGCCGAACAATGAGTTGACCCACCGTTTTAATAACGTAAAAGCGATTGTTTACAAAGCGAACGGGCGCAATACTGCTACCGGTCCGTGGCACACGCGACACGCCATGGTATTGTTTGATGATTTTGAAAGCCGACTCCCAATCTATTGTTTGTTTTATCATCAAAATGTAATTATGTTACAGCTGCTATTCAAGTGTGCTTTAGGAATGGAGGAGTAATAGAAAAGTTATAATATACAAAGACCAATAGTCAGTTATAACAGTTATTAAAATTTCTAGGTCTTTAAGGTCTTTGTAAAAAACCTTGTTGTTCACGTAACCTTGTTAATATTGTCAGTATTAGCCAGGCAAGGTCACTGTTACAAAAAACTAATAAATAGAAGAACCTGTCATAGTTTACAGTTTGTACCAGATATTTAACCACTGAAAGACTCGTATTTTCAGATGAAGAAGAATCTACATTTACTTCTTTTTTAACACATTGAATGCCAAAGATATGGTCAGGTCAATATTGGTTCCCACCATACAAATGGTCTTCTACGTAATACTACGTACTCGGCACCCTGTTTAGAAATGTCATGTGTGGTGCCTACTACGCAATATTACGTATAAGTGTCACTGAAACCTAACATTGTTGCGGACTATAATCTGGGCATGTCTGGTCTTGACAGAGAGGACTAGATGGTCTCGTATTACTCTTGCCTCAGAAAAACACTCAGATGGCACAAAAAAAATTTATTTTTGAGGTTTACGCACCATAAGCGCATGGGTTGCTACGTTTGAAAGACCGCTCATCCAAAATATGGCTTTTTTCTATGAAATATCCACTGGGACTGAACTGTCGCGATATTAATCCCACAGCTGCAGAAGCACCTGGATCACAAATACCGCCAGTACAGCATGAACAAGATCAAGCAGACCCATCGCCGTTGCTGCCTGGGCCAGCTGTACCACCGACTTTTCGAGTGTCGTGAAAAGTCATGTCCCGTTGAGAATTTTCATTACTTAGAAAAGTTTTAACCTACTACCAAGAAGACTGCTCCAGCTAAACCTTGTCTTTTCTGCACCAAAAATGAAAAAATGAAAGTAGTCGTCTTTCGTATTTGTCACTTGCCCGGAAAAGCCTGCCTTGTGTGTTGCAACTGTTTCTACACTTACCACACTGATCCTTGGATGATTTTATAAGTTGTCCTTAAAAGTTTCTTTTTTTTAAATATAATTATTGATCTCATTAGTTATAATACTAATTTTTGATCTTATTATAAAACTGTACTCTTTGTGATTTACTTTTGTGATTTGAACAGTTTTAAAATAATAAAGTTACTTTATGTCTATGTCATGTCTTATTTGAGATGCCAATGAACCTAAAAACGTCTTTTCCAGGAGACCCATTTAAATTACAATAACACAAACACCCATTTAAATTGTAAGAAAGTGCTCCGTTGCATTACGTAGTTGGCCTCTAGCATCACTAGTGCCTACGCAATATTGCGTAGTTGGCATTCAATGTGTTAAATATTTTTTGACTACCAAGCAAGACATAATTTACTCTGCAATAACTAGTCACTATAATTTTTTGTGCCTTCATAAATGTTTCCTAGCACCTGCAATATTTAGGTAGTAAAGTGATAGCATTACCACATATAGTGATAGGCCTTGCTTTTTTTTTCTAAAGTAAAACACTATTTTATTCAATAAAAGAAAATAAACACAAAGACATGCATGAAATTAAAATATTTTGTATTTTTGAAGAATACTGAAAGTAAGAATATTTACGGCATCTGAAGTATTTACTTATAACTTGGAGGAAGTTATATGTCGGCATGGTTGAATGTATTAATATAATCTAGGTAGGTACAGGAAATAGGATAAAAGTTATGTTTCGATTCAACACAAAATGTCTAGTCTAGTCATTAAAATATGGATGTTGTGGGGCTTTGGTCAAGTTGTTTAAAGAGTATGTTTTAATTAAGAAAACTTTGCAAGATTCATTTGTAAATGTAAATTCATATCAATGCCAGCAGTTGAAACTCGCTAGGCATATGTCTGTATTTGGGCGATCGTTCCTTATGAATCATGGATATTTATAAAAAATATATATTATTTCTGTCTGTTATCTTAGTCACTATAGCACCAGCTTAATTTGGGACTAGGTAGTTAGTTCTTGTCTACTTGTTATGGAGAAGGCAATGGCAAGTTGTTGTGTGTGTTTCATTCCACATAATGATTACAACCCTCAGTGATATATGTGTGTGTGTGTATGAGTAAGGTATATGACTGTGAAGTTAGTGTGATTGTTAAAGCAATTTACCTAAAGAAGGATACAGTCTGACCATTATTATTCCTTACTAACTATACAAACACCCTACCAAAGTTTTTTCACAATTTGATCAATGGTTTAGGAATGCATAGAAAACAAACATTTAAATTATACAGGCTAATTGACAAGGATAATAAAAGGATTCAAACTCACATAAATATATCACTTGTCTACTTGTTATTGAACTTCCAGTCCTGTCTGCACATAGGGCACTGCTGCTGCGGCTGGGAGTGTAGCCACTTCACGATGCAGTGGATATGAAAGCAGTGGGAACACGCGCCCCACACCAGCGGGCAGTCGTCACCGGGCAACTTGCAGTCAGGGCAACAGCTGTCGAAGGGCATACGGCATATGCCGCAGTTGTCGTCGTTCGCCACCCAGCGCCAAGTTGCTACCCCAGTCCAACCTTGGCACGAAATTAACTCAATAACTCCGAATGGATTGTCAACAAACAAATGATGTATGTCACCGACTTACTTTTAACAGTGACTTTCATCGCTCAGCATTACGATTTTTAACATCAGCCGTTTTGGGAGACTGGCAGATGGTACTCACAGTACACTGAAAAACAGATACCTCAACACTTTAATATCAATTTTCAACATAAACGAAAACTCAAAACAAACATCCAAGAAAACGTTGTCAACGTTTTTGACGTTAGCTATTTTTTTTGTCATCATGTCATCACAGACCACACAACTTGGTCTGTGTCACTCATGTGACATACATAAATTTTTTTGTTCAATTCACCCATTCTAGGTAGGCAAAAGATCAAGTCCATACAGCCAAATCTTCAGTATTTCAGTATCATTTCATTGTTTATTCTTTTCTTCAGAATCTTCTTCTTATGTACTTACTTACGCAACTACACCAACACTAAACTACATACTAACCTTACCTAACTCATTGAAATGTGATGATGGTTCACATTTCAATGCTCTCAAGGTTCTCAACTTTGAGCGGGAAATCGAACCGGATCAGATAGGAGCGCCTTACTTTGTTTCTTTCTTTCACTTCATTAGTTCTCCACTGCAGCACATTATTAGGATTATTCCACCACACAATCACAACAATGACGACGAAAAACTAATTTAGAAAATTATGAAACGAAGCCCAGCCATCACAGTTCATTTCCGCCCAAATTCCTCTCGCTCGACATACCTACCATACAGCTTGGCTTGATTGATTGACGTTTTGTTATTCAGATGTTTGGTTAGGAAGAGTTTAAGGAAGTGAGACGAGGAAGATGGGCTTGTGTTTATTTCTTATTTTTCGAAATAAGCTTTTTTGTGGCCATTATTGTTATTTTGTGGTGGAATTATCATCCGTAGCTTAGTTGGTAAGAGCACTCGCCCAGATAGCGAAGGGACGTGTGGGTTCGAGTCCCACCGGATGACACAGTCGATTAATTTTTGTAAGCGAAATTCAATTTGATTTCGTAAAAACTTGCAAAATAATTGCTTAAGTTATAAAAATAATTATGGAATTATCATCATAATGCACTACGAAGAATACGAATCAAGTGAATGTAAGAAATAAATATTGTAAGAGGTGCTCCTATTTGAACCGGCTTGCTTTTCATTAATGTTTGCATTAAAATATGGTCCGTTTTCGATTTTCAATGATTTAGGAGGTTAGGTAAGTTTGTAGTATTTACTATTTAGTGTAAATTTATGTGTTAAAATGAAATAAAACCTCACTAAAGAACAGGCTGTATGAACTCTGTTGCAAGGCCGTATAACCTCTATTTAAAAAAGGTAGAGATTTTTTACCTGTGCAATCTGGTGGGCTGTATAAGTCCATAAACATAGTTCACGTAAGAAAGAAATATCAAAAAAAATCAATATGTCAAATTTGGTGTGTCAAATTCGGAAAGGGTGTTTGATGTGTTGGAATTTATTTATTTTCGTTATTTATTCCCATTTTGTATAAATTCGTTGTGCGAAAACCAAAACCATGACTACCTTTGATTCCAAATATGATGTGAGTATGCATAACTTGTTATTATGTTGGGTATTATTGAAGATAATCAAACAATGTTTACCAATCATTTATGTGGTTTTTAATAGTTTTCTGGACTATTTATCAGTTATTTCAGTTTGGTAGTTGTTGTATAGCAACCTTTTTATCAGGCTTACTACCGATTGCTTTAATTGATTACCATTGTACATTACTGAGCTGAGTCATGTACATGCTGTATTTTTGTGATTTGACCCAGTAAACCTTAATTTGTAGCTCCAATGTAATGAAATGTTTATCTTAGCGGTTCTATTTGAAGATGATTAGTGTTCTACAAAACATTTTAACACTCAATGATTAATTACAAAACAGGTTTTTATCATCGTTGGTAATGGTATGCTTGTATTTCTATTCCAGATGTTCCCAGCAGGGGATGTGGGGGTGGTGGAAGGGGAAATGAACATACCCACACAGGGTGCTTCATCTGGTGACAACATGGAGTTTAACACACTGGATGAACCTATCAAAGAAACATTTGTAAGTTATGATAGCTGAATTAAATATTAGTCCAAGTTTATTTCCAGTAGTAGATAAAGAAGTTTATAGAATGGATAGATTTTACAACTGTTTTGAAGATAATTACTTTCATCATTATGTAAGACAACTTTATTTATGTTATTAGGGCAGCATATTTTTTTAAAGGATGCATTCTTTACCAATCTATTTTACCATTATAGATTATAGTCATCATTCAATTTAAGAGCTTTGATCCTGTGGAATCATTTCCATCTTAATCTGCTTTATATGTATGTATTTGCAGTCTTATAGTTGTCTGTTTCTTTCCAGCTTCGAGATTTGAGAGCAGTTGGCAACAAATTTTACCATGTCCTTATTCCTAGAGAAAAGTCTAGTTTATTGAAAGAATGTGAGTAGAGTTTTTTTTTTAAAGTAAAGTAGCAAATTCCTTACGGATTTGTGGAGGGGATCGTCTTTGCAGCATATTATTTATTTTTTAGCAGAGAAGTATAATGTACACCCTGGTCAAGTCAAGCTAAGTTTGCCAGTGGAATGTTTAAATCCAATCTATATCATCATCATCATTATCCAATTTAAGAGCTAGACTCTTGTCGGTGGAGTAGTAGTCCAATCTATATAGGTATACTAAAATGTATTGGTAATAAAATAAGAGTTAGTTTAGTATAGAATAAGAATCAAAGCTATTTTAAGAGATGAAATGTAAAATAAAAAGTGCAAATAAATATATTTGATGTTGTAGATCTTTTTGCAAACATTGTTTCCCAAATTTTCCACAATAATCTTTTTTGATACACCATAGCTAAAAGGCAATGTGACATCACATGATGCACGCTAGGCCCAAACTTAGCTCGACTGGGTTGTGGGCAGTAGAGATATTTAATGAAAAAATTACAATATCTGGCAATGGAGTCATACTTGTAAATTATTATTATTTTGATATCTTTTCCAGGGGATCTTTGGGGACCACTGCTGCTCTGCACATTTATGGCGACCATTCTCCAGGGTTCAACAGAGCGATCAGACAAATCCAATGATGGAGGCCCGGAGTTTGCAGAAGTGTTTGTTCTAGTCTGGATAGGAGCAGCTGTGGTTACGTTAAACTGCAAACTACTTGGTGGGAACATGTCAGTATCTGTATTTAATTAAATACTATTTATATGTATTAATAGCCCATGGCCATAGCATATTTGCTTTTCTGTAATCCTTTATGTTGCAGTTTTACTATCTTTTATAATCACACATCCTGAATTAGATACTTCCAAAATTAGGCGATAGCCTAGTCCTACATCCCAACAAGTAGTATTAGCTCGGTAGATTCAGATCTAGAAAAATATAAAGCCATAGTGATAGTTTTTAAAAATATAGTCTAAAGAAAATCGGCCAAAATTGCCTCAGATCTGGTACAAAAGAATGTATCTTAGATTGCAGGACAATAAAAATATAGATATTGTAAAGTATCGCTTTTACCAAATTCAGAGGCTAACATATTATTATTTTTGTCTGGTAAAGTTTTAATAATTCTAGGTCATATGACTGTTACTTCACGTCATAAGTGACACTATTCCTTAAAAGTATAATTTCTACATCTAGCTCATAAGAAACTTCACTGGACATCAGAACTATGTTAGCTACTTAATTTGGCAATAATACTTTACCATATTTCTATTATTAACACTGTAATCTGAGATACATTTCTTTTGCGCCTGGGTTTTCTTTTTATGGGATTTGGTGGATTTCCTTTAACCACTGACCATTGCAAAAAAGATCACTAATTCACTCTATCCTTGACATTTTCGGTGGATACTCCCCAAGTCCGCGTTGAAATCTAGCGTTGCCGACAGACAGCAAAACCTACGATAGTATCGATAGTTTTGTCCTATCGATATTGGCGTTTTATTTAATAGTATTGGTTGTGTAGTTACCTAATAGTCTAATTAATTATTTTAATACCTTCGTATAATGAATCCATCTCAATTACTATTTTACAAGATTAGAACAATCCTCAGAATATATTTACATTTACATCAAAAAATATTTACAATACTGTTGAATAAAAGGTCACTATCGATAGGGCAAAACTATTGATATTATCAATAAATATTGCAATAGTCAGAGCTGATAGTATCAATACTACCGATAGTGATTCAATATTGAGCTGCAATACTAGTATTGACCCTAATAAAAGTATTGACCCTAATAATACTATTGACCCTAATGGAGCTATAGATACAATTGATAGGCCTATTGATATTGTAAATGATTTTCGAAGTCAACTTTCGATAGTGTGGCAACGCTAACTACATCTCTCCATCGTTTTTTGGATCTACCTTTGGTAAGTAAACCTCTTTGATGCGTATTTTTTATTTCAGCTCGTTCTTCCAATCAGTTTGCGTGCTGGGCTACTGCCTGTTCCCGATAGCTCTAGCGCTGGTGGTGTGCCGGATCATCCTGTTCGCCTCTCAGACCACGTTCCTCTTCTTCCTGAGGCTGGTCATATCGCTCGTCGGGTTCGTGTGGGCCACTTTTGGTGAGTGATGTAGATATGTGGGAATTTGAGTTCACGTAGTTAGTGGTGACGGTTAATTGAGAAGTTTTGAGTATGTAATTGGTATGGTTAGGGAGTATCAATTTAGTGGGTGTGGTTATACTTAGGAATATGGTATAATACATTGATCTCTTTCGCCGTTATGAATGATTAAAAAGGCATAAACCATTAAGAGAAATATATACATCATCATCACCTCGTAAATAAATAAACTAAGTATTACAGTGAAAATAATTATATGATGTGGTAATTAAAATTTTAAACACTGCTGTTCTACTATAGTACCTAGCTATGTAAATCTTTAAAAAAAAAAGTAATAGACTAACTATTTAAAATAAGTAATAGAGTAGTTTACTTACCAATTAACATTTTTTTTAAACTGAATAAATATTAATAATATTAAATCTAAATAAGGTAGTACTAATTAGTTAAGTCACTTAATTTATACAGGTTTACTTTTCAGTAAGGTGCCAAATATTGAAAACTTCCTACTCCCTAGATCTTCTAGGGAGTAAGGAACATAAAAAAACGACTTTATCGCAATTATTTTTAATCATAGTACTTTTTTATAACATCGATGTACTCTAAAATATCCGAAACTGGAGTATATAGAGAGATAATTGTGGCGCGCTGTAATGACTTTTTCATTTGATCGTAACGCAGATGTCGTGCGTGCGTATTTTTCTACGAATGAGTTCAATTAATCATGCGTATAAATTTTAAAAAAGGGGATCACAATAATTAAATGTGAAAACAATTTTTTTTCTTTGCATACACTGAATAAGTTACTGATTCTGAGTTGCTTCTGAAAATTTGGCACCTTTTTGTAATGTACCATGTTACCCTTGGTAACCTAAAAAGTTTATACTTACTATAGTCTGACAAAATCAAACCCTTCGTTATAGCCGCGACAAAGTTTCTCGGCGACAGCCAACCGGAGGGCAAAAAGGCGCTAGCGGTCTACCCAATATGCCTGTTCTACTTCATACTGTCCTGGCTGGTGGTCTCCCATAGCAACGTGTAGGCCTGGAGTAGACAATTGTGACTGTGCTAGTTAAGAACACCCGCGGTTTGACTTGGAGGTAGGCTAGGTTCTATGCAGCCCTTTCTAAATTGGATTCATACCAGTATCTCTGAGGACGAAAAGAGACGTGTTCATTTTGAAAATGTAATTATGCAGCCAACTTTTCTAAATATTCTTTCTATTTAGTAAAAAATAACTAATATACAATGAAGTGCGGTCATTTTATCCATAAATTTTATATTTTAAATATGCGAATATTGGCTTCAACTATCTATAAGTTGGTGGTTGCATTTTAAGTATTCTGGTTTGCTTGCCATATTTGTTTTCCATTAAATTTTCAGTCGTAAATTCGTGATGATAATCTCTATGATTTATAGTACACGGCGTGTTTGTTAGTTTGCGTCCCTTTGCTTTCCTTGTGAAGAGATAATATTTATTGAAGAGGTAGTAAAGAATATTTTAAGTGCCGCCTAGAACAAAGCCTAACGTTAAACGATCTAGTTGTACTACCAACTAAAGAGAGCGCAAGACACACGGTGACTCACTTGTTTGTATTGCACAAGCACCTATAAATGTATTGAATTATGGGTGCAGATAAGTTGATTAGATTTGACTGTGGAATCAATTTGATCGATGGAAAAATCGGGGGTTAGGATACCGATACCGCTCTATCATATCATCACGGGCATCACATGATTTGATCATTAATTAAGTAGTATGTCAATAAAAATGACCCTTGATAATTACCATTTACCAATCATACATCTACCTACAGTAGTTACCTACAATTTTAACAATTTCATATTACGAACGAGATAGGTTCAGCGTTGTTCGTACTGTGATGTGATGAACTATGACTAGAGTTGGCAATTCTCTATCTCGATAGAAAATTGCGGACCCTATTTTTTTGTTAGTTCCTCTATATTGGTCACTATAGTCTGAATAATCTAATAGGTTCAATTTGACAGCTTGGAGTTATCACAGAACGTAGCAGTATAGTGTTGTCACCTTTTTACTTGTTACGGAGGTACAGATTTATCGATACATCGGTTGATATTGAACAAACAAGACTTTCAGTATTCAATTTTGAGTTTGAAGACTTAATTTTATTTATTGTTCATTAAGCCATACTAATGACATAAATAGGCACTAAAACGTAAATTATATTGTATTGTGAACCGATCGTAAATCGATTTGATGTGTGAATCGTCAATTTTAACTACCGATTCGTGAAGACCCGACCGTACATATCAACTGTCAAAATGAACCTATTAAATTATTCAGACTACAGTGACCTGCCCCGGCTTCGAATAATAATAATAATAAATAAATAAATTGTTTCAACAAACACACCAATTACCTAGCCCCAAAGTAAGCGCGAGCTTGTGCTATGGTGACTAGGATAACGGATAGACATACTTATATACATTTATAAACATCCATGACTTAAGTACAAATGCTCGTGCTCATCATACAAACATTTGCCCCTTGCAGGATTCGAACCCGCAACCGCCTGGTTTAGAAGTCCGCTATATGCTTGTATTATACGTACATCTAAACCTGCTTATTGAACTACTATAACTAATTGCTAAACCACATTAAAATCCGTTGCGAGCGAAGTTAAAAAGATCTAAGCGTACAACGGGAGTGACGTTGTTTTACTGTGCTATGTACCTAAAGATATGTTACCGTAATATTATTAGCTGCAAGCATGGAATTAAATGCAGTAATAGATAATAATAACGAATAACGCGGGCCGTAATTGTCGTATCCATGTATATTTATATCGTTAAAACGTACCAAAACTTGTGTGGACTACTAAGCGCTAGTTCAGACACTGCGGGAACCGCGCGGGTACGTCTGAACGATTACTTAATAATTCATACAAATAAGACCCGCGCGATTTCCATGCGATTCTGAAATCGCGCGGTTCCCGCTGTGTCTGAACTAGCGCTAAGTTTAATTATCAAATCATGTGGTTACCATAATATCTCGTGATTCGACGCGGTGCATATAAGTATTGTAAGTAATATATCAGTTCGATATTGGTTACGTGAATAAACTTTCGAATCCGTCATGTATTTATTGTTTCGAAGTGTTACTCATGTTATTGTGTTTTTACCAGCACAAGTGAGCATTCCAATTTTATTATAATAGTAATAATGTAAAAACACGATTTTGTATATAGTATCGATTAAAACGCTATTTTCTGTCTGTTGTAATTTTTATTTAAATCCTTAGAAAACGTGGAATATGTATACAAAAATACATGGTTAATAAAAATTCGAGTCATTCAGTACGCGGAGTTGCTACAGTAACTTGGCAGGTACACCAACTGTGAGACTAGTTCATACTTTCACACATATTACATCAAATAAAATATTTACAACTTAAATTCATAAATTAAATTTGGTATTACATAGCTTTTGTGGATTTGCTCTAATGAAGAAAATGTAATATACATTTTCTTCTATTATTTTATTCATTGTAGCAAAAATATTATCAAAAGTTTCTGTAAAATATGAAATTTATATAAATAGATATCATCATTTTGGTTTTACCATTTAATGTAATTGCATTGCTTGGACAAGGTGCCTTGAGAATTCATACTTTGTGCTTGAAGAGTAAATTAGTTTAGTGACAAACTAGTCGCTCCTTAGTATGATTAGTGAAATGGGGATGTTGAAGATTTTAATTAAGTCCATTTAATGCCTACAAATTATAATTATAACACTACTTTATCACATAGAATTCCTAAATAAAGGTGCATTATACCACTACACAGTCCAGGCTTACATCGTAAGTGCATAGGTAACTATCTTAACCCACATTATATTGATTGGATTGTAATAGGAAAGAGTAGCACACATTCAGTTCACGTATTTTATACTGACTATGTATAATTTGTAGAAGGTAGAAATATTATTATATGTATACGTTTTATGTACGCAATATTTATATAAAATCTCAATTACTGTATTATTCAAACTCATCTTTAAGATGTATTACTGAATATAAACCTAAAACAATCATGTTCTGATATTGTGAACGGAAAATAATTTACTAAATTCATAAATAACGTAACCATCGGCAATAATGTTAAAACTAAGTGATTTTTACATTTAACTAAAACAGCTTCATTCAGCTGAGCACAACCGTCCGCAACAAAATGGAATGGCATTCAAGAAAAGGGTTGTTCACAATGATAATGCATTAAAAAGAGGTCGATATGTCATTAGCGCACGGAAATTGATTGCCTCAAATTGAGCAATTTGTTCGATTTTGCATTCAAACTTTATACACATATGATATTTGACACGTCAAAGAACGTGTGCGGCGCATAAAATTCGAATCGCCGCGCAGTAGGAGATGACAGGTCTACCATTTTTTTAATTACAATGTCAGTGGTTGCTAATTAATAAAAAAAGATTTTACGCGATCGACGACCACTCGTTATTTTTTAAAAAGCTAAGCTGTTAATTCAGTTTTGTGAACAGCCCTATAAAAATGATTAAGTAATTCCCGTTTAGCTGGACTCGGAGCCGCTGGAGGCTTTGTCCGGGGTCATGGGGGGGGAGGATTTGGGTGACGATCTCGCGGGGAGGTAGGACATTTGCATCTGCAGCGTGTCTCTGGTTTTCCTCGCGCTCTTGTAGGTGAGCGAGTTGGCGCGGGGCTTGCGCCGCGAGAAGTGCCGCTCCACCCACTTGAGGAGAGCCAGCACAGAGTCAGTGGACGACAGCCGCCGCTCGGCCGACGTCTTGGTGATGCTGGAAGAGGCGATGCGGAACGTCGCCGCCATACCTTTCAGCGCCTGTCAGGATTTTATGGTTAGCATATGGCTGGTGTAACTTTTAGCTTAGACGGTGATTAGCATACATTATATCCGAAGGATTTCGCTGGAAATCAGTGCCGTGACAATAATATTTTCTTTATACGTTTAAATCGTATATTGGGCTCGATTCCGATGTGCCCTGTGTAGGACTAATTTTAAGTTTATTCTATTTCTTTCTGTGCTACCTAAATAACGAAAATAGACACACTACCACTACCTACAATAACATATTATCGTCAAATTAAGTGATGCAATTTCTTAGGTATTTTTACAAGTTTTTGCATGCTTTCGTCGAACTTCTCTACAAAATTACTATGAATTCTGTAATTGCCTTAGCAACTGACAGCCGTTTAATGTGACGCGTCTAAATTATGTAGGTCTGTCAATCTCTTTTCCTTTATTTAACACAGAAAGTAATAGACCGAACTTAAAATACGTCTCAGACAGGACGCATTGGAATTGAGCTCATTATGTTTTGGCTAACATCAAACACCAATAATAATGAATATTAATAATGAATGAGAAATGTTGCATAAGATCAGAAAAGGTGATTTTGTCACAGACCGACCAGACAGACCAGGCTTACAATCATGATATCATGCCTTACAAAATTATTAACTTTGTTGGCTGGGCTTTTTCCGCACATAGCTGCTTGATTGGGCCATTGTGCGTATATTCTTCTACTTCAACCATTCCAGGCCCTCACAAAAGCTAGTAGCTTCCCTAGCTTGCCACAGGCTTCCAATTTACTATTTTATTAGCTTACCAGCATAGCATCTTCGTCGGTGACGTCGTCTCCGGCGTATATGACCCTGATCCTTTCGCACCAGTCCAGGCCGAACGCAGTCCTCAGGATATAGATGGATGCCCGACCTGAGGGAAACAAGCTTGTTACTAAAATAATATCTCACTTACACGGACTTGGGCAAAGTCCAGAGTCCGCTATACCAAAATAAAAAACAGTTTTTGTCTTTTGCGTCAAAGATTATTATATTCAAAGATGCAAAAGTCGAAGTATTGCTATAAAAAAACTTTTTTTGTTAGGCAGATATTTGTATTTCACTTTCCAAGTTTATGGGCGTTGTGGTGTAATGGATAAGACGTCGGACTAAAGAATCGTAAAAACGTCTTCTTCGATTCTTCAGGTTAAAATCTCGCTCTGTGACGAAAAAATTTTTTCCTTTTTGTTTTTTAATGTGTATTTATTCAAGTTTCCAGCTTTTTTTGTTTTTTAAACAAGATTTACGAATTAAAAAGCTTTTTTTTTATGAAATAGTAGTAACCAAGCAAAGCTCGGTCGCTTTTTTCTTGGCCTACCTTTGTCCCACTGGACGGGCGGGCGCGCCTCGATGGCGCAGTGCGCGGGCGCCGGCGTGAACCCGGCCGCGGCTATCAGCTCGCGCGCCTTCGACGCCAGCGCCTCGCGCTTCGCCAGCGGCGTCTCGCGGAAGTGGAACGTCAGGAGGGCACCCTTGTTCTCCACCCACGCCCCGTCTTTGCACACCTGGTGAAGTGATAGTAAATTTAAGGCCTCGAGTCTCGGACACCGTCCCGATAACAATTGATGGCCTGTTGCGTCGAGAATGTGGAAACACTTTACTTGAAGGATTAATTAAAAGCATCAACTTTTGACCGCCTGAGGCGGGATCAAGCGCGCGTTCTTCGCTCGGGCGATTGCCTAAACCACCCGGCTACCCGTTGAGTTGGCAATGCCTGTTGAAAGGACTTATCCACTCTTTGTATAGAGGTTGGTTTTTTATTCTAAGATATAACTAACCCCCAAAAGTATATTTATTAATAAGCTACAAAAATATTAAACAAGACATCATATAAATAAAAAAATAATTTTAAACGCCTCTAATTCAACTTTTGAGAAAAAAATTGATTAGTAATTTATAGGACTGTTTGTACGTCTAGAAGCATTTCGTATAATGAGGGATTTTCTTACAGCTCTAAATTTTAATTTTCTTTTCTTTTATATTGATAGATGGCGCTATTCATCTAAGTTATATAAATATTGCGTCGAAAACATTGAGCATAAAACTAAAACAAATTATTGAAATATTATGTGTCTAGACATTTAGTAGTACTTAAATTAAACACTAGCTAGTAGTGATGGGTTTTTATCCGGATAAATACTCAAAATGGATAAATACTCATAAATATCCATTTTTATTTATCCAAAAAGACGGATAAATATCTTATAAACAAGTTTTTTGCTATAACACGCAAATTTATGATTATTATAATAGTAAATTAGTACTTTAAACCAAAACAAGTGCTAAACAGTTTTTGAATCTTAATAATATATAATAAATATAACTCAAAGATGAATGACTGACTTACATAGTGTGTAGTCTATCAACGCACAGCCCAAACCACTGGACGGATCGGGCTGAAATTTGGCATGCAGGTAGATGTTATGACGTAGGCATCCGCTAAGTAAGGATTTTGATAAATTCTGCCCCCAAGGGGATAAAATAGGGGATGAAAGTTTGTATGAAACTTTGTCAATTTTAAACCGATCAGGCTGAGACTTTGCATGCATAAAGCTACTATGACGTAGGCATCTCCTAAGAAAGGATTTTGATAAATTCCACCCCTAAGGGGATAAAATAGGGGATGAAAGTTTGTATAAATTTTCTCTTAGATTTTCGACTGATAGAACTGAAATAAAAGATTAGAGCTACTATGATGAAGACGTCCGCTTAAATAAGATTTTGATAAATTAAACCCCCATGGGGATAAAATAAGGGATGATGGAGGATGTAAATGTATTATTTTGAACCTATCAGTACTTACCTAATGGAACGAATAAATTAAGAACGATACGAACAAAATATGTTTAAGTTCTAAATGTTGATAATAGATGGCGTTAGTAGTATTTTAAAACGCGCCATCGTTGTGTTTTCACTGAGTTACATATGGTTACATATACCCAATGTTGAGTGGCCGCCGTATCTAATAGTACATACTATACCTATTACAATTCAGATATTTTGACGAATCGTGAAAAAACACGATTCCGTAAGCAATGTTAACGTCCATCCGTCATGACGTTATCCTGTATTTTGACGAATTATCAATGACGGATCTTGTGTGAATGAGCCCTAACCTATCCAAAAAGAGTGCCTTGACTTAAATTTTTCATTCCTCTCTTCTCCATACGACATGGTAGACTAAGAATGCATGATAGTAGTTCCATATAATTAGCTATAAACAAAAATAATCAATCTTAATTTATTAAATGACCAAGATTTCGGTTTCGACTGAGAATCATGTTGATGCTGCCGTAGGGTGTCCACTGCTGAACATAGGACTACCCCATGGTTTTCCACAACGACCGATTGCAAGCGGCCTGCATTGTGATCCTGCAATCTTTACAAGGTCGTCTGTACATCTTGCCGTAGTAAGTCCGTCTTACGCTGCGCCTTTGATCAAAGGATCTCCAATCTAGAACTTTTCTGCCCCAACGGCTATCAGTTCTTTGCGCTAGGTGCGAATGAACAGGTCATTGCCACTCAGCTTACTGATTCGCAGAGCTATGAGCATTTACCTTAGTTCTTCTACATATTTCCTCATTTCTGATTCGATCTCGTAGAGAAACACTCAGAGCATAGCCTACGCCATTGCATGAACTTAAGCATTTTATGAGGCCCATAGTAGAGATCATGATTCAGATCCGTATGTGATCACTGGCAACACACATTAATTAAAGACTTTCGTCTTGAGGTACTGAGGTACTTAAGACGAGAAGGTGCTCTTGCGTAGTTTCCCAAACGCTGCCCAGCCAAATCGGATTCGTCAACAGACCTCTTTTCTCGAAGTTGGACCACATTCAACTACTACCTAGTTGGACTACAACGTACCGATATGCAAGTAACTACTTGTCACAGGTAGACGTAATTGTCAACAACTTTGAGAGTTCTCAACAGAGACAGACTTCTGTATAATTTTCCTTAGCGTATGGATATGGTATATTGTACTGAAGCCTTTTCGAAAGCCAACTGGTTCAGGAGGTTGGAGGGCATCAAAACAACGTACGAGACAATACGCGATGACCCCTGAAAACAGTTAGTGGCTCAGGAGTGATATAGATCTAGTTTTTTTAATAAGGTTTTGTCTTTTGTCAAAGGAACTACCTTTCAAACCTGTTAGTACACTAAAACTAAAAATAATAATTTTATTTTGCTAAATAGCCGAATTTCAAATACGGTAACCAATCAACAGAGATAGCTAACTGCGCTGGAGATATTATACGAGTAGTGTACAAGTATGTGCATAATTCATTAGTGCAGTTATCTGATACTTCACTCTCGTAGTTCGATGAGATGGGATAGGTAACCAATTTTCTGACTTCGAGCTGTTTCCGAGTTATTTTAAAACAGTAAAACCTAGAAATCGGCTCGAACCGGGGTTTGAACCCGGGGCCTCTTGGGTAGAAGCCTACGTGCTGAAAACTAAATCAACAGGCAGTCTCACTACACTAAAATGTTCAAAAAGGCGCAAACGGAGCAAGCGCGAACATTTATTTTCTCTGGGTTTCAGCATTAGATCCTGACTTGGTTACACTGAGATAACCTGAAAAGTATGCTCTTTAAATGAAAAAAACAATAAATTATGAAAATAAGTCCACAAAAACGAAGAACTCTGTGAACGTAGATAAAACAAAACGAAAAAAATTACATATGGTGGAACATAGAACTTCCTTCCTTTTTGAAATCGGTTAAAAACTAAAATGACAGGTAACGCACCTGTCGCGCTTGGTAAAGTAGGGCCCAGGCCCAATTAGTTATTTATATCCGCCATTTCGAGTAAATATCCGATAAAAATGGATAAAAACGAGTATTTATCCATTTTGGATAAATATCCGAGTATTTACTCTTTGAATATTTATCCACTGCACATCACTACTAGCTAGTTTTAAAATGCATTTAAAAATAAAATTTTATGGAAAAACGTCTTGATGATCACTAATTTATGAAAAAATACCTGTCAGTACGCGTGAACCTACAACATGCTAAACATAAACTTTATATCACAGTAAATGCTAAAACCAGCCTTTTTCTTAAATAAAAATCTACCTGACTGAGGTTATTCAACGCCATCTTGCGGATTTTTAAGTACTGATTTTTGACACTAGGAAAATCCCTCATTTAAAAAATAAAATCTTCACACAATGGCTATAGCCAAAGAAAAAGTTACCTTGTATAATTACTACTAAGCATAATTATAATTATTAAGCATTATAATTACTAGTAAGCATTAGCGTTGTTATTGTTAGCGTTGTGAATTGTATGTGTTTCTTTATGCTTACTAGAGTTTTCTAGAAGTTGTAACGCACACATAAAAATATGTGGCGACACAGGTTTGCGAAGAATTACCAACTCTTCTTTCTATGATCCGAGTCACTCCTAATAATATATTGAAGGGTCTGGTCAAGTACCTGTTCCTGCAGCGACTTGAGGAGTTCAACGACCTTGTCCTGGCACTCCATGGGCATGGGGTGAACGAACTTGCTGCCGTCTGGGTGAAGGATCTCAAGGCCGTGGTTGCCGGCGTACGTGATGCCTTCGATGCCCACCTGTGGACGGAGGTAAGTTAGACCTTGAGATGATTTTCTTTATGCTAATAATAATGAGGTGCTTGTGGCGCAGTGACGGCAGCGCTTTGGTAGTGATATCAAAGTTAAGCAACCCACTGCGCGGTCGTGATTGGATGGGTGACCATTCCGAACATTTACGTGACGTTCATGACAAGCATCTCCGTGATTCGGAAGGCACGTTAAGCAGTTAGTCCCGGATAATATCTATTGATATAAGTCGTTAAGCCTAGTCAGAGGCCCTAGGGCGGCTTGATAACATGACAGTATGGTTGGTCACTTGCCTTACAGACACCCCTCCACCAATCCTCACTGAGCCCGCGTGGTGGAGTTTGGCTCGTACCTCCTCATAGTTGAGGAGTACCACCCTGTATATATTAATGTACTGACTATCAGTAAGTATCATGTAAGTACGCACATTAAACAAATAAAATCAATATAAGGATAAAGCCTCGAATTTGAGTAAATGTCAAATAGATAAGTCGAGCCAGGGCCCGGCGTGTCGCTAATATTACGCAATGTTGTCCACAAACATAATGTACTTAAAAATCCCGGTTATTATTTATCAAATGTTCGCATTATCGCGGTAGTACATAACATAATAAATATTTTTGTTTAATGTCTGATTATATTTTGTCAAAGTTCAACCGATAACATAGCCTTGTGAGGTGAAGTGATTTCATTAACCGCATATTTTATGCCCGCCGAGTGTGGATCACGTGTTTGTTTTTTGTAACCTTTTTTGCCATTACTTACTCGAAAATAAGAAGTGACTTAATTTTAAATAAAGTTCGTATCGTAATTCTAAATACTAATAAACTAGCCGCAGTATTACCTACTCAATGTCCGTACGTACATGAATCGTTAACTTTAGCATGATACCTATCTATCACGAGCACACATCTATCTAATCTCTTCAATTCAAAAGAATTCTTCTTTGTGTTTTGGCAAGTTAAAAAAAAATTGCAACATTCATGACCGCTGTCAAACATACCAACAGGAAACAAGATATTTTTTCCCTGTCGAGTATCTGATGAAATGCTAATGTAACCTATATGCTACTTACCTTCTATTCATAAACTTGGTTTAATGATAAAACATTTCATAAATAAAAATCTACATGATGTTGAGATGCTTGTGGCGGCAGCGCTTCAGGTGTGTGATACTAAAGTTAAGCAAACCCACGGAGCGGCCGTGGTTAGATGGGGGACAAAACTGACCTTTCAGAGACGTCTATCACAAGCAACTCCGTGCTTCGGAAGGCACGTCAAGTATTTGCTCCCGGGTTATATCGGTTGATATTTGTCATGAGGCCAAGGGTCCGTGGCTAGAAGGGCCTTGTTAACATCTGACAGTAAGGTTAGTCAGTTGCCATACAGACACCCTTCCACCAACGAGCACTGAGTGGGAGAGTATGGCTCTTACCTCCTTATGAGGCCAGCAGTAGGATGTATAAAGGCAAACATTACTTTAACTTGATATTATGTGTAAACAAACTGATATGACATGTGTTGACATTGATGATGGCATTGGTTCTCAGCAATGTTTAAATATTGCTACTGATTAAATCGACACCCTGTATGTAGATACTCAAGTCATACGTAAATAAAGCGTGTCCTCAATCCCCAGACCACGAACCCGAAGATATCGGGGCGGGGGTCAATGTAAATATGGCGGTGACGTCAAGTGTCAGCTCCTGCAACTTATCTGTTGCCTTTGCGCAGATTTATTGACTTATTTTTGTAAGTAGATATGTACGCACAGTTATACATATTTGTAAGTATGACTTTCATTGTTTGTATTGTATTCTGTGTGTTGGATTTGTAAGTAACCTTGCAGACCTACAATAACTAACACAATATTTGTTTAATTTTGCCTAATACTATTAGAGACCGGTTAGTTTTATGAAACCGAGATATCCAGACATAATTCGGATATTAATTATTTTTTTGTAGTTTAGTTCAAGTTATATTTCTGAAGCGGTTCTGAAGTATTTCTTTCGAATTCGAATTTTCAACATTTTGGTGTTTGTCCATATTATTGCATATCCTGGGTAACGAAGCTTGAAACATCCTCTCTCATTATCCATCCAGTCTTTAAACAGCCTGGGCTTCCTCCAATCTCTTTATGAGACATCTTGTTTTAGTCAGCAGCAACTTATAGTAGTTCACTTTCTGAATTAGGCCGCTAAGCCGTTTTCATATGAGCTGCTCTGAGCGGGTCTAGCTTTAGATAAATGAAGCGAACAAATTAGTTCCTAACATCCTCGCACATGTCTGGTGGAATCGCACCCTTCATCGTTACCTAATATGTTTTTTAAGTCAGCTAACTCACCATGTTCTTGACATTGTCGACGTTCCTCCCAGATATGATGGCGATGTATACGTCTGACATGTTGGACAGCCTCTGCAGCGTGTGCTTGGTCTCCAGGGGCAACGTGGCCAGGTCGGGGTGGGGGGCGATCGGCGCCAGGGTCCCGTCGTAGTCCAGCAGCAGCGCCAGTTTCTGGGTGTAGCCGATGTATCTGGAATTTGTTATGAAGATTAATCATGGTTTTGCTTTCGATGAGGTTCGATTCTATTCGATTAGGTGCCTCACTTAGGCCTTTCAAGACATTGCCTCGTCTTGAAGGCATACACATTTTCATATGGCTATGCAAGCCAATCCTCAAATGGCAGATTCTGCCACACGTTTCGCAAGAAAATCTTCTAGCTGGCGAGGCACGGCTCGTACCTGGTGCTAATGGCCTTCTACTATCCTTCAGTTTACATATGTACGAGTAACTACCATCCAATTCCGATGGTAGGTAGATATACCTAAATAGATCTATTCAGTATACATAATGCGAAATACAACAAAAGGCTTCTGAAATTCTGAATGTTTGGTTACATTCAGTACATCTGAATAATGGATATCCTTGACCTCTACTGCCCTCATCAATCATAGCCTGATTGATTGGTTGGCAGGTAGTTAGTCCTCATTAAATTCAATAAAAAGTCCCACTTACCCTAAAAGTCAATGTTCGTGTTTTCTTAATCCAAATTGGTAAGTATATCTCGACTGAATCGAATGCAATGTAATGTAAAAGCCAGTAAAGATAAAACTTACTGTACTCGTACCTATGTAAATAGGTTGTACAGTGGCCAGCACATCAGACTACCCATTATCGTTTCAAAATCGTCTCTATTACAACTGCATAAGATGTTGCAATGCTTACCCTGATGCGCTGTCATTGTACTTAATGAATCCGTACGTAAAAAAAAATAGCGTGAACTTACTTCGAAAGATACTCGTCAAAGTCGTCAATAGTGACTGGCGGGATAGAAGTGGCTCCAATTTCGTCGGCTTCTTCTTCCAACGAGTCCATAGCCTTGAGGAACGCCTTCATCCAGCTGTCGACGTCGTTCAGCTGCTCTCGCCGCCGGAGGTGGTTCATTCTGACCGTTCGCTCGTCTTCAGGCATTATGAGAGCTCTGGAATAAACATTAACGTGTTTTTTTATTAATAGTCAGGTAAGCAACAAAGCCTATTTACTATTTTCTCAAAAGTATATAAACCATACAGTTTATCCCTAAACTTTATTCGGCAGCGAATTCCACTCTAGCCGACTAGACGCAAGAAGAACGTAGGATCAAAACGTTTGATGCGTGTAGGCGGTATGTCAATGACAAAAGGTCAGAAACCCCGTCTACGTCTTGTGTCCCGATAGTTGAATAGGGCCGTAGCCGTAAATATAGTTCGCAGTGGAAAAAAGGTCTTCATTCTTGGATTCTTGCGTGTTTTGATTCATGTATGTGTAGTAAATCCCTAAACATTTGACAAAGACAAATGACTCATATTGTTATTATTCTTTAGGCTACCAAATGATTTAAAAGTCTTTGTTTTTTCATCAGTACAACCTTCATTCATTAGACAGGACAGGAAATTAATTAACCTGCGCTCTTTTGAGGAAATAGATACGAATAGTTCCTTTGTCATTGAAGTCTTAATGGTTTACCTCCATAAGCAACTGTGGTTTAAAGATTTTAATTGCGAAGGCAATTAAGGAGTATCCTGACAAAGAAAACTCTAGGAAATACCTGTGAATAACTTCAGCGGCGTCATCGAGCTCGTATGGATTGCATATTAGAGCCTCGTGCATCATTTCTCCAGCTCCGGCGAAAGGAGACACTATCAGGACTCCTGGGGGCTTATTGATTTGGCAAGCTACAAATTCTTTAGCGACTAGATTCATTCCGTCACGCAGTGGTGTGACGAGGGCCACGGCTGCATCCCGGTAGAAAGCGGCTAGCTCTTCTTGCCCAACGCAGCCATAAATATATCTGAAGAAATAAACCGCAGCTTTATTATCACCTATCAGAAAGAATTCTCTTAAATGTATATTTACCACTAGTATGAACTTACCTAATAGGAGACCAGTTTGGTGTGGTAAACCTCCCGTTTATTCTTCCGACTAACTGGTCCATCTCCTCCTTCAAGTCTTGGTATTCTTTAACGTCTGTTCTAGACGGCACTGATATCTGAAGCAGTACTACTTCTTCTATGTGCTCTGGGTACTTCTCCAGTAATCTTTCGAAAGCTTTCAGTCTATGTACTAAGCCTTTTGTGTAGTCTAATCTGTCGACACCAAGTATCACTTTTTGGTTTGTAGAGAGCACTGGTTTAGCGTTTTGTGCCAACTGCACGAACCTGTCAAACGGCACCCCAATAGGTAATGGTCTCACACAGATGGTGCGACCACCCAACTCGACTAGAAGATTCTTTCTATCGACACGACATCCCAAGTTTCTTTGACAGCAGTCAATAAAGTTTAAGCAGTAGTCCGTTATGTGGAAGCCGACCATATCGCAACCTATAAATTATAAAACGGATTTACAAAAATCTCGACCATCTCAATTAAGTTAGTAATCAGACAAATAAATCGAAAGGTCGTAGACAAAATAGTGTGGTTTTAACTCACTACTTACCAAGAATTCCCTGTAAAACTTCATCAGACCATGGCAATAACCGGAAAATATCCCACGGAGGGAAAGGAATGTGTAAAAAGAATGCAAGTTTGCACTTTATGTCTTCCTCTTCTACTTTCTGTAAGTGTAAAAACTCTATATTAGTAGTAGTAGGTAGCTGAAGTAGTCTTTAGCTCACTTGTTTTTAGTTTTCGATTCAACGAACCTGTCTGATCCAGTTAGCTGCCAACATAAGGTGGTAATCGTGGACCCAAACAATAGGTGGTGAGCCTCCATTCTTTTCATCGTTTTTCAGCAAGTGCAATGCGTGAACGGTTTTTTCTGCAAACTCCTTGTTGAGCTTAATATACGCCCTCCAGTTATCAGCGTTGAAGGTGGCCCTGTCAGGCATGGAGTGGAAGAGAGGCCAGAATGTGCCATTGCAGCAACCGTTGTAGTAACTATCAAAGAGATTGGGCTCAGCTCGGATGGGGACTATCTGAAAGTCAAAAAAAAAACCTACATCTTACACCGAACTATTGTTAGCAGAAGAAGATTAGTTTATAATCGATTTATCCACTTCAAAAAGATACTAGTACATAAACGTGTATTTAAATGCAGATTTTCTATTGGAAATAAACCGGTAATCTTAAGAATCAAAGAAGATATTGAATTAATACTTCAAAGACACCATAAAACAATCGCTGTTATAAATGTTATGACTATTATCACAGTCTAGTCTGGATAGTATTTATTAACCGTAATCGTACTTAAAGTTTCCATTTACCGCAATCTAATCACTCAGTCAAGCTTCTAAAGTAATTCCAACAACACTATAAACAAATGAGACAATAAATAGTGAACTAAGAAATAAAACTATTACATCGCGCGCGATACTCGTAAAGAAGATCACTCTCTAGATACGTGTTTAATGGGGTAGGCAGTTGCAAAAAGTGTAGGTACCCTAAGTTCAAAAGAATTAACCGCAAATGGTATACAAGTTGTTACTATAAACAGGCTAATCTCTGTTGAGATAGGCCGCTAATATAGTCGAAATTTGGCTAGGACATTATAAACAGTCTTATCCTTCTAGGGCCTAGGGGGCGAGTATGGCCATCAATACCTACAACTTTTACTGTGGAGACATCACCGCAAATTAAAAAAAAAATGCATTGTTATTGAGGTAACATAATTATTTGTATGAAGGACCTGTTTTTTTTATTTTAGATTTCGAACGGGGTCATGATGATCGATGATAGTAAAAGTTGGAGGTATTGATGACCATAATTCATCCCCTTAAAGGATAAGTTTAATTACTCTATCTGTATAGGTATTTATTTCACTACAAATGTAGAATTCCGCAGCGGAAAATTGAAGCGAAATAAGTATAAATTTACTATAATAAACTACCGGCAAATAAGAATAACGCACCAGATTACCAGATTCTTTGTCACTTTGCGATTCAATCTCACATCGACGAAACTGCAACCCACTTTCATTCCAACGCTTTACATTCACACAAATCGTAGTGTTCCATCGATTTACCGTAAGCTATTTTTAGAAATAAGTAAAGTGTGAGTGGAAAATCCACACATCTAGGTACGGCAGACGATATTCGACAAATCGATCACGATTATTGTACGTGAATCGTAACACTGGTAATGCTTGCAAGGTCGCGTGACACAGTTGGTTAGGAAGCTGATAATAAGTATAGCAACATCCAACAACAGACAAGCGGTAGGCAATAAAATAACAAGTTACGGTCAATCAATAACATTCGGAGGTTTTATCATGAATGAAATTGCGTTTTGATTCGCTCTCAAACAAGCTTGTTATGATTTTGGCCGATTTTAGATGGGACGTAAAAGTTGTTAGTTTGCTAACCTAAAAGAAATTACTTTTCACGTCCTAGGCATATAAACTGAATATCAGTTTGAAACAAAAAGTTATCATTTCGTATGTCTTCTGCACGAATCCACGTTCACGACCAGTCGGCAAAGACAGTCAGCCCACATATTACAGGAGTCATCAGAATATTTCAAAATTTGACTCAAATCCATCGTGACTACAATTCTTGGTTCTTTTCCATTATAATTGTTGACAATTTAACTGCACATGGATGCATTTCTGCTCATCCTGTTGCCAGCTGTGCCATGTTTTGTAGCTAATGGCCGCATACGTAGTGCTAATGGGCTCGGACAATCATACAAATGCCTGTAATGACGACAATCATGGCTAATTTGCACACCTGAATAGAACAGACCTGGCTGGTTCCTTTGAAGTAAAGATAATTAGTCTACAAATTTTAATGGGTATATGTTAAGTATTTTCTTCCACTTTCAGTTTCAGAGTCAAACATTAGATCTTCCACATAAATATACAGTCTACGATTTAGTTCTGATTCTTCGGATAGGCAATCTATGATGATGTACCTCTATGTATCGTTGCCATGTGAAAAGGCGGTGTCTAACAGCAGCAAGATCCCTGGTCTTACCTTTTTCGAAAGCAATCCAGCTGTAGGGGTCTTGTCTTTGGGGTCTGATTCGGGGATCTTCTCATTGGGGTCGTCCAAGTGGATGCCCGGCCAGCCTACCCAGATGCCACCGCATCGGATGACCACCGGCGCTACTGCGGTGACCAGACCACCAGCGCTGAAAAAAACAATAATCAGTAAACAATTTATGAGCATGCTGTTAGAGGTGCATGGTACCTATCATGTTATTCTGTGATGGTATTAAGGCACTAGTAGTCCTCCTACAAAACATAGTTGCTTGTGCACCTTTAAATTCAGATCATGATTAAGGTTAACCTGTTCTATGTAAACAAAAAATATAGCAACAATCCCGCGTTAAAATCTGATACGCGGGGAACCTTTGTCGTAAAGCGAAAATATTTGCTTTCAACTTTTATTTATTAGGCCAAGGTCAAATGAAGTGCTGAATCAACATGTAGACTTGAAACAAGGCAAACAAGGCACTTTTGGCTGGAGTGTCTTCTCTGTTTCGAGTGTAGTATACAATACATCCGGATCACAATAGTGATTTTCTTGTTAGGTTAAATATAAAGAACCATGATCCAAACCGGTCAAGTTCCCCTGTTAACTGGGTCACGGAGGTCAGATGGCAGTCGCTCCACTGTTCACTCAACTGATCTGCCATATCCTGGATCGTGGTCTAAAACGAACCCTGGGCCTCCGCGTGCGAGTGCACAACCGGGATAACGCTAGGATGATGATGATTCCCTCAAGCTCCTCAACTCAGTGTCCAGCTAGTACGTAAGTAAATAAAAACCGGCCAAGTGCGAGTTGGACTCGCGCACAAAGGGTTCCGTACCATTTACTTAATATTCTGTGTATATGTCAAGCGTCTACGTTGCCGTTATTTATATAGAGCAAAAATCGCCAAAAAACGCGTTTGTTGTATGGGAGGGCCCTTATATATTTATTTTATTCTGTTTTTAGTATTTTTTGTTATAGAGGCAACAGAAATACATCATCTGTAAAAATTTAACTGTCTAGCCATCACGGTAAATGAGATGCAGCCTGGTGACGATCAAACAGACAGACAACGGAGGATTAGTAACAGGGTCCCGTTTTTACCCTTCGGGAACGGAACCCTAATAATTGTTTCTTTTTCTTTTAAATTTTTTCAGCAAACTTAAATGGTTATTGAAATCGTGTCGATAGTATTTTTTATGATCTCGTGATTTTCAATGACACGTTACATAACACACCTTACTCGCTTTGTTGTTTCAGAAAGTAAATATTTTTAAAGTGTAGTTTCGCTGTCTGTCGTTATAAATCCTCTAACAAAAACTCACATTAGCGGGTATGTTTGTTTAAGTTTAGTTTCCATTTCCATCCGTTTTCCACACTGCAGGACACTATCTTTACCATTAACAATATTTATTTGCTTCAGGGTATAAATGTTTGGCAGCATCACATACATTTTAGTAGTGTTAAATTACAGATTAGTTACATCATGTCCTACTTTAGCATACTTATTCTGTGCTATTAGTACCTATGCTTTAGAAAAAAATCGTGAAAGGGATTTTTGAAATTTTAATTCTTTTTTATTTTTGGGAGCATTAATAACATTCTGAATAAATATAAAATATTGATTTTGGTATCCGGAATACTTAAGAATACGAACGTATATCCATATACTAATATTATAAATGCGGAAGTGTGTCTGTCTGTCTGTCTGTTACCTCTTGACGCTTAAACCACTGAACCGATTGAGATGAAATTTGGTATGGAGACAGTTCGAGACTCTGGAAAGGACATAGGCTACATTTTGTCGCGATATAAAAACATTGAGGGGGTGAAATGGGGGATGAAAGTTTATATAGAAAATCCAACTCTTGCGGGCGAAGTCGCGGGGAACCACTAGTAAGTAAAAACAATATTTATAGATATAGTAATACAACATTAGGTATGAAATGTACCTTTGATATAGTGTCTCACGAATGGTAAGAAGACTTACAACACTTAAAAATATTTGGCTTATAGGTAGTATGAAACCCTACGTATTTAAACCAGTATGTTTTCAAGGATACCATATAAAAAAAAACAATTTTATAGTATAAATAAGAAAAACACTGTGAGTGTTAACTATAGATTTTGTATATTTTCCGTAACAATAATTACAGGTACATAACTGTATATTTTATTGGAGTTTTATACGGGTGCTTCCATTATTCTTTCAGATATTTAGGTTATTGGGTCGTATTAGCTTGTTGTTCTTCTTAGTCCAAGGTACATTTTTATATGATTAATAGCAGTGTATATCTCATGTTAGTTATGGTTGTTAGTTAGCTTTTGACACCGATAGCTATGCTGATAATTAAACTGGGCTCGATTCCAATGTGCTCTGTCTAAGAAAAATTTTAGCCTCTCTTTCTCTTACAAACAAACAAAAAGAAACAGAAAATTTAGAAACGTCGGACTAAACAGCTGTCAGTCGCCAAGGAAATTAGAGAATCTATAGACAATTTAGTTTTCTTTAATTTAGTTTAGTTGGGTTGTCTTTGGATGACAACTACAGTAAGACGAAAACATGCAAAAACTTGTAAAAATACGTAAGGTACATTAACAACTAAGTTATACTTTCAAAAGATTTTAATAATGTGATTAGTATTGCATAATAATGCAATACATAATATACCTACTTATTGCATACTTTTTAATATAATTATGTAGTATCAGCTCTGGTATCGTGTCAGTAGTAGGATTTGAATATGCAAGAACAGGTAAACATAAGTTCATCATCTTTTATCACAATTTATTGAATAACAATAATACATTACCATTGTTATTGTAGAGGTAGACTTGTTATATTTGTAACCTAATTAAAATGTGGTAAAAAAGATCTTCACGTCGTTTTTATCAGTAATGTGAAAAGTGTTCTATTTGCTAATGTAACTGTTATTTTATTGTTTTGTCTGGGTTTTATTATTTATTACATTAGGCACTGTCACTGACTGTTGACTAAAAGTATTCAATGTTTAAATTATTATTATTATTGTTTTAATTATTATTATTTTAAAAACTAAATAAATACCTAGTTTTTAATTAACTTTTTTTGTCTGTGTTTTTTACAGATAAGAGATTAAACTAACTGCAGAATTAATTTTGATAGTCCAGTGCACGACGCGCTGCCTATATTTTAATCTCGATAGAATAATTACATACATCCATAGATACAAGGTCCTCTCTTCGACTCTTCATCATTCGTTATGATACAAATAAGAGTGTCATCATAATAACTGACTGGAGATGGGATAAGAGGCAGTATTAATTTTGTATCATCGAGTCTAACTAGACGAACTCGTGAGCGTTAGCTAGTGAATTTAATAAAACTTTTCAATTAGTTAACTGGGAGAAGTTAAGACTTCTTAAAGAAAGCTAAATTAGTTATTTGTTAATGAAGTAAATAATTTTGATAATAAAATCAAAGAGGTCATTACACCAGTTTCTGTCAACTCTACCGTGAAGATTTTAATAAATCAGTAAATATTGGCATTGACCTCCGACGAGACGAATGGTGTCATGGTCAGGGCTATACGATTGTTTGTCATCGGAGGTCCTACTCCGGATGACGATATCCTTATTTTTTTCAAATCTAGCCATCAGTCTCGTTCGCGTTGTTAAGCTGGCATGGGTGACAGGGACGGAAGTATTCGAAGATTTTGGAGTAAGAAGACCTCTGTCGAGCAGCCCTCATAATTTTGTCGATAACTGGTCAAGCAACATTTGTAAGTAGGTCCTACATCTGTTGGAGATGTTTATTTTAATTTTTTTAATGTCTTACAACAACTGCTGTTTACTGTTAAATACTTTGTCTCGTTTTAAGTTTTGATCGATAAATTTTAGTATCGTAAATGCACACAACTTCATTCGTCATCGAAATGAAAAACATGTTTGTTAAATGTTGTTCATTGCGGTGACGAATAATTTGTTAATAATACCCTAATCCAAACAAGGAATATAACATGTGATTGCTAAAAATATTTATTTTATTATCAGCTGTTGATTTACTTACAACAATTTTTATATTACGTACGAAAACCTACTGAAAATTCACAAACGCAACTCGACTCTTAAAATTGACGGGAGTGATTCCATTATTAATTTCGTATTTTGAATATCTCATTCTTAGAAACAGTAATCATCGTAACTACCTAACCTTTTATCCAAAACCTAAAACAGAAGAACACCAACAAAGGTAGGTAAGCTAATTCAGATCACTATTAGATAATCTGTGACTTAAAAACCGGTCTTAATTATGTATTTGACAATAAACCAATTGGACCTTGACATTGAATTTGCCATCTATAATTTACTCGAGTCAATAAACTCGCGCACTATTGTGTATTTTTATTTGGTGCAACGTGAAGAAAGGTTTTTTGGCAATAATAATATATGCATTGGGGACAAAGCGTCCACTTTTACTTTTGTACAGTCACGAGCATATCAGAATATTACTTTTAAATCCAAAATCGCTCGTATTACAACTGCATAAGATGCAGCAGTGAATTGAATCGCCCGTACTGACACTAGTTGTACACTTGTACAACGCATAATCCCGGCCGGCGAACCTGCGTCGAAATTTCCCGAACACCGTCGATCTTATTGCAATATTCCAGAAAATACCAATACATTTCTATAGGAACCATTGATACCGTGCACTAGGTATAGTATAATATAAATATTAATAAAATTACAATCATTAACTGCGCAAACATTATTACGCCATACACATTCATCAGATATAGGAATACTAATGTTGATATTGCTATTATATTTATTTACCTGATCGTTGCTCGATTGAAATATCTATGCAATTTCTGTGTGTAAATAGAATATTATGATAAATATGAACCTACGTTGTATTCTTACAACAATTTTTTCTAATCATAAATTTTGCGTAAAAATGCGAAACATTTTGCGGGTCACCTCTATTGTAAAATTATTGTGGTTGGAATTTGTTATAAGCCAGGCTATTAAATTAGGTATTTACAATAATTTACGATTGTTAATTTAAAATATTGAGACGTACCTGGCCTTCCTCTCCAAATCGCCGGTCTTCTCATTTCTCTTCAAAATAAAAGGCAATCTGTTCGACACCACAATCATGCTGCCTTTGCTGTTGCACGAATTGCGACTCACACTGTTTTTCGTTCCACCCATGTTTTCTATTGCGTTCCTTTCCCCGGCCAATCACAGCGGCGCCCGCACGCATGCGCTTCCGTAGTTCCGAAAATGGAGGGATTTTCAAAATATTGATAAAACTTTTTCACTGGGCGCGCTTGTTTGACATTGCGTGTTTGCGTTGCGCTCGCGTGTTATTTATCCCGACAGCTAGATACACAGCATCGTCGGTGATCGAAGGCGTACTGTTTCTTTTGTGCCAACCGGGCGGCTTTATAGACTATTGAAGTCGCACGGCAGAAGGGCGAGGTTCCTGCGACGCGACGGAGGCTCGGAGGTCCGCGACGAAGGGTTATCACTCCGCTGACCTCTCTGAGCTGCTCCTCCTATTATCTGCTAGCAATATTTTGCGTGTGAGATAAACTGCGCTGTTTCACTGCCGAAAAACATATGTTTGCAGATTCTCATATGACGAGATTCGCAGACACGACGCGACGTCTTCATTCTGCAAGTTCAAGACTATTGTGGAATTTCTAAATATTTACGCGAACATTCGCTTAAAGTTTTTGGTGCCTTATGTTCTAAAGGCATCTGGATAGACCGCAGGATAGATCCTGTAAAAGTGTTGGTATTAAACGTCAATTAGTCTACGTAGTCTACGTCATCGAATCCTATAACTACCTAATGGTTATCAGCATGAGCATGTTTGTATTTGTAAATAGGTCACGGTGATTTTAGATGAGATATTTTTTAAGTAATAAATACTATTATCATAAATCCAAACATGAGTTGAGTTGAATTGAGTACCTTCATTAATATTTATGTTGACTTTTAAGTGCGACAGGACATCTCAACATAGGGTGAAGTTTAATGCGACCAAGATTTCATTTTTAATGTCATGGCAAAAAATGGCGCTCTTGCTTTTTTTTTCAGAACATCTAAATAACTATTTGCTACCTAAATTAGTTAAATTAAATAAGCATGACATCCAAGTAAACACTTTTATTGTAGCCAGAAGAACTTAAGGTGACCTTAGATAAACACATGTCGATTACAAACAGACACGGATGCTTGACGGAATCGTTCCAGAAGCTCTAGTTAGCGAACAAAATGTTACTGTTATTGAATAGATATCAATTAAACCGTTAATAACTACTATCTTCAATCAACTCGAAGGTTCGCAAAAGCCGGGAACATAATAACCACCATCTTTATTTCTAAACTAGCAGTTCCCCGCGACTTCGCCCGCGCCAAAAGTCGGATTTTCCATACTTAAACTATCATCCCCCATTTCACCAGCCTGATGATTTTATATCGCAATCGCAACAAAAAGTAGCCTATTCAGGGTCTCAAACTATCTCTGTACTTTATTTCATTTGAATCGGTCCCAGTAATACCGGAGCCTATTCAATACAAACAATCAAATCTTTCCTCTTTATAAATATTAGAGTAGACTAGCTGGTGCCCGCAACGCAACTGAGTTTGCGTTGGCTTTACGACTGTCAGAACCTTTTTATAGAAAGTTACCGTGTTAAACAATCCTCTTTGAGGCGCGCTCTATGATCTTATTTTTTATAGTGAAGCTCAGCTGCTCGGGTTCCACATCAGTTATTTATTTTATTAGGTCAATAGAAAGTGCTTATCACGCTAAATAACGTATCGTACGGCGCTATTATCATACCCCCCATAGTTTTACAGTACTGCTAAGGTTCCACGTCAGGCATTTTGATTTTGAGAGTAAATTATAGCCTGGTAGATGCCCAGATTCAATAGCTATACAAAAAAAAGACAGACATAAAAAAATTAAAATCCTATTTCCTATTCTTTTATGTTACAGTACTTCGCCCTTAATTAGTTTTTCGTAAATATACTTTACTACTGTGTCCCTTGGTAATTTTCGCAAAGCTGGAAAATGCCGTGATTAAAGGCGGTTTTCCGTCATGCATCAGCGAAGAAGACTTCGATGTTCTCATACATTTGACACACAGTTCCATTCCACTCGGGATCGAGCTTTCTTTAATTATTTGTATTGTATAAAAACACCGCAGATCTCTGCGACTTGGTGGAATCCGGGCCTTATTTGCCTTATCATCTTCGTATAGTTACGTAAATACTTCGGAGGTTCAGATAATTACTTAATTATTCAAAAACAAACATCTAATGTTTTGATGAATGAATAAATTCTGGCACTATGAATTCTGGAAACTATCTTTAGTTCGGAAAGTTACACCTTTATGGAGTATTTATTTCGTGTTAGTCATAAAAGCGTCTAGCGATCGTTTCGCGCTTGGAATAGATTTCCCGCATATGCGCGCGAGTGCACGGCGCGTGCTGCGTGCGTGGTGCGCACGCGCGGTTCACGTGACCCCGCCAGACTCATGAATGGGCCTCGCTTGCGTTCGTGCGTAGTGTGGTGGCTATATTCTCATAATTACAAAGACGATACATTTTCGTTTTAGACACAATATCATTATCTACTGAAATGGTATTCCGGCAGATTAAGTTATTATGACGTATTACTATAAAAGATGAATATCCAGATGACATTTAGAAAGACATAGACGGCGAACCTACAGTGCACTGTTTACCTTACCTATAAGTAAGTAATTTAAACAAGAATTACTTACCACACTGTTTAAACGAAAACACATTCGATTCGGCGAGACTGAAAACTCAAATATTAATTAGATTTAAAGAGAATAGAGGCTGGCTATATTGTTACTTGCCCTATTAGCTCATTTCGTCTGCGAATGAATGGACCGGTATATGGTGTTGCTTTAAAAACAAAAGACGACTGATTTGCGTAATCAAAACAACGTGGTATGAACAGCGATCCGTGTTTGGGTTTGGACATATTGGAGATATCTATGCGGACGATTCGTACCTATACAGGGTGGTTCAAAAGGTGACGACCAAATGTTTTTTATATCATTAAATCCAGGGCTATCCAAACATACCCTATGTACGAGTATGTTCTCCGATTTTTATTAGTTTTCGAGATAATCATTTTTAAATGAAATTTTGAATATTTGGTCTAAAACTTGAAAAAAAAAATCCGTTCTTTTTATTACGATACGTCGCAGTTTTTTCTTGCATTATAATCCTAATGCATTGCTAACTTAGATTAAATTATCAGCCACCTAAGACTTTAAGAGTTTGCAAAAATAGTAAAAGTCAATGCTTTTCGTTCAAGCTAGCCAAATATTAATTTTCGCTTTCAATTAAAAAATTCAAAAGTTGTTCCACAGTTTCCTAAATCATTTAATAAACTTTAAATTAAGTGCTGTCTAGCTGAACCTAAACTGTTGATTTCGATCAGTTTTACTGCAAACTCCTTTACTACTTAGGTAGCTGGTAATTTAATCTAAGTAAGCTGTAAGGAATCCTCAGTGCGCGAGTCCGACTCGCACTTGCCCGGTTTTTAGGCTTCCGTAGTCCTAACGAGGAACTCTTATAGTTTCGTCATGTCCGTCCGTCTGTCTGATTGAGGTTTTGCTAAGATACCGAAAAAGTAGTACAATAAAATTTTGGAAAAAAAATTTTTTTGGGTAGCATGTGAAGTGGGGATGTCTTTTTTTTCGTGGTCTACCCCATCTTGTAGGGTATCGTTGAGAGGGTCTTTTAAAATCACTTAGGTGTTTTTAACAATTTTTCGATTTATTGCTCCATTTACGAAATATTATACTTTAAAGTCCAATTTTTTGGTCCAGTAGTGCGTCCCCCCTCCCCCCTCTAAAAGCTTAACGGTTGGCCTGAAAAAATTGAATAAAATCTTGATGATAGTGCATTTCATAAACTTTAAAGGAAAACTATAGCGGTTAAGATAACTTTATTAGTGTAGTAGAAATATTCGTAGAGCTTGGATGTTGGATAATTTTGTACCAAATACAAAATCCGTAGAATAAATTCTCTAAAGTGACTAAGATGAAGTAGAAAATGGTACGGAACCCTTCGTGCGCGAATCCGACTTGCACACGGCGGGTTTTTTAAGTAAAACCATTTCTTTTTATCTCAGTTATGAAATAAAACCACACTAGTAAGTAGATCAACTCCTATTTATCTACTTTTTGTTTACATTTGACTTATATGAAAATTGTTTCATCACTTTGTGTTTTCTTCATCTCTTTATATTATACACGAGTAGGTAGATTAGCCAAACACATATTGATACAAAGATCGTGTATTTACTTACTTGCATACCATGAATCATGGTTGCTAAACATCCTTGGGTACTCTTGTCCATTATGTGCAAGGCATTTGCGACTTAATTACTAGGGCTGTTAACTTTATCGTCGGATATTCCATAAAAATGGTAATCACTTACTGTGTTGACGTAGATATTTGATTAACAAATCAGTCATCTTTATAACAAAGACCAGTAGGCATGTTATACATCCATAGATAAGCAGTTTATGTATTGACTAATTGGTTCTAAATGGTTCTAGACAATGGGCTCAATTCCAATGCGCCCCGCCTAAGATTAAATTTAGGTTCAGTCTCTCTCTTTCTCTATCAAACAAACGAAAAGTGACAGACTACAATAGTTTAGAAACGTCAAATTAAGTGATGCGATTTCTAGCGTATTTGTACAAGTTTTTGCGTTTTCGTCTAACTTTAGTCGTCATCGAATGACATCCCTACTAAATTGTCTCTAATTTCCTTAGCAACGGACAGCTGTTCAGTCTGACGTTTCTAAATTAATATAGTCTGTCTCCTTTCGTTTGATTGGCAGAGAAAGAGAGAGACTGAACCTAAATTTAATCTTAGACAGGGCACATTGGAATTGAGCCCAATGTTTATTTGTCATCTCATCAGGATTAAATTGGGGTAAATTCTTTTTAGCGTTAAAAAGAATTCTATTTTTTTAAGAATTCTATTACTAAGAGTACTTATACTATTATTTATTCTATGCCAAGTCTTCGCTGTAGCGCGCTGTCCGTCTGTCTGTCACCAGGCTGAATCTGATAAACCGTGATAACTAGACAGTTGAAATTTTCACATATGATGTATATATTTGTGGCCGCTATAAACTGCACTAAAACGAAAATGCAAAAAATATTTAAGGGGCCCCATCTCCAATATAACAAACGTGTTATTTGTTTTGCCGTTTTTTGCACTGTCTGTCCGTCACCATGGCTGTATCTCATGAACCGTAATATCTATTGATTTTTTACAGGTGATGTATTTTTGTTGCCGTTATAACAAATACTGAAAATAACAACAGAATAAATATTTAAGCTGGGCTACCATACTTAAAACAACGTGTTTTTTTTCTGTTTTTAAAACTAAAAAAAATGTATGGAACCCATCGTGCGCGAGTGGCCGGTTTTTTATTAAAATGGTATGTAGGTGTCATATTATATGCATAAACGGAAATCTCTGGTTGAATATTGGTAAGGAGGTACTTAAGTATATTATTATTTTAAAATTACATATTTTTAAAATATACTATACTAGTGGTTCCCCGCGACTTCGCCAGCAAGAGTTTGATTTTCCATATAAACTTTCATCCCCCATTTCACCCCCTTAATGTTTTTATTTGCACAAAATTCATCTCAATCGGTTCAGTGGTTTAAGCGTCAAGAGGTAACAGACAGACAGACAGACACACTTTCGCATTTATAATATTAGTATGGATTACATGTGTTTCTATTTAAGTATGTTACATTGAAGATGTATTAAAACTGTAAATTTACTTAATACCTAACTGTTTACATCTAATTTAGTTAACAATAGAGCTAGAACAGTTTCTCCCGTAGGAAATCTACACCGCTTGTGATTATCACGTATGTAACTAGAGGTATAATATATACCTACATACATAAGTAATATTTACTTTAATGTAGTTTTATGATAGAGTAGGATTAATATGGGTTTGATTTGGTCGCGTATTCGTCAAATTAGTTGATGTGGTCGAGTCAAAAAATTAATGAGTCAGCCGTTCGTGCCGTAGCGTAGGTACAGTCGAGTTTATTAATATATTGAAGTTTTCAAGGCTTCAAATATAAATTCTCATGGAAAGGTACTATAAATATTTGAGCAGATTGTTTGATTAATGAATCGGCTCTGATATTTATGTTACACCCTTCATGTACAAATATATGTATTTGAAGCCTTAGAAACGATCATAAATTAACGAACTCGACTGTACTGTCACAGCAATGAAATGTACACAAATAAGTTTTTATGTCATTGTGATAAAGTCTCAAATTGAATGCAGATGTATAACATATGCATATTGATGCACGTGACTATACCCGTAGCTGCTACGAGCAGGGTTACTTTCTGACTACGAATCACACTTATATTGCATTCCCTCATAAGCCAAACAGCATTATCTCAAAAACCACTCTGTTTTTGTGCCATCCGATAGATAAATTTACTACAGGTTATAAGAAGCCAAATAGGGATATCTTATTAAGAAGGGGTAAACGAACTAAGAAAAATGTAATATCTCAATTTTTCACGAAATGGCTATGAAGATAAGTAATGAGATATGAGTATACAATTATTTTGAAGCATTTTGGTGCCAAGTTCAGGTTTTGATTATGTAAAGGGGTATTAGTGCATCCTAGTAGTGCACTTCATCTAAGCTACTCATAAATATTTTACCATACTACTTATGTGTTCTGCGCCATAAGTCAATCTTGTAATTATGCTAATTAGATGACAAATTATCAAATGTACAATTGAGGTTTCCCATGAAATAAAGTTTTGCACTGAGGTCACATTAATTCATCTCAAAGAAGTCTTACAAAAATATTAATTAGTCTTTCATTCTGAAAACATTATCAAGTCTTTTATCTTGTTAATGTGGCAAAGGCCATCAGATCCATCCATTTGTTTACGACTCCTCAATTATTTCTTCAGACAAACACCGCCACATACCTACTGTAAGGCGAAAAATCGAACACATCGATTATAATACTGCAACACTTTACATACGCCACCGGAAAATAACAAAAACCGTAAGTTAAACAATTGTAGAGGTAGTTTATAAACTATCGGAAAATCATAACCGGTAGTTGTCATGTTTATGTATTATTTTTACCCGACTGCGGAAGGAGGGTTATGTTTTTCGAAAGTGTGAAATGTATAATTGTTTGGCACGCCGTACAGCCCAAACGGCCGGACAGTTTTTGACATTTACGAGGGTCAAACTGAAAGTTCTTAGAAAATCAAAAACTGATTACATTAGCCAGTTATTAGTTTTATTATATCTTTTCAAAATATTGTCCATTGACGTCAATACACCGCTGCATGCGATGGAACCACTGGGAAAAGCACTTTGCCCACTCGTCCTTAGGGGTCTCTTCAATGGCATCGCGATACGCAGCCACCGCTTCTTCAGCATTCATAAACCGCTTTCCTTTAAGTTTTTCTTTAATTTTTGGAAATAAATAAAAATCACAAGGCGCGAGGTCGGGGCTATACGGCGGGTGACCCAGTAATTCAACGTTTGATGTCGCCAAATAGTCGATCGTTCGCTTGGCGGTGTGCGACGAGGCGTTGTCGTGGTGAAGGAGGATCCTACTGCGAGGTCGTTTCTCTCGAACTTTTTCCAAGACAAGTGGCAAACAATTGGTAGTGTACCATTCTGCAGAAACTGTTTTTTGATCCTCTAACACAATTGTTGCGAAATGACCTATCCTTCCAAAGAACGAGGCCACCATTTTTTTTCCCGCACTTCGATCTCTCTTCACTTTAGTTGGCAACTCCTCGAAAGGAAACACCCACTGAGCAGATTGTCTTTTGGTTTCAGGATCATAACAGTAAATCCAGCTTTCGTCACCTGTTAGTATGTCGAACACAGCATTTGAGTCACCTCCGTTAAATCTTTCAATCATTTTACGGCACCAATCCACACGATGGAGTTTTTGAGCCTTAGTCAAATTATGAGGTATCCACCGGGCGCAAAGCTTCCTGACCGCTAAATGTTCGTGGAGGATTTTGTGCACTTGACTCATACCGATGCCTAAGCTTGTCCGAATCTGCTGATAGGTCACTCTTTTGTCAGTCTCTATCATACGCCGCACAACACAGATGTTATTTTCAGTCGTCGCCGTAGAAGGCCGTCCCTCACGTACATCATCAGTGAGATTAGTGCGACCACGTTTAAACTCATTAAACCAGTTGTAAACAGTCGCACGAGATGGGGCTTCATCGTGAAAGGCCAATCGTAGTCTATCATAACTTTCTTGTAGACTTAAATGACATCGAAAGTCATAAAAAATCATTGCACGAAAATTTTCTCGTGTTAAATTCATTTTGACGTGACACAGACAATTTTCAATTTGCCGCCAAGTCGTAAAACAAATGACAAATGAATGAAATATATACTCAGTAATATTGGCAAAGAGTTCTATTTTCAAATTTTAGAATATTTTTTTTATTATATTGTTTATAAGTGGCCAGTTCTAAGAACTTTCAGTTTGACCCTCGTATGAGGTGACGTTGAATTTGTCAAAATTGTGAGAGTGACATAGGCTATACACATTTAAAATATTAAATGGAAATATAGGTGGGAGGGGGGATTGATTTTTTTCTTACCATAGCAATATAGGTATCAAATGAAAGCCAGTAAAAATAACATTTAAAAAATATAATCATTTTTACAGGCGGGTGTTTATCTAACGCAATAAATGTTGGCTACGCTGCCTGCAAAGTCAGCCTATATAGATCCCACAGCTGGGAAAAGACCTCTACCTCAAGTATGAGGAGGTACGAGCCATACTCCACCACGCGGGCTCAGTGCGGATTAGTGGAGGGGTGTCTGTCTGTAAGGCAAGTGACAAACCTTACTGTCAGATGTTATCAAGCCGCCCTAGGGCGTCTGATTAGGCTAAACGACTAATATCAACAGATATTAGCCGGGACCAACTGCTTAACGTGCCTTCCGAAGCACGGAGATACTTGTCATGGACGTCACTTAAATGGTCATCCATCCAATCACAACCGCGCCGTAGGTTGCTTAACTTTTTGGTATCACTGCCAAAGCGCTGCCGCCACTGCGCCACAAGCACCTCACGCTGCCTGACGGTAAGTTTATAAATTAACGATTTAGCGACACGACATTTCATACACGAATGAACCAATCGCTGCTCAAAGTACAATTTAGCGTAACCGTAGCATAGGTACACTGTTTTCTGATTGGTCGATGGCATTGGTAGCAATAGCATGCATGTAGGTAGGTGTCCATGAGAATGGTTGACCAAAGATGAATCAAGACCATACAAAATATCACCAGGATTATGTACTCTTTTGTACCTACTTTTCTCGATATTTTTGATAAATACTTAGTCATGTAATTAATAAAAAAAATCTTTATTCTGTGATCGATTAGTTTACTTTTAGACCGATAATTGCAGTGACCGGCTGGACACTTCGCGTTTGTCAGATGATTTTACACAACCACCAGAAATGTACACGTTAAATAAAACATTTCAACTGCCGTTTATAATTTTCCGATAGTTTCTAAACTACCTCGACAAATTGACCAACTTACGATTCTTGTTATTTTACGGTGCCCTATATATCACTATCTCATCATCTCATTTTTGCCCCTTTTCTACCATGGTGGGATAGGCCTTCTTCAACTTTCTCCACTGCGTTCTGTTTTGGGCCACATAAAAAAGCTAACAGAATTTTGATTATAACTTATACCACTTTGTACCGTTTGGAGTCCTAACGCTATCTCTTTTTTTAAAGAGATTTCCATCCATCCACTGATGTCAATCAAATGGATGGATTGGATAGATGGAAATCTCTTTAAAAAAAGTGATAGCGTTGGGACCCCACGGAACCAGTGTTTCCATCCAATCCATCTATTTGATTGACATCAGTGGATGGGTGGATGAAAAGATGTGTCGAAAAAGCTAGCAGCTACCTTGCACAGCGTATAAGCATCGCTATCCAGCTTGAGCCTGCTTCCCTGGAAACCTTACCACAAGGACCTTTTTTATAATTTTTGATTTTGTACATAATCATGTATACATTTATTTATTGTTAAGTTGTATATTTTTTCAAATAAAACCTTTAAAATTAATCCTTCATTTGTTTTCTTATCACATCGTCGGTTTGACTGTAAAACTTGTAATACCACAGAATAAATTTGGTGATACAGCCATGGAAAATTAAAATTAGGGATCATTTTCCACTTTGTCTTTCATCACAGATCGCAGATGCTATTGCTTGAAATAGTTTATGATGTAGGTCTACGTACGGGACGGAAAACCCTCACCAATGTGCGATAGTTCTTCTAGCCTACCCTTCTACCGTTAAGCATAGGTACCTACTGTATTAAATTCTGCGTTCCTAGTTCCCTGTAGCGTAGATACGTAATGCGTACGTAGGGTAAGTTTTATGTTACTCACTTAAGATAAACCAATCTATTAATATTTTAACAAGATATCTGTATGAACTTTGGATTTCTGAGGTCATTGCCCTTGCACACAGTGCGTAGTACATAATATATGTACGTACTAAGTAAATATCCTGGCAGAAGGGCGCGTCCGTACGTACCTACGTTCAATACTCGGTTCTCTTCTATTTATCAATGCGTATTAATTATCATTTCCAGTAAACATTTAGTGTTCCTATTTCGTATGATTAATATTGCAGAGATAATACGTTTAAGGAAAATACTTATGTAGGTAGTGTCCTTTCGACCCTGATGTACTTGTACTATCGTGTTTTACTTTTAATAATTCTGATTACTTACTTACGTTATTATGGTTCTTAATTTTGACTCCACGAGTCGATTTTCATATCTAACAGTCGATAAACCATTTGTCTGTTTTAAGTATGTCTGTTTTGTGCCGACGTTCCCTATTCTGGCATCTCATATTTTCATTATTTCCAGCGCATGGTGAGGCCTATAATCTGTGACGCAGTGGAAGCAGGGTACACGTCACCGCAGAATAAATACTACTTATACGGCACACTTTAGTTACTAGTGTTTACCTTCACGTAGGTATCATGTTTCCAGACACAATAAAAAATGTATTGTTATCGGCCCGCCTGCGGATCTTATGTGGTTAAACAGGTTAACTGTACTGTATCCTACCGACTTATAGTACCTAAATAATCCAGAAGTTAGGTAAGCTTGACATTCTCTGTGCAAAAATGAGTAAGTACAAGTCAAGTTAATTTTATCGAATAAGGCTCTTTGGCGCTGCCGTACTTGAAATTGAAAGCATTAGAAAAGAAAGTTTATGTAGTAAATTTCCAATGTGAGATATAAAGTCAGTATAGGACCTAAACAAGAGGCATTTGAGTCGAAGATACTGCACCAGGACAATACACTCTAAGGCGCTCATACAAGGCTACAGCAACAAAGTATCGAAAAATTGCATAATAAAGCTCAAAAGATACAAAACATACATGAGCAAACCGGTACCTGCAAACTTAACATGGTTAACATGAAGATGAGCGAACGGCTATGAACTTTGCCATGCGGACCGCTCATTAGCAAAATTCGGTATAAACTAGGGAGTGCAATCTTACAGAAAATTTTCGATCTCGATATTTCCAAGAGGTCTAATATCGCAATATCTCGGTATTTTGCAAGATCTCGCAAGTTTTCGTATTTTTTAAAATCATTTAACAGCGCTTATATAATAATGTGTGTCCTAGCCGAATTTCGACCACGGCGGCCTATCTCAACAGAGTTAGCCAACTGCGCGGGACATATTATAGTGCACAAGTGTGTGCGCAATACACAGGTGCACTCTCTGTTCCTTCACTCTCATAATTCGGTGAGACGGCAGTCCGACATGACCGTATCAGGCGCAGGACCAACGGCTTAACGTGCTTTCCGAGGCACGGGGGTGTTAACACCACCAACTTCCTGTCTCCGGAGTGTTTGAGTAATTTCAAGACAGAAAAACTCAAACACTCTCGGCCCGACTCATAACAGCGCTTATATATTATATAATCAAAAGGTTTGCCACAATAGACCGAACCGCTGGTCGAAGTGGCAATTGACATGGCCCAAACTAAATAGGTAAAACAAGCTAATGATAAGGAACAGCTCGGAACGATGCAGGGCTAAATGATAACGATGTACTCTCATTAGAAACATACGTTATTGTTTGCATAAGCTGCAATAGTCACGTGTATAGGCACGATATCGTTACGCGAGTAGACTAGGTACCAACCTAGATTAGACCCCGTTCCCATTTGCCGCGTTTGGAGGTCTAAAAAATTTATATTGGGCTATGAGTGCCTCAGGCTAGAAATTTTCAATATTATCATTCTCATACGTGACCAACGTAACTTGTCGGCACTCGATGAGTATAAAAATGTATTCGAAACAGAGGCCTTCATAAAACACTTTTTATGCCATCCTATTTGTAGCATCTAATTAGGATTCTGACTGGTAGGTAGTGTCCTACTTAGGATCCTAACTAGGCATGTAGGAACCAATCAGATCCTAAGTAGGCTACGACACGAGATCAGATTGGTTCTTATCTTCCTAGATAGAATGCTAAATGGGACCCTAGTTAGGGTGCTTCGAATAGGATGGTGTAATAATTTCTTTACTCTGGATGACGATTTAAGTACATATAATTTCGTGTCTAGCAATCACGCTAGTTCACCCTGTCAATGTTCGCTGAAGACAGCGTCGTGCTGGCATACTCATGAGTATGAGGAGAGGAGTAAGGTATTTGCTTCATAAGAAGTACCTATACCTACGACAGCTGAAATTCTTTTGGGGTGTAGATAAATTAATGGGTCACCCTAACTTTCACATGAGAGACCATGTGGTTAAGGTGAGAAATATACATCTATACTAATATTATAAATAGGAAAGATTTGATTGTTTTTTTGTATTGAATAGGCTCCGCAACCGCTGGACCGATTCAAATAAAATTTGAGTGCGTTTGAGACCCTGACAAAAAGTAGCATATGTCCTTATAGGGTACTTTTTGTCGCGATATAAAATCATCAGGGGGAGAAATAGCGGATGAAAGTTTGTATGGAAAATCCGACTATTAGCGCGGGCGAAGTCGTGGGGAACTGCTAGTAAAAAAAAAAATGCTTGGGCTGACAGAAACTGGAAGTCTCGCTCTCTGCCGTAATAACAGAACCTCAATGCAGAGGGCATTGATCAGACAGCTGATGCTGCCAAACTGGTTTACTAGTTGCAGTGTTACTGGTTTACTAGATCTGCTGCTATGTTTGTCTCATGCACCTTTATTTGTTTTAACCTAGCAAAACACATCAGTATAAGTTTAAGTTATAAAACAGAGATAGAGAATGCCACTTGGCATTAAGTCCGCCTTTTAAGCAAAATGTTATTTGTGCAAAATAAAGCTCAAAATAAATAAATAACCAAATAATTTTTATTGTTACAAAAACAGGCCGACCCGTAGTGTATTTGGTTTGCACTTTTTGGAAGAGGAACGCAAATAGACAAGTGAAAACACACTGTTAGCTTTATTACTTGTAAGCTCGTGCATCCGAGTTCAGATAGTACATATTTATCAATAACCTAAGAGGTACTGCGCTAATTATAAATTACCGATAAATGATTGACGTGCGATATTACGAGAACAATCGCCACCAGTACATGATACATAGAGATGTTTTAAATATCTGGAACGTCGGTATGATAGGTAAATAAAGATGCAATAGTTTTGCTTTAAAACAGGACATTGCTTGGAAAACGGAATTAGTTAATAACCGATTTTGCCTAATCCACAAAATTATTTTGGTGGCCTATCTTAAAATTTTACTTACCAAATATCTAGGATGTTCTCGGTTCGGTTAATCTAAGTAGGTACCTAGTACCTATTTAACAAGTAACGTGATTTGAACTGTTAACCCCGAACAAACTGAAAGGCTTATTATAGAGAAAGGTGTGCATTCTGACCAGATATACCTGCAGTTTTTTTACCTACTTAGCTATCTTTTTATTCTGAGGCACAATTTAATGAAATAACCACCATATATTCACAAAGTTCTCAAAGTAACATACATAATTATAACGAGCCTTTTTTATTAGTAATGGGCTCACTCGTGATCTTCATCTTAGCCAGCGAGCAAGATAAGGTCTACGATGGAGCGAGCTTGCCCAGGAGAAGCTTATTTACACGCACTTCAAAGAGTTTCGGGTTATTTTTTACTTTAATTTATTCTGTGGTTATGAGCACTGGGAAAAACAGACGCAAGCAGGGCGTTTTAGTCTTTGGCTGTGCGCATTATAAATTATGATGAAAAGCGCTTGTTTACCTATGTTAATGTTTATGGAGCCTATGTTAACATAATTTTGCATCAAATAATACACATCTCACCCAAATATTTTGCCCTAATAACATACTTACAACATTCGGAACTCACAGATAACTTCAGTGAAGTTTCGTTTAATAGGTAATCGATTTTTATTATCTGGTGAACTTTGACGGCTGGCTGGTGGAGGGGTTTAAACCCGTTTGGTTTGGACTGATGCGGAGTGACAAAAAGATAGGGTTACCGCTTTTTAAATCGCACATGCAGTAAGCAAGCATGAATTGGGAACGAAATTAATAACAACACAACAAGCAACACATATCTACTTAGGTTTTAATATCTCTACATTTTCTACAACGCATCTCATCTCACTTTAGAGTTCAGATCAGACGCATGTAGGTAAGTATCTTTGCATAGACATAAAGCACATCTGAAATGGTCTTCGGCCTGATAGGTACAGATGCGATTCAATGCATTATGATCTGATATTACTTCGTGCGTTTTTTGTGATACTTGCATACCAAATACAATAAGAAAATGAGATAAGAAATATGAACCCTTATAATATTTTGCGGAGTGAGCTGATGAAAAAAAATCACGCTGTTCCTTTGGATGTTTTCGAAAATCAGTACCAAAAGTCTAAAATAATTGTGGTCACTATTATTTTAGACTTTTGGTACTGGGCGCTGTCATCGCGCACACAGCGAATAGGAGGAAAGGGAATAGGGCTAGGCTAGCTAGGGCTCTGACTAAAAGCGGTATCACTCTACTCGTAGTTTAGTAGGTACGTACGAGTAGGTAATATTTGAACGAGAGCTGACATAACTATTATATAATCTGTGCTTACGCACTATGTCCGTCATTCACGGTCCGGTTTTCCGGAAACGGAATGGATTTAGATTGATGATCGGCTTGGTAGAGTGGTTCACGCTCCGAACTACAAAATAAGACTTCGCTGGTTCAAATGTTTGTGTAATGGATGTTTATAAACGTATAGTATTCGTTATCCTAGCCACTATATCACAAGCTCACGCTTAGTTCGGGGCTAGGTGATTGGTGTGTTTGTTGAAACAACATTTTTAAGGTTCTATACCCAAAGGCTAAAATAATTAATTCCCATACAACAGACGTAATTTTTTGCAGTTTAATGCTTGATATTAATAATGCCAAACGGCAAACGTTTGAAATATTCACAGAATATTAAGTTGTATATTATCATCTATATTACATTTAATAAAACAGTAAAACCAATGCGTCTGCACATTGTGTATTTTTACCAAAAACTAATTGAGGGTGATGTTAAAACAGTAACAGAATAGGAATCTACAACTTTTAATTTTTTTGTCTGTTTGTCTGTTTGACCACGCTAATCTCCGGAATCACAGAACGGATTTGAATGAAACTTTTATTGTGTAGCTATTGAGTCTGGGCAAATACTAGGCTATAACTTACTTTGAAGATCGGAGTACTTGACGTGGAACCTTAGCAGTACACTTGAAGTAAGAGAGATATGAAAGCAGCGCGTTAGGAAAAGTTATTTGGCGTGATGAGCATTTTCTATTGACGTACACAAATTGAAGATCTGGAGCAACTGATATGGAAGCCTAGCAGCTCAGCTCAACTGTAAGAGATATGAATAGCGCGACTTAGGGAAAATTGTTCAGCAGGATGAGCTTTTTCTATTAACGTACACAAATCGAAGGTCTGGAGCAACTGATATAGAACCCTAGCAGCTCAGCTCTACCATAAAAGATATGAATAGAGCGCCTTAGGGAACATTGTTCCGCGTGATGAGCATTTTCTGTTGACTTACACAAATTGAACGCCTGGATCGTGGATTGATATGCTAAATTACTTTAGACTGATTTCAAACTTACAAGGTAATCCTACTGTCTCCAAGTTACGATCTGGTGACGGAAACCTGGAGAAGTCGAGAGAATCCTTCCGATTTGATAGGCATGTATACCATATATGCTACAGCATTAATTTATATACTTAAGCGTTTACATTCAGGAGTCATAATTTTATGGTGCTGACCTTAACGCTAAGTAGTTCGTGAATACTTTCACCACAGACAGTTTGTCGAAATTTTGTTGAATCACTGTTTTATTCATGAAAGATCAAAGTCAATTGGCAATATATTTTTACTACTTATCACTTACTAACGGAAATTGAACTAAAAGAATAGTCTTACTTACTTTACAATATAGGAGAAAGGGTAGGGAGGCCTTTGCCCTGCAATGGGACACGACAGGCTCCTAATAATAATAATAACTTACAATAGTAGTAACTTATAAACCGACCTTTGAATAGGCTAGGGACACAATAGATAGATGCTAAACCACATTCATCTATTGCGGTATCGAGGTTTGAGTCTGACTTTTTTCTGAACAATAAAACCTAAAGTTACCTATATATTTTTTAAAAACGAATAAAACTGCCTTCAATAAAGTAAACTAAAAAGTAATAAAATCCTTTACACTTTTACTAAGAAAAATATACGAAAAATTTTAGTTTTGGAGTCGGTGTCACTGCCATGCGAAATTTTCTTACCAGAGGAGGATGGCGAGGTGATAGTAACTTATCTAAAAACGAGTGCCTTGACCCTAATTTTTCATTCCTCTCTTCTCCGACATGGTAGACAAAGATATCATTATAGCTGGATGATGATGCGAGTATAAAATATTTTGTATCATCGAGTCCACGCGTACGAAGTCGCGGGCAACAGCTAGTCAAAAATAAAATATAATTAAATTGAATTGAAAATATTATAATACAATACTCATACAAATGCAATACAAATGTGATTTCCCATCTAATGTTGTATAGATATTGGTACGGAACCCTTCGTGCGCGAGTCCGACTCGCACTTGGTCGGTTTTTTATACCTATAACTATTAAATTTAATTAGTTAATCTAAAATTAGTTTAAGCGGATAATAAAGATGGCATATAGATAATCAACTAGACAGATTGACGTGTGTCTTGCGCACGTAACTGTCTGACCTCTGCTCTGACTCCTGATCCCAAACAAGGGAGCTGATCAAGATCAAGCGATCAGTCGTCAACAGCGTGCTTAGGAGATCAAATCACGGATATTGATTCAGTCTGGATCCAGCTGGAACCAGTTATGTCTATGACTAATTATTTTTTGAAGCTGTTTGTATTCGTGTGAAATGTTTGTATCATCAGAAAGGTATCAGATATTTATTTAGAAGTAAATAAGTAATGATACTATCTAGACACCCTGTAAAATTTATTCAGCCATTAGAACTAAAACCAACAACTTGTATTCAGGGGTACGTATTATAATACCGAAAGTTCATAATACCTACAAATGAAATACCTACGCTTGAAACGTCGAAAATACCTATACCCGATATATCGAAGCTCAATATGCCTAATTTCAAAATCCCGAAAGTTCGAAATCCCGAAAGTTTGAAATACCGAAGGTTCATATCCCGAAAGTTTGAAATACCGAAGGTTCATACCCCGAATGTTTAAAATCCCGAAGATAATATACCTACAGTTAGTATACCGAAGTTCAAAATCCAAAAGCAAAAGTTCAAAAGCAAGCAGGCATGCAGCATGCAAGCAATCAAACAGGCATTCATGTAGCAGCATGCATAGGTTTTGCTCTTCTCCGGCGCTGCGGGAAGTGCAGCCCTCTGCGCCGGCTTTTGAATTACACTCTAGTATCGGGCAGACTAGTACCACGGCGAAGGACCACGGCGAGTCCGGGTCAATCAAAATTTGTTTTTCTTAATGAACCTCAACCTCAATGGTATACAATTTGTTTGAGAGTTTAGGCAGTGGATTACACGTGGAGGGCGACAATGTCTGGTCTGAACGCTTATAGCTAGGTACTTGCCACATCAGAGTTCAGGTATCACTTCACAGGCCACAATCACTCGAAATGTCTGTAAGGAGCTTCACAGGATACACACGCGGCGAAAGCGCTCTGGTCGGTCTAGTACATGTGTCATAGGGAACGTCTCGATGTCGACTCGATCTTCGGGGTTCTCACGGTACGTTTTAAACAAATAAAAATAAGGCAGGTATGCGTGTGAGTGGGCGCGGCGTAGTATCAATAGGGTACACAAACAAATCAAAATATTGTAGTAAACATATCGCCCGCCCTAAACACGTCAAGTGTTTACGAGAAGGTTAGGAAGCTAAGGGAAAGGAAGTTCACTGGACAGGAAGACGAACTAATTTCGTCAAAGATCTCTTTAGGCTACCGGTAGGAGTTTTAACATCTACCACACGAACAACTTGGTCTTGGCCAGGGTATAGATGAATAATGCGTCCACGACGCCACTGCAAAGGGGGAAGGTTGTCATCTTTTATGAGTACTAGCTCACCCACTTTAGGAGGATCACAAGAAGAGGTCCATTTATTTCTAATTTGTAAAGTATTCTAAATGCCAGCGAGACCAAAAGTGCTGGGTAATTTGTTGGATTAGCTGAAACCGTGTAAGGCGATGCAATTTTACGTCTTTATAAGGGTACTCCGGAAGTGCAGTTAAGGGTTGTCCAATTAAGAAATGGCCGGGAGTTAACACTTCGACATCATTAGGGTCCGGAGAAAGTGGGCACAATGGGCGTGAATTTAAAACTGCTTCAATTTTAGCAAAAACAGTGGTCAGCTCTTTAAACGTAAGGGGGGTATCGCCTACTACTCGTTTTAGGTGCGATTTCGCCGATTTAACCGCAGCTTCAAAAAGACCGCCCCAATGAGGGCAAACAGGAGGATCGAAAACCCAGGATATGTTCCGCCTTGAAAGCTCAGAACCAATAGCCTCCTGGTTTTGAGACAGGAAACACTCTAACTCTTTAAGGTAATTGTTGGCACCGATGTAATTTCGACCGCAATCGGATCGGATTAGGCGAGGTACACCACGACGCGACACAAATCGGGAAAAGGCCGCAATAAAGGCTTCAGTAGTTAGGTCCGACACAACCTTAAGGTGAACGGCTTTAGTAGAAAGGCAGACAAATACACACAGGTAACTTTTCACTAACCTTTTGTTCCTACAGGCCTGGACTTTGGTAAAAAAGGGTCCTGCAAAATCGGTACCTACACCGTCAAACGGTCTAGCAGCCGTGACGCGGTCTTTAGGTAGGTCACCCATGAAGGGTTGAGATACAGCCGCTTTGAGACGATAACAAGGAAGGCATTTAAAAATCACATGCTGAATAGCTCTGCGTGCCGACAAGATCCAAAACTCTCTATTTAACATGGCAAGAATTGCATTAACACCAGCATGAGCATTCTCGCGATGGTAATGTGAAATAAGGATGTTCACGAAATTACCATTCTTAGGCAGAAGAAGGGGATGGCGCGCATCAAAGGATAGATCGGAGTTTTGTAATCGGCCTCCAACTCGAATTAGGTCTCCGTCATCCAGAAATAAATTCAACTTTCTAAGGGAGTTAGTGATAGGATCGCCACGCCGTAAGCGATCAAGTTCATCAGAAAAGGAGGTAAATTGAACGATTTTCACTAAAAACAAAAGGGAATCTCTCCGTTCCTCAGGGCTCAGGTAGGACGAGTAAGATTTAGGAAATAAAAACCGCCTTAGGTATCAAGTCACGTTTATTAGCTTGTTGAAAGAACTATACCGCTCTAATAAGAATGAGGGATCCGGGGTAGGAACATTGGCAGAGACTACTAAACAACGTAGTCCAGGGAGATCACTACTTGGGTTAGATTCCGAAATACCGGGCCAGTTGTCAGGAGACTGCGTCAACCACAAAGGTGAAAACCAAAGGGAGTGGTCGATCAGTCGGGTGACTGACATACCTCTCGATGCACAGTCACTAGGGTTCATGTAGCCTGGGACGTGCCTCCATTCACTAGATGTAGGACTATTATTAATCTGGGAGACACGATTAGCCTCAAAAGTCTGAAGGAGGTGAGGAGTGGTTTTTAACCAACACAACACGATTTTACTATCCGTCCAACTATGGATTGAAGTCAACACAGACGACCTTTGCAGACAAAGAGCGACGTGATGAAGTAATTTAGAGAGAAGGGTAGCTCCCAACAATTCCAACTTGGGAATTGTTAAACGGGTCCGAACAGGGGCAACTTTAGATTTAGCCATAACAAGACGGACGGAGCAAACACCAGACGGAAGTTCCGCACGTAAATAAACAGCTGCAGCATATCCCAATTCAGAAGCATCACAGAACCCATGTAGGGATAAGGAGGAGGAACCTCTGGGAATAATATGTCGCGGAATGGCCACTTCACTAACCTTCGCTAGGTCCTGAACAAATGCAGTCCACTCTAAAGACAGGGGTTCATTTAAAGGATCATCCCAGGATAAGCCTGACATCCATAAGCGTTGGATAAATTCCTTAGCCTTAAATACGACGGGAGATATCCAGCCACAAGGGTCATACATACGGGCAATCAAAGATAAAACTTTGCGTTTTGTAATAACTGCATCACGGGTATCACAGGTTTAATTGTGGGTAAATGAGTCACTCACAGGATTGTACTGCACATCTAAAATAGCGACAGTCTGAGGATTATCTGGGTCTGAGAATGAATGAGGAAGTTGCAAATGATCCGGGGGCATATCCTCCAGGAGCTCGGGCCTGTTACTAATCCACTTACGGAGTTCATAACCACCAGAGGCCATTATTCCTATAAGCTCAGTTTTCAAGGCCCGGGCAGACGCAATAGTATCAGCACCAGTAAGACAATCGTCGACATAAATATCTCTCTCAAGGACTTCAGCAGCTCGAGGGAAGGTAAGTCTCTCTTGTTCAGCGAGCTCAAGAAGGGCACGAATTGCAATGAATGGACTGGAACGAAGACCATAGGTATTGGTATTAAGTTCATAGGCAAGAAGTGGCTGAGAGGGATCCTCACGCCAAAGCACAAGTTGGTACCTTCTATCATCAGGATGTACCCAAGTCATACGAAACATCATACGAATATCTGTTACAAACACTACCTCGTGCCTGCGGAAATTTAGGAGGATGTGAGAAATATCTCGCTGAAGCTTAGGGCCTGTATGTAAACATTGATTCAGGGACACTTTAGAGGACGTAGGACTACTACCATCGAACACAACACGTATTTTGTCACTAACGGACTTAAAAATTCCATGATGAGGGATAAAATAATGTTCCCGGGTCGAGTCATATGAAGAAAGGGACATATGGTTTAGGTCAAGGTACTCACGCATAAAGGAAATATATTTCTCTCGAAAATTAGGATTGGCTTGCAAACGCTTCTCAAGATTATGGAATCGCCGTAAGGCATTGGTTTTAGAATCACCGAGAGGTGGACGATCATGAAGAAAAGGGAGTCTAACCATAAATCGACCATCGCTTTCACGAGTGGTAGTTGCCTAAAAAAAGGTTTTACACTCTATATCCAAGGGGTTCGCAACTGGAGATTGGGGGGCCTCTTCGATTTTCCAGAATTTTTCAACTATTTGGGACAGCGAGACTCCAGTCATGGGGGGTTCCAAATCAGTAAATCCTCCATAAACAGGACCACACAGGACATAACCAAATATCGTCGAGATAGCAGTAAGGCCATCAGGGGACACAAACAACTCGGACCTTAAAAGGCGACCAATGACGTCAGCTCCAAGAAGTACACTTATTGTACCAGGTTTGTAAAATAAAGGGTCAGCAAGACGGAGGTGCTTAGTACAGGTAATTACACTTTTAGGTAAGTCTACCTCTGGGAGGGTACCAGCAATCACATCAACAACTATTGCACTGGTAGAGATTTTTGGAAAGGCAGAATTAACTGGCTTAAATGAAAAGGATACAATGCCCGGGGAATTAATTGCTTGAACATTACCTATTCCACGAACAGGAACTGGAGAAGGAATTATAGGTAAGTTCATGTGGTCAACAACAAGCTCAGTAGTAAGAAGGCAGCCCTGAGCACCAGTGTCACATAAGGCACGCGCTTTCACATAATATCCAGACGAGGTTTTAACATGAATCAAGGCCGTAGGTAAAAGAACGAGAGAATTGCGAGGTAAAGATGTAAAAGCGGGTATAGAAGGGGGGCTATCTAGTCAGAATTGTGGGGCCTCATTGTACTTATGATGAAATGCACGTTCAGCCTGGGTTCTTTGACCTAGAGGGGCATTATAAGTACGGTTACCTTTGGGTGCAGGTGGGGATCGCCCGCCCGAACGGGGAGGTGATGCTCTACGGGAATCACGAGGGGGCGGGGTACGAACACGGTGCCATTCAGTACGTGGGGGTGACGCACGGTCCGTTAAGTGACTTTGTGGAGATTGCCGCGGTTAGTTAGAAGCTAAGGCCGCGACGTCTCGGTATGAGCGTTCGCGGTCGTAATTCACAGGAGAGGAGTCATCATAACACAGTGACGTGTGATGACTGGAACGGCGGCACGTGCGACAGCGATAATTTCGCGTGCATTGGGATATGGAGTGTTTATCCAGGCATCGATAGCACAGTCGGGCTTCTTTTACAAAAGTAACACTTTGACGTGTAGGAAGGCGAATAAAATTAGGACACTCGCGTAAGTAATGCGAAGTACTATTACAAAGGTGACATTTAGATGTCGTCGCAAAGGTAACAAAGGCTCTCGCAGGAGGTGGGGAACGCGCGTTAGGTTTAGGCAAACGAGGGGAGCTCACAGTAGGGGGGGTGATGATCCTTCCGACCGATTTCGGCCATGGCGACCACTTCGACTCCTAGTCGGTACGGCGCTCGTGCGCCCGAAAATGGCTAATGTAGCCAATTTTCGCAGTGAACTTACGTGCGCACTTAGGGCATGTGAGTACACCTTGTTCATAATGGTATTGAATGGCAGCAGGTTGGCGGGACTTCAGTTCATCGCGTTTAATGTCGAGGTCAACTTTACGTTGCTCCTCGAAATCGCTGACTTGCTTCTGTACCAGCCTGCGCCATTCGGGACGTTGTGCTGCCAAACCCTCCCACTCTGAGGGCTCGATATTGCATCTCTTCATATGCCGTTTCTGAACATCCTTAAATCTGAGGAGCTGGCCGCCATGCTTCCGCTTGCCATCCTCCAGTTCAGAATAAAAGATGCGCTTCGCTACTCTCTCCTCCGCCATACGCGATACGTGACCGCACCACCGAAGCTGGCGACGCATTAAATAAGCCTCAATCCCACCAACTTTGGCTCGTCGCAAAACTTCGGTATTTTGAACACGATCAAACCATTTGATGTTTAATATCTTACGTAGGCATTTAAGGTGGAAACGGTCTAAAGTATGAATGTGGTGACGGTACACGCACCACGTCTCGGAAGAGTAAAGAAGATTTGGCAGCACAATCGCCATGTATACAGAAACCTTGGTAGCCAACTTAAGGTCGTGCGAGCAGAAGACCTTGGAACACAGCCTCCCAAATGCTGCAGCTGCAGCACTGATCCTGCTGTTGATCTCAGCCTCAAGGTCGCAATTGGATGTTAAAGTGCTCCCCAGGTAGCGAAACTTGTAGACCTGCTTCAGCACGTCTTCACCAAGCTGTACGGCCAGTGTCTCGTGACCATGTGAGTCTAAAGACATCACCTCCGTCTTTTTGACATTGATTTTCAAGCCGAACTTGCAGCAGGCTTGGTGAAATACTGACATTAGCTGTTGCAGGCCGTCTTGGGATTCCGCTAAGAAACATAAGTCATCAGCATACATGATATCTGTTATCAGTGCATGTGATACCTTAGTGCGCGCCTTAAGTCTGACCAAATTGAAGAGACCGCCATCTGTGCGGAAGCGGATGCGGACTCCCTCAGAAACTGTCTGTAAGACTTCTAAGACCACCACCGCAAAGTATAAGGCGAATAGTGTAGGTAGGGGGGGTAGTAGTGTCAACGACAGAAGCACTACCTACATTGTCGTGGTGCCTACATTCATCCTCAAGAAAGGTAATAAGATGATCAAAAGTAGGGAGGTGATTAGGATTATCGCCATAACGACGTTCAAATCTCGATTTTAACTCTGAAGGCAGTTTAGCTAGGCATAAGTGAACTAATAGGTACGACTAATGTTTAACAGGAAGTTCCAATCTCTCTAAGCATCGATAAGTCGAAAGCAGGGGGTTCAGGAAAGACACACGTAATCCGGAAAGTTTAGGCGTTATAATAGGGAGCATCATTATTTGAGCTATGTGGGTATCCGCTAAAACACGAAGGTTATGGTACCTACGTTTTAGGAGGTCACGGGCCAGTGTATGCCCGCCTCAATCTTGAGGTGTTGTATTAATCGACGAGGTTCATCCGATAAGGCTCCCACTAAATAGTGTAGCTTCAAAGTCGGGGTAAGGGTAGGCTGGTTGTCCACCACGCTATCAAACTGGTCTATAAAACTGATCCAACTATCGGGACGGCCATCAAACTTAGGTATAGGTAGGTCAGGTAATTTACTAGCCGGGTTATCAATAGCCAGGGATTTATTCTCCTTGAAGGGGGTGCTAGTACGGGACGTCTCAAATTGGTGAGGTCGTATTTCGTCTAACCTAATTTTTAAGTCGTCTACTTTGTCCCTTACTACGCGTATCTCGTTTTTAACTTGCACATATTCTTGTTCATAAATAGCAGGATCGAGATTACCTAACAGCTTGTAACAAGCGGCGGAAAACTTATCGCACATAAGTGGCAGGTCGGAAAGACGCGCTCGCATACGATTGGAGGAAAATGTCTCAAGAACTCGGTGGGAATCATCAACCCAGTCACTAATATAACGGAGTTCACCTATAGCTTAACGGTATTCAGCTGTATCCGTGTAAAGTACGGCCCTTACGGTCTTGTTGCCGGCTTCGGTATCCGACATTTTATTTACTTTAAATCGCAAGAAACAAGGTAGGTAAATTAAACTCACAAAATTTTTCAATAGGATGCGTAAAGGAACAAATAGTAAGGGACGGCACAGATGCACCGGGTATCGCAAACGTAACTCGTAAACAACTCGCACGCGGTCACGCGGTAATGGCGTGATCAATAGGAAAACAAAGCGCTCGCGCACCTCACTTGCACTCAAAGGGTAGGTAATTAACGCGCTAATCGATTTAATCGACACTTATGTAAAAGGGGTTGTACTCGCATGGTATTAAGGAATTTACTGTAAATAGGTTAGGTATATGACGAGACGTTTTCTTCAAATTACAAAGGAAAGTAGCAAATAAATAACTCTCAATTCAACAAATTACGTTACTAATAAGAGGTCCTAATAAAAAACTACGCTCTGCTACCAGAGTGTTTGAGAGTTTAGGCAGTGGATTACACGTGGAGGGCGACAATGTCTGGTCTGAACGCTTATAGCTAGGTACTTGCCACATCAGAGTTCAGGTATCACTTCACAGGCCACAATCACTCGAAATGTCTGTAAGGAGCTTCACAGGATACACACGCGGCGAAAGCGCTCTGGTCGGTCTAGTACATGTGTTATAGGGAACGTCTCGATGTCGACTCGATCTTCGGGGTTCTCACGGTACGTTTTAAACAAATAAAAATAAGGCAGGTATGCGTGTGAGTGGGCGCGGCGTAGTATCAATAGGGTACACAAACAAATCAAAATATTGTAGTAAACACAATTTGTTTGGCGTTTCATTCATAGGTCTTGTAAAATTCGGTATTTTTAATCATCGGGTTTAAAAAATTTCGGTATATTAAACTTTCGGTCATATTAACAGTCGGTATATTGACTTTCGGTCATGTAAACAGTCGGTATATTGACTTTCGGTCATATAAACAGTCGGTTTATTGACTTTCGGTCATATAAACAGTCGGTATTTTAAAATTCGGCATTCCAATTATAGGTCTTATAAGATTCGGTATTTTGAATTTTCGGGATTTCAAACTTTTGGTAATTAGAACTTTCGATCATATAAACATTCGGCATTCTAAAATTCGGCCTTCCGTTCGTAGGGCTTATGAAATTCGGTATTGTAATACGTACCCGTAATCAGTAGGGCAAACACGTCTGGGAGGTTGCCAGCGGTGAATTCCCCAGAATTAAATTCACCATCAATTGTTATTATTAGTTGATGGGAAACAAAAAAATACGGGTAACATTAAAAAACGAAATTAGCGAAAAATAATTTATATTTTATTTACAGCTACGCTAAATAGTTAAAGCCCCTAGTAACGGGAAAGCGTCGTTCGTTTTCTTTAGTCTAAACCTAAATCTGTTGAGTAGCCCGCTGGCCGCGACCGCCACGTTGCGCGCGGGCAAGGAGTTCGCTTGTCGCTCCGGCCTTCTCTTCGGGAGCTCGATGAACCTGCAGCAGAGATCACAAAAAATATATACCTAACTATTTTTTATTTTATGATACGGAGCAGTTTTTCTGGAGGAATAAGGGATTTTCCTAGTGTCAAAAATCACTACTTAAAAATCCGCTAGATGGCGCTGACCCATCTAAGTCAGGTAGATTTTATTTTAGAAAAAAGTCTGGTTTTAGCGTGTAATACGTTATAATGTATATGTTTAGCTCGTTTATGAATCATGCGTACTAAGAGGTCGTTTTTTAACAATTTTATGATCATGAAGACGTTTTTTCTATTAAATTTTATTTTTAACTGCAATTTTTATTATTATTATTTATTTTCACTCAGATTACAAAGATCCATAAAAGTTAGTATTAACTTAGCCTATATTAGTAAATAAATAATAACTAAACTGAAATTAAATAGTACAGGAACCCAAAAATCATGCCCCAAAGACATGAAGTCGGATCCAGTGCCTTAAAATAGGACAATCCACTCTGCTAGACATAATTTTTAGAGTGCTGTTGTCACTACCTCGCACGCGATGGAGCAGTGAAGCCACTCTGTTCCTGATGATGGCGGAAAATCCATCAGTACGAATTTGAAACTTGCTATTTTTTTACGTAAGTACTTCCATTACATGTCTGTGCTCATAATATTACAATAATTTGTTTTTGTTTTATGCTCAAGGATTTCGACGCAATATTTGTATAACTTCGATAAATATCTATTAACATACAATAAAACAAAAATTTTGAGTTGTCAGAAAACCCCTAATTGTCAAGGCGTTCAAGCGTCAAGAGGTGGCGCTAGGAGTCTTTAGAAATATTTTATGTATAGCGGTGTTTGATGTGTTTCAGTTATAGCGATGATGAGGCAACTTTTTTTTATTTAAATGGGTTGGCTCTTGACTCTAGACTAAGCCAGACGTGGCGTAGACAGAGTCAACGGTGGAGCGAACCACCCAGAAGGTTCTGGCACTCCCACTCACCGACGGAACACAGCAAGCTGCTTAGCGCCGGGCTCCAGTGGGAGGGTGGTAGCTACCAAGCGGCACCTAACTGAGCCTACCACCGCTGCTAGGATCGTAGAGCAAACGTTGTCCGGGGTGGCTAATAGGAGGTACCTTACCACTCCACCCCGCGCTACTCTTATCCACCGTAACCAGTTGCGCCAAAGAAGTAAAGTAGATTCCTATTGACTGGACCTAAAATTGTACCTGTGGCAACATCTTACCACTGTCGCCTTCGCGTCTGTAGTAGTCAGCTACTACAGACGCGACGCCCTGTCTCGGCACCCACAGGCTGTGGGTGCGTTGTTAGCCTGCAACATCGTTTCCATACAAACCGCGATAATATTTTAAATTTAATCCAGATTTGACTATACAGCGACTATAGACTTGATTATACGAAAAATATAAATTTCGACATCTCGAAACTGGTAGTACTTTTAAGTTTTGGCATATAGTAGCTCACGGTGCAATTTAATCGCAGTTACAGGAATATCCTTCGTATTTTGGACACCCTGTTGACAAATACCAAGACGAGGTCCAGTAGGACCTGGGACCCAGGTTAGCACTTTTTCTTTCCACTTTAACCAGTTATGTCAAATAACTAAAAGTAGAAAAAGATTTCAAACCAGCAGTTGTTTGTTCCGAAGTCGTCGTCGCAGCTGCTATGCGAGCTCGCGTCCTCTTTCGTGTCCGGACCTAAAGGACCTAAAAGAAGCGTAAGATTCCTAACCTGCAGTTGTTAATCTTGATCCGTATGCCCCGAGCGGGGTCGAAGCGCGTGGGCTCGAACACCGCGTCTCTCGGCACGCGGCTCCTGGCGCGCGACGAGGGAACGAAGCGGACCCTCGGCCGCGGGATGACGGGCCTGACGGGCAAGTACGGGAAGTCGTCGTCGCAGCTCCTATCCGCGCTCGCGTCCTCGTTTGTGACTGGATCTGAAAACACAATTGGAACTTTGAGCTTTTAAATATTATCTTTTTCATATCCACAGCCATACACACACGAACACACACGCACGCGCGCGCGCCGTTTAAACATTCACCATATTATTATTTAACTTGTAATAAGAAAAAAAAATCCTGTAACTCGGTTCTGTGCTCTCTCTTAATAATTTTGTTTATTTTTAACTAAGCAGTAAATTGTTATAAGTAATCTATGTTCATCAAATTATGTATTGCGGAGAGCGGGGATATTCTAACACAAATATTTATTTACTTAAAAGAAATCCTCGATCGCAACATAGAAGTACTAAGTTTCGAATCTGTTTTCCTAGTAATTCACACGATAAATATAATAACGAGATTTAACATTAATAATAGATTATTCACCAAGGGGGTAAAGTGATGTCTTACGTCACGAGCGTCATCTTGAATCTCGAGCGTAACGAAGGATTCGAGAGTTAACTTTCGAGCGCAGCGAAAAGTAGAATCCTGAGTGTAGCGAGGGATTTAAGCTTGCCCAAGACGAAGACATTTTTATTCCCGAGGAGAATACTCTACTTTTCACACTTCCAACGAGGCAATAAAAAATTTTACTACAAAAAACGTATTTTATCTATATGTTACGGTAAGAGTGAATAATTGAAGATTATTAATAATTATCAATTATTATTAATAATTACCGAAAGTCGAGGTTAAAGTGATAAATTAATCACATTTGTCGGTTTTTATTAATAATTAAACCCTAGTAGTGATAAATGTAATAAGTTATTTTTGTTACAATTTTATCATCATATCATATCAGCCTATTTCAGTCCACTGCTGGACATAGGCCTCTCCAAGACGGCGGTAACTTTCACGGTCCTCCGCTTCTCGCATCCAGCCACTACCGGCCACCTTCCTCAGGTCGTCGGTCCACCTAGCAGGGGGGCGTCCAACACTACGTTTCCCGAGACGTGGTCTCCATTCGGGAACCTTCCTACTCCAACGCCCGTCGGTTCTGCGACAGACATGACCAGCCCACTGCCACTTTAGCTTACTGCACCTCTGAACGATATCTATGACTTTCGTCTTTTGGTGGATGATCTCGTTCCGGATTCTATCCCTTAGCGAGATCCCCAGCATAGACCGTTCCATAGCTCGCTGAGCGATATGCAGTCGGTGGACCAGCTTGACTGTCAAGTTCCACGTCTCGGCCCCGTAGGCACAGATTATATAATAGTTACTACGTAACAGATAAATCATTTCAAGGAAAATCGTCCATACCTACTCTTATAATAGCCTACAATTTTTTGTCAAAAACCGCTGCGCCCGAAAATGTGCCTTAAGTTTCGAACATTACGTTATTATTCCTCTGCAGCTACGCGACCTTGGAGTAAAACTAATAAAGTAAGGGTTGCCTCTTTCGATACAAGGCCTTTTTTATTTGTAGCTTGGTTTGAAATGTTTTACAATGATTATAGTGTTTTACAAAATGTTTACATTGTCCCGAAAAACAAATCGGAATCGTACAAACAGTTTTAATAAGTAAGTAGTAATGTAGAAAACAAGATCAAAGATGTTGTTTTGTGCTAAATTATTTTCAAAAATGTATTCATACATAGTTATAAAAAGCATATTATGTGGGAACTTTCAGTCTGCCGTAAAATTATGATGACTTATTAAAAGATTTAAAAAGTTCAAACATTCGAGACTCTGATAAGTCCAGAATTTTATTTAAATCTGAGACTCTTTTAGGACATATTATGCTTCTGGTTGCATTTGTACAGTAAATACAAGATGTATAAAACATATTACTCAATTAGTTTGCATAAAAACGAATCGACCGTAACACAAATAATTCAACAGTGCGTACGCGCGCGCCCGTCGGTTGTTGGCAGCCTACTGATTTACGCACCGCCGTCGGTGCGCTCGAGAGTAGGCTATTAACGCGCGCAAGTACATTAAGTGAGAGATGCCTGCCGTAGGTCATGACAGGTAGGACGCACTGGTTATATTCCGTGCTTCAGGCATTGCGGTAGAGGCGACGAGAAGATGTGACACAACTTCCGCCCAACAACAAATGCTGCCCAACCTAGTTGCACCGTTCTGGCGATTTCGCGGTCGAAGTTGTCTTTACCCAGTTGCAACACTTGCCCGAGGTAAACGTACTCCTGGACAACTTCGAGCATCTCGCCGCTGACTGCTATCGGTTCCGGGACAATATGTTCGTTGAACATGACCTTAGTCTTGTCCAAGTTCATCCGGAGACCAACGCATCGCGAGGCAGAGTCTAGGCTGTGTAGCATTTTTTGCAGATCCCGCGGCGATTCTGCCATTAGAACTATGTCGTCGGCAAAGCGGAGGTGCGTGAGATATTCGCCGTTGACATTGATGCCCAATCCCTCCCAGTCAAGAGTCTTGAAGACATCCTCCAGTGCACTTGAGAACAGTTTTGGTGAAATAACGTCCCCCTGTCTCACACCTCTGAGCAGCTGGATGGGTCTTGTCTTGTGACCTTGAACTTGAACGGACATCGTTTCCATATCATACAGGCCTCTCAGCACCTCCACATACCGCCAGTCGACTTGGCATCGCTGCAAGGATTCCAAAACCGCCCAGGTTTCGACGGAGTCGAAGGCTTTTTCGTAGTCCACAAAAGCTAGACACAATGGCTGGTTATACTCTTCGGACTTCTGTATAACCTGCCTGACTGTGTGGATGTGGTCTACGGTACTGTAGCCTTTACGAAACCCGGCCTGTTCCGGTGGCTGGAAGGCATCCAATCTTGCGGCGAGGCGATTTGCGAGGACTCTCGAGAACAGCTTGTAGACGTGGCTCAGGAGCGCGATTGGCCCGTAGTTTTTCAAGAGCGACTTTCGCCTTTCCTTAAAAACAGCGCCACAATGCTCCCACTCCACGCCTCCGGGGTAGTCCCATTTGCAATGACGGCATTAAATATTCTCACGAGCTCCTTGATGACTGGAGGTCCTCCTGCCTTCAGGAGCTCGGATGTAATGCTGTCTTCACCGGAAGCCTTCCCATTGCTAAGCTGTTTGAGAGCCCCCGCAACTTCGTCTTCGTCCACATTTAGGAGGTCTTCAGTGTAGTGGCGTGTCAGCGTGGCTTTTGGGTCAGTCGCACCGGGAGGAGGCTTCGAGGCATGCGAGGCATATAAGACTTTCTTGCATAAGTTTGATGGTGGATTTGATTTTTATAAGATTTTTTTTGTAAATTTTGTGATAAATGTGCCCTTATAGTTTGATTTATTAAATATTCTAGTTCAGAATATGTGAATTTGTTGTTCTTTCGTTTTAAAGCAAGTACAAGTAACCTTGTTTGTGTGATCTCTAATTAATATAATTGTAAGACTGTGTTTAATATTATAAATAAATACCTGCTGGTCTAAAAACATTGGGCTTTTATAACTTTTACCAATATGTGTCGTGAAATATTAATAATTACTACTAAAAGTAATAAATTTCAATCGTTTATTCACATTTACCAAAACATGTGGTTATTACTAATAATTTTGTAAAAGTATTAATAATGTTCAATTAATCAGATTTACCGTAACATATATACAATGTGTTTGGGAACCGACCCGACAAACTTTAAGGGCTATTTCTACAGTGAATTTTAATAATAAAATGTCCTTTATAAGTGGGGTGAAAACTCAACCCTTTCGGAATGGCGGCATTTTAATTATTTGGTCATCGTGTAGGAAAACTCTTGTAGGATAACTCAAAATGAGTTGCGATCCAATAAATATCACTAAAGTATCGAAAACAATATCGTAAGACTGTTAAAAAATATTTTTACCCAAAAAATACAGACAAAATTAAAGTTGCTCTAATTCATCTCAAAAATCTTAAGTTGGTTTTTCAGCCCACATGTATGGGACATTTTATGATTACAATTTTATGTAGAAGAAGCCCTTAAAGTTTGTCGGGCCGGTTATCTAACACATTGTATATCCTTTGACTTTTCTGGCAGTAAATTATTATTTTTATTAACAATACCAGCGACTTTACATCTAATGGACTCTGGTGTCAAATAAATTTCGTCACTCGACAGTTTTACGAAAACATTGTATGTAATTTCCTAAAATACATAGGTTTATTTTATTTATTTCTTTTTTTAAAAGAAATATAAAATAAAACTATTATAAAATTCTTGGCTACCAGGCTCAAATTTCAAATATGTTCTCTTTGGTGCGGGACGAGCTAGTGTGTGATCATGCCTACGAACTCTTATTCGAAATTCAAATCTACATACAACATTACGTCCCATGGGATGCAATGACTCACTTTAAGTCAGGTTTGCATGACGTGTAGTTGAACATTGCCGAGTAGAAAGTGTGAAATAGTAGATTATTCACCAAGGGGGTAAAGTGATGTCTTACGTCACGGGCGTCATCTTGAACTTACTTTATCTTTAGGTATATATCCTTTGACTTTTCTGGCAGTAATTATTGTTATTAACTTAATGGACTCCGGTGTCATAAACTTCGTCACTCGACAGTTTTACGGAAACATTGTTTGTAATTTCTTAAAACACATAGGTTTTTTTTCTTTATTATTTTCTTCCATTCGTGCTAAAATTCTTGGCTGCCAGGTTCAAATTTCAGATATGTTCTCTTTGGTGCTGGACCGGCTAGTGTGATCATGCCTCGTAGGCGTTAACTCTTATTCGAAATTCAAATCACTTTGCCTCCCTAGGGGCGTAATGAAATTTCATACAACATTACGTCCCTTGGGATGCAATGACTCACTTTGAGTCAGGTTTACTTGATGCGTAATTGAACATTGCCGAGTAGGTAGCGTGAAAAAACTTTTTCATCTCACCCGTTCGGAAAGTTTAACTTTCATGTGTAGATAGCCGGGTGGGAAATAGATTTTCCCTCCTACTTTATACTCCTACTATTGAATAAAAGGCCACTATCGAGAGTATCGATAGTTATTGCAATAGTCAGAGCTGTATCAGCTATCGATAGTGATTTTAATATTAAACTTTGATACTATCGATAGTATTGCTATGTGTCGATAGTATTTATATTAACGGGGCTATCGATACTATTATTACTATAGATATTATATCGATACTTTTGCTTTTGCCTAGGCTATCGATACTATTGATTTTGCCTCAACTATCGATATTGTATCGAGTCTATCGATATTTTATCGATACTATTGCTTTTTCCTCAACTATCGATAGTCTATAGATACTGTCGATATTTAATCAATATTATTGCTTTTGCCTCAACTAGATAGTCTATCGACACTAACGATATTTTATCGATACTATTGCTTGTGTCTCAACTATCGATAGTCTATTTATTAATTAATTTAAACTTTTTGCACACAGTTTATTGTACAAATGGCGGACTTAACGCTAAAAGCATTCTCTACCAGTCAACCATAGGTCCAAACAGAGAAATACAGTCTATCGATACTATCAATAGTCTATTGCTACTATATCGATATTTTATCGATACTAATGCAGTTGAGGCAAAACTCAACTATCGATAGTCTATCGATACTATTGCTTTTGCCCTAACTATCGATACTATTGCTTTTGCCTCAACTATCGATATTGAAAAACTATCGATAGTGGACTATTCCAGCGACAACGTTTACCACTTTGGCGCCGCTCGCGGACCAAGTGAAACGCCTTCGCGGATATGAAATTGAAAGCACCTTCGATAGCACCAATTAAAAAAAAGAAATGCACTATTTATTTCCTCACAGTCGAAATGAAAAGTAGTATATTTGTTTCTTACGTTTACGCGAATTGTTGAACTCATTAAAACACAATTTTACGGATTACTTCGCGATTTATTTACATTTTATTTTAAACCTGACGTTTCGAACACTTTACAGCGATCGTGGTCACAGGGAGACTAAGGTATTATTTGTCATTACAAAGTTTTGAAAAATTTTAACTACCATCACTCAATAATATTAATTTACGTTCCTATTTACGCAGAAAGAGCTAACCGTGTCTTGAGACATACATAGACATACCTTAGTCTCCCTGTGACCACGATCGCTGTAAAGTGTTCGAAACGTCAGGTTTAAAATAAAATGTAAATAAATCGCGAAGTAATCCGTAAAATTGTGTTTTAATGAGAAAAATAGTATGTTTAACTCGGTTGAAAGCACCCATTCCACTGTCGAGCTATTGGCGCTCTCACTTCGTTTGAGCGCCAGAAACTTCTCGAGTAGAATGGTCACTTTCGTCCTTAGGCTAACTATTACTCACTTGTATAAGGGAACAGGGTCCGCCTTGGCATAATTGAATCGCCTAGCATTTCGTACAGGGCGTAGTCGGTGGCTACGTAGTCTTCTAGGTACGTCGTGGGTTCAGATCTGAGCAGACACGTGGATGCTTCCTGAAACAAGTTCAAATAACATAAGAAAAAGATTGATGCGATAAATTCAGTAGTTCTTTGTTTAATAATCGCTTTAATTGCTTTCAATAGAATAGTTGGCTAATTTCAAATAGCACTGAATTACAGCATGCTATTTATATTAATCTCTTTTACACTTTCGCATTTTATTATTAAAACATTATTACGGGGATTTACGACGGTCAGTAGGTAAAACATAATTTGCCTGACATTTCGACTGAGTTGCACTTTGAACCAGATATGTGGATGCATATTTAGCTAAACTTTGGTATTCTCTGTTTTAAATCTGGGCGCCAAGTCAACGTCACTCGTTCCTGCGCTTTCGTGGCCACGCCCACTTTCAAAACCCACTTCGGTGTACGACTGTAGGTAAATATACATTCGAACGTCCGATAGCACCTTTAGATTATTTAACAAAGACAAGAGAAATTAAGTACTCGTGTCTAACGGCAAATTTTTTGTTAGTAAATTTTATGGAAAATTCGTGGAATAAAAGTAACAACGATTGAAATAGAAAAGTCGAATGTTTTCCCTTTTTTCGAATATATTTTTATGGCCATGTATGCTTTATATTTTTTTCATATTTTTAGGAATATGACATTAGTCTTTTAAGCTATCACCTATTTTGGGACGGGTGACCTCAAACGCATTTGGAAACGGCTCTCTTGCGTAGCGGGGCGTAATAAGCGACTATTTTCTGCGACAATGTAAAATCAAAAACTCTAAAAACCGCGTTATCCTAAACAAAAGACTGATCTAGATCGATTATTCAACCCCCGATAACCCTCCACGTACCAAATTTCAGCGAGATCTTTAGAGCTGTTTCGGACACAAATATATAAAAAAAAATACAATAATTGCTCGTTTAAAAGTATAAGATACATTTGACCGCAATCTAATCGATGGTAAGCGATGCAGCCGAGGATAGGTCATGTCTGCCTGGAGACAATTTATTTGCCTGAAATAATTGAATTTATACAAAACAAGTCACCAGTATGGTTTCCCTCAGCAGATCGGGCTGCGGGCGGAACCTGCGGGGCGCGTGTATGGCGTCGTCGAGATGCGTGAGGTGCGAGTCGAGGCAGGCCACGAGCGCGTGCCTTCCGAGCGCTATCACGCACTTGATCATCGGCGCTGTGAGTCTCTCCTTCGTCCCTTGCGCGAGGTAGTCGAACAGTATGCTTCTTCCTAGACAAAGAAATAATAATAATGTCCTCATAGCTTTCGAATTTCGACTAGCTACGATGGTCAATCTCAACAGAGATCAGCCGGAGATCTCAACTGCGCGGGAGATATTATAGTGCATATATGTGTGCGCAATACACAAGTGCAATCTCTGTCCCTTCACTCTCAAACTCCTAGCAGGCCTGTGTATCTCCCCGCGTAGGTAGCAAAAACGTACCTACGCGCGGCGACCCTTACTTAGGGGCTAAAACAAGTTGCGTGTCGCTACCGGCCAGCGACACGCTCGCGCGTTTTATTCACCGGCGGCCGCGTGGCTACATTGCTGGCTGGACGAGAATGAATAAAGTACTAGAAAGAGGCGCTAGATGGCGTTAGAAGCTTCTCGCAGCAGTCTACCCTATCGCGTCGCGTGATATTGCGTCACTGAATAGGTTTAGTGTATTATGAATCATATTCCAGAGCAATAAGTATGAAATTATCTTGCAATGGATTTTTGTAGGTGTCTACACGAAAATGTGCTTGACTCTGAGGCGAACTAAATTACGCCATATTGTTGACGACATTGAGTAGACATTTCTTTGAATACAATTGCTAAGTCATACTTCTGTACGAAGTACTAGTACTTATTCTGTGCTCCTATTTCGCCGACATGACGGAGATCAGGCGCAGGACCAACGGCTTAACGTGCTTTGCAAGACACGGGGGTGCTAACACCACCAACTCCCTGAGTTATTCTGTTCAGTTTAGTTTAGTTTCTCAGTTATTTCAAGACAAGAAAACCAAAAAAATAGTTTCGACCCGACTCGGGATTTGAACCCGGGACCTCGTGGATAGTAACGAAACAGTCTGGACAAAAAAACGACTAAATACTCGTCCGTCGTACAGTTTTTGTAAATTCTCCTTTGAATACGTTCCTAGAATATTAGAAATTCATAACATATATTTTTTTATTTGAAATAGGTTAGCTCTTGTCTCTAGATACATGGTTGGGGTTTACCGAAAACTGGTGTAAAAAGTTTACCGACTCCATTGGAGTCTTGAGAATGATTGTATTAAGTTAACGGAAAATTAATGAGCATATGAACGGATGAATAAAATAATTATTTTTAACTGGAGCTAACTTTTCCTAAAATGAAAACAATTTGCTTATTAAAAAGATACCTACATTGTAGTAGATGGAATTATTGTACATGTTAAATTGAACTTTTATTAAAATCTTATTAATTAAATCACAATTTGTGTTCAAATGTCAAACTTACCTATTGCTATAAAAGGAGGCCAGGTACGTGTGATTTTTGTGAGTATTGCAACCATTTTATCTGCTAGAGTTCCGTCTCCTAAAATATTTGAAACCATCACTGGAAATAGCCGTTGAAACTGAAAACAAAACAACGAATAAAAAATCATTTTCTCATCTGCTGTAGTCTACATACAGTGGGCCTCACAGCAACCTACCCAAATCTGTCAAAATATCTCAAATGATAATTTAAAATTTTTTTTCGCTGACAATCCGCCCGTAAGCAATACAATCTTTGTGTCAAATATAGAATAACACCGCTTACACATTAGGGCGTCAGTGCAGATGCCTTCACATTATAAAAACAGTAGCGTTACAGCCACACGACAGTAACGTGCTACTGCCCCGCGGTTTGGATTAGTGCGGTGCACTCCACGCATTTTATTATAAGAATAGATTCCAATGGTAAAATATTGTTGCTGTTACTTTTGCTTACTATTACCAGAGAAACGTTTTTGTAATTCAATTCATTCAATTCATTCATTCAATTTTCGTCGTGATAAGCACGAGCATTAGAACCTAAGCCATGGATGTTTATAAACTTATGTATGTCTATCCGTTATTCTAGTCACCATAGCACAAGCTCACGCTTAGTTTGGGGCTAGGTAATTGGTGCGTTTGTTCACGCAATAAAAAACGTTCTCATCAGGAATCGAATCAATTTACTCCATAAAGGGTTTGATGAATTTTATTTTAGAAATCAATAAATGCTAATTATAATATTTACATAAGTAAGATAGGTATACGTATTCTTCTGATCATTCTGAAGCTTTTTAAAAGTGCTTCCAAAATATGCATTTTTTTCCTATATTATTCAAAACTAGCTCGGCGCCTTGACTGAATGCATGCGAATGTCGCGCCGCTACAACTGACACGCTAACGTGTATAGTATAAAATTATCGGCAGCGCGACTGTAGCGCATTAGTCGCGCTACAGTCGCGCTGCCAATTTAACTGAATGTTAGCACTGTGGGTCGTTTTCAAACTGCTTTCAATCAGTAATATCACATATTCGGATACTTATTTATCTAGTCTTCCTCACCGCGAATCACCAAAACGTGTCCCGGGTACGTAGCGCCAAACAAGGTTTATTGGCCTCGCGTCCGAAGTCCGGACTCTAGGCTCCTAGTACTTAAGTTTAGGTAAATATGTATCCAAATATCGGAACTCCAGTCTCAACTGTTCATTATAAAATTGTAAGTCAAACGTGATTGAAGTGAGCGTTAAGAATCCTTAGTTTCACACGATGTGAAGCTTGATTGAAGGATACGAAGCGAGCGCGGATTTTTTAAGTCACACGCGATGTAGGGCCTTGGAAGATTGAAGCGACCACAGTTATAGGTGGTACCACTGGCGTTCACGGTCGGGCGGGCGGTTGTCATCCCTAAGTGACACCCGGTACGGGCCACCCCCCTCCCCCCTAGCTACACCGCTGGATGGAAATATGAGCAAGTTTGTAAAATCGAGCCTACACAAACGAAGTAGCGAGCAACAGCTAGTATTAAATAAATAAAATAATTTCTTACAATGTTCACCTTACCTGTTGCTGTATATTCGTGTCCGAGCTACATGGGTTTGAACAAAGCGCGTCCACCATGTCTAACACATTGGACTGCAGCGGTTTCTTGGCCGTCACGTTCAGTGCATTCAAGTTGTCTTCGTTGAGAACCAGCACAGCCAAGTTAAAAAGGTTAGGGAATATGGGCCCGATTCGCGTGTTCGTCATTAGATCTTCTACTGCTATCTCCTTCGGTTTTTTCCTCAGGTTCAATATGGCTGAAAGAGATAGAACGCCTGTTAGGTAGGACTAGACATATGAGACGGTGGCGCAACGCCGTTCTTTGATTGGGTATAGTTGGCTTGCTCCACCAATCATTGGCAGTGGAGGCCGTCCATCCCGTCCTGTCTAGATGGGTTGGACGGAAACACGGGTCGGTTACTTTCCGGTTGAGAGATGCCACCATTGTGACTGCGTCGAAGACACGGCACAACATACAATGGTGGACTGCCCGGCGTGGGCGAAGCCGCGGGCGGAGTTGGCCGCGGCTCTCGGAGGCGGAGACCTCAGCTTGCCGACCGTCGTGTCTAAGATGGTCGGAAGCGAGGGGTCTTGGGAGGCGGTGGCCCATTTCTGCGACGTGGTGATGTCGCAGAAAGAGGCCGCCGAACGGGACCGGGAAAGAGACCCGGCCTCCCTCCGCCTTCGGCGCCCGCGGGGCGCGCGCTCGGGCCGCGGTGCCAGAACGAGCAGCGCCTCGACGGGAGGGTCTCGGGCAGACGGTGTGGGGACACCTCTGCCCATTCACCAGGGACCCTCCTGAGAGACGGTGCACTGTACGCCCAGTGCGACGTCTGGAGTGGGGGTGCTGGATACATATCCACTCCCCCCTCCGTGGAGATCCGCCCTCTGAATTAAAGGGCGGAAGTTGCCGCTGGCAGGGTCGCGGGACTGTCGAGATACCGCGGCCCCTGCTGTCACAGCCAACACATGCGGCGGGCGTCGTCAAGTTTTAGTGGGTATACCCGAGTCCGGGGGAGTCCCACCCACGCCTCTTAGTTCCCCGACGGAGAGGTACGGTGCGTAAGGCATTTCCTGACGTAAAAAAAAACGCTCCACCAATCATTAATTTTTTTTTTTTACTATTTAACTCGAGCAATCTCATGGAATTTGTCTGACATAAGGCGAGTGATCTCGTTGAATGAACAAAAATTCAAAATGGAAGTGTGTTTTCGTACTCACCTCTGGCTACTTTAGTGTAATAATTTTGTAAACTAACACTTATGTTGCTATTGTTATTCAGACTTTTCTCGTCGGTGATCCACTCGACTGAGACGGTGGGCAGCGTGGAGTAAACGTAACTTTGCGGCGTCAGCGCACACTCGGTTACGTTTTGTAGTGTTTCCTGTAAACAATCTATATAAATAAAAATGAATCGCTAGTGATAGTGAACGCAAAACTATATAACAGCTCAACGAATTTAGTCTTATTAAGTGAAAATTACATGAAAATAGTAAAAATTGAAAAGCTGTTCTGTGTACAGAAAGCGCCTTTTGTATTAATAGGCAGATATTCGTGTGGCATTTGAATGTTTTTTTAACGAATTCAATGCATGGCATTTTAGATGGTGGCGCTAAGTTTTTCTATCTGCACATTTAATGACCTGATCACACCTAGAAGTGAAGGAAGTCAGCAAGTATTGAAAAGAAAGATAATTAAGTTCCATGGTAGCTGTACAACACACCCAATAGGTATTTGTGATTTTTTAAGACTAATATACATGCACAGTAGGGAAGGATCAATTCGCAAAATATTCAAAATTAATAGCGGCTATTGCTACGACACAATAAAGTGCAAATTCAAATCACAGAACGCCAATCGCCTACCGATATAAACACCTAGCTAGATATTTGTCACCAATCAAATACTGATAATGTACAAATTCAGAAACAAAACTTACAATTTGACAGCACAGCCTCTCTTCTCCAATAGATGCGTATTGCGCGGCACAGGTGCCCACGATTGGGCTTGTGTCTGCAAGAGTCAACACCGCGTTAACGTCCCAGCAGTCAACCCGAGATTTCTTTAACATCTCACTGTGCAGGGCTATGGTCTGTAAAATAGTGAATATACAGAATTATAAGAAACATTATGAACATTGTACTATTAGCAGTATATAGATTACGCATTTGAAATACGAAAACAACTTTTATTACGTAGAGAATAGGGGCGGTCTTAAGTCAAAGTAAGGTAGTTCAGGCTGCCGTGTGTACACAAGTAAAATATTATTAATACACATAACATTTGTAAGGTAAGTTTAAAAGCTAATGTAATGGTTTCCATACATTTATATTTGGATACATATTTACCTAAACTTCACTACTATGAACCCACAGTTCAGGTGCGCCAATCACTGTTATTCCCGCGCTTTGCCGGGCCATGCCGTCTCTTATCACGCTTCAATGATGCGGCGTTAGAATTAGAGTGTGAAATCATCCCTTGACACTGGATATTCGGCCACATATCTACCTAAACTTCACTGCACTTTTTATTAATATTTACTCCTTTAAAGCAGTTTTTGTATGTAATTGCAAAATGTTTCTGGGTTCAATTTGAGTAACTGTAGTTATCATCCATGTGACTGCAGTTGCTCAAATTAAATTTTCATAATAATTATATTTTGTGTTTAAGTTTATCTTTGTAGAACTTGTTTATTTAAAACTTTTCATTGATACCTGCACATTTAAATCAATAGGTTAGTATAGGACTAGAGGCAAATTTTTTACTTGTAAGTAGGGGATAATGGTGCTGGTAAATAAGTAATATCAATGTAAAACATTCTGTAATCATAATTGTACAATTGTTGATTGTCCTGAATAAATAAAAATAAAAAATACACTGAGCCAACAGTTTTTGGACTCTTAAGGCCCACTTCAGTGATTCGGCGTTATAAAGGTAAGGGGTAAATATGTATCCAACTCATCACTAGGTAATTCTTTTTGTAATTTGTTGTGTGTCAGACTTTCAATGGTTGAATTTGATTCATGATTGGGCCAGACTAGTGACAGCCGCTAGTTCCAATATAAAAATAAATCCAAATATAATCTTTTTGGCAGCATGATTAAAAATACTTGATTGAGGGTTAATATTTCCAAAGCTACAAATATAAATGAACCCTTCCATGTGTATTTATGTTTTATTTTATTTATTTAATAGGTAGACATTTGAACGCAATCTCACCTGATGGTAAGCAAGTTTTTAAGCATTGGGAATGCTCATATATTAATAAACTGTTTTTTTGTAAATATAACAAGTTTTTTTGTCAAGGTTTTTTGTCTCTGCACACTCTTCACTTCACTTACGCTGATTGTTTGTCGCAATTTGTAGCTAACATCTTCGGCTAGGTTGGCGGCAGCTTCGACATTGACCTCTGCTGCTACTTGTTCAGCCATACACAGTATGGACTCCGGCCCCATGCCAGCAAATCTACCTTGTGATGTACTTGCATCCTGTCAGAATTATAACATCACATTAAAAACAATGCAGCATTCTACTGATGAAAAAACAATGCAGCTTCCAACTACAAGAACTAAAACAGACTGGAACTGGAACTAAAAAAGAAAAATGATATTTTTATGAAAATGTCTAAATAAGTAAGTGTTGTTGCAGATTTACGAATTAAGGATATTTAAAGTAAACTTGAGTATAATCTTTAGTAGCTGGACTGCTGAGTTGGGCATCTAAATTGTTTTCCTGCAATTTTCCTGTGGTTTAGGGTTTTAACAACTAATATATATTCTGAAGTTGTGGGTATTATATTTACACTATAGAAATACCAAAACTACAAAAATAGTTTCATTTTAAAACCAGAGCCTATATATGCTAAGTAGCAGACAGACGAAAATGCAATAAAATTCAATAATACATTACCTTCTCAATCAGTGGCGGTGTGTCGCATTGACTCGAGCCACCAGACTCTGAAGCAACGGACTTGTTTCTGTCACGGCTACTTGATTTTTTATTATGATTTTTGCTGCTACTTGAGGAGCCCGACATGATGAATAAGTTTACAGTTTCATATCAAAAAACAACAAAAAAACACACTAGCACACAAATAAATACCTAAAGAATGTTTTTCATTTATTTATAGAAATAGGTATTCCATTTAAAACAATTTATGATCAAATTATTAATATTTTTCTCCTATTTTCACAAAAAAACGCTAGGTAACTCGTTTTTTGACTTTAGTTTGACAGGTTTTTTTGTTAGAGATGAGACTCGCACACATTTGATTTGACAATCAAAAGTCGATATGTACGGTAGAACTAGAGAGATATGTATCTTCTTGACTTGAATCAAGTCATTGCATGATCCATATTGTCGCGTTAATTCGTATTCCTTCCTTTCGTGCCTAAATAACGCATAAGTTAAAGTAAAGAACCAGTCTCGCTACTCAATTCTTCTAACGTGAAAGTTTGTGAACTTGTGAGATCCATGTAATACCAAGACGATACCGTAGACGCATTATAAAGAAAAATCCGCTTGATGCGATCCGTTCACTGGGTGCCGGCCTGTGGACGCTTAGTTTAAATCGAAGCTTATTTAAGTAGTAGATTGTTATGCAAGGGACGAAAGTGACCATTCCACTCGAGAAGTTTCTGGCGCTCGACCGAAGTGAGAGCGCCAATAGCTCGAGAGTGGAATGGGTGCTTTCACCCGTGTTAAACATACTATTTTTCATTTCGACTGTGAGGAAACCGAGGGTATCGATAGACTATCGATAGTTGAGGCAAAAGCAATAGTATCGATGAAATATCGATAGACTATCGATAGTTGAGGCAAAAGGAATAGTAACGATAAAATATCGATAGTAGCGATAGACTATCTAGTTGAGGCAAAAGCAATAGTATCGATTAAATATCGATAGTATCGATAGTTGAGGCAAAAACAATAGTATCGATAAAATATCCATAGTATCGATAAACTATCGATAGTTGAGGAAAAAGCAATATTATAGATAAAATATCGATAGACTATCGATAGTTGAGGCAAATGCAATAGGTAGTATCGATTACGTATCGATAGAATATCGATAGTTGAAGCAGAAGCAATAGTATCGATAAAATATCGATAGTTTTGATAGACTATCTATAGTTGAGGAAAAAGCAATAGTATCGATAAAATATCGATAGAATCGATATACTATCGATAGTTGAGGCAAAAGCAATAGTATCGATAGAATATCTATAGTATCTATAGACTATCGATAGTTGAAGCAAAAGCAATAGTATCGATAAAATAACGATAGTATCTATAGACTATCAATAGTCTAGGCAAAAGCAATAGTATCGATAGAATGTCGATAATATCAATAGTCTACCGGTAGTAATGATAGTATCGATAGTAATGATAGTATCGATAGCTCCGTTAATATAAATACTATCGACACATAGCAATACTAAAATCACTATCGATATCTGATACAGCTCTGACTATTGCAATAACTATCGATACTCTCGATAGTGGCCTTTTGTTCAATAGTAGGAGTGGAGTATAAAGTAGGAGGGAAAATCTATTTCCCACCCGGCTATCTACACATGAAAGTTCAACTTTCCGAAAAGGTGAGATGAAAATTTATTTTCATCTCACCTGTTCGGAAAGTTGAACTTTGAACCAATACCAATTTAACCCGGGTATGACCTATTTCTTGTTTTAGGGTTTTTATATTTCCAATTACACAGAAACGCAGTCGAATTTTTTAGTTTTTTAAATTACAGTTTTTTTTTGTCTGTTTATCTGTTTGTCTGTCTGTTTGTACACGCTAATCATCAGAACTACTGAACGGATTTGAATGAATCTTTTTTTATTGTGTAGCTATTGAGTCTGGGCAAATACTAGGCTATAACTTATTTTGAAGATCGGAGTACCTGACGTGGAACCTTAGCAGTACACTTAAACTAAGAGAGATATTAAAGCAGCGCTTTAAGAAAAGTTATTCAGCGTGATGAGCATTTTCTATTGACGTCCACAAATTGAAGGCCTGGAGCAACTGATATGGAACCCTAACAGCTCTGCTGAACTATAACAGATATAAATAGAGCGCCTTAGGGAACATTGTTCAGCGTGATGAGCATTTTCTATTGACTTACACAAAGTGAAGGTCTGGAGCAACTGATATGCTTAATTACTTTAGACTGATTTTCAAACTCCCAAGGTAATCCTACTGTCTCTATGTTTCGATCTGAGAAATCGAGAGAGTTTCTCAGATTTTATAGGCATTTTTACCATATATGCTACAGGACTAATTTAGGTAGTTAAGCGTTTACATTCAGGAGTCCTAATTTTTATGGTGGTGACCTTAACGCTAAGTAGTTCGTGGATACTTTCGCCACAGACAGTTTGTCAAAATTTTGTTAAATTACTGTATTATTAATGAAAGATCAAAGTCTTTTGGCACAATTTTTTTATACTACTTATCACTTACTAACGGAAATTAAACTATAAGAATAATCTTACTACAACTTACAAACCGACCCCTGAGTAGGCTAGGGATACGATAAATAGATGCTAAACCACATTCATCCATTGCGGTAGGGAGTTTGAGTTAGCGATGGGCGATTATTACTAAATTAATCGAATTATTCGAATGGTCTCTGTAATCGAATGTATACGATAAGCAACCGCAGTCATTCGATTATTCTTCGATTATGCGGCGAGCAATACCGCAGCGCGCGGTGTGCAGGCCTTACTACTAACTACTAACGAATGAATCGTCATTCGTCGCGTCGATTAATCATTCGGTCGCTACCTGTCTTGTGCGCACAGTCGCGGCAATTGGATCGAATGCATCGAAGGGCCCAGTATAGATTATCATTCGATTGTCGATTATTATTCGATTTTTTTCGAATTATAAAATCGACATTTGATAGTTCGAATGGTTGATAATCGATTCATTCGATTAATTTTTTTCAAACAATCGCCCATCGCTAGTTTGAGTCTGACTTTTTTCTGAATACTTAAACCTAAAGTTACCTATATTGTTTTTAAAATAAATAAAACTGCCTTCAATAAAGTAAACTAAAAAGTAAAAAAAATACCTTTACACTTTTACTAAGAAAGATGTACGACAAAATTTAGTTTTTGAGTCGGTGTCACTGCCATGCGAAATTTTCTTACTAGAGGAGGATGGCCAGGTAATAGTAACCCATCTAAAAAAGAGTGCCTATTGGCCTTGATTTTTCATTCTCCTTCTTACGACATGGTAGACTAAGAGATCATGATAGCTGGATGGCGACGAGAGTATAAAATATTTTGTATCATCGATTCCACGCGTACGAAGTCGCGGGCAACCGCTAGTCCTTAATATATTTAAAATGTTTTTTTAATTCAATTAAATATGTTTTTTTAAATCTGTATCGATTTAAACTATTGTAATATGTAAAATAGGATGTTAGTAGGGCAGATCGTATTAAAAAACGAATATTTGTAAGTATTTATTGCAATTGCAACTATTCGAGTTATCAATTCCTAAAATATTAACGCACATCACTACTTGACAGGCAGCGTTTCGGCTTTTTACTGGGTAGGCAAATGCTTAAGTTTATACAGCCAAGTCTAAAGACTAGGTACAGTGGACCCCACATCAAGTTAGTAGTGAATCTGTGGTAGTGGTTCAAGGTCTTTGTTGATTTTGGGTCTTTTTTAGGGTTCGTACCCAAAGGGTAAAAACGGGAACCTATTACTAAGACTTCAATGTCTGTCTGTCTGTCACCGGTTGTATCTCATGAACCGTGTTAGCTGGAATGTTGAATTTTTTAAAGATGATGTAGGTATTTCTGTTGCCGCTATAACAACAAATACTAAAACATAAAAAAATATATATCTGAAAATTGCAACGTAAACTTTTGTTAACAAGATTGTGTTTGCAGAATGAAAAGTTTTTAATAAGGTTTTTAAATAATTTAATTCAAGGGAAAATAATGAAAAGAAATACGTGTCTATTTTTATGTACTTTGTGGAAAAAAATAAAAAAGTGCATGTAAAATTTTTTGAAATGTTGTCTATTCCCCTTCTTATCTAAAATCTCGATTAATTCTTCTCAGCTCGACACATTCGCGTCAGCTACGCTCCTCTAACTAACTCACTTTGGCTACCCCTTTTAACCGCACCGGTTTCTTAACTAATTCTTTCCTCCTTCGAGCAACAAGGCTCTGAAATGACCTTCCAGAAAATGTTATTAATACCTACCTACCATAATTTTGTTTTTAACTTTAACGCACCGCCCACTTTTGATTTCTGCTTAGCCCAAAGGTATGACTGGTAGAGAATGCCACGAGGCATTAAGTCCGCCTATTGTACAAAGTTTTAGTTGTGTAATAAAGCTTAAATAAATAAACGTGATTTTATTGCCATTTTTTGCTAGATATTAATAATGGCAACAGGTAGATGCTCGAAACACGCACAGAATATTAAATTGTATATTTACTCTATACAAAAACGTTTTTTTTGCTGTTATTTGCTCGATAACGGCAACAGGTAGACGCTTAAACTATTCACGGCATATTAAATTGTATATTCTATTAAAATAAAAATATATATTTAAGGGGAGCTCCTATACAATAAATGTGACTTTTGTGCTAGCTAACTAAAAGGATGGTTATAATGTGGTATCTAATGTTGTGTATACAGGGTTAATTTAAATTAGCTGGACACCTCTTGCAGGCAGCTTCTCCACAACAATCTCAACAACATTTGTTCTACGACTTTTTTAAATTAATAGTTTTTAAAATTTAAGTTTTCCCATACAAAAATTATTTATTGACTCTAAACTTGCGTAACTCTACTTACGCATCTTGCGTAGACAAAATAATCGCCACGTGCAGCGGGACGCGGTGTGGCGGGGTGACGCAGCGGCGCGGCGACGCACACGTTAGTACCGAAACGTTGAATGAATGCAGGAGGGGCGAGCTAGGGGCGCCTCGGCGTTGTTATTTTAGGTACATCATACAGAGTAGTAAATAATAACAGAGGGAACAATTTTTTTTGTTTTTCTTTTTTTGTTATTTATCAAGATTTGTAAAAAGTCGCAGAACAAATGTTGTTGGGATTGATGTTGATAGGCTGCCTACAAGAGGTGTCCAGCTAATTACAATGAACCCTGTATAATGTATGATAATGCTACGGAACCCTTTGTGCGCGAGTCCGACTCGCACTTGGCCGGTTTTTAATAGAGATAATATCGATTTTGGTGTCTTTAATATTAAAGAGTATTAAAATAAAAACAGATTTTTAAGGTTCCCAGCTGTCCTAATTAAATTATTAGGATCCCTACAAATAGGATTTGTACCTACTCGTACATGGTAATGTTGTTACTTTGTCGTCTGAAAATTCTGCCATTAAGAGTTATGTATCTATATAGGATAGTGCAATAAGGTCATTAGATTTGCCTAGTTTTCAAGTAGAAAGAGTAGGTAGACAAACATAGAATTCTCTTCCTCGTCACTCACTAGATGGCGTTAGCGTATACTTTGGTAATGTTCGTCCGAATTTGGGAGACAGTTGTGCCTGTTTAATTAACAAATAACCGGGCAAGTGCGAGTCGGACTTGCACACTGAGGGTTCCGTACAAACAAAGGATTTTTTCTACTATGTAAACACAAATTTGTGGTTTACGGACTTTTTCTTTAACTTGTGTTGTACTGTTACCGACCGCACGTTAGTCTATCCCACTTTTACCTTGGGACGGCCTCTATTTTCTACGTAATAAAAGCTGTTTTCGTAGTTTTAATGGGTATCCTGACGCGCTGCTGCTGCCTGTAGGTACTTACAACACCTTGACCCATAAGTTTTAAAAAAACAAAAACCTACTTCTTACAATATTATTATTATGGTAATAAGAAAGACATGATAATTAGGATGGAATAAAAAAGTAAGGTTTATTTCGTTATTTATTTATACTATAGGTATACATCCATAGTAATATTATAAATGCGAAAGTGTGTCTGTCTGTCTGTTAGCTCTTGCCGCTTAAACAACTGAACCGATTGAGATGAAATTTGGTATGGAGACAGTTCGAAACCCTGAAAAGGACATAGGCTACATTTTGTCGTGATATAAAAATATTAAGGGGGTGTAATGGGGGATGAAAGTTTATATGGAAAATCCAACTCTTGCGGGCGAAGTCACGGGGAACCACTAGTTTACTATAAAAGAAAAAAATATCGATTGTATAGGTAGGTACGAGTAGGACGCATGTTAGGACATCCTAGGTAAATACTATTATCTACCTACCCATCTAGGTATTACAATGAAATTTTTGACTAAACACAATGATTAAAGTAGATAACTATGTTATAACAACTCAGATTCAGAGACGAGTTTGGACCACATATCTCGTATGTCAACACGTTAGCTCGAAATTATAGGAAGTATTTCGTCAGACTTCTTTTAATTCTTCTGCATGACTAATCTTTGGTTACACAGACTATCCTGTGTTAAAATCATTTTCAAATTAATTCTTTCGTTTGTTTACCAGACTCTATGACGTGTTCATTTAAAAAAATTTCGTTCTTGAGGGATAATTCAATTTCGTGTAAAGTTCGCCCCCTCGTCTCTGGCATCTTCATCCAAAGATACACGAGAAAAACTAACATTACAACTGCGTTAATGAAAAATATTCCATAGACGTCTATAAGTGCAAGCATGGCTGGGGTTATTTTAAGAACAACAAAAATGAACCCAGTGCCGATAAAGGCAACGATAGTGTTGCAAGCACCGCGGATCTCTAAGGGGAACAACTCTGCAGGTACGGCTTCCAGAATGGGAAACAACAGTATAGTTACCAAGGAACAATGAACAATATACAACAACACATTCGTCCACACCAATAGAGCGCTATCGTAATTACCAGGTACAACATAAAGAGATATACTCAATCCAATTAGAAGCAGACAATTCAATATTCCACCTGGAATTAACAGAGTCCGAAAATTGATTTTTTTTAACAGTACAATCGTGAAGCCACTTCCAGCAACTCCTATCAAACTTATTGCTAATGTATAAGGTAAAATGTCTGCTTGCCCTGTAATTTTTTGAAGTATGATGATACCAAATGAACCATACAATATTCTACCGGAAATCATTTTGTAAATAGTAATTACATTTGTTAAAATCATTATTTTCCAAAAGTACCATTTCTTTGCGGCTACCTTTAGTCTTGTAAGGATTATTTTGATGATATGGGTAGATTTTTCACTGTTACTTAATTTAGATTTTTCGACTTCCAGCATGAGTTGTAGCTCTTTCTGCGCTGAAGGTTTGAGTCCATGGAGTGATATGAAGGCTGCTTCACACTCGTTGAATCGGCCCTTGGACGCCAGCCAGCTGGGGCTCTCGACACAGAAAACGGGAAGTATTGTGGACAGGAGCGCCGGCGCTGCGCCTATCAAGGCAGCCGTTCTCCAATGTAGTACGATACCTAAGTTTCCCCCCACAGTAGCACCGATAGCTGGCATAACAGCAGTAATTATAGCGAGGTTAAAACCTCTCATTTTCGGGGAACTGCACTCGGCTGTGGCCATGTATATCATCGGCAAGGCACCGCCAAAACCGATACCGGCTAATATTCTGGCACTCATTAACACATACACGTTTCGCCCATAGTACAACATAAACCAATGTATGACTACCGGGAACATGAATACGACTACTGTAATCCGTCTGCCAATTTTCTCTGTGACCAGAGACCCAAGGAGTGTCCCAAACACCATTGATGAGAACACCAATGAAACTGAAAAAAAGGGTAAAAAATGTTTATTTGTGCATGACATGACGCAGTGGTCAGTTATCTCAATCATGGTAAATTATATCTAGACCGTGTCTTCACCTCGCAATCAAAATCATGTGTGATTGGTGTGACTACGGTCAAATATCTGCTTAGAAAAGAATAAAAATATATGTCGACCCTCTCTTAACCTAAATGGTTGCAAAGGGGACGTTAAATATTTAATTTAATACTTAATATACTAAGTTAAAATTAAATAAATTATCGTTTTTAAGTTTTGTGATAAAGCATTCAATCACTTTGCGATCTATTTTTTAAAGTAAAATATCTAATTGTTAAAATGAAACATAAAATTAACAAAAAGCAAAACAGAACACACTTATCCAGGATATGTCATCTTCAGTGACCTGCAGCTCTTCTTTCTCTTGAAACAGTCCAGCCGCTAAGCAGGCCGTGAAGCCCATGATGTAGGCCTCTGTGAAACTGCTGAGGCCCATCGCAACGATGATAAGCGCCTGAAATATCGGCAGTTGCACTAAATTGCAAGTTTGAATGTAGGTTTGATAGCAATAGCCAATTCTAGAAACTGACGGTCGTATAGCCGTTGAGGTACACAATTATGGGTGAAATGGATTGGATAGATGCCTTTTGACCTTTAGGATTATGATCTTTCTAGAATTATGTAATAACATTATTTCTTATAAGACAAAGCCACACAATCCGATTGTTTTCCAAAAAAACATTATGCCAATCACTTTGAGTGGCATAATGTTAAGAAATAATAATTATTGAAATGTTACACATTAGAAGTTTAAGGGGTCTGTAAACTAACTTAACTTTTTCGTAAGAAAAAAATTAAATAAACAGTCTCTAATGTATGACAGACGCCAATGTGTAGTATTAAGGTGGATGGGGATGACATAGATACGTATAAGTGTAATAAAAATGTTGGTACCATTGGCAGTGTATGGTAGTAGTTACGGCACTGCATTGGTTTAAATATTTTTTGTTGCAGAAGTGGATAGTGGGGTTGATTATGTCTTTGGAAAAAAATTGTTGTCTGTATGTTCGTTTCTTTAAGACTCGAAATCGACTGCATTAATTATGATGGACATTTTGTATAATCGAGTCCACGCAGACGAAGTCGCGGGCAACAACTAGTTATAGAATGAAAAATACATACCTTACGAAATGTCTCCGGGCGTATCATGATAAAAAATGTATGCTGAATTAGTCTAAAAAATTCTATTCAGTATCTACATTTGCAGGGTATTTAAAAACGTTCTTACAAATTAGTAAGTCTATGTATAACCTATATTTTATGGAGCTGTTACCATTATCTAAAATAATTGTTATTGAAGTATAGCTTGGTCAACTTAACAAAACCTCTTTCGAAGAGTTGCTGTTTCTTACTAGTCAATCGGTTAGCTTGAAAGTAACTTATAAGTGTCTGTTTTTGTTACTATTTCGTTTCTGCTTTGTCTTGTTTTGATCTGATACGTAAATATACATTACGTTTACGTACGTAGGTATCTACCTCTATAATAATATTTTGTAAATGAATGCTATGGTCCGCGGATACGATTTCGAATTTATATTGATATCTGTATAATGCTATGCAAGGTATTTTTTTTCCTATCCTTAGAAAGTAGCTTCTCTATTATATCTACAGTGTGTCCAATTATCGACCGGACCATAAAACGGTTAGCCTACCTAAAATTTAAGACATACGAGTGTAACATTTTATGGTCAAATAAAGATTATTATTATTAATTATCTGTCCGTTTGTTACTCGTTAAGTGTGCACATGCGATTATTACGATGATTACGACTATTATTATAAGTAAAAATGACATAAGTTGTTAAAAAAAAACTTACACGAAACACTATTGTGTAAGGTATTACTTTTAAGTGGTAAGATAACTCGTATTATCCTTTTCATCTCACCTAGGTTCGGAAAGTTGAAGTTCATGTGTAGATAGCCGGGTGGGAAATAGCTTTTACCTCCTACTTTATACTCCACTCCTAATATTGAATAAAAGGCCACTATCGACAGTATTCGATAGTTATTGCAATAGTCAGAGCTGTATCAGCTATCGATAGTGATTTTAGTATGGAACTTTGATACTATCGATAGTATCGATAGTATTTATTTATATATAACGGAGCTATCGATACTATCATTACTATCGGTAGACTCGATACTATCGATATTCTATCGATACTATTGCTTTTGCCTAGACTATCGATAGTCTATAGATACTATCGATATTTTATCGATAGTATTGCTTTTGCCTCAACTATCGATAGTCTATCGATAGTCTATCGATACTATCGATATTTAATCGATATTATTTCTTTTGCCTATTGCCTTTGCCTCAACTATCGATAGTCTATCGATACTATCGATATTTTATCGTACTGTTGCTTTTGTCTCAACCATCGATATTCTATGGATACTATCGATATTTAATCGATACTATTACTTTTGCCTCAACTAGATAATCTATCGACACTATCGATATTTTATCGATACTATTACTTTTGCTTCAACTAATGATACTATCGATAGTCTATCGATATGTTATCGATACCATTGCTTTAGCCCCAACTATCTATAGTCTATCGATACGATCGATATTTTATCTATACTATTGCTTTTGCCTCAACTATCGATAGTCTATCGATACCCTCGATTTCCTCACAGTCAAAATGAAAAATAGTATGTTTAACTCGGGTGAAAGCACCCATTCCACTCTCGAGCTATTGGCGCTCGATGAACTGTCTATTAGCAACAAAGGATTATTTATTATGAACTTTGCTTTTTGCTGCATTGTCAATATAAAGTGCGAAACAGACATAATGTTAGCAATCAAAGTAGGCACTAATGACTGACAGTCAACGTGATTGATAGTCCCGTGCCTTTAACTCACCCTATATACAAATATTGAAAATAGCGCAAAAAAACAAAAAATATTAGAGACAAAATAGAAATATTTAAACTGTATTTTTTTGCCCGCAGACACGTGACATCAGAATGTGGTGATTGTCAATCACGCTTTCATTTGTATTAAGACGGGTACAGAACAAAGGCAATTATGAACTTACATTGTTTTAGACACCGAGTTATACGTGAAATACGATATACGAATGGTCTGCTTATTGTAATAAATAAAAAATGTTTACTACTCTTACTATATAAATTTATTAAATTTTTAATTTCATAACTAATAATATTAAATAATATGGTTTAAAAATATCAAACAAATATTACACACTTAACTAGGCGCACTTAGTATTGGCATAAGATAAAAAAATAACTATTTTCGATTGAGGCACGTTATTATTATTTTATTATGTCACTAATACATAACCGTAAGTAAATGTTTTACTTAAATTTATGAATAAACAAGCCGAGCCGCCAAACGCCGCTACATCCACCAGAATATATCAGGTCAGGAATGTCCCGAGGTCTGGAAATTTCTGAAGACTCTCGGCCTTGGTAAAACACCTTGGTAACCCTGTAACTTCCAGTTTCTCATCTAACGAACTTAACTCCTATTTTTCTACTGCTTTACTACTCGATGAGACTGTGAAAAAATCCACTGTTTCCTTAATTTATTCTCTTCCCTGCCCTTCAGCTAACACCTTCTCATTCTCTCCGGTAAGTGTTGATGAGACTCGCAAAATCTGTCTATCTATTAAATCCAAGGCTGTCGGATGTGACGACGTCAGCAGAACTATGATTTTTCTCATCTTAGACGATATTCTTCCTAGCATCACGCATATTATTAACTTCTCTTTGGACAGCGGCTCCTTTCCCTCCATCGGGCGTCGTGCCCATATCATTCCCTTACCTAAAGTATCTAATCCTAATGCTCTCAATCAATTTCGCCCTATTTCGATATTACCTTTCTTATCCAAAATTCTTGAAGCCGCAGCCCACAAACAGTTTTCCAAAATTATTACTGACAACGCTTTGTTAAGTAACTACCAATCCGGTTTTCGTCCTGGGCACAGTACGACGACTGCACTCCTAAAAATAGTTGATGATATGAGGGCGGGCATGGTTCTAGTCTTGATCGACTTCTCTAATGCCTTTAAAAATGTTGATCATGACATTCTCCTTGCCATCCTTTCCCATCTGAGAGTCTCATCACCTGCCCTGGAATGGTTCTCTTCCTACCTTCGTGGTCGCCAGCAAGCTGTTCGCCTTGGTCAGTCCCTCTCGGATTGGAGCGATTTGACAGTTGGTGTTCCGCAAGGTGGCATACTCTCTCCTATCCTATTTTCTGTTTTCAACAACATCCTGACTTCCCTGCTCACTTCTTCCTTTCATCTCTACGCTGATGATCTGCAACTCTACTCTCAAGCGGAATCTTCTACAATTAATAGCGCTATTTGTCGGCTCAATGACGATCTAAGGAGTATCAGTAGCTGGTCTAGTAAATTCGGTGTCAAAGTAAACCCCAGTAAATGCCAGGCTATTATTATTGGCAGCCCAAGGCTACTAAGCAAGCTTGACACGAATGTTTTACCTCCCACTGTCTTTGATGGTGAGATTGTGAAGTATTCGCCTTACGTTAAAAACCTGGGTCTATACATAGATAGCACGTTGAGCTGGGGCCAGCATGTCAAAGAGATTAGCAGAAGGGTAACCGGTACCTTACGCGCTCTCTATCGCTTTAAGCACTTCTTACCCTCCAGCACGAAAGCTTTACTTGTGCAGTCTCTGGTTTTACCAATTATTGACTATGGCGATATTTGTTGCTCAAATATCTCTCAAGATCTCCTTAATAAGATTGACCGGCTTCTTAATAATGATATCCGATTTATTTTCGGTCTTCGCAAATATGACCACATCTCCCAATTTCGCTCCCAGCTCGGCTGGCTCTCAATCCGGCAACGTAGGAACATTCGGACACTATGTATGTTACACTCTATTCTTTTTAATCCCAACTCTCCTTCGTATCTTAAAGATAAGTTTGCTTATATCCATACTTCTCATGATCGAAATCTACGTTCTAATAACTCCCTCCGACTTCTCACCCCGCATCACACTTCTGGTTTTATGTCCAACTCCTTCACCCTTACAGCCACTCGTCTCTGGAACGGACTGCCAAAAACAATCCAAGAATCCACATCAAAATTTTGCTTCAAGAAGGCTTTGAGAACTATGTACAAGGAAGAACTCTGTTCTGTCTGAATGATATGTTCTGTGTAATATTATTACATATGTGTATTATGTATATGTTTACGTATCAATATGTATTTTATCTATACTATTATTTATGTATGTAGTGTGTAGGTATATCTATTATTTTGTTCTCTATCAAATTACATCGCACATCAAGATTCCAGTTATGATTCCAGCACCCTTATTCACAAACGTCGGAAAAGTTTCCGTGTCGGATCCTTTCCGAATTCAAATGTTAAACATTATTTCAGAACGGAGTTTTAGAAAGCTAATGTCATTTGGGCATAGTGGGAACGTCAAAGTTTTCGATTCCGACGTTTGTAAATCGCATTTTTTTTGACGTCTTCGGAAACCTGCCTCTCGGATTCGAAATCTGGGCCCGTACATCAGCAAAATAACTATCCTTCGAATTGCTAACAATCCGAAAAACATCCTGCTTAAGGATGGCTAAAACTCGTACAATGAGCTTTTAAGAAAAGGCCTCACGGTGACAGGATGAAAGATCGAGATAGAGCTATACATTAACATATGTCTATTTCGTTCGATTGTTAAGATGTCAAACGTAGAGACACAGATAATAATTATTTATTAGATGTAGGTAACTAAGGTGTATGAAGTAAGGAGGTCTAAAATAGCGTAAACGTACAAATGCTCGTGCTCATCACACAAACATTTGCCCCTTGCGGGATTCAAACCCGCAACCGCCTGGTTTAGAAGTCCGTGGCGTGAACCACTACACCAAGACGGTCGTCAATTTAATGTCGGTAAGTAATTTTCAATTGTGCAACCAATACATACAATACATTCTACTTGGAAACAGTATATTACTTTGCTGGTTTTTCATGCGAATAAAATAATTCTATAGCATAAGGAAGAAAGGAAAAAAGAATTATTAACTTGGTACATACATTAGGTAGATAAAATCCTACACTAAAATCGTAAGAAGAATTAAATACATAAAATTATTATGAAGTACCTAAATATGTGTAGGTAGGTAGGTTAGCATAGAGGTTTGTACTGATGCAATAAATACCTATATTATTGAATTTGTGGATAGATTTAAAGTTTGATCAGTAATAATCTCTGCTTGTTGGGACAAAGTTCTCGCATAAAGAATAGGTAGTTACTGCCTAGGAAAATGAGTATTCACATCTTAGAACCTAAGGCTGCAGGTGTAGCCTATATAATGGTTTTATTGCAATTTACGTACCTGCGTTATAATTTTACTTATAATTACACAATGAAGTCACTTTATCAAAAATAATTTTAAAATAGTCATCAGGCTTCTACGGAGAAATCAAGAAATCAGACTTCATTAGATTAATGTTCACATCTCGTAGATATTTCTTTAATTTTGCATTAAAAAATCTCAAATTAGTTAATTCGTTGTATTGTTAACATTTCACATTTCGTCAATAAATCCTAAAATTAACTTATGAAACAAGATTTAATCATAACAATTTTGAAAAAGCTACTCGATGGGTAACTTTTGTATGATAGCTTATCTGACATTTAAGGCGGGCAAACTGGCACTAGATTGATTTCAGATGGAGTGTCATAGTACGAAATTGCATACAAAAAAAAGGTGACAGGATAAACTTACTTCCTCGCTGCGGACCTGCTAATTTTCGGGGTCATGGTACGAATTATAGGAACTATCCTGGTTTAGCGATTGCATTGTTTCCGATGGTCAGGTTCCTGTAGTTTCCGACGTTTGTGAATAAGGGTGAAGACATTTTAAGATCTAAGAGTAGAAATAAAAGAATCACCCCTTTAGCATGTAATATCAAAATAACTCTTATTTAATTATAAATTATATTATATTTTTCCTTACTACAAACTACGTTTACGTTTACTTCGTCTACAAAATTGTCCATAGATTCTCGAATTTCCTTAGCAACTCACAGCTGGGCCCGTTCTATCAGCAAAATAACTATCCTTCGAATTGCTAACAACCCGATAAACATCCTGCTTTAGGATGGCTAAAACTCGTACTATGAGCTTTTAAGAAAAGGCCTCACGGTGACAGGATGAAAGGACGAGATGGAGCTATACATTGACATATGCCTATTTCGTTCGATATTTTTTTTGCCGGTTTTTGGCTTGCACGGTTTGTGCGTAGCCATAATCAAGTTAAAACGAGGAAACGGGATTAATGTACCTAAACAACGGAAGGATCGGAAGCGGAATTTAGAGAGGTGATCAGAAAGGTAAGTCTAAAAGGTATAATAGGAAGGATACAATAAAAATAATAACATAAATATTTTTTTTTGTCTAAATTTTTATATCATTGAGGATAATAAATAAAGCAATAATTTTGTATATTTTAGGATCATTAGTAAGCAACAACTGAGTTATACTTGTAGGGAAAGGAATACGGAAGGAGGCAAGGCTTTCTAGAAAGGTAGACCGGTCATAAAGAGAGCAAGAAAAAAGCATATAATTTACATCTGCATTATCCACTCCACACTCACATGTTGAGTCAGCAATTATACCAAGCCTGGCAAGATGTGCAGGCGTGCAGACATGCCCTAGTCGCAAGCGAATTAGGATAGAAGTAACCATCTTGCCAATATCTTGCGGCAAATATCTGTGGTATTAGTCGTTAAGCCTAGTCAGAGGCCCTAGGGCGGCTTCATAACTTCTGACAGTAAGGTTTGTCACTTGCCTTACATACACCCCTCCACCAATCCGCACTGAGCCCGCGTGGTGAAGTATGGCTCGTTCCTCCTCATAGTTGAGGTGAGGCCTTTTCCCAGCAGTGGGATCTAATAGGCTGACTTATTAACCATCTTGCCAAACTTCGCATCATTGTACCACGGTTGACAGGGTATTTCGGGTTGTATTTGCGCGTAAAAACGACCTTTGGTTAGGCATGCTGTTTCCCAAATACTATTCCAATCTTCAAGTAGATAAACTCTAGGTAAAGATAAAAGATCATTTACATAGTTTTTATAGGGATGTATATCCCCACATTGCACCGCGTCATTCGCCAGACGATCAGATAATTCATTCCCTAAAATCCCACTGTGACCCGGGATCCAAACAAAATGAACTATAAGCGCATTAACAAAGCATTCGCATTAACAAAGCATTTTTAACTACTTCCAGACATTTTCCAATTATATAAGCAGCGTGGGACGGTTTGTTAAAGTTGGACTGGGTAATCTTGATCAAAGAAATTATTAAATCAATTAAAGAAAGTTGTTGTACAGAGGAATCATCCTCCTTTTCAGAGTTCAAAGCACATCCATTAGGAGGTGCAGGTATAGCAAAGTCTCTAATAAGTGCTTCATGGGCATCTCGGTCATAGCCCTTGCCTTATTGTGGAGGAGGACGTGGTTTTAATAAAACAGTTTTTTTGTATGACAAGGGTTCGTTGCTCACATTTATATGTCCATAATTAGAAGATGTCACAGAAGGTTTGGGAGGTTTGAGTACATCAGTATATAATTTAGAAATGGGTGGATGCAGTTTAGAAGCCTCAGCATAAGATAACGAGTTGTTGGCCATAGTGGATTTAATATTTTTCTGTCTTGAGCATTCTGGACAAGATTTATTAGTAGCAAAATGATATCCCGTGTATAAACAACAATTAGCATTCTCTTCTTCTACTTGACAAGATTCACCGGTATGAGATTGTCCACATTTGTAACATCTTGGCTTTGATCTACATTGCAGTTTAGTGTGGCCAAACCTGCAGCAACTATAGCATTGTATGGTAGGGTACACATACAAATCGACAGGCAGAGTATTATAGCACATATAAATGCGCTTTGGCAGTATTTGTCCATCAAAGGTAACCACTATAGACTGCGAAGGCTTCCAAACAGGCGACCCATTGACAAAAGTTTTAAAGTTTAACCTTCTTACCTTGGTTATGTTGCCACAACCTTCAGGAACAGTGACATTGTCTATAATTTCCTCAGGTGTCCAGTCTTCAGGTACACCCCGTATGAGGCCCATTCTAGTAATGTTAAAAGTAGGGATAAATGCTTTTAAATTGTTTGCTATCAAACATCCATGAGAGAGAAAAAAATTAGCATCATCACTGTTAGAGAAAGCAATTGACAATTTATTTCGTCCTATTTTTTTAAAACTTCCTTCAATTATGTTAGGGAATGAATATCTTTCCAAAAGTCTGCCAAATACAACGGGGTGTAATGTGATACCAGAATCCTGAGAAGCTACTTTTTGTACATGTACAACATATGGAGCAGAATCAGTACAATTGTACATTTGCCGACCAACAGGAGTGTGAGTTGAAGCAGGTATATCAGTAGTAGTGACATTGATAGGAGCAGGAGCTGCCTCAACTGCATCTCTTTGACGACCGTAATGCTTTCGACGTCTCTTTACACTGTTTTTTGGAGGGCTTTCTGAAACAGGATAACCATCGGTATGATATGAGCCATCAGTATCCCAATCTCTTCCAGATTCATATTCCTTTTCAGTACCACTAACCGTAACATAATTAACTGCTGCAGGCAGGGACATTAACCTATTAAACGCCAATGACAACTTTAGTTGCAAAAAGTTCCCGTGACTGAGACACCATTGACAACTAAAGTTGTCTAAATTTTGCTATTATTATAACAATATTTTTTTCTTTGTACAGGCCGCCATACTGAATGTTAATTGTATTTTAAACATTGTTATTAATGTTAAAATACATTGTCAATTAAATTTTGTGTAATAAATTTAGTCAGTAACGTAAAAAATGTGTTTAAAGTTAATATTGAAATTTCACGATTCTGTCACTTTTTACGGCGCCGATGACCACTTTAGATGACAGCTAGTGATGGGATAATATCGAATATTCTTAACTGTCACAATGTGCTCATGTATATAAATTAATCAAGTAAAAACACTATGTAATTAAACATGCTTTAATATTTGAAATCAACTGAAAGTTTTAACATAATTTCGACGAGAATTTAATATTACAATTATAACACTATTAACATTTCTTTCTTCGAGCTCAGTTTAGACTAAAAACGTTTTATAGAAATATATTTAGAAAAATTATGTCTTCAGTACAAGAATATGGGCACAGTCGATACTGCAGACATGATGATAAGTAACGTGCAATGTCTACGAAAAACAATGAAGTGGTATAAAAAGCTATTTTTTCACTTAATTGATATGCATTTATTAAATTCTTTCTTTATGCATAAACTCTTGAATGCCATTCTGCCTGAACGTAAATTACGTTTGAAAATATTCCAACTATCTGTAATACGTCAAATCATTCAAAAGTATGGAGGTCAGACTGCATTTAAACGCACAATCGTTCGGTCAGCTCTTGACCATCCTATTCGTAACCTTCCAGGAAATGCAGCGGCTCACATGCCCAATTATATACCGAATGCAAAAAAAACTTTGATGTAAATTTTGTTCTTCTCGAGGTGTACGAAAAATCACACGTTTTATGTGCAACGTATGCAAAGTGGCTCTGTGCGTGACGCCATGCTCGCAGCTGTACCATGGAGCAACACGTTTATTATACTGATCGTTTATATGGTCTAGGTGTAATTAATAAGACATTTTTAGTGTCAACAATCAATCGATAATATTATAGTTCTCACAACTCCCAATTCTACTTTTTCTAAAAAATAATTATTTCGGGACGCCGTAGACCACTAAAGTTGTCAAATAGTGTTGTGAACTTTACCTTGTAATCAAATAAAATTTTAGGTTTTTACGTTTTTCTTTATGTATTTTAAATAAAATCTGGTCAAACCGTTATATAATTGTGTTTTATTGCAGTTAAGTTCGTAATTATTATTGCAAATCACCTCAAATTGCAAAAAATACCCTAATAATACTTGAGAATGTCCCATCACTAGCGAAACTCATTATCACTGGAAATTTTACTATGCTTGGCGTCGGGTGTGAAGAAACGTTAAGAAACGTTAAACAATCCCCCCGACAAATCGGGGGGCTTGTTCATAGTGAAAAGTGCAAAAACTTACCTAAATATCAGCAAACTACACTAAAATTATTATACACACTATACAAATAAAAGAAATTATGCAATATAAACCCTACTGATCACTTATTTTTTTAAAGTTAATTAAATAAAACCAAAACAACCAAAAAACGCGCCCGCCGCGTACCATGTTTCCCGCGCTTTTTCATTTCGTTCGATTGTTAAGATGTCAAACGTAGAGACACAGATAATAATTATTTATTAGATGTAGGTAACTAAGGTGTATGAAGTAAGGAGGTCTAAAATATATAGTTTTTGCACGTAAGAATAAATAAGTAATAAAAATAAGGAATGATTTTTTTTCGTCATCTACCCCATCGTGTGGTGTATCGTTAAGTTTGTCTTTTAAAATGATTTAGGGGTTTCTAAAATATTTTTTTGATTTATTGCTTTATTTACGAAATATTATACTTTAAGTTTAATATTTTGCTGCTTTAACTGCCTGCCTAACCTGCTTTAACTTTAGTGCGCGTCCCCCCCTCCGCCCGCTAACAGCTTAACTGCTGGCCTAAAAAATAAAATGAAAGATCATGATGATAATGCATTTCATAAACTTTAAAGGAAAACTATAGCGGTTAAGATAACTCTATTAGTTTAGCAGTAATATTGGTAGAACTTGGGTGTTGAATAATGTTGTACCAATTACAAAACGAATTCTTTAAAGTCACTAAGATGAAGTAGATAATGGTACGGAACCCTTCGTGCGCGAGTCCGACTCGCACTTGACCGGTTTTACTAGAGCTATTGTACAAAAAGAAGAAAAGTAGAACTAAATTAGTCGTGGCTGTTTATTCTTGATTTCTTTGCCGACCTAGAAGGTGGATTAAAATAATATTTTTAGGAGGGAGAAAAACGTATATCTATCTCATGTGAAACGTATAGTAGTAATTTTGAGAGGGAAAATTAAAAAAGGCTGACTGAATGTTCAACAATAAGCTGTATTTAATAATGAAAATAAAAATAGACAATATCACAGAATCTTACGAACTCTTACAGGCGAAACTCAAGATCTTCACACGTTTCTGTATCTCTCTGGAAAATCTTTAGTTGTGTTATATGTGATTTCTTTAGTGCAATATAAGTTTTCTTATCCTGAAAAAAATATACAACAATTTGATAGATGCTTTGTTAATTTACCTACCTACTGATTACCTAGCAAAAACTAGGTAGGTAGGTGTTTCTTGTTAATTTTTAGCCTTCCTCCAATAAAAACTTTCGTGACATATTTAATGTAGGTAAGTAATATATCATAACATAAAATTATTATGAAGTACCTAAATATGTGTAGGTAGGTAGGTTAGCATAGAAGTTTGTACTGATGCAATAAATACCTAACTATTGAATTTGTAGATAGATTGAAAGTTTGATCAGTAATAATCTCTGCTTCTTGGGATAAAGTTCTCGCATAAAGAATAGGTAGTTATTGCCTAGGAAAATGAGTATTCACATCTTAGAACCTAAGGCTGCAGGTGTAGCCTATATGATGGTTTTATTGCAATTTACGTGCCTGCGTTATAATTTTACCTGTAATTACACAATGAAGTCACTTTATCAAAAATTATTTTAAAATAGCCATCAGGCTTCTACGGAGAAATCAAGAAATCGGACTTCACACTAGATTAATGTTCACATCTCGTAGATATTCCTTCAATTTTGCATTCAAAAATCTCACATTAGTTATGTCGTTGTATTGTTAACATTTCACATTTTGTAAATGAATCCTAAAATTAACTTATGGAACAAGACTTAATCATAACAATTTTGAAAAAGCTACTCGATGGGTAACTTTTTTATGATAGCTTATCTGACATTTAAGGCGGGCAAACTGACACTAGATTGATTTCAGATGGAGTGTCATAGTACAAAATTGCATACAAAAAAAAAGGTAACAGGATAAACGAACTTCCTCGCTGCGGGCCTGCTAATTTTCGGGGTCATGGTACGAAATAAGGAAACTATCATGGTTTAGCGATTGCATTGTTTCTGATGGTAAGGCTCCAGAAAAACAACTGGAACTAATTTCTTTTACTGGCAACAGAAACCTCAAATCGTCATTGACATGACGTCATCAATTGTCATAATGATTAGTGTCAAAGTGGACGCGTAATCTAATTTTCGACCAAGTGCAATATTTATGTGATAAAAATACCGAAAACTAATTGTTTTCGTAAATAAAAGTGGTTTAACATGGTGTTATAGTGTTTTTCGACAAGAAAGTCTATGTGATCACCACGGTTTCTTTAAATTTTAATTACTGATATAGTTGTCATCACGAATTTCTGGTATGTCATATAGTGCGAATAGTGAAAATTGGCTACTGATGGATAAGGAGAATATTTTAATAACGATTTTGAAAAATGATTATAATAAGTACTTATTTTGAGTTTTATTTTCTTTATTTCAACCCTACTTAGATATTTCAACTAGAATAGTTTATAGAGATTTACATGATTTCCTATACATTATATGCCGATGAACAGCCAACAGTGATGTGTATGCGCTACGATAGTTAATGGTGTGCGTAACAGATTGTCGATAAAATTAAATAATCAAGATTATAAATCAAAATTTTAGGTCACTATTTTTTTAATGATTTGAGTTCAGTGTCCGTAATATAGTTCCTCTGTAAATATGGCAAGGATGCAAAATAACATCGTGTATAATCTGTGGTGTGGTGCCGCAACGCGGTTATGTGTCTCGGCCCCTATCTCTAGGATAGTGCAATAACGTCATTTGCCTAGTTTTATTTAAACTTTTTGCATACAGTTTATTGTACAAATGGCAGACTTAATGCTAAAAGCATTTTCTACTAGTCAACCATAGGTCCAAACAGAGAAATACAGGCGGTGCAAGATGTCGTAAATTATAGCCTGACCAAAAATATATGGGACCTCGCCATGTTGCGGAAAACAACTGGAACTAATTTCTTTTACTGGCAACAGAAACCACAAATCGTCATTGTCATGTCATTGATTGTCATAATGATTAGTGTCAGTGGAAGCGTGATTTAATCATAAAGTTAATATACCTAGCGGAATAGAGTAACAAAGGGCTGAGCGAGCGAGATGTCTCTAGCAGCAACACTGTATGATAAAAGAGATGTGTGATTAGACGTAACAGAACCGTTTTTGGAAACGTCAAACAGTTTGTCGGCACTCATCGGTACGCTGAGAATTTCAGCTATTTGAATTTTTCAAATATTACATGAAATCGTGAATATTTTTTTTGAAATATTTCTTGGTGAAACGTGGTGACTTGTTCAGTAATTTGTTTTTTTTTTATTTTTTTTGATTAAAGATTGTTGTACGACACAGCGAAATAACCCCGAAAAGTGTTCATTTCACAGGTAAATTGTTCCAAATCGACCACCTATTTTAGGTTTATTTTTGCCAATGCGTTTCGAATTTTAAGTGCTTAGTATGATAATTCTCTTCTTTAAACATTTATTAATGTAAGAAGCAAAGATCCAATACACATAATGCAGAATTTACGAATATTTTGTGTAAAGAAATAATTTTCGTTTTACACTAGGGCTGTATCAAGTTATCGATATATTAGTTACGTTTCCACTGTCTATCACGCAATAAACGAATAATATGTATTACTGTTTTTAAAGTACCTATATGACGTTTAGATATGAATCAGCTGGGAACGTTATTACTATTTAAGACACTTAGCCAATCCATGCAGTTTTTTACTGTTAGAATAGTTTTAATAAATTAATTCGTAATAAATGTATCTTTCAGATTTCCGACTAACTTGGAAAAAAATATATGGGTAAAATTAATAAGTTGTCTAAATTGGGTTCCTGACAAAAAATCAAGTATTTGCAGTAAGCACTTTGAACAAAAATATTTCAAGGCGCGAGTAGCAATACGAAATTTAAAGAAATCTGCAATTCCAACTAATTTTGTTCCGATAATCTTAAATAAAATAATATTATCCTTCTGCTGATGTTTCATTGGATACCATAGTCTACTTATGGTTTAGATTATATAATAGTTACTGTTTGGGACTAGATCATATGTTCTATATTTCTTTTTCACAGGTCAAGATAGAGCCTAGACGCACAGTTTCGTCCTATATTTACAGAGATAATGTACCAGAGGCATTCACATGAGTCAAAATGGTTTGTCAAATCAATATGACGAATGATAACTAGAACCGTCTTATCAAATACTATTTTCTTCAATAAAAGAAAATAAACACAAAGAAAAACTTATCAAATAGATTTTTATCAAAATTGGTTTGTCATTTTTCTCTAAAACAGATTTCATACTTTGGCAATTTTCTTTCGCACTGACACTATAGTCGTAGTAATAGACTAAATGGTAATGTAATAGATAAGAAATAATTTGGAGTGTTCCTACTTTCTTATTTCAGTGCCTAAAAAATAAGACGAGAACTACTGCTGACAAACAAGTTTTTTTTTAAATAAACGATTTAAACAACATTTTTTTTCATTTCACTGATTATTTTTAGAACAACCGTATCTTCTGAGTTTTTCTTAAATGTTTCTACTTCACTCCAGAAGCATATTTTCAGTCATGAAGAATCCCATCCCATCCTATTTTAATTTTATTAATACCTACTATTAATGTTACTAATTAATTTTATCGATATCGATACTAATGTAACAAGCGACATGACAAACATCACTGACACACATTCATGAACAATTTTCCACACACAAATGTCATCCATTTTCGGTTTCGTTTGACAGCTCGTGTTTGTGCCTCTATTCCGTTAGGAATATTAACTTTATGGATTTAATTTTTGAATATGTGATACTTTTATGTGTTAAAAATGCCGAAAACTATTCTCTGTCGTAGAAATAAAGTGGTTTTACATATGTTGTAGTAATTTTCGGCAGGAAAATCTACGTAATTAAAATAATTTCTGTAAATGAATACCGATTTAGCTGTCATATCAAAATTTTTGGTACGTCATATAGTGCGAACAGTGATAATCGGCTACTGATGGCAACGGAGTATATTTTAACAATGATTTTGAAAAATTACAATTATTTAAACTTGTTTTAAGAGTGTTATTCACTTTATTTCAATCCTGCTTAGATATTTTACTGAAATAGTTCGAACTAGTTCCAAAAATGGCATATTTAAAATAATATTAATAGTTCAATAACATAATAAATAATGTCATTTTGAAGAACAATAGGTAATTTTACTTCTATACCCGACGATAATAATTCTAATTTGGTCCAAATTCCAAAGCCAATATTACAAAGAGCCACTGACTTTAAAAGTATCTTATTTGCGAGTGTTTTGTTTTGTTCATGTAGTATCTGTTATCATAAGACGTAGAAATGTAACAGTAAATGCAAACATATAAAGCCTGACCAGAAATATATGGGACCTGAAAAAAGGGCGCTACGAATCCTCATATGACAACACTTGTTATAATCATACCAGCGTATATTGCCAACTGAACATAAAAAACTGTATTTTATATGTTTACATTTATGTTACATTTCTCAGTCTGATAAAAGATTTTATGATACAATAACAACACAGAACACTAGCAAATTAAGTGGGTACTTTTAAAGTCGGTGACTCTTTGTAATATTGGCCTTGAAATTTGGACCAAATTGGAATTATTTTTGATAAACCACAGTTGGGTAGAAGTATAATTACCTAATGTTATTCTAAATTATATGATTTATCATTTTAAATATTTTTGTGAAGGTTTTGAAATATCTAGGAACTATTTCAGTAAAATATCTTAGCAGGGTTGAAAGAAAGAAAATAAAACTTTCAAAACAAGTATAAATAATTATAATTTTCAAAATCGTTATTACAATATTCTCTGTTGCCATCAGTAGACAGTTGCCCTCCGGTCTGTTTTGACTGATTCGTGTATTGTACTGATCTCATAATGAACAAGTATCAAAATGAACTTTTCCCAAAATGACTGATTTTCTTAATGTCTTTGTTTCAGAATGCCAGAATTTCATAATGTCTGACAAAAAAGGTACAATCGTCATAATAAAAACCAACCTGTTTTTTCCCCACGATGTTTTTCTTCACCGTTTGGGTAAAACGAATGAATATCCTTAAAACAAATGAACTTCGAGAAAATAAGTAAACATTATAAAAAAAGTTAAAAACAAAAAAACAAGTGAACATTGTAGAAACAAAAGTGAATCTTGTAAAACATGTAAACATCGTAAAAACAAGCGAGTTTTGGAAAAACAACTAAACATCATAAAAACAAGTAACATAAAAAAACAAGTGATCGTCGTAAAAACAAAACTTCGGAAAAACAAGTGAACATCGAAAAACAAGTGAACATCGTAAAAACAAGTGAACATAGTAAAAACAAGAGTAAATCATCAAAATTAAGTACTAAAACTTTATTAAAACAAGTGAACAAAGCTCGTAGTAAGAAACATTTTAAAACAAGTGAACATAGTAAAACAAGTGAACATTTTAAAAAACAAGTGAACTTCGAAAAAACAAGTTTAATTAAAAAAAACAAGTGACTGCGCTTGGTCTGCAGTTTTTACCTGTTCATAAGATTTTCACCTGTTGATTGACTTGTCTACAATTATCACTTATTTTTCGTCGGTAGCTTGTTTTCAAGATCTCTATTTGATTATTAAAGCTAGGTAACTTATTTTCACATGTTTTTCTGATAATCACTTGTTTTCCGAAGTTTATTGTTTATTTACGAGGTTCACTTTTGGTTTTTAGATTTTCACTTGTTTTTCCGACGCTCATTTGTTTTTACGAGATCCACTTGTTTTTAAGAAAATAACTTTGATTGCTTACTAGTTATTGCAACTTTTAACTTGTTTTACGCATTTCACTTGTTTTTTCAAAGTTCACTTGTTTTTGATGTTTGTTTTACGATGATATTCATTTGATTCAGATATTCGTTATTTAATAAAAAATAGAAGGCATTAATCTACTATTGACGTCGTATAATTTTTTTCTCTTATTAATAGAGAATAGTTTTCGGCAAATTTTATTACAAGAATTTAAAAAAATATATTGACTGTACATACGTTTGACAGTTTTATTTCCGACATTTAGAAAATCAGTCATTTTGGGAAAAGTTGATTTTGAGATTTGTTCATTGCGGGATCAATACAATTCAGGAATCAGTCCAAACAGACCGGAGGGGACAATTGTAACTGTTCGCACTATGTGACGTACCAAAAATTTTAATATGACAACTAAATCGGTAATTCATTTAAAGAAATTATGTTGTTTACACAGATTTTCTTGTTAAAAATAACTACAACACATGCTAAACCACTTTTTTTTACGACATCGAATATAGTTCTTGACTTTTTTTACACATAAAAATAGCACATACCTACTCGAAAATTAGACCACGCTTACACTTTCACACTTATCATTATGACAATCAATGACATGACAATGACGATGTGTGGTTTCTGTTGCCAGTAGCGATGGGCAAGGGAAAGAAAAAAATGGGATGGAAAAGAAAAATACGGGAAAGTATGGGAAAAAACGGAAAGATTGGGAAATATTCCAATTCGGCGGGAAAATACTCAAAAGTGGACTTAAATTAATAAAATGCGAGAATTTAGCTATTTTGACAATGGTTTTACGCCTGTAGCACACCTTCACATAAAACCATAACAACGGGACCACGCTAGTTTTGCCTGTTTGTCAGTTTTATTACACCAAACGTAAACTGCATGTTCTAATGCTTAGAGTTTTCTGAGTGTCTCTTTCTTCGAGATTCGACGATCCTGTAGTATACTTCCTACTACTGTGCCCACGATGTCGCGAAGGGGTGCAGAAATGTAGACGTTTGAGAAGGATTGGAGAAATCTTGACATAAAGAAACACGGTCATAGTAAAATCTCTACATTAGAAACGGCAGTTTGGCTTCTGCTAAGTTTGAAGATTTAAGATAAGTGATAGTAAAGTTTAATCTTCGTTATTAAAAACAAGAAATTCAGAAAAATAAACACAGGTGTCCAAATCTATGTTTTTAAACTCACAATTTACTCCTTTTTGATCAGATACCTAAGTTTCTTCTAAGGAGTAGGAAGTTCAATGAAATCGACCGATTTCGCCTAGTGGCTGATCTTTTAGTAAATGTGAGTACCTAAATTGTAAGTTCAAAGGGATGACATTAAATTAGTATTACGCGATTTGTCCGCAGTTGGAATTAAGTTTTTGAACTTGATATCAAATCAGATACTTTGTAATATCTTGTTCATTTTTGAATGTGTCTTAAAATAAAATGAGCAGTTTTCGAGTTTACAAGCAAAAGAATTCAAAACCTCAAAAAAATCAAAACTCAAAATCTCGAACGGAGACATAGTCACCTCAATTCCAGAGTTTCTCGCCGAAGTTGAAGGCTTCTAGGGCCAACTATATACCTCGCATGTCTCGAAGCCTCCTCCCGATGCGACTGACCCAAGAGCCACGCTGACACACCACTACAATAAAGACCTCCCAAATGTGGACGAACACGAAGTTGCGGGGGCTCTCAAACAGCTTAGCAATGAGAAGGCTCCCGGTGAAGACGGCATTACATCCGAGCTCCTGAAGGCAGGAGGACCTCTCAGTCATCAAGGAGCTCGTGAAAATCTTCAATGCCGTCATTGCAAATGGGACTACCCCGAAGACGTGAAGTGGCGCTGTTTTTTAAGAAAGGCGACAAGTAGCTCTTAAAAACTTACAGGCCAATCGCGCTTCTGAGTTACGTCTACAAGCTGTTCTCGAGAGTCCTCACAAATCGTCTCGCCGCAAGATGCGACGCATTCCAGCCAATGGAACAGGCCGGGTTTCGTAAAGGCTACAGTACCGTAGATCACATCCACACAGTCAGGCAGGTTATACAGAAGTCCGAAAAGTATAACCAGCCATTGTGTCTAGCTTTTGTGGACTACGAAAAAGCCTTCCTAAACCTGGGCTGTTCTGGAATTCTTGCAGCGATGCCAAGTCGACTGGCGGTATGTGGAGGTGCCGAGAGGCCTGTATAATATGTCAACGATGTCCGTCCAAGTCCAAGGTCACAAGACAAGATCCATCCATCTGTTTAGAGGTATGAGACAGGGGGACGTTATTTCCCCGAAACTGTTCCCAAGTGCATTGGAGGATGTCTTCAAAACTCTTGACTTCGCGATGCGTTGGTCTCCGGATGAACTTGGACAAGACTAAGGTCATTTTCAACTAACATATTGTCCCGGAACCGATAGCAGTCAGTGGCGAGACGCTCGAAGTTGTCCAGGAATACGTCTACCTCAGGCAAGTGTTGCAACTGGGTAAAGACAACTTCGAGCGCGAAATCGCCAGAAGGGTGCAGCTAGGTTGGGCAGCATTTAGGAAGTTGCGTCACATCTTCTCGTCGCCACACCGCAATGCCTGAAGAGAAGGGTATATAACCAGTGCGTCCTACCTGTCATGACCTACGGGGCCGAGACGTGGAACTTGACGTGGCCCACCGACTGCATGTCACCCAGCGAGCTATGGAACGGTCTATGCTGGGGATCTCGCTAAGGGATAGAATCCAAAACGAGATCATTCGCCAAAAGACGAAAGTCATAGATATCGTTCAGAGGTGCAGTAAGCTGAAGTGGCAGTGGGCTGGTCATGTCTGTCGCAGAACCGACGGGCGTTGGCGTAGGAATGTTCTCCAATGGAGACCACGTCTCGGGAAACGTAGTGTTGGACGCCCCCCTGCTAGGTAGACCAATGACCTGAGGAAGGTGGCCGGTGGTGGTTGGATGCGAGAAGCGGAGGACCGTGAAAGTTGGCGCCGTCTTGGAGAGGCCTAGGTCCAGTGGACTGCAATAGGCTGATATGATGAAGCAAAAAAATATAAACAAAAGAGGCGCCTTTCTTTCACTCTCCCGCTGATAGCTCACTTACCACACTCGTGACTTTGAAGTATGTTAACCTAGACACTTTGAAGAAAACAAACCTACACATTTTATTTTTCTACATTTTTTGTTTTAAATAACGAAGATTAAATTTTATTATCACTTGCAGAAACCAACCTGCCGTTTCTAATGCAGTGAATTTACCATGACCCTGTCATTATGTCAAGATTTCTCCAATCCTTCTCAAACGTCTACATTTCTGCACCCATTCGCCACATCGTGGGCACAGTAGTAGGAAGTATACTACAAGATCGTCGAATCTCAAAGAAGGAGAGACTCAGATGAATCTAAGCATTAGAACATGCAGTTTACGTTTGGTGTAATAAAACTGACAAACAGGCAAAACTAGCGTGGTCCCGCTGTTATGGTTTTATGTGAAGGTGTGCTACAAACGTAAAACCATGGTCAAAATAGCTAAATTCTCGCATATTATTAATTTAAGTACACTTTTGAGTATTTTCCCTATTTTCCCGAATAATTGGAAATATTCCACATACTTTCCCCGAAAATGGAAATAAACCCAACAGTTGGAAATATTCCGGGGAGTAAACCCAACGCTAGTTGCCCTGTTAGAGAAGTAAGCACACCCGCCATTCCGAATACCTAGGAAATGGGTGAGCTCTGCATGTTTCTAATCGTATTGGTCCTACTGATAATTGAAATAGTGTTGAAATATAAATTGTTTTTATAAATTAAGCAATTTCTTTACAAGTTTGTACGTGTTGATATAGATTATCAATACGGGGTTCGGTTTGTTCAGAGCTTAGCGAAAAACAACGTCACTGAGACTGTCATGGCGACGAACGAATCTTTACTTACGATATTTAAAATGTTGCTACCCAACGCTTGGGTTGTTTCTCTTGGGCAGAAGTTAGATTTATGCTGATACATAGAATAATTACAACCACACTAGTCATAAAACTAGAAACAAACAAGAAGGTAAAAACATTTATGACACCTTCCGCTACCAGGCATAATTATGTTTATAGGTCTTATCCTGCTATATTCATTCAATACTTTTGTTTTCGGTATATTCAGCACGGTAGCCACTACGTGGAACCAATTACGTTTTAAATTGCTTTTTGTAACAATTCCTCTACATTTTACCTAAGTTATCCAAATTTATGTCTGTAACTTTAGCCTGCATGCACCTTTTACAACCGTTTTAGAAAAGGGTAATGTAATGTCAGTAAAAATCAAATCAAAATATCATTTATTTGTAAAAAGTTTTACAAAGCATTCTTTCCATCAAAGTCGGATTACAATCGAAATCTAGTGTAACTAATGACCGCCCCTCGCGGCGCGGGGTAATGGAGTCCGAAAACCAGTAGTTCCATCGTGTGGAACTCATAATATTTTTCATGAACCGAACCTGACTTCATATGCACATGCATTCATAGTCATAATATAACAATCCACACCGCGAGGGTGGGCCCTCGCGGTGTGGATTTAACCAAGGTAAGTTTTCGCATATGGGTCAGCACTTAAATGCTCAATATAGCCGCCCTTCGTGGAGGCATGGTTTGCGAAAACCAGCAGTTCCATCGCGTGGAACTCATAATATTTTTCATGAACCAAACTTTACTTCCTATGCACATGCATTCTTATTCATATAACAACCCACCCTCGCGAGGTGGATCCAACCAAGGTAAGTTTTTGCATATGGGTCAGCACTTAAATGCTCGATATACCCGCCCTTTACGGGGGCATGGCTTGCGAAAACCGGCAGTTACATCGCATGGAACTCATAATATTTTTATGAACCAACCCTTACTTCCTATGGACATGCATTCTGATTCATATAACAACTTACCCTCGCGGGGTGGATCCAACCAAGGTAAGTTTTTGCATATGGGTCAGCACTTAAATGCTCAATATAGCCGCCCTTTGCGGGGGCATGGCTTGAGAAAACCAGCAGTTACATCGCGTGGAACTCATAATATTTTTCATGAACCAAAGCTTACTTCCTATGCACATGCATTCTTATTCATATAACAACCCACCCTCGCGGGGTGGATCCAACCAAGGTAAGTTTTTGCATATGGGTCAGCACTTAAATGCTCAATATAGCTGCCCTTCGCAGTGGCATGCCTGGGAAAATCAGCAGTTTTATCGTGTGGAACTTATAATATTTTATTCATGAACCAAACCTTACTGCCTATGTTCTTGCATTCTTATCATATAGCAACCTACCATCGCGGGATGGATTCAGGCAAAGTAGCTACCCGCACTTAAATGATCAACACGAAAGTCAGAATTCTAGTGGAAGAGGTTCATTTCACAACAGAGGCTTTCGGCCCGCTCACGGAGGCATCCGAGGACGCTCCAAGTGGCTCTAGTGTAAGCTGAAAAACTTTAGACAATGACTCGTTTCAAGCAGGTAAGTTACGTACTATCACCGACAGTGGAGGAAAATGGGAGCACTAGGAATTGTATTAAAGCTGAATATTACATTTCCAAATAAATCGGATGGATCAGCCCGTCCAATATTCGACTACGTGATAGCAACCTCAAGACTGGCTGTGCAAGTTCCCAGTCCTATTGCCATTTGAAAGTGTGTGCGTGCCTTACCCACACACACAGGCGCTTTCTTACGCCTGATGTACAATAAAAAGTTGTTGGAACTGACGTGCCCGCTATTCGGCTTTAGCACGGTTCCAGAGACCTTTTACACTATCACGAATTGGGTAGCCTAAATACTGCGTGACAGATGAAATGTAAAAATAATTGTTTATGAGTCTTTTAACAACTTTTTATAGCCCAAACACACACATGCTTCGCGAGTGGGTTTGACTGAAAGTTCACAGGTTCTTGGATGAAAGATCAAGTTTGAAATCTGTCTTATATCCGCAAAGCATAACTTCTAAATTCCTTGCCTAAAATAAAGTCGGTTGCAAAAAAACAAAGGTCATTAAATCTAAGGACTACCGATTATAATTAATAAGGCGTCTAATTTTTGCCAGCTTTGTTGCCTCTCGAAGTTGGCTAAATCATCAACATTTTTTAATGTTACCAAATCTTCGAAGATTTACGAACTGAATTGCTACCAATTTAGTTACTTAGAACTTCATTAATCTCCTCCAAACGATCTAGCTCTCATGGGTCACAAGGAGAAGGGGTGTTGCGCTGAAAACAAAAATAGATGCTAACTATACTGTATGCTCTTCAGAGCCAAGCCCAAGAACTGCATCACAGTTCAGTCCTCATATCACTTTGTCCAATGCGACATCAAGACAGCAGTGTCTCATGCACGACATGCAAGGGGAGGCACGATATCGCTACTCCTGATAGAGCGACCCATAACAACGATGCCGATCACTTTTCGCATCGTCGCCTTTTTCCGGACTAGAATGGCATCTACTGCCGGCCTGTGCAAAAATTGTATTTGAATACTAAATCCCTTTTCTTCTCAAGACCGCGCATGTTGTTTACAATTTATGTGTCATGGTGTAAGACCGCCAAGCCCTTTTTCATGACGCGTTCAGCAGTGTTCCATGGAACGCATCGCATGGTTGTTTCTGCCACCATTTCTTATATCCAGAGTCTTGGGTCATCTAAATCAGTCAACGTCTTTCACTACGGTGGAAGAAGGTATTGGCCTAAATAGACCTCAAAAACCGAACCTAGGATTCGGCAGCACTGCAAAAACTCTTTATCGATTCGACGACGGGCCTTATACCATCGCGGGTCGAAGACTAAACTTTCGGGTATAGAAATGTGGGGTTTGGTCCTCCAGGCGATAAAAACATTAAACTCTGAATAGTTGACCTTACTAAGATGTTCTTGGCGGAAGTCTACCCATTAAACAGATGAGGTGGCCTGGAAACGATAGACCTTTTTGTACAAAAACATAAACACAATAGTTTTTAATATTTTTAACACTCAGTGTTCTTTTCTTATTTATATAGGGTCTAACGAAATTAGTTATCAACCGGCAAAGGGGGATATCTATACATCACACTGATCAAGCTCACCAAATTTGGGCTAAAAATTCAGGCTAGTTATCGAGATATTCAACAAAACATTCGCATTTCTCAGTTGTGAAAAAACACACCATTTACAGCTGTTTAACTACTACACTGGCAAGTGCGCACGCCCACAACCATAGCCGACTGACAAGGGTGCACACCAACAAAAATAGCCGCCAGCGCAAACCTAAAGTAAGCCCTAACTTAATGGTATACAGTTGTAAATTACTTGTCAAATCAGCATAATGGCGGCTTGATTAAACACTCTTAAAACGTTTGGTTTGGCATTCAATTTTCCAACCGTATTTCATTGACTTAAGGTTCACATTGTCTCTCGTCTCGGTTCTTTTTCTTTACCTAAAGACAGCTCTAAAACTTCAAAGAATCCGCTAATAATTCCGCTTCCGTTTGTCGGTATCACTGGATAGGGTGACAACGATTTCATGAAGCTTCTTATCTTTAATTTTTATTCCAGGGTCTTCCAATTTTCCTTCCTTATCTTAATTGAATATTCGTTAATGTTTTGGTTTGAGACCCAAAAAGCTATGTAAGTATTAAATTTTCTGTAGTTTTGAAAACGAATTGTCGTAAATCGTTTCATTACTCGACCTCATTTAGGTATTAAGAGACAAGCACAAACAACAAAATCATTCGATCGTAGCTTAAAAAATCGTTATTGAACGTGTATTAACCGAATAATTCTTAAGTATTAAATTCCATGAGATGACAGAATTGCATGGATTTAACTGAAATCTACTTTTGCGGTAGGCTTTGTAATTAATTATCCTCAGAAAACTTCATATTGGGTAATAAAATTACAACAAAAGTATTTATCGGCGTGAACACCCTGCACTGCCACTGCCTACACACACACAGTACGCAACAAGACAAGACACGTGCGGTAGTCGTACTTACGGCCGCGCGCGCCGAAAGGCGAGCAGCTAGCGAGGCGGCGTCTTCTGTGTCGCCTATTAGCGCAAGCGTTTAGTGATGTGCGCGGATACGACCTGTGATACGACAGCTGAGAGGAATTTTAATCTACTCAAATATCAGATCAAAGCGATGAATTTTATAATCTTAAAACATTCATTGTTCAGTTACGGACGGATATTTTTGTAACATAATAATGCACTTAATTTGTCTTTATTTTGACACTATCAGAATGTCTACTAATAAATAAGAAAAATGCCACATGTAGATACTAAGGACGAACAGTATCTTTTAGTCCTTGGAAGCATTAAGTAGTGTTATTATTATTATCTGAAACAAAGAAATTGGTTAAGTTTTGATAAATTTAAAAGATAAGGTATGTACCTAAACGTTGTGTTTTTTTATTTTGGGTCTAAGCCACTTTGATAGAAATAATATGGAATGGAGTGGCGTTAAGATCAATTCCTTACAATTCGTTATTCAATATCCCGATTCGATATTGCGAGCGCGACCCGAACATAAGCACATCCCTCGCAGCCGGCGCAGCGGCTCTTTCTCGACTTTCGGCAAAGCGCCCGCGCGTGTACCTATTTATTGCACGCAATTTGCTTTTTTGCCTCAGTCTCAGTCTTGTACTTGCTTTCAAATGGTGAGGACGTTTAGTTACATAACGCGATGTCATTTTATTACCACAATGCAATGGTGTGAACCCACGGACAATTTTAGCAGCAGAACAGCGGTTCCGCGACGGGCAGTTTATGCCTGTAGACGACACTAAGTGGCCACGGCTGCCTGTGACAGTGAAAGCGGCTGTCCGGGAGTTTTTTGACCGCCACCCGACGGCTAGCTCAGCTGATGCAGCTGCCACCTTCAACTGATGAACTGCCACCCTCGACTGGATCTGCTTGCGGACGTCCCTCTACATCTCCGTCGGGAAATGTTCTTTCAGCAAAATGGAGCGCCTGCCCACTTTGATCGCGATTTACCTACGTGCCTACTACCTACTGCCTACCTAACGGGCGGGTACGGGCGTCGCTGGATCTGTCGCAGTGGGTCGGTTCCCTGGTCAACGCGTTCCCCGACCCCTGACTCAATTAAGCCAGCGAATCCTGAACGCATTTAATGTGGTGAAAAGTGACAGTGACACATAGGTCGTCTTGTGTGTAAAGTTAAACTTTTAATGCCCAAGGAGGGCATTTTCAACAAGTTTTGTAATTTATAAATCTACTGAAAATAAATAAGTGTTAGTAAATTCTGTTATCAGGTACTTTTTAATGAACTGACTTTGACACATTAAGTTAGTGTAAATTTTGGTTTTAGAGTCCTTGTGCTGCTAAAATGTGATGGAAAGTAATAATAAATTATTGTAAAATGGCATTTTCATTTTATTCTTAACCACTTTACATCTTATTCTGTTAGTAGCAAAATTCAGATTAAACTTTATTACACTTCGGTAGACTTAGATTTAGTTAGATTTTGCAATCTAAGTTTATTTTCATTGATTTGACTAGAATGATTGTTTGTTTTTATTACTTTGCTAACCATACCAGATTTATCACACCAACTTAAAACAAAAGCTTGGTAAAATGTAACATGAAATCATTATCATTAGGTAGGTAGGATCATTTTATTACACTTTTAATTTACACATTCGACGGGCAATAAGAAGGAGATGATTACAGCTTCGAAAGAAAGTAAAAGTAAGTAAATCTATCACCCTCTTAAGTAAAATGCGGTTATTCATTTAACTTGCACAGCTAAGTAGTTATCATTTTCACCTAGACGAATACCAGCTAGTCTTGTCATCTCATCCAAATTGTAGTAGCCTGGGGTCTTACTCTGTAAGATTTCCAACTCTAGCTCTCACTGTCACTTTCTCGCACTATCATAATGACAGAGACGGCTAGAGTAAAAAAAGTAGGCACTTGCAGCCTTTTCGTCTCGACCATCTAACAGCTGTGTGTGTGTAAATGCGCTATGAATGGTGTTCGTGTAACTACACTATCTGTGAATCGACGCATGTGTGTGCGTAAAGATACAGTGTGTTTAATCATTTGCAGTATTTTAATCGAATTATTTTGTTAGAAAACACAACTTTGAAAAATGACTATAAAACTATTGTTCATTTTTTACCATCGTATTCAGTATGATGTATAGATACCCCCCTTTGTCGGTTGATAACTAATTTCGTTAGACCCTGTATAAGTTTCTTATTTAAACTCATATAAATACGTTATAAACAAAATAACCTTATGGTTCGCAATCAGCAATGTTTGTGTCAAATCTGCATCTAGTGCACAATTACTTGTCATATAATACAACTTTTACAAAAGTCCCACACGTTAAAACACTGAAGCATCTGGTAATTTAAGCTCACAGAGTTGACGTTACAAATGATTTTCAAATATTGCTATTTTATTATTTCTTTGCACATGTACTTGGAATTATTTCTGACTTGATCTTACTGACAATAGATTCTTGTCACTGTATTAGATATTAAGAGTAATATTTTTCCTATTTAAGGCAGTCTGTAAACTGATTTCGAACACTTAAACTTCGAACTGATTCAAACTTAAATCCTGTGCTGTGGTTTGACAAAACAATTGATCCGCTAAAATATAATAACGTGACGTGAATATAATGACGTGACTCGGCTAAGTCATTAAATGTATTTATTACACAAGTAATGTGTCTGTTTGATAAAATTTTTTTTCAAGGGTTATACCGAATCCTGGAAGAGTTAGATCAGCAGTAGCCGTAGCCTCTAAAGGTTAACTCGAAAATCATTCCCTAGACAAAATCTTAGCCCAAGGAAATTGGCGATCATATACGTTCCAAAATGCTGCAGACGAGAAAATAGTACCTTGTATACTATTACACAATTTGTTTGAATTAATAAGCTAGCTTAATATTATATAAAAGGACTTGTCCTCTTTTAGTATGGAGGCTGGTTTTTTATTCCAAGATATCACCAACCACCAATAAACCTATATTTATCTTTAAGCTACAAAAATTTGAAACACGTAACCATTGAAATCAGAATTTTAAACGCCTCTATTTTTGAGAAAAATATGTTTTGTAACAGGCATCATCCATTGCTCACTTACTTGTATTTCCTGGCTGTATGGCTATGTACCATTGCCTTTCCACTGGTGGATAAATACTACTAGGTACTACCACAGATTATATAATAGGTACTACTGTCAATGGAATGTCAATTTTGCTGTCAAATTTTTTTCATGCGTTAATTGGTATAGGCAAAGGTGCGGTTTATGTACTCGTACAGACAAAGAGAAAAATTAATTTCAATTTTTCTCTAAATCGGAGGCCTTAAAAAATATATTAATTATGCAGAAAGGCTAGTTGTAGTGAACTCTTTTATATAATATTTAGTTTATTCTGGTTAGAAATATTGACGAATAAAAAACCATTAATGGACAAGTCTTTTATGGCAATTATATACAATAGTTTAAACTATAAAGTTCTATAATCACATTGGCGTAACTGTATCCTGTTAGATACAAGTGGCGACACCAGGCGATAACAAACAGGTCTCAATATAAAGCTTCCAGTGACGGTCAAGTAGTTTAATAGCATCGTTTTACCTGAAATAAAACGCATATTAAAATACTTACCTCACTGGAAGCTTTCACTTAATTTCTGCCTGGTGTAAATGAGCCAATGAACAAAAATGGCGCTACACACTTAAGGAAACTAAAAATGTCGCGCGGCCGCCAGGTGTCGCCACTGTCCCGGAAACAAGGGAAGGGGTAAAAAGGTACTAGAACTGGTAGAAATCGACGGATACGGATATGCTTTCTCAATATAAAGCTTCCAGTGAAGTAAGTATTTTAATATGCGTTTTATTTCAGGTAAAACGCTGCTATTTTGCTCGACAGGATGTCAAATATTTAAATGTTTAAAATATTTGCCGGAAATGTCGTTTGCCGGAAATAGTTTTATTTTATTATTCTGTATTAAAAGAAATAAGTATTTTTCTACCGGAAATTGTATTAGAATTGATTTAAAATATTTAACCGAAAATAGGTTTTTAATAATTTCTACCGGATATTGATATTTCATTAATATTTTGTGATTTGTGTAAAATAATGTTTCCTGAGCGATAGATTCTAAGTAACAGTCAGTCGATCTCGTGATTTGAAAGCGACAACATCTCCTAAACTCTGTTATAAGTAAAGTGAATAAAAGTGTTTGACCAGCGAAGCCCCGACTTTCATTTCACTGGTATGATTATATCAAGTGTTGTCATATAAAGAGGATTGGTAGCGCCCTTAGTTCAGGTTCCATATATCTGGTCAGGCTATAGATACTAGTTTTTCTGTAAGAAGAGTAGGTAGGTAGACAAATATAGAATTCTCTTCCTCGTCACTCACTAGATGGCGTTAGAGTATACCTTGGTAACAGGTTCGTCCGAATTTGGGAGAAAGTTGTGCCTGTTTAATGAGGGATTTTCTGAAAGCTCAAAATTTTAGTTTTGTTTTATATAGATAGATGGCGCAATTCATGTAAGTATGTATAAACATTGCGTCGGAATCATTGAGCATAAAACATAGACAAAATATTGTAATATTATGTGAATAAACATGTAGTCGAAGTACTTACGTCAAAAATTAGACTTTCAAAACGCAGTTGAAAAAATAAATAAATGGCAAAAACGTCTTAATGATCACTAAATTGTATAAAATTTTACCTGTTAGTACGCGTGAATCTAAAAAATGCTAAACATAAACATTATAACACAATCAATACAAAAACCAGTATTTTTCATAAATAAAAATCTACGTAACTTAGGTTGGTCAACGCCATTTAGCTGATTTTGAAGGACTGATTTTTGACACTATCAAAATCCCTCATTGACAAAAACCGGGCAAGTGCGAGTCGGACTTGCGCACTGAGTTCCGAACAAAGAGGGTTTCGTACAAAAGATTTTTTTCTACTATGTAACCACAAATTTGCAGTTTACGGACTTTTTCTTTAACTTGTGTTGTACTGTAACCAACCGCACGTTAGTCTATCCCACTTTAACCTTGGGACGGCCTCTATTTTTCGTAAAAGCTGTTTTCGTAGTTCTAATGGGTATCCTGACGCGCTGCCGCCTGTACTTACAACACGTTGACCAATAAGTTTAAAAAAAAACAAATACCTACTCCTTACAATATTATTATTATGGTAATAAGAAAGACATGATAATTAGAATGGAATAAAAAAGTAAGATTTATTTCGTTATTTATTTATACTATATTTACATTTACTATAAAAGAAAAAATAATTTGTATAGGTAGGTACAAGCAGGACGCATGGTAGGACATCCTAGGTAAAAACTATTATGTACCTACCCATCTTGGTATGATGATATTTTTTTTGACGTAACACAATGATTAAAGTAGATAACTATGTTATAACAACTCAGATTGACGAGTTTAGACCACATCTCGTCTATCAACACGTTAGCTCGTAATTTTAGGAAGTATTTCGTCAGTCTTCTTCTAATTCTGGCTAATCTTTGGTCACTTTCCTGTTTTTATCCATTTTAAATTAATTCTTTCGTTTGTTCACCAGACTCTATGACGTGTTCATTTAAAAATTTTTTGTTCTTGAGGGATATTTCAATTTCGTGTAATGTTCGCCCCCTCGTCTCCGGCATCTTCATCCAAAGATACACGAGAAAAACTAACATTACAACTGCGTTAATGAAAAATATTCCATAGACGTCTATAAGTGCAAGCATGGCTGGGGTTACTTTAAGAACAACAAAAATGAACCCAGTGCCGATAAAGGCAACGATAGTGTTGCAAGCACCGCGGATCTCTAAGGGGAACAACTCTGCAGGTAGGGCTTCCAGAATGGGAGACAACAGTATATTTACCAGGGAACAATGAACAATATACAACAACACATTCGTCCACACCAATAGAGCGCTATCGTAATTACCAGATACAACATAAAGAGATATACTCAATCCAATTAGAAGCAGACAATTCAATATTCCACCTGGAATTAACAGAGTCCGAAAATTGATTTTTTTTAACAGTACAATCGTGAAGCCACTTCCAGCAACTCCTATCAAACTTATTGCTAATGTATAAGGTAAAATGTCTGCTTGCCTTGTAATTTTTTGGAGTATGATTATACCAAACGAACCATACAATATTCTACCGGAAATCATTTTGTAAATAGTAATTACATTTGTTAAAATCATTATTTTCCAAAAGTACCATTTCTTTGCGGCTACTTTTAGTCTTGTAAGGATTATTTTGATGGTATGGGTAGTTTTTTCACTGTTATTTAATTTAGATTTTTCGACCTCCAGCATGAGTTGTAGCTCCTTCTGCGCTGAAGGTTTGAGTCCATGGAGTGATGTGAAGGCTGCTTCACACTCGTTCAATCGGCCCTTGGACGCCAGCCAGCTGGGGCTCTCGACACAGAAAAGGGGAAATATTGTGGATAGGAGCGTCGGCGCTACGCCTATCAAGGCGGCCGTTCTCCAATGTAGTACGATACCTAAGTTTGCTCCCACAGTGCCACCGATAGCTGGCATAACAGCAGTAATTATAGCGAGGTTTAAACCTCTCATCTTCGGGGAACTGCACTCCGCTGTGGTCATGTATATTATCGGCAAGGCACCACCAAAACCAATACCGGCTAATATTCTGGCACTCATTAACACATACACGTTTCGCCCATAGTACAACATAAACCAATGTATGACTACCGGGAACATGAATACGACTACTGTAATCCGTCTGCCATTTTTTTCTGTGACCAGAGACCCAAGGAGTGTCCCAAACACCATTGATGAGAACACCAATGAAACTGAAAAAAGAAAAAAATTGTTTACTTTTGCATGACATGACACAGTGGTTAGTTATCTCAATGATGATAAATTATATCTAGACCGTGTATAAACCTCGCACCAATCAAAATCATGTAAAATTCGGTGAAACGGTCAAATACCTGCTTAGAAAAGAATATATATGAAATATAATAATATAAAATATATGTCGACCCACTCCTAACCTAAATGGTTGCAAAGTGGACATTAAATATTTAATTTAATAACTACATACATACATACTTTATTTACTCACTATGTTGAAATTGAAAAAAATATCGTTTTTAATTTTAGTGATAAACCATTTACTCACTTTGCGATCAATTTTTAAAGTAAAATATCTAACTGTTGAAATAAAACATAAAATTAAAAAAGAGCAAAACAGAACACACTTATCCAAGATATGTCATCATCAGTGACCTGCAGCTCTTCTTTCTCTTGAAACAGTCCAGCCGCTAAGCAGGCCATGTGGCCCATGATGTAAGCCTCTGTGAAACTGCTGAGACCCATCGCAACGATGATAAGCGCCTGAAATATCGGCAGTTGCACTAAATTGCAAGTTTGAATGTAGGTTTGATAGCAATAGCCAATTCTAGAAACTGACGGTCGTACAGCCGTTGAGGTACACAATTATGGGTGAAATGGATTGGATAGATGCCTTTCGACTTTTAGGATTAGGATCTTTCTAGAATTATGTAATAACATTATTTCTTATAAGACAAAGCCACACAATCCGATTGTTTTCCAAAATTAATATAAACATTATGCCAATCACTTTGAGTGGCATAATGTTAAGAAATAAATTAAATTATTGAAATGTTACACATTAGAATTTTAAGGGGTTTCGTAAACTAACTTAACTTTTCCGTAAGAAAACATTTAAATGGACTTAGTCTCTAATGTATGACAGTCGTCAATTTGTCGTATTAAAAAGACGGAAAAAGTGGATGGGGATCCGGATGACATAGTACGTATAGGTAAGTGTAATAAAAATGTTGGTACCATTGGCAGTGCATGGCAGGCACTGCATTGGTTTAAATATTGTTTGTCCTGTAAAAGTTGCAGGAGTGAATAGTAGGGTTGATTATGTCTTTGGAAAGAATTGTTGTCTGAATGTTTGTTTCTTAAAGACTCGAAATCGACTGCATGAATTATGATGGACATTTTGCATAATCGAGTCCACGCAGACGATGTCGCGGGCAACAACTAGTTATAGAATGAAAAATACATACCTTACGAAATGTCTCCGGGCGTATCATGGTAAAAAATTTAGGCCGAATTAGTCCAAAAAAATCTAGTCAGTATCTACATTTGCAGGGTATTTAAAACGTTCTTACAAATTAGTAAGTCTATGTATAACCTATATTTTATGGAGCTGTTAACATTATCTAAAATAATTGTTATTGAAGTATAGCTTGGTCAACTTAACAAAACCTCTTTCGAAGAGTTGCTGTTTCTTACTAGTCAATCGGTTAGCTTGAAAGTAACTTATAAGTGAGTGTCTGTTTTTGTTACTATTTCGTTTCTGCTTTGTCTTGTTTTGCTCTGATACGTAAACATACATTACGTTTACGTACGTAGGTATCTACCTCTATAGTAATATTATGTAAATGAATGCTATGGTCCGCGGATACGATTACGAATTTATATTGATATCTGTATAATGCTATGCTAGGTATTTTTTTATCTATCTATCCTTAGAAAGTAGCTTCTCTATTATATCTACAGTGTGTCCAATTATCGCTAGTCGAATCCCGGACACACTGTATTTACCACAAACTTTGTTAAAACTGTTAGCCTACCTAAAATTTAGGACATACGAGTGTAACAATTAAATGGTTAAGCGGTAAGATAACTCGTATTATCTTTTGCTTATGGATTGAACTGTCTATTAGCAACAAAGGATTATTTATTATGAACTTTGCTGCATTGTCAATATAAAGTGCGAAACAGATATGAAGTTAGCAATCAAAGTAAGCACTAATGACTGACAGTCAACGTGATTGATAGACACGTGCCTTTAAATCATCCTTTAAACAAATATTGAAAATAGCGCAAAAACAAAAAATATTAGAGACAAAATAGAAATATATAATGTATTTTTTTTGCCCGCAGACACGTGACACCAGAATGTGGTGATTGTCAATCACGCTTACATTTGTATTAAGACGGGTAAAGAACAGAAGCAATTATGATCTTACATTGTTTTAGACACCGATTTATGACGTGAAATACGATATACGAATGGTCTGCTTATTGTAATAAATAAAAAATGTTTACTACTCTTACTATATAAATTTATTAAAATTTTAATTTCATAACTAATAATATTAAATAATATGGTTGATAAAATATCAAACAAACATTACACACTTAACTAGACGCACTAAGTATTGGCATAAAATTAAAAAAATAACTATTTTCGATTGAGGCACGTTATTATTATTTTATTATGTCACTAATACATAACCGTAAGTAAATGTTTTACTTAAAATTATGAATAAAATTGGTGTTGACATAAAAATAATTCGTAATAGTTACTCTATTATGTATGTACCATCACTTACGTTACAAAAATATTTCAAAACATGGCAAGAGTCAGTGTTTACACTTTGTTTAGCGTATTGACGAAAATATTCAATTTATTTGACTTTTCCTAAATAGCTGTTCAAATCATCTTCATATTTGGCCAATTAAGATGAATATATACGTAGTTAGGCAGATTAGAAAATGTGGCGCCAATAGTGGCAGAACTTTTTCAAGCACGATTATGGTGAATGACATGTGCATACGGAACATACTTTGTAAGTAAGGAATTAACTACTGACTGCAACCTGAATAATGAAAGCGACATTGAAATCAAAAGGTTTTTAAAATATGGTAACGTTGAAATCTTCCTCTATCAAATTACATCGCACATCAAGATTCCAGATATGATTCCAGCACCCTTATTCACAAACGTCGGAAAAGTTTCCATGTCGGATCCTTTCCGAATTCAAATGTTAAACATTATTTCGGAACGGAGTTTTAGAAAGCTAATGTCATTTGGGCATAGTGGGAACGTCAAAGTTTTCGATTCCGACGTTTGTGAATCGCATTTTTTTGACGTCTTCGGAAACCGGCCTCTCGGATTCGAAATCTGTAGTTTCCGACGTTTGTGAATAAGGGTGCAGACATTTTAAGATCTAAGAGTAGAAATAAAAGAATCACTCCTTATAGCATGTAATACCAAAATAACTCTTATTGAATAATAAATTATATTTTTCCTTACTCCAGCTTAGTAATAACCATAGTAAATGTGGTTGCATATCAATATGTGCATATAATATTATATTTCAAACAATTATGAAGAATTTTCAACCTGTATAGTATATAACATATAAGAAGAAAAAGAAAAAAAATATTAGAACACATTAAAACGGGGATTAACGCGACGGATAGTAGGTAAAACATTATTTACCTTTAATTTTGCCTGACGTTTAAGCGTGATTAAGAAAAAAGTATACATGTACGAATAGAGTCAGTCGTACCAAGCATTAATGATTATTACAAGATAATAGTTTAAATCCGTTTAAAAAGAAACATTCTAAATACAAAGGCAGTCGTGACGTGACGAAGACTTTACGAAGACGAGTTTAGGTAAAAGTACCTTGACGAGTAATGTGCGCAACGTTAATTAGGCGCAAAAAAATAAATATATTTTTTATTTACTTACCGCTAAACATCGGCATGTGTCACTCTAATGTTGATCCTATAGAGTTCAATAACATTAGTTGTCAGATTTGAGTAGGTCGATTGTAGGCGTGTTAACGTCGACCGTGCGTTATTTGTATACGCGTCAAGCAACTACTACCTTTATACGCTTCTTGTTAGAATATGAAGAAAACTCTTAATGCACACATTTTAGAAAATTGCAGTACGTATAGACAAAGGAAAGAGAAAGTAGAGCGAAAAATGTAAACGACAGATTCATACCTATTTATAAGAATTAATAACAAGTTATGTAAAATGTACAACAACTATATAATTTTAAACAACAGGGCCCTACTCTGTACTCCGTACCGTATACGCGCTGAAATTTTAGTGGTTGTTTTCCCGCAGCAGAACGATTTAGTCTTTAGTGTATCGAATCATGCGAGATATTTTCTAAACTAAAAATATTTTTGTTCTGAAAGTAATCAAAAAAAATATCATCAACTCGAAAACGTGAGAAAAGATAGTTTCTTTTACGAGAATTGACGTATTTGGGTACTGCTTGCCGACGAAATCAATGTTTAAAGCAAAAGAAGCTCTACGCACTAAGCAATACAGCATAACAACCATTAAAATTTCAGCGTGTATATAGCTAACACTCCCTGAAGGTGCTCTTAAACGTGCATTTTTTTGCAATAGTTGCTCGACAACTTTAATGGAAGCAAATCAGACGAGCGATCTTTTGCAATGCATTAATTATTTGGAGAATAATGCTTTTAATTGTTTTATATTGCTCAAAAATGTCGCGAATATGAGCTGCCGAATATCCAATCGGTTTGGAAATTTTTAGTCAATTTTCTTGCTCTCGTTTAATTCATTCGTGTGAAGAAAACGGATGTATTGACAAGTAGTTTTTAAAGTTGCTGCATATTGTATGGTATTGTGTGGCCGTATCTTAGCAGCAGGTTGCTACATGTTGCCATCGATCGCATCGATGTGGCGTGATGTCATAGTTGACAAGAATTGAGCAATTTTAGTTGCCCGTGTAAGCGCACCTTAACTATCGTATGAGTTGAAGTAAACAACTCGGGCATCGCACTTCAGTACAGAGTAAGACAAAAATCACAATACCGTGCCCTTTAGAATGCTAGATCGTTTTGACTCCATGTGTATGATATTGATATTGACGCACAAATGAGTGATTTTCCTAGTGTCAAAAATCAGTATTTATTAATTTTATTTAAGAAAAAGGCTGATTTTGGCGTTGATCAAGTTAAAATGTTTATGTTTAGCTTGTTTTAGTTACACAGGTACTGACAGGTATTTTTTTTACAATTTAGTGATCATCAAGTCTTTTTCCATTTAATCATATTTTTAACAGCATTTGGAAACTGCTAATTTTTGACCACAACATGTCTGTATACGTAATAATACAATATTTTGTTTTAAGCTTAATGATTTCGTCGCAATATTTATACAACTTAGATAAATAACGCCATCTATCAACATAAAATAAAACTAAATTTTTGAGCTGTCAGAAAATCGCTTATTACAAAAAATCTATAGACTATGGAAAAAAATTCTTACAATCTTTAGTCATAAATATCTATATGTAGTAGTTGAAACGATACGATATAGGTACTATTAAATACTTACACAGATTTGATGACATTACGATGTTATAAATTTCAAAATGATCTATCCTAAGTGAAGATTGACCCGTTTGAATTTAAGTTTTAATCCATTGAAATGCATAGCCTTAATTTAATACATTACAAGTCTAATGGATTTTTGAATATTTTTTTCAATGCTTATTCTGAAAGATACGCGAGGTCATTGATGCCAATGGAAAGGCACTTTTGGTATAACACATAACTACACTTGTTTGTATAATATCTTCAGCATCACACCTTATATAATATTTATTCGCGTAAATATTTTAATATTATTTGTGATAGATGAATCTACTACTATTGGGTTTCAATTATTGGTGTTGAGTGTATACTCAGTAGAGATAACGGGTTTAAGAGCCCTTTCACACGAGCGATTTTAATCGGCGATTCCTCGGCGGAGCGAGATCGCAGCGAGCACGCGGCGGGTCGCGGCGTACACGCAACGATATCGCCGCGAGTTATTAACCGCCGCGAACTCGCGCTTGGTATTCCGTACCGTCGGTAACGGCTTTCTTCATTTACAAAATGGATTCAGACTCAGATGGATATATTTACGTGTAATCTAAAAAACGCCTGAAGACTATAAAGGAGTCAGAATGAGGGTAGATTGCAACTAACAAATAATTGTAAACTAGCAAACGAAGTCTGCAGGTACTTGCCGCCAACACGCGGCGTTATCGCGGCGGTTAATAACTTACGGCGATATCGTTGCGTGTTCGCCGCGATTTGCCGTGTGCTCACTGCGATCTCGCTCCGCTGAAGAAACGCCGATTAAAATCTCTCGTGTGAAAGGGCTCTAAGTCCACACAAAGCGGTAGCAAAACCCGCATAATACACACTTATGCGGACAGACCTTTCCAATATTATCTGCCGAAACAACACACATATACATTCTAAGCTAGCGATATTAACACCGTTAATTTAACGTTATTCATTTGGCCACTTTTTTGGAGAAGCGTAATTATTGCGATGCGTACGTTTCTAATTTCATCTTTTTATATCAGATCTAACTACTTGCAACTCGCTTATCTTTGCCAGTAGGAAAGCTGCCTAAAGCTGGGCCTGATGATGACATCAAAAAACTGTTCTCAAATCAAATACATATCTATATTAAATCAAATATTTCTGCTAATTATTGTTTTTTTTTTGCGCCGATAACATATTTCTTTCAACCATTTATTTATTTGACTTTTCGCCGACACACAAATAAGTTTCGTTGCGTTGGTTTGTAAAATATAGCTTGACCGTTGCAAAAGTAGGACGGAGTCATACGAAAAATGGTTAGGCCTACTTAAGGTCTGTGCCCACTGCCCATTACACCGCACCATACCCTGATCGTGGTAGAACCGTTTAAAAATTTACACATTTCATTTTCGACTTTAGCGCTAAAAGTTAAGAGTTCAAAATGTTTGAGCTCAGTGTTCGTCGATACACCGATCTAGCACTGTCAAAACGAACACCGCGCTTATATACTTTGAACTTTAACTCCTCTATTTAGGGTTTAAAATCAAATGTGTATTTTTATACGGTCCTAGCACGGTCATGGTATCGTACGGTGTAGTGGGCAGAAAGCTTTGTGCGTTATAATTTAACGTTATTGTCACTGTCACGGTCAAACTTTATTGCTGTAGTGCTGTTTGATTATCACCGACTAATTTATCGATCTTTGTACACATTTCTTGCCATAATAATAATTCTAATTGCCAGCAATGATTTTATCTTTAAGATTTACCCAATTAATTTGATAATCGCATTCAATTTATTAAGGCTTATACGAAGCTATCACCGTCACAACAATGACATCTTACAAGCTAGACTCGTTAATACGAAACGCTCGTAATACATAATAAAATACGTATAACAAAATACATAATAATTTAAATGAGTGTTGACTTAAGACACTTGCCAAGTTTTCAGTGTTCTGTTCGCGCGAAGAGGTGACGTCAGAAGGAGATATACCCAAACCCGAATAAATAAAGAGGTTTAACGTGAGGTCAGTCGGAGTCGCTCCCGGACTCGGAGAGGCAGAGATCATCATTGAGCACGTCACTGGGCAGCGCCGGGTTACTCGCATTACCTGGAGATATCGATATAATTTAATACCTATGTGTCACATCACTGATTTTGTGTTCTGTGCTCGTCATATTGAAAGTTAATAATAGTTATAGTCCAACCGCCTAAGTGAGTCTTCCTGCGGGGTACAAGGGTGTGGGGGCCGACGAGAACGGGGACAGTGAGCGGTGCGAGCGGCGTTTGCGTAGATTTGAATTTAGAAAAGAATGCGAATTTCGAATGCCATCATAATTTGAACCTTATTTGACAGTGACAGTTGAAAACAGATTAAGTTTCATTTCTCAACCCGTCGAAATGCTGTACTGAGTGGCTGATGCAGGCATAATTTGAACTTTATGCTTAGAAAGTAAAGGTTGAAAATGGATCAAGTTTTTTTTAACCCTTTGAAATGCGATACAAAATAGCTAATGCCATTATAATTCGAACCTTATGCGTATGCGTATTATGTTTATGACTAGATCTGTGTTGATCGACAATTTCTCGTGACCCAGGTCGGTCGTGCCCTATTCGTGTGGCGGTCGAGTCGAATCATAATGATTCGATCATTCGGGTCTCGATTAATTTGTATGACTTATAGAGCGCTTTTGGTTAAGTACGTCTTATTTATAAGGTGTCGCAATAGGAAGCAAAAGCCGATTTTTTTAAGGTGTTTTGTATGTACTTGTAAAATTTTTACTCCTGAAAAATGTGGAAAGTTTGACTCGGTCCATTGACCGGGTCATTACCCGGGTCGTAAGCCGAGACACACACAAAAAGGTTTCGTTCCGTGACAAATAAGTACACGAGAAAGAAATCCGTCTAAAAAATGGTTAAATCTTTTAGAGATTCGTGATTCGATCAATGTACCGTTAATGTTCGATTCGATAGATTACGATCGACACAGGTCTACTTTCAACACACGGTTGAAAATGATACCGACCGGTGGGCAGACGCTGGTGCGCCGAGTCGTTGTCATTGTCGGAGTCGCTGCCACTGTCAGAGTCGCTGTCGCTGTTGCTCGACGAGCTTGACGAGCTGTCGTCTTGCTGCGCCTTCTGCTGACACAGGAGGTAACATAAGTAACTACGAGCACAGGATAAGTACTAGTACTCGGTACATAAGTTTGACTTTGCAATGAAATTCAAAGAAATATCTATCGTCAACGATATGGTGTAATTTAGTTCGCCTCAGAGTCGAGCACATTTTCGTTTAGACACCTACAGAAATCAATTTCAAGATAAAAAACGTTCTTATAACTCTGGAATATGATTCATAATACACTAAACCTACTCAGTGGCGTACTATCATGCGATGCGATAGGGTTGACTGCTACAAGAAGTTACTAACGCCATCTAGCGCAACTTTCTAGCACTTTATTCATGCTCGTCCAGCCAGCAACATAGTGCCGCGCGCTGCCGGTGAATAAAACGAGCGCGCGTGTCGTTGCTTGCTAGCGACACCCAAGTTGATTAGCCCACTGCAGTGGGTCGGTGCTACCTGCGCGAGGAGTTACACAGGCCTGCTTCGAGTCACCGACCTATTCGATATTATTTTATCGCGGGTGTTTAATGAAAAAAAATTTTCAACTTCGAAAAGTTGAACTTTCATGTGTAGCTCGGCGGAAAATAGCTCTTCCATCCCTAGGGAAGAAAGTAATTTAGTTTTAATAGCTAGGATCAGTCACGGAGTCCTAGATAATTGAGTCACATCCACATTATATTACATACTAACAAAAGGCATAGAATTAAAGCGGCAGTTCAATATTTCAGTTATGGTAGGTAAATAAAAATCGCATGTTTGTAAACTAGTTTAGCAGTAAAAACTGAGCAGTAAACTAAATAAAATTGAGTCATAATAGTAGATTGTTATACAAGGGACGAAAGTGACCATTCCACTCGAGAAGTTTCTGGCGCTCGAGAGTTGAATGGGTGCTTTCACCCGTGTTAAACATACTATTTTTCATTTCGACTGTGAGGAAATCGAGGGTATCGATGGACTATCGATACTTAAGGCAAAAGCAATAGTATCGATTAAATATTGATAGACTATCGATAGTTGAGGCAAAAGCAATACTATCGATAAAACATCGATAGTATCTATAGACTATCGATAGTCTAGGCAAAAGCAATAGTATCGATAGTCTACCGATAGTAATGATAGTATCGATAGCTCCGTTAATATCAACACATAGCAATACTATCGATAGTATCAAAGTTCAATACTAAAATCACTATCGATAGCTGATACAGCTCTGACTATTGCAATAACTATTAATACTCTCGATAGTGGCCTTTTATTCAATAGTAGGAGTGGAGTATAAAGTAGGAGGGAAAAGCTATTTCCCACCCGGCTATCTACACATGAAAGTTCAACTTTCCGAACAGGTGAGATGAAAAATAATTTAAACGGGCAGTTCAATAAATACTAGAGCAGTGGAATAGTTTAACTGGGCGGTTAGGCCATACAGTTAACAAATCGTAATTGGTTACTAATAAATTTTATTTAAAACAGTTCTTTAAAGGCGGTAAAATGTATTCCTTGTGTATTTCAGCATTTAATGTCAAGAATGCATACCATGCATCATATATTTTTCCTTCTTTACATTAAATGCTGAACATGAACACATTACCTTATGTTTTACATGGTCGGAGAGTAAAAATAAAGAACATTACGACAATCTGTAAGTATTTTATTTGTTATTAAGATACATGTTAAAATTAGGATACAAAAACTAAGATACATGTTAATAGTCAAATGAATTGGCAAACTTATTTTCGAACCGCCCATTCCAACCGTTTTACAGCTCATTAATATATAAATATATTTCGAAAAAAAAAATGGCGCCGGTGTCGATATGTATCAATCCCCTTTTTTTGCGATTACCATGTTGGACCTATAGTAGAAAGTCGTTGTATTTGACCACTAGAATTAGCCACTAAGAGGTTTTGCATTAACAAAAAAATGTCTTGTACATACTGAAGACTTGGCTGTATGGTCTTGCTTGATCCTTTGCCTGCCCAGAACGGATGAATTGAACTACTCACCGGCTGATGAGCAGCAAGCGTAGGCGGGCGATCTGGTATTTGCCTCTCTGCAGGCCTCGCGTACCCGTTGTGCGCGGGACCGGGCGCGGGGGGGTGTGGCGCTGTCTATTCCACATCTTGTTTAGTCAAGAGCCAAGAGCAAACCTATCTTAACTAATATTATAACTGCGAAAGGAACTATGTCTGCGTCTTAGACAATCACGCCTAACCTACTGAACCGCTTCAAACGAAATTTGGTACAGAGATAGTTTAAGACCCTGGGAAGATCAAATGCTACTTTTTTCCTGACAAGAGGGAAGGGGGGGGGTGAAAGTATGTATGGAAAATCCGACTTTTGGCGCTGGCAATGTCACAATGGTACTGCTAGTTTCAAATAAAACTATGTATATGAAAATATTCTCACCGGCTGATGGGCAGCAAGCGTAGGCGGGCGATCTGGTATTTGCCTCTCCGCGGGCCTCGCGTACCCGTTGTGAGCGGGGACGGGCGCGGGGACGAGCGGCGCGGGCGCGTCGTCCAGACCTATCATGGGCAGGGACGCTAGCGTGCTGTTGCCGCCGCCTGACCACCTGGGAAGGTATAAAGGCATTACATTTACTCTAACGTTGGCAATAAAAATATCTTTAGTTTTGTGCCCTATCATAACGGCATTTAAATTGTGGTGGGAATAATTCAGCCGCTACCGTTAGGGAAAGTGTTTACTAACACTTTCTTTACTGAGCTTTGGTTTCCTAGGATAGCGGTACCATCATAAAGCGGCCGGATGCAAAAAGACGGCCGTCTTTACGAAGACGACATGTGTAAAATTCCACGGCCGTATTAACACACCGTCTTATACACAAACGAAACGTACGAAATGTATTACAATTTCGTCGTCCTCGCTGCTCCAGTTGGAGTTGGAACTAATTTTGTTCGTCGTCCGATCAAAACAATACAATATTTTATAAAAATAGCTTCACAGCTACCGAGAAAAACGTTCACGAACTATCCGACGCCGTCAAGACGGCCGTCATGCAAATGGCGGTACCGCTTTTTGATGTTATGGTGTCAAACACCGCTCTCTAGGAAACCGCGCCATTTGTCTAGATAGACAACGTTCTAGTGACGTCATTCACCGATGTATTACGGCCGCTATATGTTATCCCAGGCTAGGAAACCAAAGCTGTTCTGTTCTGGGAGCAATTTGTAGAAAAATACAATAATTATCTCAGGTCAAAATTATTGTATTTTTCTACAAATTGATTTCAGGAAATCAATATACAGACTTGAATTCGGAATAAATTGACCAGGGTCCTATTTGCATATAGTGGGTACCTTTTTGTTTGTATCATGCATGCCATGGCCCTATTTTGTGTATTTGAACAACACGGCTCCATTTATACTTAGCGGGTCCCATTGTGTGTAACCCTGTTGTCTATGTCATCTAAATTTACTTTTAAGTGCCTTATGTGTTATTTTAGAGAACATAATGTATTTAATTGTACTATTATGGTGAGACATAAATCCTATCTTAATTGTATGTAGCAGGGGCTCTGCTACATACAGGTGTGGTTTAATAGTAGTGCTCGATTTGTGTGTAACAAGGTGCCAACTAAGAATAGTGGGGCCCCGTTAGTGTGGTGTACTCACGGCGCGGCCTGCGGGGGCGAGGTGCGCACGCGCGGCGGGGACCGCACCATGTTGGGCGGCGGCTTGTGCGCGTTCGCGTTCATGTTGCCGTTGAAGCGCGACTGGTTGCTGGCCGCCGACCCGGGGCCGGCTTTAATAACAAATTTTTCAATTCATTTTCACGTTAGGTCAGTCCTAACGTATTTTAAGCACAAATGTTTACCAACAAACAATAAAAAAATCTGTAATAATAAAAGAAAAAAAGTTATGATTGCTTGAAACCGTAAAGCTTAAGTTCGGGAAAGTAAGGTTCAATAATTAGCGAATGACCTCTGTGTTTTTACTATGGCGGGTTTAGTACCAGTCTCCCTGTATATTCACATCCCAACCCACTAGTAGTGTGGGGAATCTCACAACAAGACTCAAAAGGGACCATTTTTGACATGTTGAAAGACGAGACACTGGTCTCCTCTCCTGCTCTCAGATAACCCTCAAAAATCCGATTAAAGTCTAATGTCAGATATCGAGGGAAAACAAAATAAATATGTCGAAAAAAGGCTGCATAAATTACTTTTTTAAGATAAGTGCATAAAAGTATTTTTTAAGACAGACAATTAGGTCTGACAGCCACATCACAATTTCATTAGCAGAAAAATGTTTTTGTGAGATCTAAATTATTTTAGGCTGATCGCCTCGGAAAAATAGGTCGCTTTATGCTCTTGTTGTACAATCTACTATTTTTTTTTACTAATTTGGATGATGACACTAAAGTCCGTGTTGCGATGTTTGTCAAACATTGTAAACAATCTTGACATTCCTTTTTAACACAATCATTCATTTAAAAATAGGATAGGCACAAAAATAACAACCTGCTATATTAATTTATCATACATACAACTTTTTAATTAATAGTATTTTCACTGCTAGTGTTTTTAAAAGTCATGAAAAGATTATTCACAATGTTTTTCAAGTAAATAAAAACGGACTTTATATACTTTACTTTCAAACTTACAAGGACCAAACATTTTAAAAAGTATACATTTTCAAGTGTAGGTACAGTGAGCCCCGTATCAACCTTCCCAAATCTGTCAAAATCTCTAATGATATGGAACTATGTGATCAACATAAAGTTAAAATATGGTTGCAGATATTTGACAGATCAAGGTAGGTTGATGTGGGGCCCACTGTACTCATCATAACTTCTTTTGTAATAAGAGTAAAGTAAGTAAGTTAGGCTATATAAATCCCACTGCTGGGCAAAGGCCTTACCTCAACTATGAGGAGGTACGAGCTATACTCCACCACGCGGGCTCAGTGCGGATTGGCGGAGGGGTTTATGTAAGGCAAGTGACCACCAACCTTGCGTCAGATGTTATCAAGCCGCCCTAGGGCCTCTGACTAGGCTTAACGACTAATATCAACCGATATTAGCCGGGACCAACTGCTTAAAGTTCTTTCCGAAGCACGGAGATGCTTGTCATGAGCGTCACTTAAATGGTCGGAATGGTCACCCATCCAATCACGACCGCGCCGTGGGTTGCTAACTTTGGTATCACTACCAAAGCGCTGCCGCCACAGTGCCACAAGCACCTCTTTTTTGTTATAGTTATCTAAAAATGTTGCACATACCAACATTGGTGTTGGACCGGCGGTTGGTCGCGACGCGCGTGCGCGACGTTGACCGCTGCGTGGTGTTCGTGAAGTCAGTCGTCACCGGCGTGAGGGGCCGCGGCTTTTGCGCCGTCTCCTGTCTAAAGACATTTAAGAGGTTATCACACTACACGGTATTCAGACAGTCTTACTGAGACAGCCTATCTCCCATCTCGCTCTTTTAGAGTATACTTTTGTAGCGACATCTTACCACTGTCGCCCACATTAGCAAGCAACTTCCAGACGCGACGCCCTGACTCGGCTCCTACAGGCTAGATGGCGCTGGTAGCCCGCTCCATACAACACAAACCGCGATATGTAAGATTTAGCACGAGCTTGACTACATATAGCTAAACCAAGACGGTGACCATCGGACCTTGGTCCCCGACCATAACAACCGGTCGGTAGGAAGCGCTCCCCTTTGCCTTCCTAATCCAGTTGCGCCAAAGTAGTGACCATCATCATCAGCGTCACCTTCTCCCTTGCCAACAGCACCCAGCCAGCAGCATCCAGCCAGCAGTCTCCTGCAAGCCAGCTCACCAGCCCTAAGGACACCACCGCAGACCGCACCGGTTCTACCTGGTTCCTCGGCAGCCTCATCCAGCTCATCATCCCGACTCACTGTGGACTTCGAGCTCATCCGCACGCATCGTGGACATCACACATGCTCATCCCGACTCACTGTGGACATCACGCATGTACATCCCGACTCATCGTGTGGACATCGCGCACTCATCCCGACTCACCGTGGACATCGCGCATTCCGACACGCCGTGGACATTACGCATGCCCATCCCGACTCACCGTGGACATCGCGCATGCTCATCCCGGCATATCGTGGACTCAACAAGCACTGGCACTTACAAGCTCACTACGCACAGACTGCTGAGCTCTCAACCATCTTGGCTCAATCAACCTCCGGTTCTTCGGGGGGAGTGGTGTAGCGACATCTTACCACTGTCGCCCACATTAGCAAGCAACTTCCAGACGCGACGCCCTGACTCGGCTCCTACAGGCTAGATGGCGCTGGTAGCCCGCTCCATACAACACAAACCGCGATATGTAAGATTTAGCACGAGCTTGACTACATATAGATAAACCAAGACGGTGACCATTGGACCTTGGTCCCCGACCATAACAACCGGTCGGTAGGAAGCGCTTCCCTTTGCCTTCCTAACCCAGTTGCGCCAAACTTTTATACTGTGAAAGAGCGAAATGGGGCAGGCAGACTTACAGGCTAACTCTTAAATTACATTGCGCAGACTCTTAGTAAGACAGTCTGTATCTATGTCTTTCTAGTCTACTAACAGCTACTGTGGTTAGATAATAATAATAACTAAACCACACGGCTGTCCAATGGTAGAAGGTTGCTGTAAATGTCACATGCTAAAACGATATTTGACAGCGGCAAAACTATCTGAACTACACACTCGCTTCCCGCATGCTTGCCTATTATATGCCGTTTCTAGCTCTGCTCGCTTATCGCTCATAGTTGCCGATGGTCCCTGATGATAGGTAAATAGTTTGGCTGTTGGCTGGATATAATCATATTAGCTTACCTGGTCTTCTTAACCTGAATATTGCTAGATAGTTTCTCCAAGGTGATTTCACCGGTAACCCTGTCTATGATGAGCACACATTCCTTAGTGTAAGGCCTCTGACTTCCTTTGAACACCGTTTGTGGGACTCCAGCACCATCTGTGTAAAATATTGTTAATCTCAATTTAATCAAAGTGAGAGAGTAGTTATATCTTTCAACTAACCAAGTTATCTACATTAAATATTATGAAGATCAAAGATTTAGTTGTTTGGTTGTATTGAATAGGCTCCGAAACTACTGGACCAATTCCAATGAATTTTGGTACAGATATAATTTGAGAGTGTGGGAAGGATATAGACCATATATTTTTTTGGTCGCGATATAAAATCATCAGGGGGGTAAAATGGGGGATGAAACTTTCATGATGAAAGTTGGATTTTCCATACTAACTTTCATCATGAAAGATTTTCCATACTAACATTCATCATGAAAGATTTTCCATACTAACATTCATCATGAAAGATTTTTCATACTAACTTTCATCATGAAAGATTTTCCATACTAACTTTCATCATTAAAGATTTTCCATACTAACTTTCATCATGAAAGATTTTCCATACTAACTTTCATCATTAAAGATTTTCCATACTAACTTTCATCATGAAAGATTTTCCATACTAACATTCATCATGAAAGATTTTCCATACTAACATTCATCATGAAAGATTTTTCATACTAACTTTCATCATGAAAGATTTTCCATACTAACTTTCATCATTAAAGATTTTCCATACTAACTTTCATCATGAAAGATTTTCCATACTAACTTACATCATGAAAGATTTTCCATACTAAATTTCATCATGAAAGTTAGTATGGAAATTCCGACTTTTAGCGCGGGCGATGTCACGTGAAACTGCTAGTTCAGTCATAAAAAGGCCTACACATATTTTTCTCATTTCATTAAATCTCTTTTTATGCTGGTAGTTACACTAGGGTTCAACATCAATTTACTAATGCCTGTGATAAGTGTGGCACACAGAATTAGAGTTGATAAGATTTATAAATAAAATACAAAACCTGCTTAAACCTACAAAAATGATAAATGCACTTACCCAAATGTGGTACAGTAACAGTGACCTGATTATTAGTCCCAACATCCACGGTAGCCATTTTGTTTACATCCACAGATGCTGGTTTAAAGTCATCTGGAAGTCATCACATTACATGTTAAATTCTATTTGTTTAACCGAGATCATTTTGTTACCAGACAACTGATAACTTTGCAAACAGTGACTTAAGTATAGAGCAAAAATCCTATCCCAGGTGCCTGGATACTGAATCATGAAAAAATAACTAAACTTCTTTGGAGCTATCATTACATGTTGAAGAGGCTTTCCCCAAAAGTAAATATTGAATATGCAGGATAACATTTTATATTTTGAATAAGACTAGTACTTGCGGTCACAATTGTAATCCAATGTTTAGAATAATGATAATACCCATTTTTAAATTTTTATTTACCCATAAAATCACTAAATAATAAACCAATAAATTATAAAGAAAAATACCTGAATGCTACTTACACTTTATAGTATGGTAAGATGAAGCCTTATTATTAGTAAAACTAGCTCCCAAGTTTAATTCTCTCTCTTCATAATCAGAAGTAAATTTATCAGCCATTTTTGGTAACTATGCCATAAGTTACCATATATTCTGCAACAAACCAAATTATAATAAAAGAAAAACTTTGAAGGCTTTTGTACTCAGCAGAAAAACATTAATGATAACATTGTTTTGGTTCAAAACTTTGCACTATTAAATAAAAATTGCAGCAGGTCAGCATACATACAGTGCAGTCAAAGGTTATCTTGAAGTTCATTTCTGTGATTACAAATTTTTACTTTAAACAACTTATATGCTTATTTAACAATGTTAAAGCTTAACTTGGTCTGTTAGGTACAAACAGCTGCATGTCAGACTAACCCACTTTGACCTTGAGATTGCCTCTATTACCTACGTAATAAAAGGTGGTTTTGTAGCAAGAGTTGAAAACATTATTAAAATAACGATTTCAGAAAGATTCAAACCATTTTTTGCCGTTTTGTTAGAACATTTCCTAAAACCCGTTTCATCCACTGAATGGGGCTGCATGGGTTTACTTACTACTTTGTACTGTTTACTTCCTACTTTTTACAATTAGTTATTTTAACAAACGACGCAAGTAAAACAAACTGAGCAACACAAAAAATAAATAAACACAAATAAAAACATTTAGAAACGAAATAAGTTAACTTTTTTAAACATTATGTTTGATTTGTTCTAACATAAACAAAATAAATTTTTCTTTAGGTATTTAAGGTGAAGAAACCGTTTCTAAAAATATACCGGTATTTGAAGCCTTACTCCGGTTGACGATGTCTGTATTTTCGAATGTAACCATACCTTTCACTCACGACAGAATGACCACGCAAACAAGTGTGATGGCTAGATTTGAAAATACGGTTATTGTCAACAGGAGGAGCCTCTGACCCCTGTTTTGTAGTTCCCGACTGTACTACAGTAATTGACCACCACAATTAGGATTATTAAAAGACCTTGATTTATATCAGTTATGTATAAGTATATAGTGATAAATAGTGATAAAAGCCATTTTTTTTTAAAACAACTTAAATAAACAAAAATTACTGACAGGAAGAATTTGTCACAATGTTGATGATCTTATTGGCAATAGAACGGATTTTGCTATGCTACTATTGCATCTGGTATTATTCACTTTTGTGCTTAAATAAGTATGGAGCAGAAACTCTGATTTGTATAAGTAGAAAAAGCTGTTTTAAATTTGATAAATTTCACTTTTTCAAGTTACTGATACCCATGAAACTAACTAGAAGTAATATTGTTGGCTATACAAAATTGCTCAGAAACTCTGTTTAGATAAATAGATAAGTCAAAAATTAAACAGGTATTTTGTTGAAAAAAACGAATGTGAACTGAATCTGGAAAAATACCGGAACATTGTGCTATTTCTGTTAATTTAAATTATAAAATTACAACACTCGCAGCAATATAGACCTAGACATAAGCCTAAAAGCTACAAGATATGAAAGAAAAAGGTATTACAATCTAATAACGTAGACAATTTGGCAGAGTGATTTCGACAGAACATCAAACGAGTTTGACACTTCTTATCCACCAAATTATATCACCACGCGATACAATCCCGAATTAGGAAACAGTACTACAAAATTTTTCGATAAAATAAACTAAAAGGAAAGTTTAAATAGATAAAATATGGCAAACACTTGGCTAGTATCGAACTAAGGCTACCCTTACCTTCGAATATGTCTCCGCCGAGGTTATATTGTGCTGTCTATCTCTTGAAAACAATAGTCATCCTTTGAAATACTTATGATTGTGATAATATAATAGTAGTTTCATCGGAAGCAGCCTCTAAGAAATCAGAAAATTTTCAGTAAATTGGACTGACTATTTTTTCGACCTAGTTCCCATTCCCATGACGTTTGACATACCTGCCAGGCCGACGACATTTCACACAATTGAAAAATTATGAACGTATCTACGGAACGTACCTATTTTGTGCGAAACATTCAGCAAAATAATACAACCCTACCAAAACAAAATGCAATAACTCCGAACTAAATGTCGTAGTTACGATAAGATTTTAACTTTAGTCGTTTAATACGCCAATTTTGTAAGTTGCTACCTATTCGACAGTAAATGTCAATGTCAAAGCGCGTATTTGAAATAATGTTTTTTTTTGTTTGTTCCATTTGGAAAAGGCTAAGGTCAATGACCATGCTGCCTTGTCATAAGTTTTTCATTTCTTTAGTCAATTTAGGGAAAGTACTTGTCCATTAATGGTTTTTTATTCGTCAATATTTCTAACCAGAATAAACTAAATATTATATGAAAGAGTTCATAAAAACTAGCCTTTCTGCATAATTAATATATTTTTTAAGGCCTCCGATTTAGAGAAAAATTGAAATTAATTTTTCTCGTTGTCTGTACATAAACCGCACCTTCGCCTACATCAATTATTGCATGAAAAAATTGTCATTTCATTGACAGTAGTCAACAGTAGTACCTATTATGTGATCTGTGGTAGTACCAGTAGTATTTATCCACCAGTGGAAAGGCAATGGTACATAGCCATACAGCCAGGAAATGCAAGTAAGTGATCAATGGATGATACCTGTTATAGCCTGACCAGGAATATATGGGACCTCGCCATATTACGGAAAACAACTGGAACTAATTTCTTTTACTGGCAACAGAAACCTCAAATCGTCATTGACATGTCATCAGTCGTCATAATGATTAGTGTCAATGTGGACGCGTAATCTTAATTTAAAAAATACCGAGAACTATTCGTTTTCGTAAAAGAAAAGTGGTTTAACATGTGTTGTAGTATTATTCTACAAGAAAGTCTATGTGATCATCACAGTTTCTTTAAATTAATTACTGATATAGTTGTCATCACGAATTTTTGGTACGTCATATAGTGCGAATAGTGTTAAAATTGGTTACTGGTAGCTACGGAGAATATTTTAATAACGATTTTAAAAATGATTATAATAAATAGTTGTATTCAGTTTTATTTTCTTTATTTCAACTCTACTTGGATGTTACAACAAAAATAGTTCGAACAGTTGTCCAAGATTTTCTATACATTATATAAAATTATAAATAATATCATTGAGAGAAACAATGGATTAATGTTTTTTTTACCCGTTAGTAGTTTTACAAAAATAATTGTGTTTTGGTCCAAAATTCAAGGTCAATATTACAACGAGTTACTGAATTTAATAAGTACTCAATTTGCGAGTGTTCTGTCGTGATATTTTACCGTTTAATCTGTTATCATTACGCAGCACGCTTAAAAATACAGGAATGTAAACATATAAAAAATATGTTTTTATGTTCAGTTGCCAATCTACGCTGGTATGATTATACTGAGTGTTGTCATATAAAGTGGATTCGAAGCGCCCTTAATTCCGGTCCCATATATTATATTTCTGGTCAGGCTATACAAAACATATTTTTTCTCAAAAATGGAGGCGTTTAAAATTCTGATTTCTATGGTTACGTGTTTCATATTGTTGTAGCTTAAAGATAAATGTAGGTTACTGGTGGTTGGTGATACCTTGGAATAAAAAACCAGCCCCCATACAAAAAGAGGACAAGTCCTTTGTCTTTAGTATTTTTAATGTCTTAAATCCATGGCTTTAATTATTACGAATGTAATTATAAGTTCATCTTGTGAACTATAACAAAATACGTGCGTAAAATCCAGTAAGAGTACAATGTCATAGGTTTATTATTTTCTCTAGTACATTTAGGGAAAATTAAGTCTTTAGTATTGTAAGCATGTCTTAATCCGAGAATTCAGTCATTTTCCAGATACTTAAATCCATTTTTTTATATAATATCAACTTCCAATAGAGCACAAGTACAATAAATCCATGTGGAAACAATATAAATCATAACCAGGAACAAAACAACGTATAAAACGTCAATGTCAAATTCAAAAATTAACAACAGTGTTATCAACAAGCACAAGCGATTACAAAAAACAATAAGCAAGAAAGTTATTTACACCATTGACCAATTCAAAGTATTTACAACAATTGAACAACACCTTGATTTATACATATTTACAAAAAATCATTAGATTCTGCAAACCGTACAGAGAACAAATTTGTAGAGAGGTATGTAAGTCAGGCTATTAACAAGAAGAGCTTGAGCTGGAGCGCGGCACCAAATCAGGCTTGCCATAAATTTTAATCAGCTCGTCCATAAGCACAAGGCGCTGAATGCCTAAGGCCGAGCAAACAAAGAATATGTGAGATAGAGTTTGCTCTACCGCAAAATCACAATAATCACAATGAGAGCTATCCACCATTTTCAAGCGGAAAAGATGAAATTTCAAATTACAGTGTCCAAAACGTAGCCTCAGAATAGAAGTGTAAAATTTCCTGTTTAAATAGGTGTCACCTTTGCAGAACCAAGGCATATCTCCAATTTGGGCATTACACTCATCATACCACAAACCTTTCTTTTCAATTTTAACTATATGATTATAATGTTTTTTCCAAATGTCAATGGACCTTTTCTTCAAAAGAGGAACAATATCAGAACAAGCATGGACATCTAGATTACTGCTAGAATCGGGGACTATAGTAGCACAATTTGTTATGGTTCTAGCTAAAAAGTCAGCTCTCTCATTACCTATGACACCAACATGAGACGGTACCTACATAAAAGAAACATTGAAATTATTTATTGATATTAATTCCAACCATAACTGTTTGATTGCAGCAATCAAATAGTTAGTGTTAGCATTAAATTTATTATTTTTTAGATTTTCCAAAACACTCATACTATCACTGACTATTACCCATTTAAGACTACCACTATTTTTGTGTTTTACGTGTTTCAAAGCGGCAAGATTAGCCACAGCCTCAGCCTCAGTGTGAATATGCTTGTGTTTGAATTAATTTTATAACCAGTTCCAATATTTAACAAACTATCAAAAACAGCAAAAGAAACAGCAGACTCATTTTTGGACCCATCAGTAAAGAGAAATCATCAAATTCAGAGAATTTACTATAAACATCTTCTTTTGAGAACAAATTATGATCAATAATAATGTTGATTGCAGGAAAGTGACTTTGAAAGACTCCAACATAACATGGCAGAACAGAAGACCTATGTATTTGCAAAGTTTCAAGAAAATTTATGAATTGTATCAAGCCCTGCAATATGTAAAATATTCTCCGCTAGATGCTTACTCCACTTTCATTAAAATTTTACACACTACTATAAATAAGTGCCTTCCAAACCACTATTTATCTATGTCTTGCCCTACTACTATCAACAGTAGTAGCACTACTACTGGTGCTACTACTACTAATAGTACACCTCATAGGAAATTCAAAAATCCTCCTCTTCCTTGGTGGAACAAAGCATGTACAGATGCTGTTTAAAATTCTAAATCTGCATATGTTAACTTCAAAAACAATCCCTCAGATGAAACATATATTGAATTTAAGCGTTTGCAAGCTTTAAAAAACTCTCCTTGAAAACGGTTAGATCCAATAGTTGGATAGAATTGTGCAACTCCTTTAATCGATGTACTCCCTTGTCGACAATCTGGAATTTTATGAGAAAATTCAATAAAACATATTCCTGGTCAAATAACGATGATAGTTGGATTTTAGATTTTCTTCGTAAGTACACTCCTGATTATGTAAATAACAAAACAAACATTCCTTCCGTTAGTGGTACAAATTCTGTCAATAGTTTCTTGACTGATGCCTTCACAAAAAATGAGTTAATTGCTGCCCTATATTCTAGAAAGGATAGTGCTTTTGGTCTTGATGGTGTTCCTTACATGATGTTAAAAAAGCTTAGCTGTATGGACATGTTTCTATTAATATTAAATAATCTTTGGCTAGCTAATGATATACCAAATTCTTGGAAGTCTGATTGTATAGTTCTCATATTAAAACCAGATAAGCCGCAATCTAGTCCAGACTCCTATCGCCCTATCGCATTAACATCTAGTGTAGGAAAAGTATTTGAACAGCTATTAAAACAAAGACTAGAATTTTATATAGAAAAAAATAACCTTTTACCCTTTAATCAATATGGCTTTCGTAGGGGTATGTCTGCTCGGGAAAGTATTTGTCAATTACAGCTTGATATTCAAAGAAGTTTGAATAATAATTATTTTTTGATGTCTGTGTTCTTTGATGTTTCTGGAGCTTTTAATTATGTAAATGTTGATGTTTTGGGCAATGAACTACTTTCTATTGGGATTCCAACCAAAGTGGTTCATTGGGTTCAAAAATTTTTGACTGAAAGGGAAATCTTTGTTAAATATAATGGTTTATTATATGGTCCAAGATTTGCTTCAGTTGGTACAAACCAAGGTGGTATTTTGTCTCCGTTAATCTTTATTCTTTATATTCGCCGTTTGAACATGGTCTTGGGTTCTGATGTTAAAAATCTTCAATTTGCTGATGACTTAGTAGTTTACACATCTGGTAAAAGTTTGGCTCATGTTACAACTCTTATTAATAAGTCGTTGGAAGGTTTGTTTTCTTATTTCTCATACTTAAATCTTGAAGTTAATGCTTCAAAATCAAAACTGTTGGTATTCGAAAATGTTTGCAGTTCTACCCCTGTTATTGTTTACAATCAAGTTCCTATTCCTGTCTCTTATGAAGTTAAGTTTTTAGGTGTAACTTTCACTCAAAACCTTTCTTGGAAAAAATATATTGATTTAATAGCTTCTAGAGCAAATAAAGCCTTCAATATTTTGAAATCATTATGTAGAACAACTTGGGGAGCTGATCCCAAGGTACTGTTGATGTTGTACAAATCTTTAATTCGAAGTCATTTAGAATATGGTTTCCTTTGTTTTGCTAATGACAGTAGGCTGGTTGATGTCTTAGAAAAAATTCAAAATAAAAGCTTGAGACTTATAACTGGAGCATTTAAAAGCACTCCCAAAAATGCAATGCAAGTTGAATGTAGACTTCTTCCCTTAAGTATAAGGTTCTCATATTTAAAAGACAGATTCATATTGAAACTTTACAGTAAAATTAATAATCACCTCTTTCTAAACTTAAAACTTGCTCCACCTCCTCCCATACGTAATTCTTTTCGATTTCAAAGTCAAGACAGCTCCAAATCAACAATTCGCTCATACATTTCCAATCCACACTTTTAAAGTTAGGATAAATTGGAGAATGTATGATACAATTATTATACACACATCCCTATTTACATTATTATTATTTACAAAAAAAAAATATTATTACAGGAAGATGATAGCTACTGCCAAGAGGATCGTTATGGACGGACCAGTTACAAGAAAGGGCTAAAGATGAGGAAACTAATGATAGATCCAAAGCATTTAAACGCCATGACAGAGATCCAACAGTTGTTACATGACCATTATTTAATAATACCAATTCACTATTGTCAATTATATCTAAAATGTCTCTGCCTCTCGAATCTATTTGTGTGACATCCCCAATGAGTGTGATGAGCGTTAAAATCACCGGCAAAAATCATTGGTTCAGGTATTGAATCTATTAGAGATTGAAATTTAAGTTTATCAAAAGATGGCGTAGAATTTGATGGGCAATAAAAACTAACAATACTTATTTCTACATTATGTATACAGTTATTCTAACACAAATGTTTTGTAAAGAATCATCAGAATAAGTATTAATTTTCCTGTAATCTATACTATTGTGAATTAAAATAGCTACTCCATTATGTTGGTTGCCTAAATCATTTCTTTCAGTTATATATCCTTTAATATTAAAAGTTTTAATAGGTGTAAGCCAAGTTTCAGAGATTACTGCTATGTGAATGTTATTATCATATAAAAATTTTGAAAGTAAAATCTTATTGCTATTTATACTCTGGGCGTTCCATTGCAGAATGTTAAGATCCATTTACTGGAAAAGAAGAGCTGTTTCGGAGAGTAAGGTGTAAAGTTTCTTTAATCGAGGTAGAGTTTATAGGGTTGTCTTTTTGGTTCAATATTAATTTGGTGACAGCGTTGGTTAAAATGTTCATAAAAAATCAGATTTTGTTAGATTTTCCAACTGAGTTTCAATATTTCTCATTGATAATTGAGGAAAAGTATTTTCTTTAAAAAGTTCTGAATATGTGGTAGCTCTGGATTTTATTTTATTTTCTTCAAGTTTGGCTTTCTTTTGTGGACAAGAATTAAAAATAGCAACGTGGTTGCCACCACAGTTTATACATTTGGCATCTTTTTGGTCAACTGTACAAGATTTAAAATTATGTGAACCTGAGCATATGGAACATACTTCAGAATTTTTGCAATATTGTGCAATATGCCCAAACTTCAAACAGCGCAAACACTGCTTCACCGGCGGTACGTACACACTTACCTCATGTCTCCACGAGTCAAGGTATACGTACTGCGGGAGCTCTGTAGAGGCAAACGTCACCGCGACAGTCTGCGTGGGCTGGTACGAGACCGCACCACCCTCACTCCACACTCGTTGCATGAAACGCCGGACTTGAATGACATTACGGGAGCTGCCAATTAAAGTTGAAATCTTTTTATTCGATAAATCAGTGGGTACTGACTGAGGTAAGAACCCCAGTCACCTCTGTGTCACTCGCCGGAATTGAAGCTTTGAGAGCAAGATCATCTAAAAGTTTCCTGTTCTGTAAAAAGACATTTGCATTGTTTGATAAGTCGAAAGTAATACCAATTTTGTACTTGTTGATAGATTTAAGATGGAGTATACCAGTCACGCAATACTTGCGTATAGCGTGAGAAATGGCAAGTGTGTCTTTGTCGGTGAATGGCTTTTCTTCTTTGTGGGAGATGAAAACTATATATTCCGTTTTTTTGCAATTTTCAGGGCACTTTCTAGAGTACCCTGGTACCTTATATATTTGATACTTTGACGAAGCATCTTCTTCGTCAGATGGCGAGTCACTTGGCGGAGGCCCATCAGGAGGGTCAGCCTTTTTCCGCTTCTTGCTACCCCCCATGACTCCAACACTTTCACATATAAAACAAACTATTTACTATCTATTTACACCGATATAAACTAAAAATGTACACTAATTATAATACACTTTGAATTTTATAAAATTGGGCGCCTTTCACTATCAAGGTTCCCACGCTTTTTCCTTTGAAATAATGAGGGATTTTCGTAGCGTCAAAAATCAATACTTAAAAATCTGCTAGATGGCGTTGACCGATCTAAGTCAGGTAGATTTTTATTTAGGAAAAAGGCTGGTTTTAGCGTTTACTTTGTTATAATGTTTATGCTAAGCATGTTTTTGATTCACGCGTACTAACTTACTAAGTGGTAATTTTTTAACAATTTAGTGATCATCAAGACGTTTTTTCTGCAATTTGAAACTTGCTAATTTGTTACGTATGTACTTACACAACATGTCTGTACACATAATATTACAATTTCTTTTTTATACTCAATGATTTCGACGCAATATTTGTATAGCTTAGATAAATAGCGCCATCTATCAACATACAAAAAACCAAAAAATTTGAAATGTCAGAAAACCCCTTATTATTGTAAAAATAATTTAATTTTATCCGAACTGTTACTGAATTGACAACATTTCATAAATTTTACATGCACTTTTTTCACTTCCACAAAGAACATATAAAAAAGAAGACACGTATTTTTTCTTTTTCATTTCTTTTCATTAATTTCCCTTGAATTAATCTCTTTAAAAACTCTCTATTCCAAAAGAGCGTAAGTACAAGAGTAAGGATGTGCGATATCATGCCTTTGCCGTTTTTCAACTTGAGTGGTGAGTGATGACGCTTTCACTATTCAATAGTTTTTTTTTATTTTTTATTAAACAGTACTGTACCGTTGTCCAAAGCCTTTATTATATGAGAGTAGCATCCAGTTTCCGGCCCGAGTACGTCACATGACTTCTGGTCCTGATCACGTGATCTGCATTTCCGCCGCACCGCCATCCCCACTTTGCGACACTAGCGCCACCATGGGCAGCTCGAAGGATTGTTCGATGTCTTTGTCATTGGCGTTTTAGTTTCTGACCGAGACGGTCGCGTTGAATAAGCTCCGCTAATTCGTGGCCGTCTCACTAATGCCCAGTACTTAGGAATCTAAATGTTCCGAGACAATATTAAAATTGTATAAGTAATCATCACTAGAATAAGTGTTTTTTGCTGTTAAAATCATAGCAAACCAAAATAATGTTAGTAATTCTACTATAAAGTAGGAATTTTTCTGTTATTTTAAACGGTGCTACCGTTCGGAGATAGATTTAAATCAATCTACCTCAAAGTATAAAATAATATTTTTTTGCTTTTACTAACGTTAATTTCGTTAGATGTCTAAGCATTTACAGATTAAATTGGTCTGGCCGCGGGGACGATAGAAATCGAGGAAAACAGGACATCAGAAGCAGAACCAGGATGCGGGTAATAAGAGCTATAAACGATCTAAGTAAGGTTTATCGTAGTCATCGAGGTAAGGATTACAAAATTACGTGAGTACCTACTAATTTATTCAGAACTACTGTCTTCAACATGTTTGTGCAACATTTTTATCGTAATTTATACGAAATTGCAGTTTTACTTAGTTTATGTAATAAGAATACATTCAGGTAAAAATCTAAATAATATTTTTCGATATTTTTACCAAAAAAGTATCGTGAATTTATATTGTGCCTTACAGAAGTCTATTTCAGGTATGAAATATATCAAATAGTTATGTAATATGCACGTATGCAGCGCATATGTATTAAGAAAATAGCATCTAATTGAAAAGTAAAAACTACTGGTATACGATCCCAGCTTATCCCAAGACTTCGTTCTTAAAGCTCTGATCCTCAGACACTACGACGAGCTGCAGATTTGTAGAAAGAAAAATGTATACAGAAAAGTTTGTGGAAATACTTAACCAGGATCGCATCCTACACCGTAGATCGATCCATGGTATTTTATTTCTAAGAGACACAGACTCTGTAATCAAAGTCTCAAGAAGTCTATTTGAGCCATGAACACATGCAGGCACCGCCTCATAAGCTCCACATGATGTGTGCTCCGATACGCTGTGTACAAAAGTCATAATGACCCAGGTAAGTACTTAGATAGCGCAATGAGAAGAGAAAGACAAAAATATTAATTAAAGCAAGGTTGGAGTCACAGAATCCAGATCCTACTCTAATCCCACCGGGATTAAAGGAATACTTAAGTATAAAATGTTCAATGACATAGTAAGTATCCTATCCGAGCTTCATCTGTTCCGTCAAAACTGTGAACTTGCTACTATGGATGGCTTCGCCACCTATCTTATCCGAGCTAAAGGTTTCCATCAAAACAATTAACTTATTTATTAAATGCAATGGCCCCGCCACCTAGTCTGCATAAGCCGAAAATTTCCATCACAGTAATTAACTCAATGGGATACGATGGCTCCGCCACCTATCCCGCAAGAACTAAAAGGTTCCATCAAAACAGTTAACTTATTAGGATACGATGGCTCCGCCACCTATCCCGCAAGAACTGAAAGGTTCCATCAAAACAGTTAACTTACTAGGATACGATGGCTCCGCCACCTATCCCGCAAGAACTAAAAGGTTCTATCAAAACAGTTAACTTTTTATAATACTATGGCTTGCTCCACCACATATCCTGCGCGAACTGAATGTTTAGTTCCAGCGTTTCATGGGTTTGACATGCACTAATTAATACTAACAATAGATATCGGTATCAAACACGACATACATGTGGAATGTACACATCCAGTTCCAGTCTAATGTCTTTCGGACAGTCACCCAACTGGTTGCTAGCTAACACTAGGTTTTCAGTTATGCTGTCATGGCGATTGGCAAAGGTTTGTCACAAACATTTAGATCCAATATGCAAGCTTATGCAAATAACTTGCTTGTCCTCCGACGCATGGTTAATTAAAAAAAAAGTGTTAAAAACACTAACACAAACAAACAAGTATCATAAACTACAAAGTTATAGTAAGCGTAATAACGCCCGATGGCATTGCGCAGGCCTTCACTACACAAACTAATAAATATAATTATTATAGGATCGCGTCAACTGCATCCTTGTAATAGCAAAATGGCTTTACGACTAAAAATAACAGATTGCACCGAGTGCGTGCACCCTCCTTTGTGATAGCGAAGCGACTTCTCTCTGGTAACCCGAAAACCAGGCTGATAAGTAAATTTACCCTACCTACATAATATCTGCAGAAGATGCCAAGACATCTGGCCTGGATAATAAACAAATAAAAGTCTATCTCGCCTGTACAAAAACTCATTTAATAATGTGTTGACTATGTATGTAATAATACTCGTACTTACGAGTACAGTCGTAGTAAATCATTACGAATTTTTGTCGAAGCCAAAAGCCGTTTACGCAGAATTAATTGCCATGCCAGTAGGTACATACGTACGTTGGTGATAATAACAATGCTATACGCCTATAGCGCATTAGCAACTAAGTTCAAGTTTTAATTGCAAACGAGTTTCTAAATCATAAATAGGTGAGGCTAGTACCTACATAAATCAGGTTTATTTAATAAAAGAAAAGAAAAACAAAGACATGCATGAAATAAAAATAAATAAACTTAAAACCTACTTAATCAAAATTAAACCCGTGTCCTTTAGGTAAGGAGGCGAGGATGCTGGCTGCGTTACCGCGTTGGATGGCTATTCTTATCCTTTGAGCGAGGAACGAGCCAGCTTTACTATTTGCCAAAACAGAATTTAATTTAGGTGCAATTTTTCCAAAAAGTAATTTAGCGGATGGCCCTCACGGTCCAAAAGTTTCGACGCCAAACGGCGCAAACACATAATCACTTGCAAGTGATGCATACTTGCGACGTTTGGCGTTTTCAGCTAACTCCGCCGCCGCTCCAGCTTTAAGCGATGACTCCCTGAGATGACATGGGGCCAAAGTATCAACGCAAGTTGCGTCCCAAACTAAGGCCCGACCCCGCTCCCAGAGAATGAGCGTAAGGCCATCGGGTCTCTTGCCATCATCACGTACCAAACCACGTGGTTCCAACGTGGAAGGAACATTGATGCTGGCAAGAGCTCTCCTGATGGCGTCATTAAGAGTAGCGTGGCGGGCGAGACGCCCAGCACTTTGCTGGCAACAAAGACAGTGGAGACCATATTTGTCGACCTCCTTGCCACAAGGACACGTAAAAACTTCACAAATAGGGGTACCAAGGCGTAGACCCACACACACCCGGAATGACTCACTATCAAAAAGGGTGCCCAAATTTTTTATGGTAAAGCATGAAGCCAGTGGTCTGAATCTTTGCAGGAAACTGCCAAGAGCCTAGCACGATAACAATCACTGACAGAATTTTGAAGTAAAGAATTAAAGGTCTCTCTCGCAAGAGGGACATCCCAGAGTTTTTGTTGATGACGTTCCTTTGGGATGTCTGCACTAGGACAGATTCCTTGCCAAAACTCCTCCGCCTCTCTCACCTCAGAGAGCTGGCGAGAATGTTTTAAAATTCTTCCAGCTAAAACGGAAGTGCTGTGGAGAGAGGAGAGAAAGGCGGGAAGGGCAACACTAGAAATTTGACGAATTCCGACGCCACCGAAACGAATAGGAAGCGAAGCCTGAACCCAAGAATCATTGTCAAAATGCAAATTTAGATTTTTTTCCAAACAATTTCTAAGGGTGGTATCAAACATTTTTAAGTAATCCGTTTTTTTCCAGATTGGACTAGCACGAAGGTAATAAGTAAATTTAGGCACAAAAAGACAAGATTTTAGGATTGTATAAGCAATGTGAGAATTTAGATGTTCCAATCTGGGGGCTATAAATAATAGGATTGTATAAGCAATGAGAGAATTTAGATGTTCCAATCTGGGGGCTTTTTTTTTATTTTTAATCTGGGGGCTAAAAGGGTGAAATCATTCATTTTTTTGTCAAGAAAAGGTACGATGCCGGTATCCAGAAGAGGGGCACCTAGAAGGCAAAGCGACTCAGAATTTAGAATTTTGATGTTTGGAGCAAATGAGTTAAATTTATCAATGATATCCTGACGGGAACCAGAGGGAACATGGTCATTAATAAATAGTTCACATTACGAAAGATTGAGTTCTAGGCCTATTTTCTTGAAGCTGTCTATAATCCGAACGAGGTCCTGAAAAACAGTATCTGCTTTGCCACCGAGAGAGCCATCATCCAGATACCAGGCATTGAATTTAGAATTTAAGGATGAAATGACAGGGTGGATGCCTAAACTAAAAAGGGCTGGACCTAAAGGATCACCTTGCTGAACGCCGACTGCAGAAATAATCGAATTTTCATTGTAAAATAAATTTGATGGCGTATTGTAACATTGAAATACAAAAGGATAAATCTGAGACGTATGAGCTTGAACTTCATTCAGCATGGCAATCCTATCAAGGGAGTTGAAAGCATTCTTCACGTCAACTTTTAAAAAAACGTCAGATTCGTCATCACAGGCGAGAAAATTACGAGCGGAATGAACCACAGCTTCGCAACCTCCTCTACTGCCAAAACCAAGTTGAATAGGTTGAAAAATTTCCTTCAATGGTGAAGATAGTTCCCGACAGGCTAATTTGGCTGCAAGACGCCGGAAGGTGCATCCAATAGCAATCGGACGAATGCCACCATCTTTTTTTTGAAATGCACAGAGTCTTGCACCAAATAAATATGGCAGGAAACTTTCAACAACTTTGCCAGATAAGAGGAGGTTATAAAGTTTAGTAATATTTGAAAGTAAAGTTCTACCGGCGTCAGCAGCGGAAGCACTAACCAAATCCTTAAGGTGTTGGGGAGTGATGCCGTCGATGCCGCCGGCAGAACCACGCCGGCAGCAAACGTGTCGCTGTCATCAAGAATCTGAAATGGATTAAAATTTTGAGAAGGAGGAACAGGGGAAGAAGGAGAATCTGGACGTGAGGGATGCTTACAACGAAGGCTCTCAAGAGTTTCCTGAGTAGGGGGAGCGAGCGTGTCGTCGGAAAACAAAAAACGAGCTGCGTTCTTTAGGTCGCCTTCCATTACCTTATTTTCAACTTATCGAAAAATATTCGATTTCGAAGAAACCAAAGGTGATGAGCGGAATTAAAGGGATGGATTGCGTGAAATTGAGGCATTATCTAAAAGTGCACGGGTTAAAGATTTAGACGGTGAGTTTACATGTAGAAATGAGTATGAAAATGTAAAAAGGTTTTGCCAGGCAGTTTCAGTGTTGAGGAGACAATTTTGTATGAATGTAGAAAGGCATTTAGCGATCGCAATTCTAGCTCCCCTTGAGATTCTTTTGACCACTGGAGTAGATTGGTGGAGGTGAGTGATAGCAGATTCGAAAGATGGAGTAGGAGCTATTGAAGGAATTAAAGTAGAAGGAAGAGGGAGAGATGAGGGTAAATTAGAACTATTGTGACACCGGGCAATATGAATATTAAGGCCCCTCTTACCTTTAAAAAGCCTATTTGAATTACATTCATACTATATACTGCCATACAATACATAGTATAAAGGAACATGATTTAGCAATAAATCTGTTCTATTGAAAAGTCTGTACTTTTCGTAAGTATTCTATATATTCCAAATGGAAATAGTCAACCTGACTAATCATATTCACCTTGTTGAACCTACCTTTGAATCTCGCAATACTATTAACGATTAGTGAATTAGTGCATGTAAAGGGTTTCCACGACTGTCCGCAGTCAACCAGGTATCTCATTCATTCTAGTACCGCTAGATCCCACTCCTAGAGTCTGGCTAACAAAGGCTGAACCTAGCTATTCTGGGAATGGCAGCACTAAGTCTCAAACTGTAGTTTTCTACCGCTGAATAAAATCTCCTACCTAGCTGCGAAAGCCAGCTTCGTTACAAAAGTACATATAACAGATATCGAAACTTTTTGATACATAGATTTCTTACACTACCCAAGATTAACTGCATGAAATGTTTTCTTTGTTGGCGCGCAAACTTAAACAGAGTTCCTGTTCACTCTAAAGCAAGCGGTGATTTCTTCAAAATTTGGAGATAAGAACTTTGGATTAGACGTTTCCATGGTAATCATGCCTTTGTGATACAATTATTTGAACGGAATGGCTATGTGGCAATGTTAAACATTGTTATACAGAGTCAGATATATTATATATAATGGCCAATAAACCATGTTTTGTTTCTGGTCTAAGGTCGTGTGACTGACCTGTGACACCAACCTCAATAATAATACCAGTATTGTAAGCAAACATAAATTACAGTAATTCAGACGCTAAGTACCTTCCTACAATGCTATTTAAAATTGATTAAAAAGGCTCGTTGTAAATAATGATCACGAATTCAAAACCCTCAGTCATAAGGTGTACGACTATGGAAAGACACTATTTTTAAGATAAATTAATAAGCAACCTTTCTTTTCTGACATAGGTATTTCCCTTCCTTTCTGCTGTTCATGAAATACCCTTGCCGTGGTAACTTACATTATACGATTTATTTTGTGTACTAAAGCACTAAAATAAATCATAAAACAATTACTTAGACAGTTGGAAAAGCATAACCTTACCAACAACTGGAACGCGATAAATAAGTACTCCTTCATTAAATGAAATTAATTTGTCCCTGTATGGATGGTATACCTATAATTAGGTCCCAATGCAAACCCTACCACTTCATTGCAGCAAAAAGTGGACGAGTCAGTGCTAAAAAGCTGGTTGTATCATCGTAAAATTGCTGATTTCGAAATGCCGATACACTACCTGACAATGAATCCTTTTTTAGGCATTAGAGCACATTCTTGAACTCCGTCCAGTTAAACCCTCACAGGAATTGGTCAAATTCGCTTACGCATTGCTGCAAACTTACAAAATAATTTGCGTGCGCGCAGACATTAATTTATAAAAGCGATTATGAGTGGTGTTACTTGTCTTCGTTTAGGCATAAGTTTGTGCTCGAAACTTTTGTTTTTAGTACCACGTAAAGTAAACAAAAGAAATGACAAACACTTGCAATGCAAAACAAGTGGGTAAGCAAGTGTATCTTGCCCTAGGTCCCTATTCGTTCTAGTCACTCAAAGCATCGGCTAATATTGGCCTACCTAAGCAATCGTTTTTGAATCCACCCTAGAAGAAACATATTTTTTGCTAAAATAGTACATTGCGACTCTGACGGGGTAAATAAAGCCAAAATATCACAAATCGTGATTAATAGGTAAGGTTAACAGCACTACAAAGCCTGGACTTGCATATGTCCAATTTAAGGTGTTTTATGAGAGGTTTGTTGGCATAACAAAAACATAATTACTATCTGTAGACCATAAAGTTAATATTCCTAACGGAATAGAGGAACAAACACGAGCTGTCAAACGAAACCGAAATTGGATGACATTTGTGTGTGTAAAATTGTTCATGAATGTGTGTCAGTGATGTTTGTCATGTCCCTGTATGTACTGTTACATTAGTATCGATATCGATAAAATTAAGTAACATTAATAGTAGGTATTAATAAAACTAAAATAGGATGGGATGGGATTTTTATGGCTGAAAATATGCTTCTGGAGTGAAGTAGAAACATTTAAGAAAAACTCAGAAGATACGGTTGTTCTAAAAATAATTAGTGTAATGAAAAATGTTGTTGTTTAAATCGTTTATTTAAAAAAACTTATAGAGATTACGAGACCCTTACATCTGCCAGAAATGCCAGACTGCATAGAATTTTTTCAGCAGTAGTTCTCGTCTTATTTTTTAGGCACTGAAATAAGAAAGTAGGAACACTCTAAATCATTTCTTATCTATTACATTACCAATTAGTCTATTACTACGACTATATTGTCAGTGCGAAGGAAAATTGCTAAAGTATGAAATCTATTTTAGAGAAAAATGACAAACCAATTTTGATAAAAATGAATTTGATAAGACGATTCTAGATATCATTTCTCATATTGATTTGACAAACCATTTTGATTCATGTCATGCCTCTGGTACAATATCTCTGTAAACATAGGACGAAACTGTACGTCTAGGCTTTATCTTGACCTGTCATAAAGAAATAGAGAACATATGATCTAGTCCCAAACAGTAACTATTATACAGGGTGTGGCGTAAATAGTGGTCCAAAGCAAAGGTGTGGATACACTGTACACTGAAGCACCACATACCAGTATTTAAAAAAAAATTATGTACAGGGTTTTCAAAAAAAAAAAAATTTTTAATTTTTTTAGAAATCGTTACCTTGCCTTACAAATTTGGTTATAATTTCCAAAAATGACGGTTTTTTTTTATCCATTTTTTTATTATTATTGCTGATCACTTGTACTTAGTACTCCATTCGTTTTTTTTTTTACAAACTGAATTTAATAAAAAAAATTAAGTTTCTTTCAAAATTCAATACTCACTGCTAGCAAATCGTTTGACTTTCAATGCTTTTGGTGCAAAAAAAATGTACCACACTGTCAGTGCCCATTGTTTAAAAAAAATGCCCATCTTTTGCAGATTCTAAAATGGTGCAACAATAAGTGTTACGACTTACAGGAAAAAAATTATTGCTTTTCGAAACAAAAAGGAGCCCAATTCAGAAAAACAATTTATTTGAAGTTCAAGGGTTTACAAGGGTTGTAATTTTTTTCTGTGTGGTCCAAAGCAAAGGTGTGGATACACTGTACACTGAAGCACCACATACCAGTATTTAAAAAAAAATTATGTACAGGGTTTTCAAAAAAAAATTTTTTTTTAATTTTTTTAGAAATCGTTACCTTGCCTTACAAATTTGGTTATAATTTCCAAAAATGACGGTTTTTTTTTATCCATTTTTTTATTATTATTGCTGATCACTTGTACTTAGTACTCCATTCGTATTTTTTTTTTTTATAAAAAAAATGGATAAAAAAAAACCGTCATTTTTGGAAATTATAACCAAATTTGTAAGGCAAGGTAACGATTTCTAAAAAAATTAAAAAAAAAAATTTTTTTTGAAAACCCTGTACATATTTTTTTTTTAAATACTGGTATGTGGTGCTTCAGTGTACAGTGTATCCACACCTTTGCTTTGGACCACTATTTACGCCACACCCTGTATAATCTGGGACACAATCATAAGTAGACCTTCGTATCCAATGAAACATCAGCAGAAGAACAGTATTATTTTATTTAAGCTTACCAGAACAAAATTAGTTGGAATTGCAGATTTCTTTAAATTTCGTTTTGCTCCTCGCGTCTTGAAATATATTTGTTCGAAGTTCTTACTGCAAATAGTTGATTTTTTGTCTGGAACCTAATTAAGACGATTAATTTATTTTACCCATGTATTTTTTTTTCAAGTTAGTCGGAAATCTAAAAGATACATTTATTACAAATACTTACTACTATTATAACAGTCAAAAACTGCATCGATCGGCTAAGTGTCTTAAATAGTAAGCTGATTCATATCTAAACTTCATATAGGTACTTTAAAAACAGTAATACATATTATTCGTTTAATGCGTGATACGAGGGTCAAACTGAAAGTTCTTAGAAAATCAAAAACTGATTACATTAGCCAGTTATTAGTTTTATTATATCTTTTCAAAATATTGTCCATTGACGTCAACACACCGCTGCATGCGATGGAACCACTGGGAAAAGCACTTTGCCCACTCGTCCTTAGGGGTCTCTTCAATGGCATCGCGATACGCAGCCACCGCTTCTTCAGCATTCATAAACCGCTTTCCTTTAAGTTTTTCTTTAATTTTTGGAAATAAATAAAAATCACAAGGCGCGAGGTCGGGGCTATACGGCGGGTGACCCAGTAATTCAACGTTTGATGTCGCCAAATAGTCGATCGTTCGCTTGGCGGTGTGCGACGAGGCGTTGTCGTGGTGAAGGAGGATCCTACTGCGAGGTCGTTTCTCTCGAACTTTTTCCATGACAAGTGGCAAACAATTGGTAGTGTACCATTCTGCAGAAACTGTTTTTTGATCCTCTAACACAATTGTTGCGAAATGACCTATCCTTCCAAAGAACGAGGCCACCATTTTTTTTTCCCGCACTTCGATCTCTCTTCACTTTAGTTGGCAACTCCTCGAAAGGAAACACCCACTGAGCAGATTGTCTTTTGGTTTCAGGATCATAACAGTAAATCCAGCTTTCTTCACCTGTTAGTATGTCGAACACAGCATTTGAGTCACCTCCGTTAAATCTTTCAATCATTTTACGGCACCAATCCACACGATGGAGTTTTTGAGCCTTAGTCAAATTATGAGGTATCCACCGGGCGCAAAGCTTCCTGACCGCTAAATGTTCGTGGAGGATTTTGTGCACTTGACTCATACCGATGCCTAAGCTTGTCCGAATCTGCTGATAGGTCACTCTTTTGTCAGTCTCTATCATACGCCGCACAACACAGATGTTATTTTCAGTCGTCGCCGTAGAAGGCCGTCCCTCACGTACATCATCAGTGAGATTAGTGCGACCACGTTTAAACTCATTAAACCAGTTGTAAACAGTCGCACGAGATGGGGCTTCATCGTGAAAGGCCAATCGTAGTCTATCATAACTTTCTTGTTGACTTAAATGACATCGAAAGTCATAAAAAATCATTGCACGAAAATTTTCTCGTGTTAAATTCATTTTGACGTGACACAGACAATTTTCAATTTGCCGCCAAGTCGTAAAACAAATGATAAATGAATGAAATATATACTCAGTAATATTGGCAAAGAGTTCTATTTTCAAATTTTAGAATATTTTTTTTATTATATTGTTTATAAGTGGCCAGTTCTAAGAACTTTCAGTTTGACCCTCGTAGAAACGAAATATCGATAACTTGATACAGCCCTAGTGTAAAACGAAAATTATTTCTTTACAAAAAATATTCGTAAATTCTGCATTATGTGTATTGGATCTTTGCTTCTTACATTAATAAATGTTTAAAGAATATAATAAGTGCTTAGTATGGTAATTATCATCATACTAAGCACTTAAAATTCGAAACGCATTGGCAAAAATAAACCTAAAATAGGTGGTGTCGATTTAGAACAATTTACCTGTGAAATGAACATTTTTCGTGGTTATTTCACTGTATCGTACAACAATCAATTACATAACAAGTCACCACGTTTCACCAAGAAATATTTCAAAAAAATATCCACGATTTCATGTAATATTTGAAAAATTCAAATAGCTGAAATTCTCAGCGTGCCGATAAGTGCCGACAAACTTTGACGTTTCCAAAAACGGTTCTGTTACGTCTTATCACACATCTCTTTTTATCATACAGTGTTGCTGCTAGAGACATCTCGCTCGCTCAGCCCTGTGTTCCTCTATTCCGTTAGGAATACTAACTTTATGCTGTAGACTATCAGATTCGTTGTTTTTCCGACTCAAGTATGTTTCTTTTTCTTTCGAAACTTAGAAAGAATAACCCTTACAGTCGCAAGTGCTAGTGGGGTCTTGTTTTTATTTTGCTAACAAATCGTGATTACTTGCATGTTAAATAAGACCACATTATTTTAATAACTCGACGAAACTAGACAACTCGAGTCTACACGTTAGTTGCACATGAATGTAAAGTGACTTGTGATGTAACCTGGCTATTGACTGAGTTAAAGAAATGATACAACATACATTTAGGAGTAACTTAGGAGATTCGCAAGTGTAAATCTATTAATCAAACACTAGATAAGTTTGGCGCAACTGGATTTAGGAAGGCAAAGGGGAGTGCTTCCTACCGACCGGTTGTTATGGTCGGGGACCAAGGTCCAATGGTCACCGTCTTGGTTTATCTATATGTAGTCAAGCTCGTGCTAAATCTTACATATCGCGGTTTGTGTTGTATGGAGCGGGCTATCAGCGCCATCTAGCCTGTAGGAGCCGAGTCAGGGCGTCGCGTCTTGAAGTTGCTTGCTAGTGTTAGCGACAGTGGTAAGATGTCGCTACACCACTCCCCCCGAAGAACCGGAGGTTGATTGAGCCAGGATGGTTGAGAGCTCAGCAGTCTGTGCGTAGTGAGCTTGCAAGTGCTAGTGCTTGTTGAGTCCACGATGTGCCGGGATGAGCATGCGCGATGTCCACGGTGAGTTGGGATGGGCATGCGTAATGTCCACGGCGAGTCGGGATGCGCGATGTCCACGGTGAGTCGGGATGAGTGCGCGATGTCCACACGATGAGTCGGGATGTACATGCGTAATATCCACAGTGAGTCGGGATGAGCATGTGTGATGTCCACGATGCGTGCGGGAGAGCTCGAAGTCCACAGTGAGTCGGGATGATGAGCTGGATGAGGCTGCCGAGGAACCAGGTAGAACCGGTGCGGTCTGCGGTGGTGTCCTTAAGGCTGGTGAGCTGGCTTGCAGGAGACTGCTGGCTGGATGCTGCTGGCTGGGTGCTGTTGGCAAGGGAGAAGGCGACGATGATGATGACGACGGTGAGGCTCCATGCTCCAGTGTAGATCACGTCGGGGTCACCACTTTGGCGCAACTGGATTTAGGAAGGCAAAGGGGAGTGCTTCCTACCGACCGGTTGTTATGGTCGGGGACCAAGGTCCAATGGTCACCGTCTTGGTTTATCTATATGTAGTCAAGCTCGTGCTAAATCTTACATATCGCGGTTTGTGTTGTATGGAGCGGGCTATCAGCGCCATCTAGCCTGTAGGAGCCGAGTCAGGGCGTCGCGTCTTGAAGTTGCTTGCTAGTGTTAGCGACAGTGGTAAGATGTCGCTACATAAGTCTTATACCTAATTCCTCTGTAAGATTTGTTCTTTATTATTGATCACATTGGCAAGCATACACAGCGCCACCAGACGATAATAAACACGTCTCTCATATAATAAAGGCTTTGAATAACGGTACAGTACTGTTTAATAGCGACGTTTTACCTGAAAATAAAACGTTTATTAAACATACTTACCTTATTCAAAGCCTTTATTATATGAGAGTATAAATAACACTCAGTGTTTTTCTTATTTAAAGTCCAATAGGGTTGTATTTGGTAGTAGTAAGATATCGATTTCGATAGTAAGCACGTATTTCAAAATACACAAGTTTAAGTAAAGAAGTAGACGAATAATCTTAGTGAGTTTTTTTCTACAAGCACAATTTTGTTAACAAAAGCTTACGTTGCAATTTTCCTTACTTAATTTTTTATAGATTCTTAAGCCATGACATCAAAACCAAAGTATATAATTAAAGAAACTTTTATGATTTTGTCACTAAATCAGATAATGCATGTATTTTTTTTAGCAATCCTAAAATTACTATACTGAAACTATCGATACTCACTCACTCATCATAGTGTCAGTGTCAAATGTCAATGTCATAATGACAACCAGGCAAAGGCAAGAACCCTTATAATGCCAGTATCATAGTACCTTTCAGAATTTTTTAAATATCTCTGTAATTTTAGCGTAAAAAAATATTGAAATATTTTTAACGTATTGAGCTTCGCCAATTCTCGAAACGGTTTTCGAATTTTACATTAAAAAAATACTGCTTGTAAAACGATTTTATTCGATTTAGTTTCTTAAAACAGGCTAAACTCTCAGAAAAAATATAAAATAAATACCCCTAAAACCACTTTACATACCGAATTATGATGTTCATTTACCGCACTTGGATAGAAGCGCCAAATTGTCCAAGAAAATCGCAAATATATTGCCGGTAATATTGCCGTACTCATAGATAATTTGATACCGATATTTTTGACGAATGATTGCTGCGCCGCAGTATTTTCATTCGGTATTTAAAATAACTTTACCTTTTTGTTTCAGCTTCCAAATGACAGATAAAATGATGGTGAACATAAATAGTGTACATAATATGTGATAATATGAACGACTGAAATCTATATCTTGGCCTCATTAAAAATTCAATGTATTTGTCACGCTCACGCTGTACCAAAATGAAGCTAAGTTACTTTTCTTAAATTCCACAACGAAATAAAACAAATATAATAATCTTGCACTTTAATTACCAATATTATACCTTGTTACGCATCTACAAGCTTTTTGACAAAAAAATTGAGCTCGCTTCGTTCGCGAGTGTACTTAGGTTGTAATGAAAGCGGTTTTGACAAAATCATTACAAAAAATCAATGTTAGATCATTTTAGTTCTAACATAGCCGTCCTAGTGCAACTCTACCACTGCAATCCCTGCGCAGCCAGGATCTATAACTTGGACTTTAAATCTTCCTGGCGACCCGCGATATTTCAATTGCATCAAAATTACTTCTTTGACATCTAAATGGCACTGTGTTACGAGCATCCACAAATTATTTAAAACACAATTTGCAATCTCTTCGCTCGCGCCTTATGTACTTAGGTTGTATTGTGATGAAAGCGGTTTTTATAAAATCATTGTAATTCTATGTTACAACTTCGTCGTTGTTCTTTAGAAGACAAGCGGATGCTTTATTTCGTCTCGATTTATAGTTCGTTGTTTTCCCAAATATATCTGCGCTAACACCGTTTGCCTTGCTTGCTCTCACTAGTTTTACCACTCTCGCTCTTACTTCCTCTTTAGTACCCCTCCACCCCTCGTTGCGAAAAATATGTAGGTGTAGGTCGGTTTCGGTTTCGGCTGAAAATCGTGTTTCGGTCGGACACAAATTAAAATATATACCTGGACTCACTGTTATTGTTTTAGAGGCTTACTGTACACTTTAACAGTGATTCCTAAGGCCTCTGCATCGAATTTCGCGGGCAGCGGGGCGGCTGCGGCGGCGGCGCGGGAGCGGCGGGATCTTATGCGTAAAATCAAATGGACCGGTTCTCGAAAACAGTCGCGTGGCAGCGGCGCGGTTCTTTGTTACCAGCCCTGCTCTTGCACCGCCGCCGCCGCGGCCCCGCTGCCCGCTAAAATCGAGGCAGAGGCCTAAAGGCTTTTGTTTTTTTATCATTTATTAAAGTAAATTTTACTTTTAGTTCTATGTTGTCTTTGACCTCCATCCTTACCAGTCTTGCTTGAAGACTGGTAAGGATGGAGGTCCTTATCAAGATGAATCAACTTAGCCAAAAACTCTATGGGGCTATATACACTACTAACTAATAAGGGTTATACAGTATCCTCATCCATACCTACTTTCTGGCTCCACCATCAGATCAGCTTTATATCACTTTCTATCATAAATATTATCAACTTAAGAAAATGTTGTTGACCGACCAGCCACCTAAAATAAAAATGTAGAACTTTCATTTTTTACCATTAAAAAAAAACAATTGAACTATCGATTCGATATACTTAAATTAATTTTATTTACGTAAGTTGTAGGTAAGTTAATATTCCTAACGGAATAGAGGAACAAACACGAGCTGTCAAACGAAACCGAAATAGGATGACATTTGTGTGTGTAGAAATGTTCATGAATGTGTGTCAGTGATGTATGTTATGTCGCTTGTTACATTAGTATCGATATCGACAAAATTAATTTGTAACATTAATAGTAGGTTAATTAAATTAATAAAACAAAAATAGGATAGGATGGGATTATTCACGACTGAAACTATGATTCTGGAGTGAAGACATTTAAGAAAAACTCAGACGATACCATTGTTTCAAAAATAATATATAAAATGAAAAATGTTGTTTAAATCGTTTATTTAAAAAACAAACTTATAGAGATGCAACTTAGTGCATTTATATTAGACATAAAGCTAAAGTAGCTTTATGTCTTCCTTGGCGTCAAATCTAGTTGGAGAGAGGTCGATGGTGTGGACTGTTGCAATAGTGGTAACGATGATTCACATGTAAATGCCTCTGGTACAATATCTTTGAAAACATAGGACGAAACTGTGCGTCTAGGCTTTATCTTGACCCGTGAAAAAGAAATATAGAACATATGATCTAGTCCCAAACTAAGCAAACCATATAATACGTAGACATAACCATAAGTAGACATTGCTATCAAATGTTACTACTAATGTAAGTAACTATTCTAACAGGTAAAAACTGCATGGATCGGCTAAGTATCTTAAATAGTAATTACATTCCCAGTTGATTCATATCTAATCTTAGATACTTAAACAACAGTAATACATATTATTCGTTTATTACGTACGAAACGAAATATCGATAACTTGATACAGCCCTAGTGTAAAACGAAAATTATTTCTTTACACAAAATATGCGTAAATTCTGCATTATGTGTATTAGATATTTGCTTCTTACATTAATAAATGTTTAAAGATGAGAATGATCACACTAAGCACTCAAAATTCGAAACGCATTGGCAAAAATAAACCTAAAATAGCTGGTCTCCATTTGGAACAATTTACCTGTGAAATGAACATTTCTCGGGGTTATTTCGCTGTGTCGTACAACAATTATTTACTGAACAAGTCACCATGTTTCACTAAGAAATATTTCAAAAAAATATCCACGATTTCATGTAATATTTGAAAAATTAAAATAGCTGAAATTCTCAGCGTGCCGATAAGTGCCGACAAACTGTAGACATACTCTTACTAATCTGTGACAAACTGTTTGACAGTTTCAAAAACGGTTCTGTTACATCGCATCAGACATCTCTTTTTATCATACAGTTTTGCTGATAGAGACATCTCGCTCGCTCAGCCCTTTGTTCCTCTATTCCGTTGGGAATATTAACTTTATGACCATTCCATGAATGAATACTACAGTGTAAAAAATAAGAAAAAGAACAGCTTCTTCTGATCAGCAATATTTTATGGAACCACTACATGCCTGACAGCATATATTTTGTATCCTCCAATACAATGACCATGTTTTTGCACATTTTAATGAAAAGAAAAACAATGAGAAAAACAAATGACTTGGCTGTAAATGGTAATTTACTATACTCTATGGCTGTAGCAGTCAGTCAAATGTCAATGTCAAATTTGATTTTTAAGAAAAAAATATTTAAATAGAAAATCCGAAAATCTCGGTTTTTTAAAAACACCCTGGGCTGAAAGTATCGAAATACCATAGAAACCGTTTAACAAAATGACTAAAAAATCGATAGCCCTCGAAGTCGACCCTACAATAATGGAGAAGAATATGAGAATTATAAAAGTAAGTGAATAAAATGTTACTATTGCATTTTGCAATGTAAAATTCTCATGGTCTTTACATTTTTAGGATACCCCAATGGAAGAAGAATTCAATAAATTGCTTGCTACGGTGGATCCGGTGCCTTCAAAGTTAGTTAAGCCGAGACCGGGTAAATGAATATTATGTTCCTAAATGCGAAATTTCAATCACATCGTAAAACTAGACCTGGTCAAATGGCTGGCCAACATTGTACTGGCAAATTGTTACTACATTATGGTTCTTAATTTTTTTTACAGGTTTCTGTGTGAAAACATTTACCAAGCCGGACAATAAAAAGGTTTTCGTAAACATATGTCTGACTGAAGCTATCCCATGCCCAAGAGACATAACAAATGATGAATTGATGCAAATACTGAGTTCTGAAGACCCCTCAAGCTACAGAGTGCCTATGAGCATTGGGGAAGGGAGGACTGAGCAAGATAAGTCGGGGGCGCCAGCCACAGTGTATGATGTTGCTATAAACCCTGAATTTTTCAAGAAAATTGAAAAAGACGATTTGTTCCGAACTTTTTTCCTCACAGTGGTATTTGAAGGTCTACAAGACAAATACCAATTTGAATTAGATCTGCAGAAGTTCACAATTCTAAAAAATAGAAAGTCTATTGGAACTCTGCAGTCTCACAGGATTCAAATTAGAGACATCAAACAGTGTGAAGATAAAACTAAGCCCCCTCTTATTGAGGAAATTGAAACATCGAAAATTTCCATGACATCTAATAAAAAGAAGGAACTGATTTATAGATTGAGAAGAGAACCTCCTACAGGAGAAATAGATTATTTGCTGGCTGAATTTAAGATACCGGCATCTGTAAGTGTGTTTGTTTTTAACTTCTTGCTTTCAAGGATCCCATAGTATCACTAGCTGTGTACTACTGTCTGTAACTGATTCTGCTTTTAAGCCTTAACACATGGACATGATTGCCCTGATCCCAAAGTAATTCGCTGAAGCTCCTTTGTTATAGAAAACAAACAATGGTGGCATCACCAAACAATAAAAATATTTTTAATATAGACCCAGCCTGGGATTGAACCCAGGTCACTATACCAGTGTTAGTGTTGTTACTTACAATGTGTTTCATGTTCCTCGTCCAATGGGCAAAAATTATGACTGTCACTAATACAATGCTATTGGAACAGCATTAAATCTTTTAAATATCTTTTTAGATTGATATGAAAGATCTCAATTTGGAAGTTGGTGAAGACCGCCTAGTGCTGGACTCCAAGGGTATGTTTGAGCTGGTAGACTTCTTCCTGCCCTGCAGTGTGGATCAAGATATCATTGATGCTAAGTTAAACAGAAATGATGATGTAAGTTTAATGCCAATGATATAGAATAATTGATCAAATTAATGTATGACTGCAATATTTATTTTTGGTTTTTCAGATGCTGTTGGTGAAAATGCCTGTTATTCATTAGAAAAGTGTACTGTCTACTATTGTTTCTTCTCAGTTCATAAATAAATTATGCAAAAATATTATTTGGTTTTATTTTGAGCCCCAATCCAGGGAATAAAATAAAAAAATATGTAAAAGTGTAAATTTAATTAGTACTATTAAAACATTATTATAAAGCCTTAATGCTTTCGAAGGCTGCTTTATTGGCAAATTTACAAAGACACACATATTTATCAAACTATATCTTTAAGCCTTTGTGTTGATTAATAAAGTATGGATGTACACAAGCAGGAAAAATGTCTTCTAAAATATCAATGACTTCTTTGTTAATATTATGTTTGTATTTGTACAAACTGCTAAACATACCTATTCTAAATTATACTTAATAAATAGGAAACATCAGGATTTAAACAATTAAAATATCACAAATTAATATATTACCTACTTATTAAGACTACTAAAGCTAAAGAGTACATGTATACATTTTATTCGAGAATAAGTAAGTATCAATTTGTTAAAATTAGTTAAAAGATCCAAATTAATATAAATGCCTTTGAATTGAATAAATACTAGCATAATATTATAAAGAGGTAAAGTTCTTAGGTTTGTGATTTTGTTAGTAGGAAAATATCTCTTGGAACTACTGTACTGATTTTAAAGTCATTTACAAGTAGAAATACTAAAGAAATATTTCGAAGTGACATAAGCTAATTCTAAAGTACACCCTTGGGAACACGGGGCGAGAATTTCAGAAGTCTAATATAATAAGGTTTATATTTTTGTCATAGCCAAACTGAAGACCATGAGACGCGGTCAGGTGAGATCTTTACGATCGATATACGATATTCGATGATAGAAAGAGGAAAATATCTAGGTAAATTGCGTTTATGGCATTCTCCGTCGAAAGGGAAACAAGGGATATAACAATTGGCAATCGCCGCTGCGCCACCATTAGTGATTGGCACGTTATCGTGAGTTAGCAGGAGTTGCTATTTGTTTGAATGATTTCGCGGAGATTCTTTTGTACCTACTTAGGTTAATATTTGCGATATTACTCCGTTGAAGGAGCCCAATTTTACACCTTGTGTAGGTATATCATTGGGAGACATAAGATGCAAGGCAATAGTATCGATAGACTATCGATAGTTTACTAGTTTTCAAGGTCAAGTTATCGATAGTTATGCAACTCTATCTGCCACCCCGCAGGCGACTCAAACAGTATACCTATAGATGAAAGTCGATGTACTTTTTATTATTGCTTTCACATTTTCTAATACAACTAAATAATTTATTACACCATCCTATTTGTAGCTTCCTAACTATGAAGGTAGGATGGATAGGCAGGCGCTCTACTCTGATAACGCATTGTCCGTCTTTTCGCGTCCAGGATACAGCCGCACCTCTGAATATCGTCTAACAGAGTGGGGCCCCAAACACCTTATATAAGAGAGCATCCTAACTAGGAAGGTAGGAACCTAAGTAGTGAACTGCGATTAGTTCCTATTCCCAAGTAGGATGCTACACAAATAGGATGGTGTGATAAGTGCTTAACGTTTAAAACTCATCATGCTTCGCATGGACCCCCTGACTCCTCGCTCCCAAGTCCATTGCGTCTAGCAGAGTTTCGTCGTATCTTTCCAAGTGTTTCCTTATATCGTGGACTAAGCGTTCATGATCCGCGACCTGTATGGTGATGACGCTGCTGAACGTTTGTCTATGGTTCCTGTTGAGGTAGAGGCGGAGGGAGGGGTAGCTGGTGATGTGCTCGTTCTGGCAGAGGCCGCGTTCGTTGAGACAGTTGACTTTGCCGACGTTTATCGCTTTTTTCAGGAACTGTGGAATATTTTTATAATCCATTTAGGGCACTGACCTCTATAATACAAGTATGCTGTCAACCTAAAAATGAAGCCATTTGATTAAGACCATTTTGGCGCTGACGGCAGTAGTGGCCGTGTTGTGAATGTCCTCGGAACTAATATGAGTTGACATTTACCTAAGTAAGTTACTTTATATTAGTTCCCTGGACATTCGGTGGGGGCGCTTTGATTTGGCACAAAAAATATGTCCTTTCTTAGAAAACCTTTAGTGCAGCGTACTTGTATTATAGATGTCAGCGATTTAGGGTCAATTCACGCTGAAGTGGCAGCGGCCGGCAGCGACACAGCTAGCAGTTTTAATGTTTAAAATTTGTCAGAATTCTTGAATAAATATGCGGCGGCTAATTTGAAATGTTTGTCTTTACTACGTCATGCAACCTATTTGTCATTAACTCTAAACTAGCCTTCTCATATTTATACAAGTGTTATAGCTGTAGCAAATTCATTATTAGCATAGTTATTATTAAGGGTGACTGTGCATTCAATTAGACAGATTATAAAAAATATATGTTTATTTCGAACCAGAGTCCATATACTGTTAGTAACAATGTAAGCTTAATATTATGTTAGTAAAATTCAAATTAAATAATTAATAAAAATTAAAATTATTAAAATTTATTTTTGTGTCTTTGACGAGATGGACGCAAGTCCAGTGCTGCATAATAGAACTGTTTGCATTCAGTCTCGCCACGACCGCCTTCAAGAGGCTGTTGGCGCTGCCCGCACTAGCTGCAGCAGGGACTCGACGCGTTTCCTAATAATAGCCGATAGGCTATCTACTTCAGCTGCTGCTAGAATTCCGGACGCGCTGCAGTATCGTGGCAGCCTCATCAGCCCCCTCAATGCACTGTTGTATTGGGTGCGCAGGACACCGTATGTTCTTTGGGTATAATTCGTCCACAGGCTGCACGTGTTAAGTGAGTGACAGTAAGCTTTAAAAAGCGTTACTTTAACATTTTTGGTGCAACGTACAAACCTGCGGGACAGCATATTAGCCTTGATACACAGTGCCCTACGCTCCCTCTCAATATCAAGGTCATCCTTGAGCGACTCGGTGACCCAATGTCCCGAGTACCTGAAGCTCTGTACTTGCTATATATGATGAAATATCTATTTTTATCGATAAAATCTTTAACTTACAATGCCAGCTATAGCGAAGTCTGCGTACATCTCGTAACAGCGGTAGCACCGCGGGGAGTGGAAGTACACCAACCAAGGCTTTTTGCCACTGGAAATGAGACAAAATATTTCGTTTATCAACATATGTAAAATTACAATCAAGGTTCGCAAAAGTTTTATTCAATCGTAAATTCAATGGGATTTTTGTATAAAATTCCTTTAACCCCTTGAGGATCATAATGTTGGCGCACACACACTTCGAATGAAACACTGACTTTAAAATCAATAATTATAATCCCGACCACAAATTAATAATGAAAGGACTTGTCCTCTTTTTGTATGGAGGCTGGTTTTTTATTCCAAGATATCACCAACCACCAATAAACCTATATTTATCTTTAAGCTACAAAAATTTGAAACACGTAACCATTGAAATCAGAATTTTAAACGCCTCCATTTTTGAGAAAAATATGTTTTGTAACAGGCATCATCCATTGATCACTTACTTGTATTTCCTGGCTGTATGGCTATGTACCATTGCCTTTCCACTGGTGGATAAATACTACTAGGTACTACCACAGATTATATAATAGGTACTACTATCAATGGAATGGCAATTTTGCTGTCAAATTTTTTTCATGCGTTAATTGGTATAGGCAAAGGTGCGGTTTATGTACAGACAAAGAGAAAAATTAATTTCAATTTTTCTCTAAATCGGAGGCCTTAAAAATATATTAATTATGCAGAAAGGCTAGTTGTAGTGAACTCTTTTATATAATATTTAGTTTATTCTGGTTAGAAATATTGACGAATAAAAAACCATTAATGGACAAGTCTTTTGGACTTATTTCGATAATTTATCACTATTCAACGAACGTCCGTTGTCATGTTTTTCTCAAAACCCTGTCTATAGACACTATAGAAAATCAATGTTGCCACTCGTTACAGATTACAAATAAAATAATAAATGTATTATCATACAAATAATTAAAATAAATATCTGAAAAATAACAAAATATTTAAATTAGATTGCATACGCTAACAATAAGGGAGTTCTAAAACCGCATGTAAATCACTAACTCCAAAAAGTAGTTTATTGGGAGCGTAGTTATATTTTTTCCTAAAACCCAATCGTTTTTTTTGAAAAAGAAACTATTTCTCAAAACGGTTCTCTTCCGCAACAGGTTTGGAGACGGCTGGTACGGACGACGAGCACGACAACTAGCGCCTTCGTCGTCGAATGAAAAGGTTGCGCTGCCGCTAACTAAATCCATACTAATATTATAAATGCGAAAGTGTGTCTGTCTGTCTGTTACCTCTTGACGCTTAAACCACTGAACCGATTGAGATGAAATTTGGTATGGAGACAGCTCAAGACCCTGGAAAGGACATAGGCTACATTTTGTCGCGATATAAAAACATTAAGGGGGTGAAATGGGGAATAAAAGTTTATATGGAACATCCAACTCTTGCGGGCGACGTCGCAAGGAACTACTAGTAGATAAATATGTACTTAATAAAGTGACATTGGGCTCAATTCCAATGTGCTACTTAAGATTAAATTTAAGTTCTCTATTTCTCTGCTCTGCTCCAAACAAACAAAAAGAGACAAAAATAAAACGTCAGATTAAACAGCTGTCAATTGGTAAGGATATTAGAGAATTCATAGACAATTTAGTTGGGATGACGACTAAAGTTAGACGAAAACGCAAAAAACTTGTATAAATACGTAAGAAATAATCACTTAATTTGACTTTTCTGAATTATTGAAGTCTATCTCTTTCCGTTTGTTTGACACATGTAGGTGAAATCGACCCTAAATGATTTTTGAATAAAAGCTTACCCGGTAGGATTCAGCTCTTCGACGGCCACGGTGCGCGAGAAGCTGTGCCAATTGAGCTTGACCACCGACGCGTCGATGTGATCCAGCGCCCACTCCAGGATGTACGGCGCTTCAGACAGTTGCTGCAGGCTTACGCTGCGATGGAGAGGTATTATTATACAGGGTGTCCCAAAAAGAGTGTGCCAGACTGACTCTGGAGTTAGCTTAGCCATAGACCTTTCAGATAAACTCTAAAATATTTTCGTTTTGGAGATAATGCCACTTTTTGTCCAAAAATGGCAAGACAGACGAATACTGGAGATAGCTTAGCCATAGACTTTTAAATTAAAATCAAATGACTTACAAAAGTGTCATGGTTTGGGAGATAATGCTACTTTTTGTGTTCTTCATACAAGGATAAAACAAAAAAGTGGCATTGTCTCCTAAACTATGAGATTTTTACTGGAGTCATGTTATTTTTATTTGAAAGGTGATAGCAAAGCTTTCTCTTGTGACAGTATGGCATGCTCTTTTTGGAACACCTTATATAGATGTAGTCAATACAGGGTATATCTTTGTAACTGAAAAAGCTAAAAATTGTTTGTTCAAAATTAAACGCGTTAAGTAAACTGTTGTCAAACTTATTACGCCACTGCAAACGTACACGACAACATGCCCTAGAATTTGAGATCTAAAGTAATAGATGCTGATTTCCCAATTTTTCGGTTGGTAAAGTAAGCGTGAGTGAAGAAAAGGTACGACGATAATAATCCTATTTTAGTAATAGTATTTCATTTTTTGGCGGTGAGAGACAATAATTCAGGCGACTGAATGTGTAACCATGATCCAAACTGGTCTGGTTCTCCTGTTAACAGGGTCACGAAAGTCAGACGGCAGTCGCTCTACTGTTTACCTGATCTGCCATATCCTGGATCATAGTTCAAGCGGACCCTTGGCGTGTGCGAGTGCACAGCCGGGATAACGTTAAGATGATGGTGATTTATTCTGTGGCTTATTCTGTGGCGCGCGTAGGGCGAGCGCACGTTGGCGCAGTGCATATGGTGTAATTTAGTTAGCCCTAGATTCAAGCATATTCTCGTTAAGACACCTACAGAAATCCATTGCAAGATAGTTTCATTTTTATAACTTTCGAATATGAATCATAATACACTAAACCTATTCAGTGACGTACTATCATGCGGCGCGATAGGGACGATTGCTACAAGAAGCTACTAACGCCATCTCGCTCGTCCGGCCAGCAACGTAGTCACACGTAGTGCCGCACGCCGCCGGTGAATAAAACGCGCGGGCGTCTCGTTGCTTGCTCGCGACACCCAACTCGATTAGCCCCTTTCAGGGGGTCGCCGCGCATCGGTACGTTTTTCCACCTATGCAGGGAGTTAGACAGGCCTGACGTAAGCTAGGCACACTCACGTGTAGTGGTGCAGCGAGTCGAGCGGGTAGACGCGCGCGTAGGGCGAGCGCACGTTGGAGCAGAAGCCGAGAGCCTCGCCCGCGCAGCGCAGCATGCCCACGCGCACGGACTCCAGCGGACGCAGCTGGGGATTAAAGTCAGCCTATTAGATCCCACTGCTGGGAAAAGGCCTCACCTCAACTATGAGGAGGTACGAGCCATACTTCACTAAGCGGGCTCAGTGCGGTGGAGGGGTGTATTTAAGGCGAGTGACAAACCATCCCGTCACAAATTATCGAGCCGCCCTAGGGCCTCTGACTAATACCATAGATATTAGTCGGGACCGCCTGCTTAATGATATTAGTCGGGACCGACTGCTTAATGTGCTTCGAAGCTCGGAGATGCTTGTCATGGACGTCACTTATATGGTCGGAATGGTCACCAATCCAATCACGACCGCGCCTTGGGTTGCTTAACTTTGGTATCACAACCAAAGCGCTGCCACCATTGCATCACAAGCACAGTGGCGTACTGCTCATACTTTGGTGTACCTAAGTTGAGCGGTTTAGCTAAGATGCGTATAAGTTATTGACGAAAAGTTTTTCACAATTATTTAAATGGCAATTGGTAAACTTTAGTGAAGTAGGTAGGCACTGCTTAATTGCCTATATAGAAAGCACGCCACTGCACAAGCACCTCTCACCAGCTGTAGATTGTAACATGTTTATTGTTGCGAGCAACACAGAGTTTTTAATCTATAATTATTTGTCTATGAATTTCATTTCATTCATTTAATCCCTCTCTCTGTCTCCAACTACCGTAGATTGCGCGTGTCTGGTGCAATAAAGCTCTACATACATACAAAGACACACACACACAAACACACATGCACATAGAAATGTAAAGAATTTTTTGTTAACTTTTTTTATTAATTTACCAGTGAACTATTTAAATAAATGAGAGCGTTGCTCCCTGGCACTGTACATACATACATATTTAAACATAAACCTCCTTCCGCAGTCGGGTAAAAACGCGTGGCACTGTACATACATAGGTGTACATACTCAAACATAACCCTGCTTCAGTCGGGTAAAAACTCGTTTAAACGGACGTACCTTGTCCCTGACGCGACGCCACTCGTGCGCCAGCTGTTCGCACGCGCGACCGCAGTTGGTTGGCAGATACGCGACGAGCCAGTGGTGTTGACGACCCACTACGTCCATTACTTCGAGCACTTTTTGCTCGTCCAACTCTATGTCTGGAAAATAAAACACACGAATGCGACTCGCACTTGCTTGGTTTTTATAGTATGGAAGGTAAACACTGCAGCATCTTAAGCAGTTGTAATATGGGCGATTTAGCAACAAAATGTGTAGTCTATAGTCCGACAAGTCCATGGGCGACCCTCCTGCACCCCCGCAATACGTGCGGGGGGTCATCATCATCAAATTTAAGAGCTAGGCTCTTGTCGGTGGAGTTTTTTCCATTCCTCTCTGCTTTCCGCCCTTCTCTTAACCTCCTGATACGACCCGACATTTATCTTTTCTTTTATTTGCTGCATGTAGCTTATTCTTGGTCTTCCTCGCTTCCTTTTTCCTTCTATTCTTCCTTCTATTATCGTTTTAATAAAATTGTCGTGTCGAATCAGGTGGCTTAACATTCGTCCCCTCCTACACTCTATTGTTTCCATCAATCTCCTTTTTTCCCTAACCATAAACAAAACTTCTTCATTTGTTTTCTTCTCCGTCCAACTTATACGCTCCATTCTCCTCCAGCACCACATCTCGAAGGCTTTCAGTCTCTCTCTGTCCCTCTTTGTCAATGTCCACGCTTCACATCTATAGAGTGCTATGCTCCAAATGTACACTTTAACAAGTTTTTTGCGAACTTTGCTTGATATTCTGGCCTTGAGCAGGTGCTTTTTTGCATTGTAAGCTTGTCTCGCCATCGCTATCCTTGCTTTTATATCTGGTGTACATCTGGAGTCACTAGTTATCAAGCTACCAAGATATTTGAAGGTTTTAACCTGTTCTATTTTTGTGTTATTTATTGAGATAGGGCTATATTTTTCCTTTTTAGAAGCAATTAGTGTTTTTGTTTTATTTATGTTAATTTTGAGACCAAATTCTTTAAAAATAGTGTCCATTTCTGTAACCAGTTCTTCCAACTCCAATCTGTTTTCTGCAATGGCTGCAATATCGTCGGCAAAACGAATGAATTTAAATACGTCCCCATTAATTTTGACGCCCCCCTTTTTCGATTCCGTTATTCTGCGTATCGCACATTCTATAAATAAATTAAAAATTAGCGGTGAAAGTGGACATCCCTGCCTAACTCCCTGTCTTATTTTTGCCTTTCCTTTTTCCTCTCCTACTTCTATTACTGTTTCTTGGTTTTTATACAGGGTGTGGCGTAAATAGTGGTCCAAAGCAAAGGTGTGGATACACTGTACACTGAAGCACCACATACCAGTATTTAAAAAAAAATTATGTACAGGGTTTTAAAAAAAAAAATTTTTTAGAAATCGTTACCTTGCCTTACAAATTTGGTTATAATTTCCAAAAATGACGGTTTTTTTTATCCATTTTTTTTATTATTATTGCTGATCACTTGTACTTAGTACTCCATTCGTTTTTTTTTTTTACAAACTGAATTTAATAAAAAAAATTAAGTTTCTTTCAAAATTCAATACTCACTGCTAGCAAATCGTTTGACTTTCAATGCTTTTGGTGCAAAAAAAATGTACCACACTGTCAGTGCCCATTGTTTAAAAAAAATGCCCATCTTTTACAGATTCTAAAATGGTGCAACAATAAGTGTTACGACTTACAGGAAAAAAGTTATTGCTTTTCGAAACAAAAAGGAGCCCAATTCAGAAAAACAATTTATTTGAAGTTCAAGGGTTTACAAGGGTTGTAATTTTTTTCAGTGTGGTCCAAAGCAAAGGTGTGGATACACTGTACACTGAAGCACCACATACCAGTATTTAAAAAAAAAATATGTACAGGGTTTTCAAAAAAAAAAAAAAATTTAAATTTTTTTAGAAATCGTTACCTTGCCTTATTATAATTTCCAAAAATGACGGTTTTTTTTATCCATTTTTTTATTATTATTGCTGATCACTTGTACTTAGTACTCCATTCGTTTTTTTTTTTTACAAACTGAATTTAATAAAAAAAATTAAGTTTCTTTCAAAATTCAATACTCACTGCTAGCAAATCGTTTGACTTTCAATGCTTTTGGTGCAAAAAAAATGTACCACACTGTCAGTGCCCATTGTTTAAAAAAAATGCCCATCTTTTGCAGATTCTAAAATGGTGCAACAATAAGTGTTACGACTTAAAGGAAAAGTTATTGCTTTTCGAAACAAAAAGAAGCCCAATTCAGAAAAACAATTTATTTGAAGTTCAAGGGTTTACAAGGGTTCTAATTTTTTTCTGTGTGGTCCAAAGCAAAGGTGTGGATACACTGTACACTGAAGCACCACATACCAGTATTTAAAAAAAAAATATGTACAGGGTTTTCAGGGTTTTCAGGGTTTTTTTTATTAAATTCAGTTTGTAAAAAAAAAACTAAGTACTAAGTACAAGTGATCAGCAATAATAATAAAAAAAATGGATAAAAAAAACCGTCATTTTTGGAAATTATAACCAAATTTGTAAGGCAAGGTAACGATTTCTAAAAAAATTTAAAAATTTTTTTTTTTTTGAAAACCCTGTACATATTTTTTTTTTAAATACTGGTATGTGGTGCTTCAGTGTACAGTGTATCCACACCTTTGCTTTGGACCACACAGAAAAAAATTACAACCCTTGTAAACCCTTGAACTTCAAATAAATTGTTTTTCTGAATTGGGCTCCTTTTTGGCATCTCCTACATCGGGCAAACAAAGCGATAAAGTATAGGCGTGCGAATTAAAGAACACATAGCTAACATAGACGGAACACCAAATCTGCAGTGTGTGAACATGCTTTAGACAAACTCAACCACTTCATTCGTTTCCACCAACCTAAAATACTTGTAAAAGAACGGCGTTTTATTCCGCGAATGCTACGTGAAGCCATTGAAATTAGAAAACATCCAAATTTCAATAGAGAAGATGGTTGGAAAGTTCCACCGGCATGGAATCCTATTCTAGCAAAAACCCAAGCACCACCTTGCATTGCAAGATCTCAAGACACGGTAAGCTCTTTCTGCGTAAACAAGAACGAAAATTAATATATTTTATGATTGACGGTAGTTCGATTTTTCAAAATTATGTTATGACAAATAATACCGTAGTCTGCCTGTGAACACGAACGCTGTAAACTGTTAGAAACGTCAGTCAGGTTTTAAATAAAATGTAAATAAATCGCGAAGTAATCCCTAAAATTGTGTATTAATGAGTTCTACTATTCGCGTAAAAGTAAGAAACAGATAGAGCACGTCTTAGGGTACTCGTTTTACCCCCATGTATGTTTCGCGATTTTTCGTAGTTTTCGAGTTATGATTTTTTTTGCAGCAAAATTTTCGTTAGTTGTACCTTTATACCTCTATATTTTAATATTGAGTGATATTTTAATATTTTAATTTTATACTAAGTTACCTACAGACTGATTAGGATTTAAAATATATATTGATTTTGTCTAAGTTTTGTTGTCAAATAAAATATTTTTAATATATGGATTTTCATCAACAGTAAATAGAAAGTAAGATATAAAAATGCTACCTTTATAGTAAGAAATTCAGTATTATAGAGACTAGACTTGAAATGAAACGGGATTTTTAATAAAAGTTTAGAATTAGAAAGAGCTAAGCATAAAAAGGTCTTTTAAAAAATATATGGATTTAGACAAACAAAGACCTAAATTGCTACCGTTACAAATAAACGAATATAATTATTTTTATACCTTACTTTTGTTTATTTAACTTTGTAATGTGTAGATAAATAGTTATATTATGATTTGCGACTGTCAATTTTTTAATTTTTTTTCACAATATCCAATTATCATCCATTTTCGTTTAAAAGTCGTGATCTACGAATCTTTATTCGCTGTTTCCCTAAAACTATAATTTTTGAATTAGGTCTCAATAATTCTGAAGGTGCGATGTGGTCTGTAATAAAGTTTAGAAACAATAGGTGCAAGTTTTATTAGTTTCCAACATCAAAATATAAATTGGAGCAAAGAAATGAATGGATAGTTGCTGCGAAGAGAAAAAAGTAAGTAACTTATCCTAGCATAATATTATTACAGAATAAGTACTAGTACTCCGTACAGAAGTTTGACTTTGCAATGAAATTTAAAGAAATATCTACTCAAAGTCGTCAACGATATGGTGTAACTCACATGAAGTAAAAAGTTATTTATTTATGTATGTAGGCCCACAGGGGGCACTTATACACGCCCCAACATATTATTTTTTAATCCCTACCACTGCTTCGGGACAAATTGTGGGCTAGTGCTAAGAAGCAGCGCAAGAAACTCAGTCACTATTGTCAAAGCCTCTTTTAAAAATAATGTTTAAATACAGAAATTGTACTAGTGCGAGCTGGTCCACACGTTTACATCATTCAAATAATCGTCTACTTTATAATAACCTTTTGTCATTAGGGTATCCTTAATAAATGATTTGAATTTGTTAATTGGTAATTCTACAATATTTTCTAAGTAATTCTAAGTAATTGACACATTTTCCCATGAAAGAATGACCAACTTTTTGAAGCCTGAATTGTGGAATAGCAAGCTTATTTTTATTTCTAGTGTTAAAATTATGCGTATCACTTTTCTTTGTAAATAAATGCAAGTTTTTACGCACATACATAATATTTTCATAAATATATTGAGAGGCTACTGTTAATATCCTTATTTCTTTAAAAAAATCTTTCAATGAATCTTGAGGTTTGAGGTTATAAATAGCACGTAAGGCCCTTTTTTGTAGCACAAAAAATAATTCTATATCAGCAGCTGAGCCCCATAGTAAAATACCGTACGACATCAAGCTGTGAAAATAACTAAAATAGACTAGTCTGGCCGTTTCAACATCAGTCAAGCGCCGTATCTTTTTTACAGCAAAAGCAGCTGAACTAAGTCTTTCTGACAAGGCCACGATATGAGGACCCCATTGTAGTTTTGAATCTAAAGTAATTCCTAAAAATGTTGTTGAATTTATAGTATTTAGCAGTTTGTCTTTTATCAAAACATCTGTTGAGGCCTGTCTGACATTAGGCATCGTAAACTTAACACATTTAGTCTTATTCCCGTTAAGCAAAAGGTTGTTAACAGTAAACCAATGCAATACTTGTGAAAGAGTATTATTTACATCGTCAAAAGTATCTTTCCCCCTGGGAATTTTGAATATAAGTAAAGTATCATCAGCAAATAATACTATATCACAAAGATCTTCCACAAAGTGTGGAAGGTCATTTATATAAATTAAAAACAATAAAGGTCCCAATATCGATCCCTGGGGCACACCCATGGTCAGAGGTGCTCCAGAAGATTCAACCCCATTTATGCATACTTTTTGTGTTCTACTTGTTAGGTAAGATTCAAGTAGATTTAATGCATTCATTGAAGCCCCATAATGTCTTAATTTTTTCAATAAAGTTTTATGTTCTACACAATCAAAAGCTTTTGAAAGATCACAGAAAATACCTAAAGCATCTTGTCTATTATCATAGGCATCAAAGATATGTTTTAATAGAGCAACTCCCGCATCAGCAGTACTTCTACCTTTAGTGAAACCAAATTGTTTTTTGTGTAGTAGATGGTTTAAAGAAAGATGTGCTAGTAGTTGATTGAATATTACCTTTTCAAATATTTTACTGAGGACCGGAAGAATCGATATTGGTCTAAAATTAGAGGGGTCACTTTTTTCGCCGGATTTAAATAGCGGTATAATTTTACTAAATTTCATTAGGCTGGGAAACTGGCCATCATCAATGCACTTGTTAAAAATTATTGCTAATTGAGGAGCTATTGTGTTGATAATTGATTTTATAATATACACAGATAGTCCCCATAGATCCTCAGTCTTCTTCATATTTAAATCTAGAAATGTTTTTGTAATTACTTCGGGACTGACATGCCTAAAGTGCAGTGGAGAATCGCACTGGTCGACATTGGACTTGAGAATCGATTCCGCAAGTTCTGAAGAAGATGCATGCTCGTTTAGACACCTACAGAAATCCATTGCAAAATAATTTCATTCTTATAATACTGGAATATGAATCATAATACACTAAACCTATTCAGTGACGTACTATCATGCGACGCGATAGGGTTGACTGCTACAAGAAGCTACTTACGCCATCTAGCGCACCTTTCTAACACTTTATTCATGCTCGTCCAGCCAGCAACGTAATCACACATAAGTGCCGTGCGCCGCGGTGAATAAATTGCGCGGGGCGTCTCATTGCTCGCTTCTCGACACCTAACTTGATTTAGCCCCTTCCTAGGGGTCGACGCGCGTAGGTACGTTTTTGCTACCTACGCGGGGAGTTACACAAGCCTGATATTACTGAATATAATTTATTTTTTTAAAAGGGTTATATATTATTTTCACACAGTATGTGTGCAAATATTACTTGTTTTTGTGCTAATGGGTCCCGATGGCACCCAAAACCTCAACACACAATATGCATTGAACATTTTATTGGAGACAAGTCTGATGTAGAGGCGACCCCCAGCTACGCTCCAACAATATTTTAAAGTTACTTATATTATAACTATATGCACAAGCTTTTTAGATATTTTCATTTCTGTGAAAAATAATCCGAAAATCTTAAGCAAACCATCGAGTTGCCATAATTTAAAAGATCTAAAGTCCAAAATAATTGTGGTCACTAGGGGCCAGATAAACGTGCATAAAAGGTCGTTCATCTTGACAGCTAAAACCTTGTGGCACGGATCATTTGTCTTTCTAAGTAGCGATTATTACGACTTTTGATTATTGGGTTCAAGGTCGACCGGTACCGAGGTTCATTTGTTAGACAGATTCGTATCGCTACTAGTTAGGCTCGGCTTATAGTTAGGGTCGCCGCGCTTCGCATACTGGCGTGCAGTGGTACACGGGTGACGGTCTGCAGGGGTGACGGGTCAATGACTTTTTATGCACCGTTAAATGGCAAGGACTATAGTGTGCTAGCCACTGTACGTTAACCTACCGTAACTATCAATTAACAGTTGCACGAACTCCGTCAAATGATGCGCATCGATTCTGTTGCTGTAGAAATGCCTCTTGCGACCTTGTTGCACGAATATAGTCGGCTGATCTTGCGCCACCGACCGGCAGTGCTGGTCCGTATTTAGCGTACACGCCATTATACCAAACTGGAAGAAACAGGAGAATCCGTTATGTAAAGTGGATATAAGGGTATTTATTTTATATTTTTTCTGAAAGTTAAGCCTGTTCTAAGAAATTAATTTGTTTAAAAATTTGTATTACAAGCAGTATTTTTTATTTTAGGTTTTGCCTTTTCTCATTAATGTATGGCTGTATAAGTACGGATGTTTTTGCCACGTGCAGAATGACAACTAACTTGAACGCACTCATTCATGAGAGCCAATCACGTTTGAAATTCCGGAGATTTGACAAGTCATACACACACACACACACACACACACACACACACACACACACACACCGAAAACACACACATGCGCAGTCTAGTCACAGATTATATAAGTTTGGTGGCGGATGCGATGTCACTCAGTGGTTTCCGCCTGTTTAGACGTTTTATGAATGTCAAATAATTGTTTGGTTTTTTACGTAAATATAAATCCCATCTTTTATTTCTGAGTAACTTAAATAGCGAAATAGTGTTTAAGATCGTAAAGTCTCCAATCGTTTTGGAATTAGCATAGGTTATATTTAACTTTATATACCGAATTATAGAGATCAGATATTGCACTCGAAAACATAAGCGTCTGAAGATTGGAAATGCTCTGATCAAAGGCGTAAGGCGTCAACCGGTAAGATGGACAGACGAGCTTGTAAAGATCGCGATGAAAACCGCGGGTAAGGGAGACCTTTGTCACAGAATAAGTACTAGTACTTCGTACAGAAGTATGACTTAGCAATTGTATTCAAAGAAATGTCTACTCAATGTCGTCAACAATATGGCGTAATTTAGTTCGCCTCAGAGTCAAGCACATTTTCGTGTACAAACCTTCGTTTCGTGTACCTATAAAAATCCATTGCAAGATAATTTCATACTTATTGCTCTGGAATATGATTCATAATACACTAAACCTATTCAGTGACGTAATATGACGCGACGCGATAGGGTTGACTGCTACGAGAAGCTTCTAACGCCATCTAGCGCCTCTTTCTAGTACTTTATTCATTCTCGTCCAGCCGCGCGGCCGCCCGTGAATAAAACGCGCGAGCGTGTCCCTGGCCGGTAGCGACACGCAACTTGTTTTAGCCCCTAAGTAAGGGTCGCCGCGCGTAGGTACGTTTTTGCTACCTACGCGGGGAGATACACACGCCTGCCTATGTTTAGGAGTGGACGTCCTACGGCTGATAATGATGATGATTGTGCCTTACTTGAACTGTTTTCTCTTCTGTGCTTACTTACACTGATATCTTCCACGTGTAGAAACTGCATGCTGGCTTCAGTAAAGGGGTCCACGATGTGGTCCCAGGCCAGCCGGTACGGGACCACTACCAGCACCCAGGTGCCTACATCTGAGAATAAAAAAATGTGTGAATCATTAGAAGGTACTTATAGCCTCGTTTTTAATGCTAACCTTTTTTATGCTATGGCCGATCACAGTATGTTCTTTTTCCACTTTATCTGGAATAATACCATATTTACCTGTGTTTCACAAATATATGATTAAATTTGAAATGTGGACATGTATTATAGTCCGATAAGATCGTGCGTGACCCTCCTGCGCCCTGTCAGACGTGCGGTGGGCGAAAAAGCGCCAATTTGTATTACTAAGTTTCTTATTTTTACTTAAGGTGCACTAATTAATAATCAAGCAGTGGACACATACTTTAGGATAATATCTAGCCTAAAATTTATGTAATCTTATATAGTGTATTTTGTAATGTTATTCCGTTTTGTGTTCCTAAATAAATAAAATTTAAAAAAACTCGTGACTGATGTTGGAGATCCCCTTCCCCGTAACATCACCAGTCCCCGCTCACATCTAGTTCGCCTCGCCTCCCGCACGTCCAGTGCAAGGAAGGAGGCGAGCGCACTAACTTGTTGAAATAAGGTCCGTTTTTCTTTGTTTGGCAAACATTGTAAGCAATCTTGACATTCTTTTTTAACAAAATAATTTATTTGAGAATAATATAGACACAAAAATAGCAATATATTAGGTAATTTATCTACTTTACCTCCGTCCAGTATCCGCGTGAAGTCGGAAGCGGACAGCGTGTATAGGTTGACGGCGGCGGAAACGGTCTGTATGAAGGACCTCACGTCGGCCCCCGCAGGTGCCTTCTGGTAGGCCCCGCCCGGCTTCATGACGCCCCAGGAGATACTTACCTCCGTCCAGTATCCGCGTGAAGTCGGAAGCGGACAGCGTGTGTAGGTTGACGGCGGCGGAAGCGGTCTGTATGAAGGACCTCACGTCGGCCCCCGCAGGTGCCTTCTGGTAGGCCCCGCCCGGCTTCATGACGCCCCAGGAGATACTTACCTCCGTCCAGTATCCGCGTGAAGTCGGAAGCGGACAGCGTGTGTAGGTTGACGGCGGCGGAAGCGGTCTGTATGAAGGACCTCACGTCGGCCCCCGCAGGTGCCTTCTGGTAGGCCCCGCCTGGCTTCATGACGCCCCAGGCGGGTGGAGAATCCACTTGTAAAGACGCACATAGCTCGGTCCATTTGTCGCAGTCGATTTCAGCTGGGGAATTCAAATGAAGTGAAAGTCTAAGCAGAAGCAGGCCTGTGTATCTCCCCGCGTAGGTAGCAAAAACGTACCTACGCGCGGCGACCCTTACTTAGGTGCTAAAACAAGTTGCGTGTCGCTACCGGCCAGCGACACGCTCGCGCGTTTTATTCACCGGCGGCCGCGCGGCTACGTTGCTGGCTGGACGAGAATGAATAAAGTACTAGAAAGAGGCGCTAGATGGCGTTAGAAGCTTCGCGTATCAGTCAACCCTATCGCGTCGCGTGATATTACGTCACTGAATAGGTTTAGTGTATTATGAATCATATTCCAGAGTGTTACATATATAATTCCTTACCGTAAAAATATTCACATACAATTACATTTTGATCATTTATCAGTAATTAACTGCACTAATTAACTAAACATAATCAGTAATTGACCAAAACAAATAACCTGATGCTTTGACAGTGACAGATTCATATAGATTAACTATTCCAAATTGTTTATTATTTAAACGTTGCTGTCAAGCTCACGGGACTTTGTGTCAATCTTATGGTTAGTCATTTTTTTTATAGCTCAGTTATTTTAACAACAATCTGTGTTGACGCTTATTTGTTTTAGCTGTTAAAATTAGATTTTGGCATACTCACTACCATGATTTATCATAATAGATTATTTCGAAATTTCTAAATTGAGTTTTGTTTCGTCTTGTAAACTGACTTGGCTGTATGGACTGAGGTCCTTTGCTAAAAATAGATTTTGTTTTAAACTTGCCGGAGCTATGACTTTTTTTCCTTATTCTCGAACATCCAAGAATAAAATTTTGAAAATCATTGGAAGTTGAGCTGACCATATAAATAGGGCGAAACGGTTTTAAGGCTTTTTTCCTCTGTCGCCTTCTGAAGACTAAGTTCATCTCCAAGTCATCCAAACATCGCTGACTAACCTGTGTGAAAAAGTGTGAAGCCCTTGTACAAAGTTTCCTGCTTAGGCCATCACACATTTATCCGCAAGTTGTTCTCAAGTTATTATCGTGAGTATTCTTTTCTTCCCCGTTTTGGGTTTACTTTGTGATCATTTTGGTGTCTCAATGACCCCGGATAGGTTATGTGTTCATAGTTGCTTTCTATTCCTAGGATCTGGAGGCGTAGAACTACCTTTTATACCCTTGTGTGGCGTGGGATCAGCACCGACAGGTTGCCCTTCTGCCCTTACATACTCTCCAAAAACCCCTTACAGGTAATTTTTATACTTTTTATTTTTTATGAGGGTAGATTTGAGTTGTAAAATGTACTTAATTCTTACTTATGGGCAGCTGGATTTAGTTGTTTTCGGGTGTTTTGCTGGGATTTGGCATTCAACCTTCCGTCCAGGTGCCCTAACGGCAGTTTTTTGATGATTTTAAGTAATTTGGTGCCGTCACGGGTAACCATTTTGGTACTGGATGTGAACAATTTTCAAAGTGGGTTATTTGTCGCATTCCAGGGGTTTTTTTTTATCTCCTTACTGAAGTCTGCGTTTGGCCCTCGGCTTGCGCTGAGCCGCGTGTGCCACCGGCTACTCGTCCTACCCTCGGTGTTGCATCACATTACCCGCAGAGAAAAGTTCTATCTTTTTAATATTAGTTAATTTACTTGTTTTGGGAGGCACGCCCTTAAAATAGTGTCTAGCGCCCTACCTTTTTCTTACCTTTTACTTTAATCTACCTTACTGCTCTATTTTGTTGTGCGTGACCATTCTCCAACGCTTGGTAAACCCAAATATCTTGCCCGCGCTCTACCCCGAGCTAGGCCCTTACTCTTTAATTTACTTACCTATAAGTACCATTACGTACATTACCTTTAAGTACCATTGTATAATTGCATTTTATTAATAATCGTTATACTTTTCTGAGTTAAATAAATATAATAACTATTATCAAACTTTTTTTATTTAACAAGAGCAATAAGCATGAAATTATCTTGCAATGGATTTTTGTAGGTGTCTACACGAAAATGTGCTTGACTCTGAGGCAAACTAAATAACGCCATATTGTTTACGACATTGAGTAGACATTTCTTTGAATACAATTGCTAAGTCATACTTCTGTACGAAGTACTAGTACTTATTCTGTGGCAGAAGTAAAATTTCATTATCCTGCCAAACCCCATAAGACCCGCGGACGAGTTGATAACAATTAACTTTCTATTGTGTTTGGAAACATGATACGTGAACCAACGAAAATAACAAAATACGTAAAATTATTAAACAAATGCTTTAAGATCAGGCAATCGAATGCATATTTACTATAAGTCTTCTTTACATCGTAGTAGGCGTGACCACAAACCCGTGGGAACGAAAGTGGATCCGGACTCCGAACTCTAGGCTCGAAAGTTTAGGTAAATAAGCATTCAAAATCCTATCTTTAGAAGTCACTGAAAGGGTTTCTAACTAAAAACAGTGATCAATCTCTTGAACGTTTGGATGCGGTGCGGAAGTCCTGTCGGAAACCACCACACAAATGAATCACATATATGGAGAATATATGAAGTCACTCCAAGTAAGGAACGGCATCCTAACTTACCACTAGTTAGACAAGTTAACACTTACCAAAGTACATATCAGGATAAGCCACTCTCATTTGGTAGAGCTGCAGCCGATCTTGGCCTTTGGAGGAGAAGTATATCACCCAGGGAGATTTTAAATTACTTCTTAGACGGTTCCTTATATCCTGAAAAAAATTAGGCAATGTGAAAATCAACAAATCATTCGCGGACTAATATTAGTAAAGATTAATTGCAACATGATACCTCTACGCATTCCTGATAAAAATAAAGTTGCCAGAAAGACAGACATTAAAGTGATTCTAAAAGGGTTCCGTTTCCTTTTGAGGTACGGAATTCGAAAAACTCGGAAAAACTTATCAAGTCTAAAATCAACAGCTAAAGAAAACTTATAGTAGTTGTTTAGTAAGAAAATAGTGGTTACCTGAGACCCTACTCCTGTTGACGATGTTCGTATTTTCGAGTCTAGCCATCACGCTCGTTCGCGTTGTTGTTCTGTGGGGAGTGAAAGGGACGGCTACATTCGAAAATACGGGCATCGTCAACCAGAGTAAGGCCTCTGCACCCTTATTCACAAACGTCAGAAACTACAGATTTTAAATCCGAGAGGCAAGTTTCCGAAGACGTCAAAAAATGCGATTCTCAAACGTCGGATTCGAAAACTTCGATATTTCCATTAGGCACAAATGACATTAGCTTTCGAAAACACCGTTCGGCAAGAATGTTCGACATTCGAATTCGGAAAGGATCCGACACGGAAACTTTCCGAGTGTTTGTGAATCAGGGTTTATAGATTTATATATATGTTATTAAGCAAAACGTAATATACCTTTAAATCTTCAGGCCCAATTTGGTCAATCTTTGGTAGCGCGCTCACTATCTCTTTCAATAGCTCTTTTTCGTCGGTACTCTCAATCTCTTTGGTAATTTCGTTGAACTTCAACACGACTGTTGTATAATCATTTTTCGTTAGCTTCTCTCTAAGGCTGTCATCTTCGATGATAACTACATTCACTAAGCCATTCTGAAACAAGGTCAAATAAATAAATTGGTGTGGGGGTAAAATTTTATTTTATTCTATCTAAGCACTCATACTCAGGCGCTGCTTAAATGATCTGTCAAGATGTAGTGGCCTGATAATAATAATTCCTGCTAAACCGATTTCCACTAGGCATGGTCGATTTCAGGTATAGCAGATGAAAAATCATATGAAATGAATTTCATTGTTCACACCTGCTATTTTTTTTCATATAGACTGCTACAAATCGCACTCTGCGAAATCATAGATCATGCTCATTTCATTTCATTCATTGATGACTGCATGTAGCAGAGCGAGTCGCGAGCGAGCGAGTAGGAATGATTTGCCCTAGGTGCGTGTTAAAAAAAGACAAACACACTAGTTATGCGATCATAGGTGACGATCGATACTGGGTGGGCATTTTAAGAACTTTAAACTTATATACATAAAGTTTAGATTCGTTTGCCATGATTTTTCATGACAACCTAAATATGACATTTCATATTAGTAGCAAATGAGCAACCGTTCACAATAATTCAACTTTCATTATAAGTAGCAAATAGCAAAAAGTGTTACATTATGACACTGCGAAAAAAAAATTTGTCAATGTAATTTCACATGTGATTTCATATGAAAAAAAATCATCATTTCATGAAATGAAAATGAATTAAAAGTAGCAATCATTTTCATGCCTAATTTCCACTAGGCGCAGAGATTGAAACTCTGAATCAGACAATGGACTCGATTGTGCCCTGTCTGAAATTAAATTAAAGTTTAGTCTCTCTCTTTCTGTGCTAAACAAACGAAAAGAGACAGACTACAATAATTTAGAAACAAATTAGGTGTGAAGCGATTTCTTTACGTATGTTTACAAGTTTTTGCGTGTTTTCGTCTAAATTTAGTCGTCATCGAATTAGATTCCTACTAAATTGTCTATGGATTCTCTAATTTCCTTACAACTGTCTGCGGTTTAGTATGACGTTTCTAAATTTAAACAGTCTGTCTCTTTACGTTTGTTTGGCAGAGAAAGACTGATCTTAAATTTAATCTTAGACAGGGCACAAATTAAGACGATATAGGGTAGGGTAGGCTTACTGTGATGAAGAATGGCCCGTCATACAGCCAAACTATTTTATAGTTCCAGATAGGTTTGTGCTTCGCAGCGAGAGGTACACAGACAGAGGAGTTGTATAACTTACCAAATGATATGCGAGCCTAGTCAGTACATCTCGTTCGATTCTATTGGCTCCTAGTACATGCGCCGTGGGCTGATCGGCGCGGATACGGCTCACGACCGGCACGTGTACCCGACTGCGGAGATACGCCAGGAGGAACTGCTCCAATGCCTCCAGGGTTCGGTCGCCTCGGAAGTACACGTAATTGGCGTGTTTACCCTTTAACAAAGAGTTAGTAACACATTCTGAGGTCGTAATACATTGTGGCGTCACATGCATTAGCCATCGAAACATCACGTGACTTTGGCGAAAATATGTATATATTTTGACATTTAGTAGGCGATAGCAAAGTTCGCTGTAGTATAGATTGCATTTTGCCTAAGGGCCCTGGAGCTCGATTTTTGAATCACTCACGTGCAGATTTTTACTGATTTTCGTTCGTCATTTAAAACTCCGAATTTAAAACAAATTGAATTTAAAACACTCAATCGACTGGACTCGACCGCTCGAAACCGCAACGAGTGCCCCTACCCACTCGTCACAGAAGGCGAGCGACAGAATAAACACTAAAATGAATGTGTTGAGTGAAAATTATATCGCATTCGCTAACAGAAGATCATATGAGTAATTAAAAAATAGAGCTCATGTGCTCTATGTAGCATAAAAAAAAACATTTATTTCAGAGTTATTATCTCCATATAGGTAAGTAACAATGACACTTATTAGCTATGGTTAGTAGATACACAGGCTCAAAAAATCAGCTGTGTGTAAGTCTGCCCGAGCTGCCTAGAAAAAGAACCTGCAGCTCAGAATGCCTCCTAAATAAGGCTGCATCCTAGCTACCCGATGACTCTGAAAGTCCGGTGTGCAAGCTGCCATTACAATAGGGACAGTTTTGCAATAAAAATGTAGTCTAATGTGCTGGCCACCTCTAGTACTAACACATTCTATTTTCCTTTTATTGAAAGTAATTGTATGATCTTTTCATTGCATCGATTCCATTGTATAAATAAATACCACAGCACGTCATGTTATACAATTGAACTGCAAAAACAGCTTTTATTACGTAAGGAATAGAGGCGGCCTCAGTTGACATATACATAATATAAGTTGTTTTCGTAATTTAAATTGGTAACCTGACGTGGTACCGACTGTACATTATAATTCACTTAGTTGTTAGGTAATCCATGCATCGTGGTACACTAAATCAGTGTTATGGCTGTCACTGTAATTCGCAATGGCATGAAATTAATTAATGCGCTTCTTTCTGGCTGCCATAACAAGAGCAGTTTTAGTTGAGGGAAGTGCATTACGCCTAGATTTACGCATATTTACATTACAAATAACAATGCAAAGGAAATGAAATAAACATTAAATTAAAACAATGACTTAAATGTGTTGGCTCTACCTTCTGAGTAGAAGAAGTTGCAAAAAATTCAATAATATTAGATTGACTTGGAACCAATGCAATGACTTGAATTTTAATAGAATTACGAAATCTTTTTAGAGTTTACACACTATACTCAGACATAAAAGAGAATAACAAACTAACATTAATTTTTTAATGATTGATATGCTTAGGACCACTTCCAGCAGTCCGGATTAGCTAACCCAGACTTGCGTAAGGGGGATTTCAACTCAGATCATAGATCTTGCGCTAGTCTGGATAAGCTAATCCGGGCTGGCGTATTTGGTCCATCCAGATTAGCTAATCCAGACTTGCGCAAGTGGGCTTTCAACTCAGATCAGCCTTAAACACGTCTTGGGCAAATGGGCCTTAAACATATAATAATTGCTGAATAACATAATCCAGACTAGAAAGATACCATCCATTCAATTGCTGGATTCATTCAGACGACCATCTTGGTGTAGTGGTCCGCGCCCCGGACTACAAAACCAGATGTTGCGGGTTTGAATCCCGCAAGGGGCAAATGTTTGTGTGATGAGCACGAGCATTTGTACCTAAGTCATGGATGTATAAACTTATATAATTATGTCTATCCGTTATCCTAGTCACCTTAGCACGCTTAGTTTGGGGCTAGGTAATTGGTGTGTTTGTTGAAACACTATATTTATTATCAACCTACACATTACCCTGGACTATATTTATGAGAACTATCTGGGTCGCTAATTATTGTTATTATGCTGAATAAGCTATAAAGATTATAACTACCAAATAATCATTGTATAACTCACATTAGGGTAGAACAATAGAGATGGATAGCTGGCAATTCTCATAGTGTTGTAGCAGAATGAGTTATGATATTTGCAGTTGACTGCCCCAATTTTGACCTGTAATTTACAATAAAATATATTTTAATCTCAATTACCTACTTATTAATTATCAGTAGTAGTCTTCTCTAAACACTATGATCTGGATATTTAAAAAAAAATAGTAAATACTATACATCAGGGGTGGCCAACTTAGATAGACCCAAGATCTACTGTTCACTGACGACACCCTGTGCGATCTACCAACTACTTACTTGATCAGGTACGTTGCGCAGTCTGTTCTATGTATTGATATTTTTGCCTTGCCACAATAAACTGGACAAATAGTTGTTATAGATTTGTAGGTATTTCAATCACAGAATAAATATAAATCTTTGTTGCGATTGACTGGTTTGCCACCCCTGCTATTCATTTTCTGAGTAGTTTCATTTCCTATTTTAATGCTTCAGTTAGAATAAGAATATTTGGCAATGCATTATAAATATTACTCACAATTCCTTTGTATATTTCAGCCAGTTTCTTCCAATGCTCAACCAAATTTTGGCATGGAGGACAGAAGGGTGAATAGAAGTTGATGAAGTGAAAACCTTCATTTACGTAGCTAGCTGAAATACAGAATACTTCATAAGATAGAAAAAGCACAGTAGAATTAAACACTACTTTGGGCATACAATTTGAAATTTTTACATAACATACAAACACCCTTCACAAGTAAAGAAAAATAAAATTTGCTTTGAAACAATTTTGTTAAAACCTATTTATACATACAGACTTAAATAATGCATCAACTTAAGCCATAATCTATTAAAGTTATTAAATAAGCACTTACAAAATGTCTGGCTTGTTAGTGTATCCACAAATGGGTCATCATGGTACAACCCATTGTAGAACAATGTATTGTACTCAGATTGTGACCGGTGGTCATATCTCCTGGTGTAAGAGGGATATGAATCATGGAGGTCATAATTCTGTCTCTTCTCAGGATCTTTCAATGTTTCATAAGCTTCGGTAATTTGGATAAACTTGTCTTGGTCAGCAATGTCCTAGAATTTTAAAATACGATATAAATTCAGAATTCAGCAAAGGAACCTGAAGATAGGATATCTGACCGAATAATTATTTTATACACGGCAGACTGAATGGAAAGTGTAAACTATGTTTAGGTTATGGTATATTTAGATTTAAAGTTCAAAATGCGTGTATTATAAAATAAACACTTACGGAATTTTTATCTGGATGAAATTTCACAGCTAGTTTTTTATATGCCTGTCTAATTTCTTGAGTGGAAGCTTGCTTTGAAACCCCGAGTATCTCATAGTAGGTCACTTCAGTTAAGTTTACCACTTCCAGCAATATTAAAGTTATTATCAGAAGTTTGTACCTGTAAATCAATGTTCATTAAGCAAGACTTATACTTGCACAATAACTATGCATTTTTATTACATATTTTATTCAGAAAACAGAATAATAAAAGTTTTGTCAGATGTTTATACTTTACTTACATTTTGGTTTAGAGTCGGTAAATGATGCTGCTATGAAGTTACGTGGAGGAACTGGAGGATTTATCTCATATTCTCATAATAGTTGACTTGACACACTTTAAAAAATATATATTCAGTCAACAATTTGCTTGATTAGAAAGATAACAAAATGTTTACTTGTTGTGTGGGTGTTCGTTCCTTTCGGTAGGAAGAGGAGAAGAGCGAGAAAGGTAAACAGATAGACAGTGACAGAATGGTTTTCCGGAATGTCTTATTCCTACGTCCATGTGTCTGACTCCTGTTTTTTTTTCCTTGACAGCATAGCAGGCTGTCATAATGGCAACTCTGACTCCTGTTTGCAAGTGCTAAGGTGAGGGAGGATGCCCGGCTGTCACTATACTACCTAGTGCGAGTTTTTTTACGCGCTCACCTTCGACCGTGAGGGCTTAGTGCGAGTTGTCATTTGTCAGTCATACGCATTGAGTAGTTAGAATAGAGGGAGCATAGACGGTCATTGAGTATTTATAATGCAGAGAGCATGTGTCAAAATTAGCGTTGGGTTTACTCCCCAGAATATTTCCAACTGTTGGGTTTATTCCCAAATTCGGAGAAAGTATGCGGAATATTTCCAATTCGTCGGGAAAATAGGGAAAATACTCAAAAGTGCACTTAAAGTAATAAAATGCGAGAATTTTAACATTTTGACAATGGTTTTACGCCTGTAGCACACCTTCACATAAAACCATAACAGCGGGACCACGCTAGTTTTGCCTGTTTGTCAGTTATTACACCAAACGTAAACTGCATGTTCTAATGCTTAGGTATATGAGTCTCTCTTTCTTTGAGATTCGACGATCCTGTTTTACTTCCTACTACTGTGTCCACGATGTCGCGAATTGGTGCAGAAATGTAGACGTTTGAGAAGGATTGGAGAAATCTCATAGAGTACCTACTAACTCGTGAAACGATAAAAAACCAGCCTCCATACAAAAAGAGGACAAGTCCTTTGATATCTAGCTAGATTAGCGTTGGGTTTACTCCCCGGAATATTTCCAACTATTGGGTTTATTCCCAAATTCGGGGAAAGTATGCGGAATATTTCCAATTCGTCGGGAAAATAGGGAAAATACTCAAAAGTGCACTCAAAGTAATAAAATGCGAGAATTTTGCTATTTTGACAATGGTTTTACGCCTGTAGCACACCTTCACATAAAACCATAACAGCGGGACCACGCTAGTTTTAGTACGTTTGTTTTCTTCAAGGAGTCTAGGTGAACATATTTAAAGTCCTCAGTGTAGTAAGTGAGCTATCAACGGAATAGTAAAAGAAAGGCGCCTCTTTTTACCCGACTGCGGAAGGAGGGTTATGTTTTTTATATTTTTTTGCTTGTAAACTCGAAAACTGTTTTATTTTAAGACACATTCATTTAGAATTTTTTCTATAGGTCCAAAATTGAACAAGATATTACAAAGTAATCTGATTTGATAACAAGTTCAAAAAGTTAATTCCATATGCGGTGCGGACAAATCGCGCAAAACTAATTTAATGTTTAAAACAAATCAAGGCGATTTCGCACGTGTAATAGATGTAATTAAAGGGAATTGTACGTTTTTTTTTGTGTTTGTATGAACAACAAAGTTATATTTGCGGATGTTGAAATGTGCTATACACACATTAAAAAAGTTTGAGATCACTAGCATAAACTGATATAATTCTTTAAATTTATCTTTATCAAGAAAAAAGGAGACGTGGCTGACGGTCACAAACATTTCGCTTAAGAGCATCCCACCCGTGCTCTATTGGGTTTAAGTCAGGCGAGCTGATAGGCCAGTCTAACCTTGTTTATCGTATTCTCGGAGAGCAGCATTGACTCGTTGAGCTCGACGTGCGGGCGCATTATCATCGACCAGTACAAATTGGTGCCCACGGTTTACTCGAAATGGTCTGACAATTCTATCAATAGCAACTGCTTTATACATGTCTGATGTCATGAAGCCTCGATACGGGATCAAAGGTGTTCTAGCTCCAATCATAATACCACCCTCAAAAGGACACCGATTTACCGCCTTGCTGAAGTGGTAGTTCTTTGCCTTTCACGGTCTCCTGGTCTTCTCCAGGACCAGGAGACCACGGACACGTCGGTTATCTGGATGAGTACTGATTCGCGATTCGTCAACAAAAAGACAGTTTTGCTAAATGTTTTCTTCTTCATCTTCTTTATCCTGCCGAAGCCTAGCCCACTCCAATTTCTGTCGTTGACGTTGCCGAAAATTCAAAGGCGCTCGCCAAGACCTCCGTTCTCGTAATCCAGGCCCAAGCCCAGAAGCGGCCCGAACTTCTGCTTTTATTTAAGTACCGTTGATTGTTGGGTCACGGGCTGCCAGCAATCTAATATAGCGGTTTTGAGCAGCAGTCAAAACAGTAGGGCGACCACCTGCGGGATCGGTCAGCAAAATTACCCATCCCGTGGTACCTCTGCAACGTGGCCACGACACAGGATTGGGATATAGCAAGTCTGCGTACTATATCTCTCGTGCTGTATCCTGCTTCCCTCAAAGTCACTATTCACGTAAAACTTCTGATAATCCTCCTGGCATTTTTTCAATCACAACTTTTTGCGAAAAAGTATTTAAAATCCGTCAAAATTGACTAAATCAGATTTCTGAGTTTGAACTGTTTTATTGTTGTGTATTCTAATTGTATATTTTTAAATAAAGAATCTTAAAAGAAGAAGAAATCATAATATAATTTACCGTAACAAAAAAGATTTATATTTTTTAGAGATCGTAAACTATTTTTGATGTGTTTATTTAAAAACTATACTGAATTCACCAAATTTTTTAAAATTTACCAAAAAAAAATTGTATTGCGAGATTCGTCCGCAGTTGGAATTAAGTTTTTGAACTTGTTATCAAATCAAATACTTTGTAATATCTTGTCAACTTTTGGACCTATAGAAAAAAATCTAAATGAATGGGTCTTTAAATAAATAAGCAGTTATCGAGTTTACAAGCAAAAAAAATATAAAAAAGAGGCGCCTTTCTTTCACTATTCCGTTGATAGCTCACTTACTACACTCGGGACTTTAACATGTTCACGGACACTTGGCCGATCCTAGATATTTCATTAGGACACCTAATTTTACCATACAAATGCTTAGTACGTTCAAATACGGTATGTCGTAAGATGAGTTTAGAGTAATGTTTGGTATGGCAGTTACGGCTGGGAACGATACCGTACGAGTACTGCAGTTATCTGTCTGTGGAGTGTGGTCGCCATTATTCTGACCGTGACCTTCGTCATCAATTAGAGATGAATAAACGCTACCACCGCCTCCCTCGGAGTCTGAAGTGCCGCCTATGCGGTGCTCACGAACATGGTGCCTGTACCGGCAGCTACCGGTGTTGTCTTCACTGACTGGCACTACCATATTCACCCTCAAAGTCTGGTACAGAAGATTCGCTCTGCGCATCATTGATGGATTCAAGGCATGGCGTCAATTCAATATACTTAGTGGTCCGAGGTGTTGGGAGCCTGATGACCTGTAATACACGTATTTCATACCTAGCATAGACATCAGACTCATACGAATACTGACTAAACCCAACAAATTTTAGTAATACCATTGTGTGTATGTTGTCAAATCTGTGTGAGTAAATAAAGTTATTATTATAAGAAAGCCATCAGTAAATAATAATAAATTCAATTTAGCAAAAAATCGAGGTAAACAAAAGTTGGGTACGTACAAGGTAGGCACTTATTCAATCACGATTCTACGGCGTTATTTTGTATGTTTCCTACAATGTTATCATATAAACACTTGCATTGCGCAGTATTCAAAATACTATTGCATAGGTAAGCAAAATCAAACAATATGTTTTTGAAAATCACTTACCTTTCTTTGCCGGTATTCATGTATTTGCACAGAAGCGCGCGACTATCCCGCTGCTGTGACACTGCGCGACTAAATGTTCGGCAAGCGCTCGGCTCCCGCACGGCTATAGGCGGGGTGCCATGTAAAGTACAGCGTAGATGTGTGTGTAAAACACACAAGTACACCTAAGAAAAAATGTTCATGATTCCTTTTCCCGTGACAGTAGAAGAATTTCGAATAGCATGTTGTGACACTTGATTACGTGGGCCTTTTTGATGCTATGAAATTAAATCGGCTACAAGCGGTCTGTCCATTTTGACTACTTGAAGTTTACCGGCCTAAGGCGTGGTGTCACATTTTAATCACATAGAGTTACGGCTGTGGGCGGAGTGTCCGTGAACGAGTTAAGTATGTTCACCTAGACACCTCGAAGAAAACAAACCTACACGTTTTGTTTTCTGAATTACTTGTTTTTAATAACGAAGATTTAACTTTATTATCACTTGTCTCAAATATTCAAACTTAACAGAAGCCAAACTGCCGTTTCTAATGTAGAGATTTTACTATGACCCGGTTTGTTTATGTCGAGATTTCTCCAATCCTTCTCAAACGTACATTTTTGCACCCATTCGCGACATCTTGGGCACAGTAATAGGAAGTATACTACAGGATCGTCGAATCTCAAAGACAGAAAGACTCAAGCAAAGCAAAGCATTAGAACATGCAGTTTACGTTTGGAGTAATAAAACTGACAAACAGGCAAAACTAGGGTGGTGCCGCTGTTATGGTTTTATGTAAGGGTGTGCTACAGGCGTAAAACCATTGTTACAGTAGCTAAATTCTCGCATTTTATTAATTTAAGTCCACTTTTGAGTATTTTCCCGCCGAATTGGAATATTTCCCAATCTTTCCGTTTTTTCCCATACTTTCCCGTATTTTTCTTTTCCATCCCAATTTTTTCTTTCCCTTGCCTATCGCTAAGCTAGATCGATACTTTTTGTTCAGTTTATCGAGTATATCCCATCCTTAATTTTGACAGGAAACTTCTCTAGTTTGTGTCTTCATCTGGCGTTGGGTGGCAAAACTATTTGATACTTAAAAGCAAGGAATAGGAGCGGCAGCCACAACTATGGACCTTAATGCATCGTAATAGGGAAAAGCATGTCAAAAAAGTGACATCTAGTAGGGAGTAGAATTACAAAATATAAAAGCACATTAGAATCAGGAAAGCACAACTTAGGATCTTATTACTTTTGTAATAAAGATGGGACTCATTTGTGTTTTAAGCTCTTTCGTCATCGCTAAAAATTACCAATTACAACTCAATATCTCGAGCGCAGTTTCTTTTTCACGGTCAGGTACATTAGCAGCCGGGGAGGACTTACACTATAAATAAAACACAATTTATAAATTAGGTTTGTATATCACAGAATACATAAAACTATATTTAATCAATCAGGGTTTTTAAACTTGGCAAGATTTTTTCCAAACAGCATTCACGAATTAGCATAGCATGGGTTTCATATTGCAATGATAACACAGCCACATACATAGGTTTTAATCATATGTTTTATCAACATTGTGGAACAGGGGGAGTAGTAAAACTCTTATACAGGCGCCCCCGTTCTACTAACTTATAGATTAGGTAAGCATAAGTTTAGATACTTTATTTAAGCATTTTTCAGAATATTCGCCTGACTTTTTAGAACAAATGATTAGAAAAATCATTGCCGTACAGCAGCGCTGTGGCCTGATTTCGGAAAATGAACAGAGAACTTTGTAAATGTTTATTACCTACACATTTTACTATATCGACGTGTATAGACGTAAATTTTGTTGCATTGCATGCATTCAGTTTACGAATAATTATCAAATAGTATAAACATAAAGCATTTTTGTGAGAAAATAAGTAGGTCTATCTATAATTTCGCCATTTTTAAATCTCTCACTTTGTGGAGACAGCTAAATAATTAAATACATACACAAAACGACCGCTTATAGATCTTCATTTCACAGAATATTATCTAACCTTAAACTATTTAGATCAATCAATTATTTTCACATTAAAATAATTTATATTATCGCTTACTTTACTTTTTAGGTACTCTACTCAAAATGTTTTAATAACATAAATAAACACCATTCCATTTCGTGCTAATAGTTAAGTTATTTAATTTTAGATTAATAATAACTTTTTTCGTAACTAAATTGGAGAGAGGTGCTTCTTAAAAAACTAAAATGTTTAAACTAAAATATTACATACAGAATTTTAGACTAACCAATACCGTTTTGTCATGAAAATTAAATCTTAAAGTGACTTAAAGGAGAACAGTATCCACAACCGACAATTTGTACAATATAGAGTTGGTTAGATCCACTCACTAAGCAATTTAACATCATACATGGAATCGGCACCAAGTTCCTACTTGTACTAACTAAAAAGTTTTGTATAATGACATTTAAGTATTAATCAAAGATTAAACTTTGGTTTCGTAATAATTCGGGTTTCTGTTTGCTCCCTGTATAAGGTTAATCTACAAAAATATGTTTATATTTATACATTATCTAGTTAGTCCATTGCATCTGCTGCCGACTTATTGAGCTTAATATTGTCAAATGCAGACGTCTATTGATATTAGGTAGTCTTGGCAATTTTCAAACAGTCACACTCGCACTTTACCACCCACTCAACTATACAGTCAATTGGCAAAGTATGCAATTACTTATTAAATTGCATTGGCATAGCTTTCTCAACACCGAGCACATATCCTATAGTGACAGAATGTCATTAATTTAGTTTTATAAAAATTCCTTCAAAATCCCTTGGCAATGAATGCCTCTGTTTTTTCTTGAACACATTTTTTCAAACTAATTCATTTATTACTTTACATATTTTAAAATAAAATTGCTGTTTAAAACATTGTTATTTAAGATCAAAACCGAAATAACTCATATTTCATAAAATCTATTACAAAATACACGCTTAGATTAACACTTTTCATATCAGTACCAAGCACTGATAAGTTTTGGAAAAAAAAACGTGCTTATACTTCGCCTTTATAGGTAACGTGCTCGATGTTTCTCAAAATTAGGTATATCTACGTAGATCGTTTCACGGTACGTCTTAGAGTCAAGTAGGCGATTATCCTGATGACGATGATCTCTGCAAATAGGATCCCGATGTTTGTCCAATAGCTGTCATTCTTTAGGCTGAACTCCTTCATGATTTCGGACGGATACCTGAAACCAAATAAATGAAGAACTGGAATGGTTTTGTAGGTAAGGTAGGTTCTTGAGGTCGAAAAGGTACATTACTAAGTAGGAAGTTGTAGTACCTGAGAGTACGGACGACCTACTAGCACGTCAAGTTAAATACTGTATCATCTATGCAGTTGCAATATGGGGTGATGTGATGGCCACTGTACATTAGTTAGAAATAAATGTTGTAAATCACTACAGCGTGTGTTAGTATTTTACAACATTATTTTTTCTGGTCGTACCAAGTACAGTCACAGGCAATGAAATGTATACAAATAAGTTTTTATGCCATTTTAGTATGATCTCAAATCGAATGCAGATGTATAGATATTGATGCTCGTGACTGTACATAATAGCATGTAGCATTTGTAGCACTTAAACAAACCGTAGCACATAGAGATTCGTAGCGTAAAAAGCATACAGGTTGTGGCCGCAGCAGACAGAGAATGTGCTGCCTACAATGTAGCGGCTCTACATGATTGATTACAATGCACTAGTCCATGTCCGCGACTTCGTCCTCACAAATTTCGAATTTCCCATACAAACTTCTACCCCACTTCTCACCCCTTTAGAGGTTGAATTTTTAAAAATCCTGAAATATATTACGTCATTCTTAATATCTAACCAAATAGCTAAATACCAATTTGTATGGATTTATCTACAAACTGACGGAGTTTTACACAAACTTGAACCCCCTTTTTTACCCCCTTAGACAGACTTGCACACTTGCATAATCCGGACGATTAGCTATTCCAGACTTTTCAAGGCCTATTTTAGATAGATAACTCTTTATTGCACACCACAGCATAAAAATACAATAAGTAAAACGATTTACACAGACAAATGTACAATGTAGGCGGTTTTATCGCTATAAGCGAGTATATTATCTGAGTTGAAAGCCAACTTGCATAAGTCTGAATCAGCTAATCCGGAAGGTCCACTCGCGCCAGTCCGGATAAGCTAATCTAGATCTGTGCATGTGTGCTTTCAACTCAGATAATAATAGGGTTTGTACAAATCCAGACGTGGAAAAGGCAAGTCGGCCTTTTATCCAGTTTGGTCTTACTCACCTAGCGTGGTAGTAGAGCTTGTCGGCGGGGCACGGCAGCGGCTGGCGGCCGCCCGCGTACTGCGCCAGCACTAGCGCTTCGAAAGCGTATTGCATGAACGACGCGTGCGACACCGCGCATCACTGCGCTCATGTGCGCGAACAGCACTAAGAAGCCGGCGAACACGATCATGGCGCACGTGGCTGTCGCGCTACGCCTATAGCTTGTATGCTTTTTACGCTAAGAATCTCTATGTGCTACCATAGAAATTCGAAAATCTTTATTATTACCAATTTGTATGGATTTAGCTCCAAAACTGACGAAGTTTGCACACGTCCGAATTACCTATTCCGGACTTTTTCGAGGCCTATTATCTGAGTTGAATCCGGAAGGTCAACCTGCGCCAGTCCAGATAAGGTAATCTGGACCGGCGCATGTGTGCTTTTAACACAGATAATAACAGGGCTTGCACAAATCCAGACGTGCGCAAGGGCCTTTTATTCCGTTTATTCTTTATTCTCACCTAGCGTGGCAGTATAGCTTGTCGGCGGGGCACGGCAGTGGCTGGCGGCCGCCTGCGTACAGCGCCAGCACTAGCGCTTCGAAAGCGTATCGCATAAACGACGCGTGAGACACCGCGCGCATCACCGCGCTCATGTGCGCGAACAGCACCAGGAAGCCGGCGAACACGATCATCGCGCACGTGGTTATCGCGCCGAGGAAGGTGCCGTTCTGTAGACAACAAATTAATTAATAGATTGTACTCATTAAAACACAATTTTACGGATTACTTCGCGATTTATTTACATTTTATTTAAAACCTGACGTTGTGAACTTTTTACAGCGTTCGTGGTCACTTAGGTATTATTTGCCATTACATATATTAGTTTTGAAAAATTGAACCACCGTCTCTCATAAATATTAATTTACGTTTGTGTTTACGCAGAAAGAGCTAACCGTGGCTTAAGATCTACTATTCGCATAAACGTAAGAAACAAATAATAGATTGTAAGTAGAGATCGGGTACTACTCGATTAAGCCAACTAAACAAATGTCAAACGACTTTCGACGACGAATACAACGAAAATACTGATGGAAATCAAAAAACAATGGTGTTATAATAAATTTAGGCATTTTATCTAAATTTTTACAATATTGCTTTGTAATTACCTCTGGTAATTTCATTGTATTTGTCGTCGTAAGTCGTTTGACATTTGTCTAGTTGGCCACTTTGATAATGACCGCATCTGTTTTCTACGTAATAAAAGCTGTTTTCGTATTGTAAATGGGTAACCTGACGGGTATCGTGCTTCGGACTGTTCAGGTATTTCAGATTACAGAATACTTAACTTCAGGTAAACAAGCATACGTGCGATCCGGCCGCATGTAACAACCCTAACGATCTTACCGATCACCGAAACTGCCGTGCTAGCCAAGCCAAACAATGGACTTAATTTAAATGTGCCTTGTCTAAGATTAAATACAAATTTGTCTCTCTTTATCTCTGCTAAACAAACGAAAAAAGATAGACTACAACAATTTAGAAACGTTTTGACGTTTCTAAATTGTTGTAGTCTGTCTTTTTTCTTAAAGTGATGGGATTTCTTACGTATTTTTACAAGTTTTTGCGTGTTTTCGTCTAACTTTAGTCGTCAAAAATTGACATCCCTACTTGATTGTCGAAGGATTATCTAATTTCCTTACCAACTAACAGCTGTTCTGATGAGTGTCTAATGTTTCTTACTTGATATAGTCTACCTCTTTTTCTTTTATTTGGCAGAGAAAGTGAAAGACTGAACTTTAATTTAATCTTAAGCACATTAGAGGTGCTTGTGGCGCAGTGGCGGTAGTGCTTTGGTAGTGATACCAAAAGTTAAGCAACCCACGGCGCGGTCGTGATTGGATGGGTGACCATTCCGACCATTTAAGTGACGTCCATGACAAGCATCTCCGTGCTTCGGAAGGCACGTTAAGCAGTTGGCCCCGGCTAATATCTGTGGTATTAGTCGTTAAGCCTAGTCAGAGGCCCTAGGGCGGCTTGATAACTTCTGACAGTAAGGTTTGTCACTTGCCTTACATACACCCCTCCACCAATCCGCACTGAGCCCGCGTGGTGAAGTATGGCTCGTTCCTCCTCATAGTTGAGGTGAGGCCTTTTCCCAGCAGTGGGATCTATTAGGCTGACTTATATAGGCACATTAGAATAAAGCCCAACAATTTATTCCATTGCAATAACTCTTTCCTTAGTTTTTTCCTATATACATAGGTATACATATGTTCAATCACAGTCATAATTATGTACTTATAAATAAAATAGTTATTTAATGCTATCAACTCTCGACCTAACCAATTATTTATACATAAAATAACCATGAATAACTATAATGATTGCTTCTAGTTAATGCAATTGTTTTTTTTATGGTGATTGCTATTATTTTAAATTTAATAAGGTTAAAAGAATAATTAAGGCTTGCGCAAATTATCATCATGCAATGTTTTCAGCGCGTTTTCCTTCTATTATTAAAGTCTGAGCTAATCTGGGTTATCTGCTAAGTGCATATCGTTGTATGTATACAGGCTATGACTCAAGTGACTTTTTAGCCACCACCCAAATTGTTTTTAAACATCAGGTAGGAGAGGCATCGATTTATAAAAAAAAGGGAGCTAGTCAAATAGTTACTATAAAATATTTTCCACAATTTAACATAAATTTTTCGTGAAAGTCAACAATTATGGATATTGCGTGCCGTGTACGTTTTTTTCGTATTTTACAGATACTTTCTAAGTAGGTACCTTACTACCTAGATGCTTTATCTCAAATTTGTCGGCGATACTAAAAGAAATCACGTGTTTTATTTTTATCTCCATAGATTATTAATATTACAATTTGGATGGCTATTGTAAAGTCACCTGTATACTGAATTTCTAGTTTCTTACCTAGTCCAGAGGTCACCGATTTTGCTGGCCACGGAACCCCATTTAAATAAACAAATACCAGTATTGTTCCATACATATTGCTCCCCAATGTAAGTTGCTAAATCAGAAATAACAATGACAGGCGCAACATACAGACCCGAGAAAATAAGTATTTCTGATTGACCCGACCGAGGATGGAACCCGGGACCTTAGAGATGGTGACATTGTAAAAACCGGCGAGCAAGCCACGAAGGTTGTGTGGTCAATCAACGGCAAAAGACACGTTTGGCGGATTTGGCTAACAAAAGAAGTAACAATGTATTTTTTTATACGAGCAAACCTTGTGACCCTACCAAGGCACCTTGGGTTCTGCGGACCGTCATTTAAGAACCACTGACCTAGTAAACAGAGAACCTAGATACAGTCCAATCAAATCCTCTAATATTTACAGGTTTTCAGTGAACTTCAAAGCTGAGTTACATCCCTTTAATTTAACCGTAACTAATACTGGTGTTTTTCGTAAATTTTGAAAGTTTTTGACGTTTTGTAATAGTTAAATTACGATGGCATGGAACTCAGACTAAGAGCCTCTAGTAAGATCCTCAGTACTATTATCGATATAATATTATAGACATCCTAGACCGTGAGTTCTAGACTGAGGCCCTTCTCCTATTGATGATGTCCGTATTTCCGAGTTTAGCCATCACGCTCGTTCGCGTTGTCATTCTGTCGAGAGTGTAAGGGACGGCTACATTCGAAAATACGGACTCTCTGTCCCTCACTCTGACCAGAGTCGAAAGAGTAAAATTAAAAATCCAAATATTATGTTAGGTATTGCGGGATTATATGGTCACATACTTATGACGAGTCTCAATATGTTATTATGTAGTTGCGTGCCGATGATTTTAGACTATTCAGGAAATGGTTTGTTATTAGTATAATTGATGTAACGTCCATGATTAGTCTAATCTCTAATGGCAGACACTTATCTGTTATGCTTCTTGTTTCACGTGTCCAATAGGCAAAACAATTATCACGTGAGCGATAATAGGATCACCGGGTTCAGCTGATTGACAGATATTGGCCGATATTTTATCATTATCAGAGTTGAGGATTAAGAAAGTGTTCTAATGGATATGGCAAATCTGTATTTTTGTAGATAACCAACGTTATCGTTAACGCGGTTATGTATGATTATACAATTACAATTCCAGCTAAGTTTACGGCGGTCAGTTCCAACAGAAATCAACCCCTACTAAACGCAAAAGCGATATCTAAAAACCAACGAAAATCAGATTTTTATGGCATCGGAACTAACTTTACACAGGTAATTTCAATTATCTTGAATCTTGCTTTCACTGAGCTTTTGCACTTAGTAGGGCAGCGTAGGAAATATTAGTTTACAAGTGTGTTTGCAATGCACAGGTGCATGCACAATCTGTTCCTTTACTCTAATCACGCCATCTACTTTCTGACTCCGAGCTGTTTCAGAGTTATTTCAAAACAGAAAAACCCAGTTCCGAAATTCCAATCGACACCGGATGCAAAACCTTGAACCTTGTGCTTCAACCCACAAGGTTCAGGGTTCGCATTCAGCGTGTCGACCGGTCTAGTGGTCGGCACGTCAGCAAAGAAGGGCAGTCATAATAAATCAGGCGAAAGTGGCATCTATCACCAGCATCTTCGTGTTTCGAAAGGACGTTAAGGAGTTGCTCTCCGCTAATATTGCCTGGCAGGAGAGGCTAAGTGCGGAAAAAGCCCAGCAAAACTAACTAACTTTTGCCTGGCATCGATTCGGACATCGGACAAGGATATAATAGCCGAAAAGAACCCTACAAATCTCTCGTTTCAGCTTTGGCACAGATTATTTAATAGTTACTATGTAACAGATAAATCACTCCAAGGAAAATAGTCCATACCTACTCTTATAATAGCCTACAATTTTTTGTCGCAGACCCCTGCGCCTGAAAATGTGCCTTAAGTTTCGAACATTACGTTATTATTCCTCTGCAGCTACGCGACCTTGGAGTAAAACTAATAAATTCAGGGTTGCCTCTTTCGGTACAAGGCCTATTTTATTTGTAGCTTGGTTTGAAATGTTTTACAATGATATAGTGTTTTACAGTTTTAATAAGTGGTAATGTGGAAAACAAGATCTAAGATTTTGTTCTGTGCTAAATTATTTTCAAAAATGTATTCATACATAGTTATAAAAAGCATCTGTGGGAACTTTTTGTCTGCCGTAAAATTATGATGACTTATTAAAAGATTTAAAAATTTCAGACGTTCGAGACTCTGATAAGTCCGGAATTATATTTAAATCTGAGACTAATTCAGGGCATATTATGCTTCTGGTTGCATTTGTACAATAAATACCAGATGTATAAATCATATTACTTAATTAGTTTGCATAAAAACGAATCGACCGTAACCGCCGTCGGTGCGCTCGAGAGTAGGCTATTAACGTGCGCAAGTACATTGAGTGAGAGATGCCTGGCTTTGGTGCAAATCAAGTCAAGCTTTTACATAAGTACTTACGATAGGGTTAACACATGTGCCAATCACGTTGCCGATGGCGTCGGCCAGGAGTGTCACGTTCGCGAGCACCATGACGAACATGAGGAACCGTGAGAACTCCGCCGGCTGGCCCGTCAGGAAGTACGAAGGCGCCGAGTACACGAAGCTGTACCATATCTGGAACAATTTATACGATCGTCTTAGTGAAGTGGTTCCAGGTTCGTGCCAGGATTACAAAACCAGCGGTTGCAGGTTCAAATCCTGCGAGGGGTAAATGACTAAATAAATTGTTTCAACAAACACACCAATTACCTAGCCCCAAACTAAGCGTGAGCTTGTGCTATGGTGACTAGGATAACGGATAAAATACTTAAATACATACTATAAACATCCACGACTTAGGTACAAATGCTCGTGCTCATCACACAAACGTTTGCACCTTGCGGGATCCGAACCCGCAACCGCCTGGTTTAGAAGTCCGGTGCGCGAACGACTACACCAAGACGGTCGTAAATGTTTGTGTGATGAGCACGAGCCTTTGTACTAAGTCATGGATGTTTCTTAACGTATACAGGGTGTCCCAAAACTCAGCGTTAAGCGGAAGTGACGCGATTCTATTGCTCAAACACAACAATATTTTGTATGGGACCAACATTGAAATCCCAAAAAAATTTTTGGCTTCCCCATACAAAAGTGCCGATCAGCTGAGGGCAGTTTGTATGAAGAAGTGAAAAAAAAATTGAGATTTCGATGTTGGTCCCATGCAAAAAGTTGTTGTGTTTGAGCAATAGAATCGCGTCACTTCCGCTTAACGCTGAGTTTTGGGACACCTGTATACTTAAGTACCTATGTCCTTCCGTTATTCTAGTCGCAATAGCAGAAGTTTAGTTTAATACTAGGTGATTGGTATGATTGTTGGAACAATTTTTTTTTTTAATTTATTTATTGAACCATGTCAGACGTCTGGTGGCTCATGTATGACACCAGGTTTGCTAATATATAATATCCTAATCCTACACTCTTATATAGCAGGAAAAAACGTGTCTGACTCGCGCACTGTGGGATCCGAACAAACTCGTGAATATTGCAACAAAAAGTTTTTTTCTGTAATGTACGCGGAATTAGAATTTTTTGATAAACATACTCGTAAAAAAAGGCAAGAAGCTTCTTGCAAAATTTAATTCAATAGGAAGAAGTTACCAGATAGATCGTAAAATGTACTGTGTTTTTCCTTTTGTGGTACAGAAACCAAACAAGCAAACAATTATAGTCACTATCAAAATTTTGACCAATTTAAAGACACCTAATATGTCAAAAACTGTCTAGCCGTTTGGGCTGTAGCCGCTGTAGGGCGTGCCAAACAAACTACAACTAAACTACTACTTATTACTGGGCACAACAAATTTAGGTCGTTTACTATCGACACGCTAAGAAGAAGAAGGGCGTGCCAAACAATTATACATTCAAACATAGTCTCGAAAAATATGAACCTCCTTCCGCAGTCGGGTAAAAAGGAGCTCCAACATAAAGTAGGTGTTTCAAAAAACGTGCGATTTGTCGACTGGATCTCCGTGAATAAGTCAACGCAACAATGGTCGGAAATTCCATACAAAGTGCGTTTTGTCGTCTTTGGGGTCATTAAAAGGTAGGTACTTAATTATACTTAGTATTTACATTAAAAAAGGTAGGTATCTCAAAGTCTGCACTAAGAATAGGAACAATGTAAGCAATTTATAAAAAATCTAGTTGCTGATTTATGGTGATTCAACAAGAGGAAAATGATCTTTTGAAATAACACTTAATCGGAAAACCACTCTATTGTTATACTGTAAGACTATGTAAAAAATATCGTGTTTCTCTGCAGTTCCTTGTAAGTAGCCTACAAATAAGTTTTTTCTGTGACGCATTTACTTCCTACCGGGAATATTTCTTATTGTTAAGCTTTAATAATTGTCTTAGTTTGTTAAATTCTTTACTGGCACCAAGTCCACCTTTTGCTGGTTTAAATAAATGAATACTTATACGCTTACATTTTTTTTTATTGAGATGAAATAATGCCAACGTGGGAACTAGATTATTATATACAGGGTTATGTCTACAGTCTTGGGTGTTACATTCAGTCTTATTCTTTATGGGTTTAGGATGAAAAGGGTAAGACGGTTTGACTGCCTGTACAGGTTCAAAGTTCACAGTATGCAAACTTGTTGAAACTCGGGCCCTAACGGCCTGAAGGGTATTCTCTAGGGGGCTCTATTTTCTAATCACTCGTATGTTATTCTGTTGGTTATTCAGACTGTTACAATATTTTTAATCAACACACTAGTATTGACGTTTTCTTTATTGCTCGCCTTCTGTGACGAGTGGGTAGGGGCACTCGTTGCGGTTATCGAGCGGTCGATTTTAGATGAACGTAAATTAGTAGAATTCTGCACGAGATTAATTTAAAGGTAGCGCCAGGATCGTATTTTTTACAGTTTTATAATTAGTCGATTCACAGAATGCCTTTCTTTACCTGCATAGGAATACCGGTGACCAGTATAGCAGCATAGTACGTCTTCAAGTTGTACCAGTTGTTGAAATTCTCCTTTTTTAGTACCGGCAACTCGGAGGGAACTGTGGAAAAGACGACCATCAATGTATTTACCAAGCATTACAAACACATAGTCTCAAAAACAATGAATAACCCTTGAGCTGGTGGAAGAACGATATCTCTTATTATATAAGTTTAAATAAGAAACCATAAATTCGCACACGAGCACAGAATACTAGTACTTCGTACAGAAGTATGACTTAGCAATTGTATTCAAAGAAATGTCTACTCAATGTCGTCAACAATATGGCGTAATTTAGTTCGCCTCAGAGTCAAGCACATTTTCGTTTAGACACCTACAAAAATCCATTGCAAGATAATTTCATACTTATTGCTCTGGAATATGATTCATAATACACTAAATCTATTCAGTGACGTAATATCACGCGACGCGATAGGGTTGACTGCTACGAGAAGCTTCTAACGCCATCTAGCGCCTCTTTCTAGTACTTTATTCATTCTCGTCCAGCCAGCAACGTAGCCGCGCGGCCGCCGGTGAATAAAACGCGCGAGCGTGGCTCTGGCCGGTAGCAACACGCAACTTGTTTTAGCACCTACGTAGGTGCGCCGCGCGTAGGTACGTTTTTGCTACCTCCGCGGGGAGATACACAGGCCTGACACGAGTAAGATTTTAGGTGCGAATTTTTGGTTTCTTATTTAAACTTAGATAAAATAAGAAAGAACATTGTGACTGTTAAAATATTAAAACTACCTTTTAGTAGTTTAAAACACTTTTACTTTTTACTGTACAACTTTTACGTTATTTGCATTCGGAGGTAAAATCCAGGCGGGATATAGAATTAATAATCTAACACTTGACGGTACGATACGATGATTTTATTGGACTTTTCTCAAACGTGCTATTTGGATTTTATGTGTGTCAATTGCTATCCATCCACCTAATATCTACATGTATACTCACACATGACAAACTGCACGAATGATCGCCTAGAAATCTAAGCTAGAAATGTTATACTATGACAAAAAAATACTTATTTTCATTTTGATTATTGTAGAATTTATTAGAATTGCGTAAAAAAAAACTAGTCGACCACAATGTTGTCCTGATTGAGATTAAAACCTTTATTTTGTTCAAAGCACCTTGTAATCTTGTCTGTGTTATACTAATTGCAGACATATTTTTAATAAAATACCTAGGAAAAAATAATGCCTCATGCAACAAAGTAAACGATATTATTTATAATTGAGCCCCGTTGAGAGGTAGGTACAAGTTAATTTATGTCACCGTAACAAAGTAAATTGACATGATTATTCAAATTGCAAGTACACGTGTATAATTATTGTCTTGCAAAATAATTACACACTTCCTGAATTTGCTGCTACACGATGAAATGAGTAGGTAACTACTGTGAATTATTCTGAGGTTACAGTTAAATAATTAGGTTACACTACAATTGAAACTACACGAATAAATCTAATTGAGTATTCACATTAGCCACACGCCACACATGATGACATGGCCGATAAGGACTGTAAATAATTAAAATTCGATCGTTTTACTCAATTATTAATGTTACGGTAAAAATCGATTTGTATTGAATAACTAATTAGAGATACGATCGATGGGTTAGTCTAAAACAAGTCGTACCCAATTATTTGAGTTTTGGGATATTTGTATCAAAGGTTTCGAATTTACGGGATATATTTTATGAAAAAGGTGGAAAGCTAGACTACACAATTTATTTAATCGTATGGCGTTACAATAATTTTAAACAATTCCAATTCTTAACAGTACTTATACTTATAAATCCACATTCAGGGTCCCGAGCCACGAGACCGCGTCTTGTGTAAGCCTAAAAAGAGTCATACTCGGGCAGAGTATGAGTGCAGAGGGCAGCGCTGTATAATATGGTCTATAGTTTGGTCCTCCTCGCCACACTCACAGAGCGCTGAATTACGCCAACCGCACCTAATTCGGAAATGGTTGCAGCGTCCGTGTCCTGTTCTCAGTCTGTTTAGGCGGCACCAGAGTCCACATGGTAGGTCGAAACCATCTGGCCTGGCCGTGGGAAATATGGCCTGCAGTATTGTTCCGTTTGTTATTTCACTCCACTCATCTCGCCAGCTCGTGTCAATGTCAAACGCACAGAGACCTGTGGCTGTTTCGTAGGCAGGGAAGCGCGATTTGAGTCGGCGGTGTGGTGGGTAGCAGAATTCTTGATGGATGTGCCCATCCAGGAATGGTTTGCCTGTATTTTATCCACTTCTCGCTTTAGTGCGTGGAGCCTCCGAAGGTGGAGAAGCAATATGGCTTAGGACCGGGAGCCAGTGGAGCGGAGTGGACTTAATTGTGCCTGACACACATCGTATGGCCTCATTCAGTTTGGTGTCAATTTTATGATTATGCGCACTTTCTAGCCACACGGGGAAACAGTATTCAGCAGCCGAGAATATCAGCGCTGCAGCCGACGTCCGCAGGCACTCAGCCGTGGGGCCCCAGGTAGTGCCACAGAGTTTATGGAGGATGTTCTTGCGTGAGGCCACTTTTAGGGTGACTTTATGGAGGTACTCCTTGTATGTTAGGGCTCAATCCAGAGTCACTCCTAGGTATTTAGGGAATGGATTGTATTCAAGAACATATTGTAATAAAGACCCGTTGTTGCGAATTTTCTCGAAACAGCCTCAAGATCTCTTACTTACTTACATTTAAGAACAACCGGTAGAACGACGTGTAGCAGAGGTAAGCCACTGACACGATGGAGTAACCCAAGTTGCTGGAGGTTTTTAACCCGACATCGTCCACCTGCTAAAACAGAGACCCAACAAGACTTGATTGTTACCTACATTTAAGAACAGCCGGCATAAGAGACGTGTAGCAGAGGTAGGCTCCCGACATGATGAGGTAGCCAAAGTTGCTGAAGGTCTTGCACTCTTAGTTGCCCACCTGCTCAAACAGGATGACTCACTTGTCACTTACATTTAAGAACAGCCGGCATTAGCGACGTGTAGCAAAGGTAGGCTACCGACACGATGAGGTAGCCCAGGTTGCTGAAGGTCTTGGAGCCATCGTTGCCCGCTTGCTCGAATAGGAGTCCCAGGATAACGCCGATCACTATGTGCAGCAACACTTTTAGGTGAGTCACTGTCTGCACAAATAATAATAGGTTTGAATACAGATGCCTGATAAAGTAGCCGACCCTGTCATTTATGCCAGCATGAAAGCGCAAACAAGCGAGATGAAAAATTCATACGGACATCGTCATCTTGAGAATCTCTCTCTCTCTGAAACTTGTGAAAGAATTTTTGATGATCAGCGATCACAACAGTTTACAGTTACAAGACTATGTGTGAGAATGTTTTCTGGTGTTTGATTGTTTTTTTTATTTACGTAAAAGTGTAGATGTGTACTTAGTACAAAGGTTAGTTTGTATAGCCCGCACAATTAAACATGGAGAGGTCCAAGAAATACCCCATAGATTTACAAGAAGTTATATATTCTCTTAAACAAAGTCAATACCTAATGGATTTAAAGTCGAATGTTGTCAAAAAAGGTCTTATTTATATCAAGATCAGACTAAAATGGAGCATCCACGGCATTAAACTCACCCAATCCCTATACTGCTGTATAATACACCGCCGAAACAGTATCCCGAACTTGTACAGCTCGTGCGGTGGGTTCACCACGATGGAAATCTTGCCGCAGTGGAAGGCGTCCAGTTTCCCGTTGGCTACCGGTTCCATTGGAACCACCTTCTCCCCCCAGTCGTGCTGAGTGCATCTCTCCGCCAGGACCTCGTTGAATTTGCCGTACTCGCCGTTCGCTATTTCTAAAACTGGTGGAAAGGTAGATAGACAGTTAGAAAGTGGGTTGCACCGATTTATATGGTGGTTGCCATGCGAGGTAGCCATGGCTTACTCGCATCGCAGTTCCATAGGAAACCTGTATACATTTACTAATTACTTATGATTTTATGGTTTTACTTAATAATAATCAAAGTCACTTTTTACTTTATTTTATATTTATTTATAAGCAATAACATTCACTGCGCAATCTAAATCTTATCTGTTCTAATTATTGAATCTTGATTCTACTTTCAGTCATATTAATCATCACTCGCACTTGCATAGTAGTATTCACTATGCAATCTAAGTAGCGCAATATCTAATCTTGTAGTATCTATATGTATATGGATTCACCACGTTTTAATCAGAAAACACTGTTTTTATAAATTAGTAGTTTCGATCGATAGATTGAGACGTTGTAGGAAAACAGTTAGTACCTATACCTCTAGCAGCTGCCTTATAATTGTATCAATTTTGCATCATCGATAACGATTCAATATTCTCTCTCTCTTTAAAATTCTCTATCAATATCTTGAATGTAGGGTCCGGATTTTATTTAAAAATGTTGACTAAGTTTACCATTTATAATGCGCACAGCTAAGTTGTGGAACTCACACCCGGTTCAGTGTTTCCAACGGATTACAACCCAAAGACTTCAAAGTCAGAGTGAACAGACTTTTTCTGGGTGAGCTCGCTCCACCATCGACTCTGTCTGCGCCACGTCTGGCTTAGTCGAGAGTCAAGAGAAAACCCATTTCGAAAAAAAAAACATACTTACTGTAGTCGGCTGGATTGTGGTACTTCGGACATTGCAGACCAACAGACGCCAGGTATGGCACAGTGTTCGAGCTGGACCCGTGGTATATACATAAGCCGTCGGCGAGGATGTACACCTGCGTGCAGATATCGTCATACAAAACGTTAATAACACAGAGTAATTATCCTGATAATACAAGAGAGATAGATTAAAAAACTCTTCACTTTTATATTAAGAGGCATTAAAATAAATCAGTAAATAAGTTTTTCTGAAATATGAAAGGGTGAGAAAAAAAACTATTTTCAAAGGAGCGAGCCACTTAAGCCAAAATTTTCGAAATGGTGTCTTGCACAAGAAAAGAAATAAAAAAAACGTGTCAAACTAATAAATAAACGAAAATTCGAGAAGCGGGCCGTTGCTAATGGAAGGGATGATTGTATGCATATTTACCACTCTCTTACTCAGATTGAAGGATGCCATATGAAAGTGGGCGTGGCCACAAAAGCGCGGGAACAAGCGTGATTGTAGCGCGCCCGGGCTCTAGTAGTTTTAGTGATGAAAGAGACTCAGGCTTTTAAGGCTTTTACCAAAGACTCGCCTTATTTTTGACGCCTCACGACTGACTCAGTCTTTTAGTCCCCAACCTTTAGTCCTAAGACTAGCCTTATTAGTCGAAGTCTTTTAACTTAAAACGCCCAGCAGTTACTTAAATAGCTTATACAGCTTAAAGGACTTAAACAGCCTAAAAGACTTGCGACTCATCGCTTGAGGAGTCGAGAGTCGTAAGCCGGTTCGCTATCCATTTGCATAAAAAAATCAAACCCTAAAATATGGAGTATAGTGATAAATTTTACTAATGATATTTACACATAATAGTAACATCCATAACGAAACATTTTCGAAATCTGGTAACCCGATCTCAAAAAACGTTGCAGATTAAGTGATAAGAGCATTAGAGCATCAATGTGCCTATCGTCTTGGATGACTTTTCTGTAGCTGTATTGTTTTTTTTTCACTTTGTTGATTCTTTTATATTTTTGTTAATGACCTTAAATATAAGATTTTTTTTAAATTTAATAAACCATTACCAAATCAGATGTTTTTATTTTTACATAAACCCTGATTATCTAATATGTAGGACATAGTTTTACTCCATATAATATTTAGAAAAACGATTTCCCTTTCAGTCCCTTTTAGTCGTTTAAGGAGTTTAACTGACTGAGTCGTTTTATTTAAGACTATCAGCTTAAGTCTTAATTTTAAAGCAGTCGTGTAAAAAGAGGCGAGTCTTATTTTAAACGACTTAAAGGACTGACTTTCATCACTAAGTAGTTTAGGTAAATATGCATTCAAATATCATGAATAACTCTACCTAATTCCGACCTCTGCTTATCAGCGACGTTCACATATTCATCGTGCCATAACTGCTAATCTATTATCCATGAGGTCAAGGCAATCCAAAGAAAGATAGATTTATAAAGATAGTTTATCTGCATAATTATTAAAGTAAAATTGCGATTAGATTTGTTTTTACCCGACTGCGGAAGGAGGAGGGTAATATGTTTTTCGACAGTATGTGTGTAAAATGTATAATTGTTGTTTGGCACGCCCTATAGCCCAAACGCTGGACGGATTTTGACATGTAAGGTGTCGTAGAAATTGACAAAATTGTGGTGTGGCTACGTACATTTTTAAAATGGCGTCTGCAAATGAAAAAAGGGGGGGGGGGAAGGTAAGTTAAATCATGGTAAGAATAACCATATGGGTATCATATGAAAGCTAGTGAAAAGACCATTTCAAAAATATAATACATTTTGCAGTCGGGTATTTTGTTTTTTAAATAATTAGGTAGATATTATTTGTTTATAGTTGTATGAGTACAGTATTTTACGCCGTGGAAGGTAAACGCTGGTGCATATTATTGACTGATTTAAGTACCTACCAATATTTGTCTATAGAATTAGAGAATGCATGGTTGTCAACGCACGTGGGTGTTTACTAACTCACAATCGCTGGCCCAGCGAACTAAAGTGGATCTTGGCCTTCGACACCAGGAGACAACAGCACCCTTATTCACAAACGTCGGACACTACAGATTTCGAATCCAAATGACATTAGCTTTCGAAAACTCCGTTCGGAAAGAATGTTTGACATTCGAATTCGGAAAGAATCCGACACGGAAACTTTCCGAGTGTTTGTGAATCAGAGTGTAGGAGACGCCATTCTTTCCGATCCTGCGCAATGTCTTGCCTATTGACTATTTGGAGTTCACGCACTTCATCTGTCCAGTGACACGTCCTACCGGGCGTTCTGTATGGCCGTCCTAGATATGATACCATACCATATTAAATAAAGTATGGTATGTTTATAATAAATATTACACTTAGGACACTGATAGTGCATTCAAAAAGAAATTGACTGTCTTAAATTGAGTAATTTACTCAATTTTGCATTCAAATTTCGTACACATTGATATTTGACACGTAAACGAACGTGTGCTCGACGCATCAAATGCGAATCGCCGCGCAGTACGAAATGACAAATCTACCTCTTTTTTGTTTTATTTTTTTATTATTGTGAATTGTATTAATATAAGTATTGTTACTAATATTAGGATAAGAACACCTTGTTACTAACACTTATGGATGCAAATCTATAATAAATGATTTAATTTAATTTAATACACTGTCATAGACTAAGGATGCAAGTCATCATAGTCATCTAACTAAGGAACTAGCGTTTTAATTAATAAGGTAAGTAATTTTATTAATTGAATATGACTCCTTAACATGGCAGATTAACCTCAAGTCTCTCACACATTTATCACGTTAATTGCCTTGACAAATCACTTCACAATCATATAACAACCGCGCGTCCATCTTATGTTCGCGATTATCTCGACTGAAATGATTTTTATGCGGTTTTCAGCAATCAAATAGTGTGATTCCTGTGGAAGGTTTATCTTATGTTCGCGATTATCTCTACTGAAATGATTTTTATGCGGTTTTCATCAAAGTGAAACTCCTGGGAAAGGTTTGAGTGTACAGTTCCTTAATGTTTTGTGTTCGTTGGTTGAAATAATAATATGAAGACTGTCAAAGGTGTCAGAAAAAAATAAGCCTTTAAAAACGGGTGTTTTACAAGGAGCCGTTTCGGCTGGGAGCGAATTAACATTTTTTTATTGAGGGTACACCCTGGCCGGGGACTTGGTGGAATAGGTGCCTTAAAGACGGACTCTACAGGACAGATAATAAATAAGCTGATATATATGTTTTACCTGATCAAACATGGAGTAGACGGATGCGGTGGGCTGGTGGATTGTACAGACTATGGTTCGACCGTCCCGCGCCAAGTTTTTCAGCATTTGTATGCACTGTACTGACGTTGAACTGTCAAGCCCCCTGAAATTAAACAAAATGTTAAATTAAAGCCTTCAATTTAGCCTTTAGCTCATCGGAAAACTTAAGTTGGGTCAGGACGCGCAATATGGAGATGTCGGGCAAAAATAATATTTCAGCTTATTTCCCATTTCCAATTAAGCGAACATCACTTGTTTGTTGCTGTCGCTTGCGATGTTTGCTTACAAGGCAGTGTGCGTCGGAAAACAATATTCTCTCTCTAAGTATTACTTTAGAAATGAATTAAATAACCGCAACACCAAGACTGTCGTCACCATTACACCAAGACGGTCGTCTATTTAGTCTATAAGTAAAAGTCATGTAGATACACTCAGCGACATATGTTTTAAGAAACAGTTTTCCTTTTATGAACCTAATCGAATGATGTAAGGGGTCGATGCCATTGACCGTATGATGCACATTGATTGAGCTGCCAAGAGGCTCGTGGCTTTTAACTTTACGATGTGCTGTGAACAATACCTGGCATTTTCTCTGCATAACAAATTAATAACATGGATTTATTGCCATGTTTATTATGTTGGCACATGGATCAAATTGAATAAGTGGGTAAGTAGGCACAGCCAGCTTATCTGATTGTATCACAATAACAATGACTAATTAAAATGCGCGTGGGTGATACAGAACGGAACAGAATAAAAAACCACTGAAATGGAAATGAAATGCTTCTAAAAAAATTCAAATGCTTATGTATTTTTATACAAATGCAGTGATAGAAGATATATAAAGAACGATCCAAAAGATGACTGATACAAAAAAATGATCATTTTCAATAATTTTTTGCAATGATAGTTTTATTTAAGTAAGTTTAATGTATAAAGATAGATTATAATGCAAGAAAAACCTCCGACGTAACGTTAATGAAAATTTTTTTCAAGCGAATTATACTAAAATTTCATAAAAAAACATTATTTCGCAAACTACTAGAAATCGGATAACATACATAGGCTATGTTTGGATAGCCTGGATATAAGGATTTCAAAAACATTGGATGTCACCTTTTCGACCATCATCTAAAAATAGCAATAGCGCTTTAAAACGAGAATTTCCTCTACATTTTACTAAAGTCAAGTACTGTAAAAAATCATAAAAATTACAAAGTATAAAAGTGTCATTGGGTCACATTATTTCTTTTGATGCACTGTTGTGCTGCGGATCTTGTGAGATTACAAACTGACAATATAATCTGAGAAAAAAATCAGAGATAGCGGCTTGGTAGGAGTCAATGACAGTGCATTAAAAAAAGAGGTATACATGTCATCTTCTACTGCGCGTTGATTCGAATTTGATGCGCTGAGTCAAATGTCATACGTGTACGAAATTTGAATGCTAAATTAAGCAAATAGCTCAATTTGAGGCAATAAATTTCCGCGCACAATTTTTTTTCTTTATAAGTAATGCGTTACAGGTCTACGGTGGAGCGAGCTTGCCCAGGACATATTTCCCTATTTTTAAATGCACTATCATTGCCCTGGATATTATAATTGACTCACGTGGTGGGTTCGTCCAGGAAGACGACGGGCGGGTTGTCTATGAGCTCCACGGCTATGGACAGCCGCTTGCGCTGGCCGCCGGACAGGTGGGAGCACCTCGTGTTCTCCGTGCCGAGGAGCCCTAGCGTCTCCAGCACTTCGTTTATCTGAGGACAAGTTTCATGTTGTAAGGTGCGATTTTGAAAGACTGTAGAATCAAATTAAAGACTGAAGAAGTCGGCAAGGGAGGCGTTGGTAGATCGACAGCCAGATGGTCTGATGACCTAAATATCATGCCGGGGCAACCTGGTGCAGATAGTATCAGCATATGCCTTGACGTGGGTAGATACATACTAAAGCATGAAAAATGAAAAAATAATGTGTTCTTTGTAGAAAAAATTGTTTAGATTGTTGTTGGAACACATCACATACTTGCTCTGATCCCAAAGTAAGTTGCTAAAACAGTTGTGTTATAGAAATCAGAAACAACCGTACCATAATGCAGAGACTTATAGACGATATATAAAATATATTTCAATATTTATTACCTCGTCCGGGAATCGAACCTGGGACGTCAGGCTGGGCGGCACTATGAAAACCGGCGCGTGAGCTCGACCACGGATATCGTTAAAATCGATGCAATGCGTAATTTTTAGACTGTGAACTTCTGAAATCAGTGAATCCATTCACTGACTGAAATAGAAATATTTGCAGGTAACAGAATAGCAGCGGATTTGAAATTTTAACTAAAAATTTACATTGTTATATCGTTTGTACAACCGACAGCGCATCAAGGTAAACACTGCGGTATTTTATGCTGTTTTAATAGGGGCGATAATGCAGTAAAAATGTATAGGCCGGTGTGCTGGACACTGTATATTGTTTAAATAATCGATAACGTACGTGTGCATGCATGATGTTTATTTCCCAAGCCCTGAACTGCCGGGGAAAATCGCAACTGCATTCTCTTCGTCATCGTAAACGGTAATTTGAAATACCGGAGGCCCAATTCTCGCGCCTTCGATATTATATCACATGCGATATTTGTCGATAAAACATGGCGGATATCACAAAATGTGATAAATATCCGAAATTTTCATATTTCGCGATTACGCAACATTTCAATTTTGTGATGTGTTGTAGTTTGTGATTTGGGATGAAGGCGTGAGAATTGGGCCCCTGGCGTCAGAACTTCACTCGTGTACATTTTTAATTGATAAAAGAATTAAGTCTTAGACAATTTTAAATGTTCTAAGGAATTAAGTAGATTAATGAACCGGACCTAATAAAATTAAAAATAATTAAGCACCTACTAAAAAACTATGACACATAATGCTACACCTATCTATCTTATGGTACATAGTGAGTTGCAGTGTGGATGAACAATCAAAGATTTTAGATGAATCTTTAATTTATTGTAGATTTTAGCCCCGCCATACAAATAAAAACAGATAGCTATCGATTACTGGATATAATTTATATTATTGAAGTATTAGCGACAAATACAATGTTTCTGTATAATTTAGTATGGCAGGAAATCGCAAATAAAAATATTCCTTACATTCTCAAGAATGGACAGCCTAATACCGCATCTCAACGATGAACTAACATTTTAAAAGTGATTGTAAATTAGTATTCCTAGAATATTTGAATTTCGTATAACTCCTTACCACAGATAATTTTAGTTTCTCAGTCAAGGTGTTTCCCAGTTTCATGTCGGCGGCAAACTTCATCAGCTCGGCGACCGTGAACAGCGGGTTCAGCCGGTCGTCCTGCAGGATGTAGCAGGACTTCTTTCTGTACGCTTTGAGCGAGCTGAGCGAGCGCTCTCGCTTGCCTAGCTCGCAGACGCTGTCACCGCCGCGAATCGTGCCAGTCACACCGCTCGTTCTGAAACAAGACTTGCTTTTTGATAAGGGAACGAATGATCGTTTTTAAGGTACCGTACCCAAAGGGTAAAAATTAATAAAGGCAGACAGCGGAGGCTTAGTAATAGGGTCCCCCCTATCACCTGTTTGTCGTCACCAGGCTGTATCTCATGAACCTTATTAGCTAGACAGTTTAAATTTTTACACATGATGTGTTTCTGTTGCCGCTATAACAACAAATACTAAAAAAAGAATAAAAGCAATATTTGAGGGGGGCTCCCATCAACAAACTTGATTTTTTTGGCAGTTTTTGCTCTATATTATTAAGAGCAACAGGTACACGCTTGAAATTATCACAGAATGTTTAGTGGTATATAAACTTAAAAATAAAATATTAAACTGAAATTAAAAAAATATTTAAGTAGGGCCTTACAAACGTGATTTTTTACCGTTCTAAAACTATAAAAAGGTCATATAGTGTCTTATGTTTTATAGGTACGAAAACCTTCGTCTGCGAGTCTGACTCGCACTTGGCCGGTTTTTCTTTACACTTTTCCTAAGCATGCCAACTTAGGCGGTCTTCACACTGCCCCGCATCACTTTTCTTTGTCTTCTCCCGCGCGTTGCGCGAGCACACAAAGAAATTCACGCGTCACGCTGCGTGATGCGGGGCAGTGTGAAGACCCCCTTAAACAAAAAAACCGGCCAAATGCGAGTAAGACTCTCTCACGAAGGGTTCTGTACCATTAAAATACGAAAAGATAATTTTTGTATGGAAGCCCCCCTTAAATCTTAATATTATTTTAATTTAATTATTTATTATAAAAGTGAATATACATATTATTATTCTGTGCACATTTCAAGCGTCTACATGTTTGCATTATTAATATCGAGCAAAAAACGGCAAAAAAATCGTGTTTGTTGTATGTATGGGAGCCTCCCTTAAATATTTATTATTTTCTACTTTTAGTATTTGTTGTTATAGACAGAAATATATCATTTGTGAATTTCAACTGTCTAGCTATCACGGTTCATGAGATACAGCCATCTCGCTCTTTCAAACTATGAAATAGCGAGATGGCTGTATGGACGGGGCATAGACTGTCTTAGTAAGACTGTCTGAATACCGGTAGTCTAATAACTCCCTTACTACTCTACTCACTGGTGAACCAGTACCTAATTAGTGCCTAGCCTTTAGCCTGATTAGCCGGACATCAAGGCAGACTAGAACTACTCGTACTAGAAGTCCTTTTAACTAGACACACTCGTTATTATGGCCTTAGTTCACAATTCTTTACGTCAATATAAATGATATTTATCAATACACGAGATTCTTATTTTTCCTTAAATATTTTGACGACCTCCGTAGCAGAGTGCCCGAATGTGCAGGTTTTCTCACGATGTTTTCCCTGACCGTAAGAGCATCGGTTAGTGAAATAACTAATGTACGAGATAACTCAGAAAAAGTCCTTGGTACATGGCGGCACGTGGGATCGAACCTGGGCCCGTAGCCAAATGGCAATGTATTCTTAAGCGAAGTTCGGTATCGCTAACAAAATGTATGAAACTGACATAAGCCATCGAAACATCACGTGACTTTTGCATACATATTTTGACATTTCGTTGGCGATAGCGAAGATCGCTCCAGAAATATTACCATTTGGCTACGGGCTCAGGGTACCTCCCGCATGAGAGGCAACCCGCTAGCCACTGCGCGGACTGCGCCACAGACGCTCTATTACTATTTATTATATTTATTCAAGCAAATTGGGTCGCCCAACTGTTTACGGCCAACATATTGTATTTTGAGTGTACTAGCACAGAATATTAAAGAAGTAGTGTTTAAGTGTTCTGTCAAGTAATTTAAAGTTATTAAAAGTAAGGAAAATCACATATAGCACAATTTTTAGGGTTCCGTAGTCCGACAAGGAACCCTTATAAGATCGTTTAGTCTGTCCGTCCTAGTCTGTCACAGCAGAATATATTCTACGTTTATGGACTGATTTGCATG